>JAJTUV010001172.1:0-1227053 GCA_021653895.1 Mastomys natalensis | reverse complement strand
TTTTTTCTAGTAACTGACTTGCCAGGACTTGCCTAGTTCTTGGAAATGAAATTTAGGACTAGTCTCCCAAATGGCCAGTTTGAAGTTTGTCATGGGGTCAGCAGGTCTCAATCTTCACCTTGCAAACCTATCACTGTGCATTCTCCATATGGTATTGTGTTTTATTAATTTTTTTTTCTTTCTGGTGGGAAAACAGATTTTAGCATATACTCTAACTTTATTTGCTGTCATATCTTGGCTTTGACAGTGCCACGATGCCAGCCACTTGTAGATTTTGGTGTATAAGTAAAATTAAGAGAAAGAATACGATATTTTTCAATGTTTTCTTTGATAAACTGCTTTGTGCTTTTGCACCTCATTTTGCTAAACATGGTTTTGTGTGTTCCCATAATGATTCCTCCTACATGTAAATGCTTAATAGACATGTTAAATATAATGTCCTTATGAGTATCAGACTCTTTAGTTTATTGTATTTGGAGAGTTAAACCTCTAAGATAATTAAATACAGGATATTCTATGTGTCAAATACCCCAAACTTTCACAGAGCAATTTTTTCATAGTTTCCCAAGAAACAACTCCCAACTGAGGATAAGTTCAAAAGCCAACTAATGAAGAAGCACACCCATGGGAAACTAGTAACACACTGTAGGAAATAAGACAGGAAAGGAAAAAAAAATAAAACAAGAAAAGATGAAAACCCAAGATAGGTCATGCAGAGGTTAGCTAGATTCTTATCCCAGGGGGAAGTAAGAAATATAAATTCTACCTATAATAAATTTGACCTAAGGAAAGGTGAATAGTTCTACTTTTTGTCATGTGACTGGAGTGTTCTATGATAGTATACTAGAAAGCAAAACATTCCCTGAATTCCTCTGTTTAACATTCAGAGGATGTCAAGAAAGTGGTATCTAAGAGTCATTAGTAACAGGTGAAGAATGATAGAGGGTTCCCAGAAGATTGGGTGGAGTGACACATTTGCAATACACACTGTGCTGTGACTCCAAAGAGTATTAAGTTACATTTTTGAGAAAAACTTATTCCCTATGATTCAAGTATATTGACTTTTCTCTCTTATGTAAGAGTTCTTCTAAATGCAGGTCTTTAATTAAAAATTAACTTGCACATATTGTCTCAAATCCATCTTATAATGGATAAATTTAAAGCACCTATAAGGTTATTCATTTTTACAGTAGTATTTATTATCCTGTGCATATTACAGTACTACAGAAGAAAGCAAATAAGGAAGAAAGGGAGGCAGAGGAGGAGGGATAAAAGGAGTGAAGGTGAGAAGAAGATACTTTAAAGGGGATAAAAGAAGAGATGGAAGAAGAAACAGAAAATACGGGCCAGCTTTCTCAGCTAAGACTACGTTAAATGAAAGAATAAGTTGCATAACAAACTAGATCCTTGCTTGATGCTAATCATAGTGAACTACTTTACAAAACAACTACTATCATTACAGTCTACACATGAATAAAGGATGCATGAATCAGCAGAGACTACTTAAGATTAAAGGGGAAAGAAATCCAAATTCAGTCCTTTTAGCTCACTCAATTGAGACATGAAGTGGCGCTGACTGCCTTTTGCACACAATCCCTTTCTAGCACCCTATAGTCAAGTCATTCCCAACATTGATCACCTGCTCTAAACAAAAAAGAATAAAAATTGTTCCAATGACCTCATTTCAGAATTCCTGGTATTTTTAGTGATTTTGTTAATGCCTCCTGATATTCTTCAAGTCTAGATGATTAAAATCTACTTTGGTTTAAAGATGCATCTGTTACTTGTTTTCTGTCTTTCATTCCTCTTCTTTCTTGTTGCACAGTGATTCAACAGAAACAAGAACGATATCTGACAGCTGCTGATTGTTTTGGGATCAACTTGAGTGTGCTCTTTAACTCTTATGTTAGTTTTGAAGCTGCAATCACTTCTCTAGGCTTGGCTTAGGACTTTGGAGTCTTAGTGTAACCTACCTTAAGCTCTCATCTTTGTAAAAGTTATCATTGTTTATCCTTAAAGTTCAGGATGAATTCTTGTATACTGCTTGTACACTTCTCTGTTTTTAACCAGTAATGTATTAATGATTAAAATGAAAACAAGAACAATTTCAGGCTACTAACAATATAATTTATTATTTAAATGAATAAAGTGTAGTGGTAAGAGTGAAACTTTTGTTTTAGAGTTCTAATTATAAACACACACTTATTCAACACACACAATTATTAAACATTGAGAGGTAGCCAATATGGATAAAGCTTCCGGAACTACTGGCTTAATTTCTCAATATTCTTTGATTAAAGTCTTTGGCATCTTTAGTAATAGCAATTTACCATCTAGGTCTGGTTTGTAACTAAGAGCAATGTCAATAATCTTCAATATTTGGGTTGGAAATATACTGAGTAAGATATGCTTAAAAGACAGAGAGACAGGAGAATCATTAATATTAAGGTCAAATTTAACTTTTCTGTAAATGCTTCTTCAGAATTATTTAGAAAAATGCTTTTAAAGAAAAGTGTTGTCATTGTTGGTGAAGACTGTTTTCGACCCTCAGTATTTATTAGTTTTGTGTAGCTCTTTCTGTTGAATTGAGGTCTCCTAGCCTTTCTGCTGTTGTGCTACCATGTCTATTGTTATCTAAATTCAGCAGCAATTTATAGATTGAGAAGGTTTTTACTTAGGTGTTAGAAAAAGATATGTACACATATATGTAAGTAACAAGAATTAATGAAAAAATAGGACATGAACTTTAAAGAGATCAAGGATAGGTATATGTGAGTGTGGAGAAAAGAAAATATAATGAGAAATGATATAATTATATTATAATATCAAAAATTAAAAGAATTATTTCCTAAACAATTTCTTGGTAAAGCATATAACATTCTTTTTATGTATCAAAAAAGAATGTTAGTTTATAAGATTGTAATATTCACAATTAATAGAGTTAGAGATGTTATATAAAAGTTATAAACTTTCAAAAAAGTAATATGTGAGAACATCTTGTCAAATATTTTTAAGTAGTGTAGAAAAATATCTTTAGATAAGGCACAGGTTTCCTAAGTGTAGAAAAGTGATAGTGACTTGTGGTTTCAACAAATATTTCAAAAACCAAGCCATGTCATTTAACCAATAAGAGAGAAGTGATGACTAAATATTTGGGATACATGTGTCTTATACCTAATACAGGACACATATAATACAAGTGTTGTATATGAAGCAGAATCACTACAGATCAATAATAAAAGCATACAATTCAAATATAGGTACAATACTTGAGCTGAAATTTACAGACAAAAAAGAAAGCTCACAGGTCAATTAACCTAAGATACACATCTGAGCATTGTTCCTCATCAAGGATATGTGGTTTTAAACCAGAATGAAATAGACTCTTTATTAGAAGTCTGAGGTTTAAAAAGTTGACATCAGGGTTAATGGTCATGTGGGCCGTTAGAATGCTCACACTATCTGAGTGGGAGGTAAAATATTTTAAAATTGAGAAATATTCCAGCATGTTTCTAGAATTATTAGTTTATTACTAATCTGTAAGAAATTTTCAATGAGAAATAAACGTTTTTAACCAAGACATTGAAAATGTTATAATGGTTTCCTATACATATTTATAATTTTAAAAGTAACAACAAGGAGAGGGATAGAGTGCTTACTGGATGCTTTTCCTAAGATATGGAATGAGTTATTAGCAATGCAGAGATAAAAAGAACCTCACAGTAAAACACTGAGCCTGGCTAAAGGAATAACACAGTATTATTCAATTCATATAGAATTCAAGAAACTACATATGCAATATTTGCTGTTTTATATGCAGGGAGATTGTTGTGTGGAGGAGTCATTGGCTCGACTAGCGAGAGGCATGAGAAATGTTTCCAGACAAAAGGACTATAATTTACTTAACAGTGGTGGTCACTGCTAATCAATATATACCTCAGTTTTCTCCAACAGAAAATGTATAATATGTTTCATTACTTATAAATTATACTCAACATATTACAATACTTAATGGTACTGAAATACATTGGAAATTAGGCAAGTACATGAAGCACCTGGAAATAGCCTAAAGATGCATAAAATTACTGAATTTCACATTGTCATAAAGGAATAATAGAAGTTTAGAACATCTTCCCATGACATTAAGTAGAAAAGGCCCATTTTTACCCAATATGTAAGATGAAATAAAGACTTTGGCGGACTTAGATGTTGTTTGTTTTTGTTTTATTTTTTGTTATTGTTTTTTTATTTCATGCTTTTCTTTTATCTGTAACAATCCGACCTCGTTTATTACAGGTCATATTTTAACACTGAGTTCCTTTCACTATCGAATAGTGGACAAGTGAATTCATCTAATTTTAGTAGTGATTTGGACCAATCCTTATTCAATAGTGATTCTCGGGCTTTTGAAGGCCTCAATTGTTCCTTCATAATATATTAATATTCTAAATCACTAAATATACTAAAATCACAGCTGTTTTCAACAGAGTATGGAGAGAAGTGGAGCAACAAAGAAAGAAAATGGGAGACATCATGGATACATAATGATGCCAGGCATTACGGGGAAAGTTTCAAATGAATCATTGCTAAAATAAAGGATAAGGGAATGAACGTAGTATGGAGAGGAAATTTTTTCTAAGGATTGAAAAATAATAGAAATTGCATAGAATGAAATAATTTGTTTATTACATTTCTTGTGAGTACCATCCAAATTATTACTAGAGAGTGAATTTTTTTTCTTATAAATCCCATTGATAAGGATTTACATGAATGTTGAGAAACATCTGGACATCTTAGTTCAGCAATTAATTTAAATTGGACTAGTAAAAGAAAAAAAAAATTCTGGCTTTTGCATCATGGAACCCATAGTGGAAGGATGGATCTAAATCAAGAAAGTTGTTCTATGGTATACATACATGAAACATAGAACTTCAGTATTCATGTAATATTTCCATACTACTTAGTACCCTTGGAGTTAAAATATACACTAGTCTAAGAAAAACACCAAACGTACCATTTATATAAGCACAATTGTTACCTTCCTACCAATTAACTCTTATTTTATTAATGACACAAATTTTACAGATGAGAAATTTGTGGCTGAATATCTTGTTCTCTTTTGATTGGCAGCTGTTAGATTTTATTGCTGGAAGAGGGACAATTTGTTCTCTGAGAAATATGGTTAGCATCACCTTGCTTTTTATTAAGTGTATATTTATAACCTTTAGAAGCAAATGTACTCTATCCACATGACTAGCATTTATTGTTTTATGTTCTGCACGCAAAGCTGCTTTTCTTAATAATAAAAACAGCTGCTGTAAGCACAACAATGAAGGCAATGGGTCATACATGTCTAAATTGGATACAAAGGGAGCCAAGGAGGACGAAATGCTTTAATTCTGTCTCACTCTTCCATGATTGATGCACTCTCAAAAGAATTGTTACATACTGTGCTGAGATTAAACAGATGCTAAAAAGGGGCTCATTCCAGCGTACATTTGTTAGGCAGCTGCGATTTACATCCACGGCTGATTCCAATGCGGAATCAATATTTCCACGGCAGTAAGATTGACAGAATCTACACAGTGCAAAGTGAAACAAAAAGGGAAAATATTATGGAAATTCATAGATGTCATCAGTTGTATCATGAGGTAAATATAAATGTTGTTCTACCGTTAGATAGCAGCCCATTGGTTGGTTACAATAACAGTTTCTTTAGATCACTTATTTCATCTAAGGTTTGATTATTTGCTTAATAATCATCAAGTTATTGAAATAAAATAATGGTGGCTATAAGATATATTGAGTGTTGAGCATTTATTGAAGAATTAGGGATAAACTTATAATTCAAGACATGTTGTACATGATCACTGCCAACAATTTAGCTTCAACTTTAATGACTGCTCTCATGAATTTAAACATCACTTTTGAGTATGATTTTCATATGCTGATAGTTAAGTGCTCACCATAAGGTTAATATTACATGGTTTGAAATCTATGTTTTATTTTTATGGTATGAATTTTGGACAAGGAATTTAAGTTATACCTAAAATGCATTAAAAATTTTAATAATTACAAAGATTTTCTAGGTGAGAATATAATTATACATGTATTTCTGCTGTAATTTTTGATTTGTAGTAATGTTTAAAGTATTTTGAAAAGATCACTATAGGCAATATTGCTGGCTTATACAGGAAAATTAACCTTACAGAAAATGTAACATTATGAGAATGGCTCACTGTTTTGATTATATTGGCATAAATAAGCATTTTATTAGGATTTTACAAGTGTTAACATTGTTGATGTTATAAACAGAAATTTTCTCTGAATGACATGTTTTAGTAAATGACTGCTAAACTCAATACCAAGGAAGCTAAAATCCTAATGTTAAAAAAGTAAAAAAGTTCAAACAACAGAAAAGACATTTTAAATATCTAACAGGTGTATGACAAGATGTACAATATTTCTGGTCACCAGGGAAAAGCAAGCACAACTAGAATGAAGATTGTATTGTACAAGTTGTGACAGTTCCGAACAAAAAGGTGTCAGCTGTCAGAAGAACATAGAAAAACTGGAATACCTCCATACTGCTTTGGTGAGCATAAAATGATATAGATAGTGTCAAAAAGAGAATAAAGATTCCTGCAAAAGCATTAAGATTCCTGAAAAGGTTAGCAGTAACAGCCATAGAATCCAGCAAGCTCATTTTCAACATTTAGCTAAGATACAAAATCAAGATCTTCAAAGATACTTGCACTTTCAGGTTCATTGTGGCACCATTGAAATAGCCTCTTTACAGAAATAGCTACAATGTTCATATACAGATAAAGAAACTAAGATTTTTTTTTTTTACATACTGGAATGTTATGTAAACTTTCAAAAGAAAAAAATGACATTTTATAACTTGCTAAAAATAGAAGATATTATTACCAATGTAATATATCGGGACTTAGAAAGAGAAATGTTGCATAATTCTACCTATGAGAACCATAGGATCGTCCAAATAATAGTAGTAAAATGTAGAATAGTATTTAACCAAAACTGGCAGGAAGTGATTTGTCAATTATTGTACACTTATCCTAACATTTCCTTTGTGTTAGATGATAATTCAGAAAATTCCTTGTGAAATGATTACTTTTTCTTATTAATATTACATTTTACTTCAGTATTATGAATATAATTACTATGTTAAGTTTTTGCAGCATTTGTGCACATGCATACATCTTTCCAGATATCAACACAGACCCAAAAATTACTAGAAAATGGATATGTCTAATAAATTGATGAGGTTATAATGTCAAAGATGTATTGATATAGTGAATCTCATTAATCATATCAAGTTGCAGAACTAATTACATAATTAAAATACCTCCATAAAAACATTAAAAGTGAAAATTCAAAGTGGAGCTAAGAACACAGTAATAATGACTCAGAAGTACACTATAGTGCATGATACATTTATATTTATTTACTATACATGATATATATTACATGTTTTAATATATGTAAGTTTGAATTTTCCTAATAAATTGAAACAATTTTATTGAAGCAAATTTATATTTAATTTAGTCTTTTTACCTCATTTTTTATTAACTTTCTGAAAATTTCAAGCAATTTACTTTTATTTATGTTATCAAAATTTATTTGAAAATTTTTTTATTCAACTCTCCCCCAAAAACAAAGTGTAGTTATTTGTATTAATTGTGTATATAACATATTTTGCTCATAGTTTCCCTCCAAAATCTCTTCCTAAATCTTTCCCATCTTCCTACCCACCCAACTTTATATTCTTTTTCTCTCTCAAATAAAATCAAAACCCTAAACACAATGTATTTTAATAATAGTTACTCCCTATCTAAAATCCTCCCAGATCTACCCACCTTCCCTTTACTCATATAACTTTGTGTTCACATGTTTGTTGTTGTCGTTTTGAATATCATCAAGTATAATTCATGCTTTCCAAATACACTTGGGTGTGTGATCTTCCAGGGGCAAATGCTTAAATCACAAGCGATCACATTCTTTAAAGAAAGCTGTCTATTCCTTTTCCAGTGGTTATCAATTGACAAGAGCATCTCCAATATCAATGGCACTTCATGAGCAAGTCTTTTATCTATTCTGGATTTTATGTCTTTTGCTTGAATCACTTTTGCTCATATTATCTCAACTGCAATGGACTCGTATATACAATTGCTCTTTTTTTCAGAAAAAAAAAAAAAAAAAAAAAAAAACCTTTCCTTATAGTTATCCAGTACCTTTTACTCTTACAAATGTTCCAACCACTTTTTGACAAAGATTCCTGAACCCTGAAAAGTGGAGATTGTGATGTGGCTGTCCCATTTTGATCTGAGTTTTCCATAGGCCCTTATCTTATGAACCTTGACAAGCTGTGTGTTGTTGTACTGACTGACATCTACTGCACAAAAAGGTTTACTATTGATGGCTTGGAGATGCATGAATTTTAGAGTGAAACAACAAGTAATTGCAGGTTTCTTTTATACTATAACCATTTAGCATAGTGATAGTAATAGATTATTCCCTTGTGCCTATGACCTGTCTAGTCACATTCATTTAATTTTATATCAGATAAGGATATCAACATGTGAATCAGGCCTCAAATTCAATCAGAAGTGACTTGATTACTCCCATGACATTCATGCCAGTGTTGGTTATTGGGAATATCAGAGTGTGTTGTTATGGTAACTCACAGTAGTCACAACTGGGTAAGGTTGGTAGTTGCTTTTCTCTTCCACTAATATGCACAGTTCATTCCAGTACTAAGAAAGATAACTGTGATATCATTAGCAAATTAATAACTACTGTATTATTATTTTCATATATTATTTTCACTTGTATCATAAAATTCACATTGTAGAGTTAATAAATGAGTATGAAGTGTCTTTGAAACAAAGGAATTAGAAGAAAATGTACTATGCAACCATCTGCATTTCCATTGATTTTCAGCACCTCTTGTATGGGAATTTTATGTGAAATCATAGTTCTGTTCTACCATGAGCACTCTTAAACTTTGTACATTGTATCTCAGACCCAGATGTATGCTGCAAGCTTTTGTCAATTTTATTTTTGAATATAGAGTTAGAAGCTGGCAAAGCTATTGTTATTTACTATTAAACATGAAACTTGCTTATTAACTGCTTTCATCTCCTTTTATTGAATCGTGGCCTACAGCTTGTTCATATTCTCCTTGGATTTGATGTTGTGCTATTCGTTTGAATTTTTGATCATTTTATATATCAATATTTCATTTTTGTTTCTCCCACAGTTTAAAATAAAACAAGTGTGATCCATATTTTTCAACCATCAACCATGAAGGTTTTGCATGCATGGCTTTGGGGGTTGTAAGACATTTGAAAAATTTGAAAGCATTATTCAATTAGGTGGTTTTGCTCAGCTTTAAAATATCTTTTAAATTTGAGCCATTAAAACAAAATACATTCGATTAAATTTTATCTTAAAAGTAGAGCAGAATTTTTCATTTTTTGTCTTATCTATACTTGTTTTTAAAAGTTAGGACATTTTTATAGTCCTTAGCTTGCCCTGCCATCACAAGGAGCTGTGACGGACAGCAAGAGATTCCTGTTTCACAATGAAGGTCTTCAGGGCCCCCAAGAACAATCAACTTGGACACTACCCCACCAATTCCTTTCCAGTCAGGCTTCCTGAAGCACATCCAGGAGAGATGTACTGGTTGTGGCTTGCTAACCTCCACTGTTTGGTTCCGGTCTCAACCTTCCATCCTGAGGAACTCTGAGGGACTCCGAGAGCATTCCTTTGCACTGTAATATCAAATGATATTTTTCCAAGATTTTAATGATAAAGCAGAAAACAAACTGTCAAGGTTCAGCATGGGTGCATAATGCATAATTATATAATTACTAGTTCTTTTTCCATTATCTTCCCATTTAATATCTATAATTGTGACCAAAAGCAGTTTTTTATATTTCTAGCTACCTGATAGCAATGTTCTTTTTTCTCCTCTTTTCACTATGTGCTGTTGAAAACTCGAGCTGTTGAACAGAACAGGAGCAATCGATATTTTTCACTTAATGAATCCTATGGAAAACCCTAGAAAAGGAGAAACAATTTTCTCTCAGTTGTCTCACTCAAAAACAAATTTTATACAAGTCATGTCTGTATCCCCCTAAGACAAAACAAAAGGTAAAATTTTCCTTTAGAAGTAGAATATTTTCTTGCTATAAGTTCTTGTCTGATGGGAAAATAAAACAAAGCTTAATTTATTTTGCGAAGGAGAATTCCTGAAAAGACAAAAAGCCTTACTTGCAGAGTCTCATGACTGAAATACGAAAAGAATTGAGAGACTGGATACTTATAGTTTGAAAACTTAATTATAATGTGTCTCAGGTGCTCTTTAGTCTGTTACATAGATATTCCTTTTGCCCAAATCCTATAGCACTGAGGATGGACTTAACATCTTACAACAGCTAAAATTTTTTGACATGTATTAACTTGATACATGCATAACTAAGAATTTTAGCTGATAACATCTGAGTTCTGTAGCTGAGAATTCTCTACTCAGCTATAGTATACCTACCTACTTAATGCTTACATTTTCAAAAATGCCTTGATTTATAACTTCCTTTGTTATGTTACTATAAAACTCCACTAACTCCATTAAGCTACTTCCATGATTGATATATAACATAAAAGTAATCTCAATTGTGTTTTCCTGAGCCTTGGTTACTCAAAGTTTACTCCAGAATTAACTTTTTCTTATATTGAGTTAGAAGCTATGATTTTGTACAAATAGTTTAAATTTTAGATTTTCTTTCTATTGAAATCTCACTTTCTTAATAAAAAAGTATTTATTAGCTCTGCTAGAAAATAAATATTATTTCCATTATAGATTTTCATTTTAATGTTTTCATGTTTAAATTTCAGTGCATATTGTTAAATAGAAAATAAGAATATTCTATAAATTAATTTAAAATCCTGTAATTACTGAATCATATCACTACATGTTAGCATGAGTGTGGATTTCTAAAAAATATATATATCCAATGGTACAGAATTAAACATAAAAATACATAACAGGAAGGGAGAAAACTAAAAAATGGCATTAATCTATTGGGAAGGATAGGAAAGTGTACCAGACTCTTTAAAGTTAAATGTATGAATATAACATGAGATTATTCAGTAGCTAATAAGTATGGAGTATTGGGGAATTATGGGCAGGAAATAAAATATTCAGATAAAAGATAAGTTTATAACTCATACTTTAGTGTGGAAATGTTCTTTTTATGTCTAAAAGTAAAATGAAAAACAATATTAAAATGCTTTTTAAATTTTAAAATGTATTATCATTCTTCATTTCTGGCAAATAGCTAACCATCAACATAAGGTTGCTACCTGGAGGTTGGTGAAAGTGCTTGCAGTCTTACAGTCTGGTGTTAATTCCAGCTGTAGTCCAAAATATCTGTGGCAGTGGATCCGAGTTTTCTTACCCAGAAAATGCTAAAAGATTGATTGAGACATATCTAAGACAACATGTAATGATTTCAGCAAATAAAGCTTGTAGTTGATATAAGAAGTTTTCTTTTCCATTTCTTGAAGACACTGAAATATCACACTCTAAAACATGCTCAACATCAAGGAAAATGACTTCATCAATCAAAACCTACTTTTATATTTTAAAAACAAGAAGACATAAGTTATTTTAAAAAGTTACAATGCAATGCTGTCTGGTATCAAAAACTGATATTATACCCAGTGTTCACGAAACTTCAGAGCAATATTGTTAATATGTATTCTATAAACACACAGAACAGCAGAAAACACTAGGAAAAGTAATAACGTATTGATTAGTAGTCAAAATTCCACATGCTGAACAGTCATCTGGTTGATACTCTTGTAGCAAATAGTTTGCTCAATATTTCCAGCTGTGCAAAAGAATTCAGTCAACATTTCAGATGGGCAGCAGTTAGAATGTTCATCTTTTAGCTTAAAGTCTTTGGAAAATAAAGCTTATGCTTCTAATATTTTCTGGCTCATTATTTTTTTGGCATAGACAGAGCCAGGTAAACATTTAACAAAACACATTTACAGCTACACAGTGCTGTATTTCTCTGACAAATTCATTATTGTGCCTTTAATTTTCAGTGTACCTGAATACGATTTAGTGTCCCCTTTTTCTGTCTCGAGTCTATGGATACTCGGTTTGATGTTAAAATATTAAATATTTAAAGTTACTTCTGCTTTTTCACTTATTTTATTATTTAGTGTAATGCCATTTCAATATGCCTAAAGTATTGAAATTAAATGAAAATTCATGTATGTGAATATAAGAGTATTTGAAGACTCTGTTGGGAGGGGGACTTGGGTGTGCACAGGTGTAGAAGCCAGAAAGGAACCTAGAGTATGACCCTCAGGACCACGTCCTTCTCCTTTGAGACAAGGTGTCTACTTGTCCTAGAACTCATCAGTCAGGCTATACAGCTGCCAGCAAGCTTCTCTTTCTCTCTCCCCAGAACTTAGATAAATACACCCCTCGATACCTGGCGTTTTTCCATGGGTTCTTGTGTTGCAAGGTGAGTACTTTAATGCTATCCATTCCCTAATGCTCTTAATGTCCTTATACTCTGAGGTTTGTCTTATAACAAAATGCAATCTCTCCTGATCCATGTGTAAATGCAGGGGGATTCTCTGATTTTGCAGCTCCGCGTTGTGAAATAGGATCAATAGGAATAAATGTTGATGAGTCTTACCTATCATTAGTGCTCTTCTTCATTCCTCTTCAGTTACTGAATGCTAACTTTTAATTTCCCATTCACTTTTAGTTTTTGAATACCTCTCTCTCTCTCTCTCTCTCTCTCTTCTCTTCATGACTATTTCTTCAAGCATTTTCTCTCTTTTTTTATTATTTTTACATGACTTTTTCTTTTAGAAGTCTATGGATATTTTAGTCACACCATTTCCATACTACCCTTCCAATTCTTCTCAAACCTTCCCAGACATTAACATTCTCTCTCAAATTTATGCTAAATTACTATTTAACACACACACTCCACCACAAATGCATGCACACATACACAATCACACACACATCACATACAAGCACACACACACAAGCACACCACACAAGCACACACACACAAGTCACACACACACAAGCACACACACACAAGCACACACACACAAAGCACACACACACAAGCACACACACACACAAGCACACACACACAAGCACTGAGGTCATTAACTGTCATTATTCTTATGCATATATGTTTAAGGCAGAGCATTTGGGATTAGATAAACTCTCAGAGGGCTAGTTCCCAAACAAAAAAAATTCTCCATCTCTCAGCAGTTATGTATGTCCTGAATTCTTAATACTAAGGCATGGAGTCTTCTGAAATTCTCCTGGACCCTTACCCTTATAGTCTTTGTGCCCTCTCATTTTCCCTGAGATATATGTGTAGGGATTGCATTATAGATGCACATATTGAATACAGGCACTACTGCATGGTCACTTAATCTCTGCATTTTGACAGGTTGCGGATCTGTACCACAGAATTAATCTGATGTTTTATTTATTTTTCTTTTTATTATATTGTTTATTTACATTCTAGCCATGCCTCCTCCCAGTCTGCTTCCCACAGCCTCCTCCCCATTGCCTCTGAGAGGGGTCTCCCCTTCTCCCCCTCTCCACAGAAGGCATCCCCCTTCTCTGGAGTCTCAAGTCTCTCCAGGATCTCCCACTGAGACAAGATTATTCAGGCCTCTGATATATATGTTTCCACTGCCTCAGACCAGTCAGTGTATGCTGACCTGTTGGTGGTTCAGTCTCTGGGAGCTCCCTGGGGTCTGGATTAGTTGAGACTGCTGGTCACTCTATGGGGTCACCATCCTGTTCAACTTCAATCCTTCCCCTGATTCAACCATAGAGGTCCCCCAGACTTCAGTCCAATGGTTGGGTGTAAGTATCTGTGTCTGTCTCAGTCAGCTCCTGGTAGGGTCTCTCAGAGGACAGCCATGCTAGGCTCCTGTCTGTAAGCACATCATAGCATCAGAAAAGTGTCAGGCCTTGGAACCTCTCCTTGAGATAGATCCCAAGTTGAGCCAGTCAGTGCACCTCCATTACCTCAGTCTCGTCTCCATTTTTGTCCCTGCAGTTATGTTAGACAGGAACAATTCTGGGTCAGAAATTTTGACTGTAGTTTTGTAACCTCGTCCCTCCACTTGAGGCCCTGTCTATCTACTGGAGTGGACTCTTACAGTTCCCTCTCCTCACTTTTGTGCATTTTGACTAAGATTATTCCCATTGAGTCTTGAGAGACTCTCACCTCCCAGGCCTCTGGTACTTTCTAGAGACGTGCTCTCACCCCCAGAGGCTGCATATCTCTATTTTTTTTCTGGCCCTCTGAGCTTCTTTTCTGTGTCCCCTCCAATACCTGATCCTGTTCTCCTCTCCACCCTCCCATGTCCCACTCGGTCCCTCCCTCACTCCCTCCCTCTGCCTCAGTGATTATTTTGTTCCCCCTTCAACTTGTGATGAAGCATCCTACTTGGACCTTTCTGCTTATTAAACTTCTTATGATCTGTGGGTTGTATCTTTTTTGATGAAAAGATACAGCTACCCTTGTCTGTGTGCCTGATGCTAAATGTTTAGATTATGCAGATATGGCATGTCCAAGAGACTTCCAAAACAATACAGAAAATTCTCCTAGTCCTTATTCCTTCCTAGACCAAGATATAAGACCTATTGATAAACCATAAACCTTGCACATGGGACATGGAGGATTCCAATGGAATTGACTTCGAAGCTTCCACCCTGAGTAATAGCTCTCCTCATAATAATGAAAGTGCCATCTATGCCAGCTATTAAGGGACAAAAACAATTATTAACAGCACTACCATCTGGAAGCCCAGGAAGCACAAAAACCAATCAGATGTCTGCAATGGTACAACTCAAAAAGTTGTTTCCTTGCACATAACATAGTAGGAAGAAAACTTACTGGCATTGAAACCTACCAACTACCAGTGACAAAAAATCATAGACTTTACTTTTGATATTTTCTTTAATACAAACAACCGCTTACTCACTGAGATAAACTTTTAGGGACACTACATCATTTGGTGAATTCAATAGTCTTCCAGAATTTAAATTACTACTTATTTCTGAGAAATTTTACTGCCAGAATCTTCCCTTGCCTGATATTATTAAGGCCAGTGTAATTTCTTTTGATTAGATTTTAGATAACATATGCTTTATTCTTTATGTATATTTTTATTAAACTGATACTTTATTAACAACATGTAAGATATAGTCATTGCAGCAATGTTTATATTTACAGTGGTATTCAGATTATTTAAAATAATGTGATCATTGATGTTTTTGGTTGAAATATCCGTAAGTTTTTCTCAACATTTTCCTTTAAGTTTCCCTTTCTTTCTTTACTTTTTATTTCAGTCAGCTTTTGATTTTTTTATGACATACTTTTATCTTCATTTTTCACTAATAAGATTTTAGTTATTTTCAGTTTTTCTATATATTCCATAAATGCCCTAGTGATTTCTTAAACCTTTTGCAACTAACCTTCATGTAGCATTATACAACGTCATTTACTGTTCTAGAATGTTCTAACATTCAGTTCCCTCCTAAAATTTACATTTATGATCAAATTTATAAATTATGTATATATTATGTACAATTTACAATATAATATATACACACATCATCAACTCATATATATATTAGGACAGAAAATAAAAATGGTTGTGGAAATATCAGATAATATAATAAAAACTATGTGAGATAAAAATTAATGGCATGGACATCCTGCAATTCCTATAGGAAAGAAGAAATGTTATAAATCACTTTGTTAAGTTAATAGACATTTATACTCCAAGTTATTAAATAGCTAATGTTGTTTTTAAAGAGATACTGCAAGTACAACAGTGGTTCTTTTAGAGTATTTTAGATAATGCAATTTTTTAGATCTCTGTGACATGTATCTTTCACTTATTATGCAGTGACAGTTAAAATTCTGTCAGAGAGGATGCTCAAGGCCTTTTCTCATGTATTTCTATTCCAGGCTGGGAACCAACCTTTTCTCCCTGGAAACTCAGCTCATATTCCACCCAGGTTTTTATATAGAGCTGATTCATGTAGCGTGCTCATCAATCTTCATCTCCCTGTGGATAAACTTGAGAATAGATGGACCTAACTATATTTATCTCTCTAGATATTTACATTTATATTGAAAATCATATATCGACACTGCCCCACCAATGTCATTCCAAATCTACAAGGTTTACTTGCCTTCGTCCTTTGTTTTACTTGTGACACTTTCTCAGGCAGTGAGACTCCTGGCTGACTACACACAATGCATTTATGTATTAGAATTACCTCCTCCATCACTCATATATAACTGATTTGTTGTAATAACCTTATATAACATAGATACCCTTGTCTCTAACTAGGTTCTGACAGTTTGCCAGGCTTCTGGCTAAGATTCAAATACCTCGTTTCTGCTTACTATGAGTCCATTTCCTATGGTGGTACTGTATTCTACCTATCTATTTATCTATTTATCTGTCTGTCTGTCTGTCTTCTATATCTACCTGCCTACCCTTTATCTGCCTGTCTGTCTATGGATGTGTATATTTTACATTTGCCCCTGGTTCCCGAGATAGAATTGCTAAATCTTTGCAGAGGAGCTAGTAAATGTTTGATACAAGTTATAAGATAATCGTTTGCTTCTTTTGTTCTACTGCAGCGACTTTAGCAGGACTTCTTCATAGTCTGAGAGGGAGATTAATTGCTAAACCAATCAAGGTAAGATTACAGATGCAGTTCAGCTAAGTAAGGTTTATAAGGGCTCACAGGGACTTAAGTGTCAACCATGGGTCTGCATTAGGCTGTCTGCTTACATGCTGTGGTTGTTTAGCTTGTTGTTGTTGTTGTACTCAGAACAGTGAGAATAGGTGTCTGTTACATTTTGACCTTGTTCTTTTCTGAAGGCAAACAAAGGAATAATGAGTCTGGCAAATGAGAGGCTGGGAGGGGAGAGAGGGAAGAGAAGAGATATTATATGAGAGAATAATAAATAAAAACAAGATGATGTACCCTAGGAAGCAGTTGCAATACCTCAGAAAGAGGATAAAATTGCATGTTTTCAATATTCTGTCTCTTTTGCTACTGGGAGAGGGTATACTAGTATATTCTAGAGAAAATGTGCTACAGTTTATGTCACAACCTATGCCCAAAGTTAGGTTTGAGTCCTTGCTCTCAATAACCAATAAAAGATTCAAACTAAAAGTAAAGGTGGAAAAGGAGATTGATTCAATGTGGAAACAATAAAAGAGGGCAAGGGGATCCAACAAATCCATCCCCAGAGTTGTGAAGTGTGGAGAATGTTTAAATTCTGGGCAAAGAATATTCACATACCAATAAATCATATGGTATACATGTACCTGGTACAAACCTACATAGTATAGATACTTGCATGTAGGTAAAATAGAAAAACCTCCTACCCTTCTAAATTAATTTTTCATGCAGAATGTACAGATGTCCTGGAATTTTTGTAAGAAGATTTATCTGAAAATAGTGTGTGACATTTGAATGGGTAGGAAGGTGAAGATGGATCCTATCTAAATATATATAAGGTTGTCCATGTAAAAAGTTCTCTCTTCAGACACTTCCTGCCAATGTTCTGTATAAATGGAGAAAACACTTTAGGAGAGCATTTATTCTGCTAGGTCTACTTGCCACAGAAGTGTTAAACACTAAAAATTGTTCACTTGAAAACTTACTTGTTTGTTTTGAAAAGATTGGTACTCTGAGAAATCAACAGAATTGGTGATTGTTATGTTTTTGGATTTTGTAAATGTAATGATGCATCCACTCAAGCTGGATGGAAAGAGTAATTACACTTCTCTACTGAATGACCTTTATTCTGAAAAGATACTCAAAAATTATTAAGGAGCAGAGGGGAACGTTTTAGAAAAGTTGGAATGAGATCATGAGGAATGTCTAATCCCAGCCCTTGAGAAAGCAAAGCAGGAAGATCCAGGTCCATCGTGAACCATTTGACTTGTGAAAGCTGCACAGGAAACAAACTTCTCTTGGACTATAGCTCCCAGCAAAAGCAAATAGAGGTAAATGAAATTCAGGAAAGGTATTTTAGAGTCAATTAATATGGTGTGTGGTGAAGAGAGACTTGCACTTATTTATGCAGAACATAATGTTCACAGAGTGATAGAGCCTAGGGATTCAAACACTTGAGGGTTGCATGCAAGCAGAAGCAGGCAGAAAGACAGTGCTGAAGGTAATTTCCCAAAGTGGTTTTCTGCAGCATTCAGGAAGGTAGATGTTGTTGGAGGGAATGTGCACACGGCACATTTAGGATTCAGGATGACAAAGGTTGGAAGAAATGTATACATAGGATGTGGAATTCAGAAGGGAGGGTGTTTGTTACAGGTGAAGTGTAAAGACAGGAAGCTATGTAATTCAGGAGTGCAGGAGCTCCAGGTGAGTTTGAAAGAGTATGTTCTCAGATCTCCTCTTCAGCAGGAAATACTGAGCCTTTCTGTTCTATTCATGCCCTCTGGTAATTAGAATAGAGGAACCCCCACTGTCAGGAGCAGAGTCATCAGCTTTATTCACACCTCTCCTTCGACTTTGCTTCCTAATTGGATCCTGATGGCATGAGTGGATTCTGCAAAGAAGCAAGGCGGGAGCACCTGGGGATAGCAGACCTCAGGCAGAGACTGAGTATTAAGAGGAAAGACTCTTGGGAGCCAGGCTTCAGTGAGAGGGCTCTTTAATTTGAAAGAAGAAACCTATTTAAACCTTTGAGGGATAACACATCAGGCCAGGGCCAGGGTTCTAGGGATTCCTCATTTGCCTAAGGAAGAATTGCTGGTACTGTGGGACATGGCCTTATAGTAGGAAAGGAAGTTTAACCTGGCTGCTGGACTAAGTAACCTCCTCTGGTGGGAAAAGATGTGGGCACAGGGCTATGTGCATAGGACAAGGAAGCCATCAGCAGGGAGCAATCCTACTCCTGATGATGTCAGGACAAAAATTCTGTGGTGTGGACACACCTCTACCCCATTCTTGCTCCTGACATGCCCCTCCCCGCAAACTACCGCACAGCTCCCTGCCCCCACAACACTCTACACTTTCACGAGCTTTTGAAGACTCTAAGGCTCTGCCAAACCTGACACATAAAATGAATTGAAGGAATGAGGGAAATGGGGAGGTGTGCAATATACAGTAAGAAAACTTTAGGAATTCCACTTTTTTTTGGTGTGTATGTGTGTAGCGGTGGTTAGTGTTTAAAGAATTGAGATCAAAAGACATTTCTAGCAAGGTATGTCTTTGTAGAAGCAGCAGCAGTATTGAAGTGGTTGAGTCAAAGTTTCACCAGCTGAAGCCAGCCTGGGCTGCATAGCACACATACCTTAAAAACAAAGTAACAATTACAGAAGATCAAGAGATCTTAATTATACATATTATATTAATGCAGGAGAAATAGATCATTTTCACATAGAAATAGGATTATTTATAGTAAGTATGGTTGTGTTTTTTCACCTAATCAGCCAAGACTCAGGATATTTCATCTGTTTTTTGTTGTTGTTGCAGTTGTCCTTGCTGTTGTTTTTTTTTTTTGTTTTGCTTTTTAAATTTTCTTCACTTAAATTTTTAAATTTCTTTTAAACTTTAAAGATTTTTTGAAATATTTTTTTAATAAAGCTTATTTCAAATGTCATGTTTCGATTATGAGGTGTAGATATTTATTAAATTTCTGCCAATTTAAAGTTTTCATTGCTCTTTTACAAGGAATTCCTTTGGATACTTTAATAATAAAAAAGAAAATTACAATTAAGTATGAATTATTGGTTAATAAACCAACATTTATTTTTTGACTCTTAAGTTACAGTATGTTTTATTTATTGGTTTAAATGACAATGCCGCTTTTATTTTTGTCTGCTCTTAATTCCTGCTTCATCCCATAGATCAGGAGGACTTAAAATCATTTGTTTTTTTCCTATTCACCATTGTCACAGCTTTTATAATTTGGCTCTGATAATTTCTACATCTTAGCTTGTTTCCAATTCCACCCAGTCACATGAGAACATCTAATAAAACAAAAAATACATAACATCAAAAAAAAAAAAAAAAAGGTTTGCATGTGTTGTTCCTTTGTGCTATAAGGAAAAATAGTCTTATGGTTATGCACAGCAAAATGTGTTCTGTTTGCTTATTTGTTTGTTTGGGGGTTTTTTTTGGCTACAAACTACTTTCTCCAGAAATTTACAGACGGACAAATATATTGAGATGTCTCATGGAAGGCAAATGGAAGAAGAAACCACCAGAAATGGGAAGTTCTGTTCACCATGGGCCAGAGTTCTGCTCTTGTCTGCTTGTTCTCCTCAGAGAATTTATAATGCATTTTCTTTTCATTCATGATTGCTTGCTTTATGTTTGAACATCAAGAGTTAAATACCAGGAGACTTAAATTTTTGGCATCTGAACTCTAACATAGTAAAGATAAATGTAATTTCTCTACCTCAGAAGGCATCTTCAAATGTCATAGTTAATGAAGCAGCGCCCATCCTCTTCACATTTAACAGTAAGAAAGTTATATCGTATAAACTGTGTGTCAATTATATTTGCTTTAATATGAACCTTTTCATGCTTTCAATTCCACAGGACACAATAAATTCAGACTTCAAATAAAGTTTTTTTTTTTAAAAAAAAAAAAAAAAAAACAAACAGGTAACTAGACTTGAATCATATTCTCACAGGATGATGTGATCATAATAACATTTTTTTTTAACTTCTGAATCCTTCAAATATTTTACCTGAAGAGAATGTGGGTTTGTTTTTTCTTAAAAGATGTCAAGAACTACAGCAAATGTAGATGGAGAGCCTCTTAAGAGAACATGTCTCTTCATCAATTTTAGTCTATTTCACATGATATCCCTGAGAAACTTGACTTCTCTGTACATTAAGCATAGTATTCAAGGGACCTCTTCAGTGACATTATCCTAAGATATCAATGTGTAAGTACAAGGTGTCTCAAGAACTCCTTCAGTGATATTATTTTTTATATTTTTCACTCTTTTATAAATATATTCCTACAATATTTAGCAAGCAAACAAACAACATAATTCTAAATAAAATTAAGTATTCATGGATATTCATATTAAAATAACAGCTGTAAGCAATTAGTGGATAACTATTGAGTATGTCTATTCTGTCTTCAACCTAGACTGAGAGCCAAGACCTCTCTGGGGATTTCCCAGTATAGCTAATTATGCTGATGGTGGTAACTCAACAGCAACATGCTATGATCATTCAAAGCACTAGAATAAGATGGTAGAAAAAGTAATTTGAGACAAGAAAATGACAGTGTCCTAAAACATGTATTTTTCTTTTTATACAGAAAGTAATTTCCCAGGTCAATAACAGGGGTTAAGACAACAGTCATTTGAAATTTGACTTCAGCAAGGTTTCTGATGACAGAGATTATTAATCTCTATAGAATCCACAGGCTAGCACAGATTGCTGGATATTTATTTCTTTTCAGAATATCAACTGGAAATATGAATTAGTATAAAGTCTATAAACAAATGATTTTATGAAAATTAAGCATATAAACTTTTATGCAAAATCTTGGCTTACAGATTCGAATTTCAATTTGTAGTAATAGAAAAAACTAAAAATCAAAAATTTGTGCTGTCATGAATAGACCACATGAAACTCAAGAAGAAGAAGGAAGACCAAAATTGGGTGCTTTGGTCCTTTTTAGAAGGAGTATCAAAAGATTCAACCAGAGCCCCCAGGGTGTAAACGTCCAGCCTGAGAACACAAAAGGAAGACTCATGGCTCCACCTGTATAGGTAATTGAGGGTGGCCTTGTCAGGCATCAGTGGAATTGGAGGAACATGGTCCCCAAAAGTTTGGATTCTCTAGTGTGGGGAATCCGAGAGCAGGGAGATGGGTTTGGGAGGATGTTCGGAGCATAACCTCATAAGAATAGGAGGAGGGGGTATAAGATAAGGGGTTTAGGGGAGGATAGGAGAGGAGATAACATTGAAAGTTAAATATGCAGTGGAGGCGCATGCCTTTAATCCCAGCACTTGGGAGGCAGAGGCAGGCGGATTTCTGAGTTCGAGGCCAGCCTGGTCTACAGAGTGAGTTCCAGGACAGCCAAGTATACAGAGAAATCCTGTCTCGAAAAAAAAAAAAAAAAAAAAAGTTAAGTATGCAAAATATCCAATAAAAAAAAGCATAATGTGTCTGACAAAAAAAAGATAGCTCACTTATTTCAAATTATTTTCAAAAGTTTCTAGGAGATGCTAATTGGCTAAGACCTTATTTTAAGCTCTCCACAAAATAATTTAAGTCTCTGTTTAATATTCTCAAGATGGATTTAATTCTTAATTTCCCTCAAAAATTAATAGACAAAAGAGGAGTAATTTTACAAAAAGTAGAAGAGCAATTATTAATCGATGTGTTATATAGACTGATTAGCTGTTCGCTGTTCTATAACAGTCCTTTGATAAAAGAGATTATTAATGTAGATGTATATTTCTTTAAATAGTGTCTTTATGACTCTCTGAGTTTGGAAGAAGCGGCTGCTGGCACTTCTGCCCAGATCTTACATGAACTCTGAAAAATTGGTTTTAAAAATAAAAGAGGGGAACTGTTTCCCCCCAGAAAGAGTCTCCTGAAACACTCTCCATCAAGCCTTGTTTACTTTTAACTCTCTAAAACTGAAAGCTCATGGCAAATCTGCTGCTGACTGCCTCTGGCATCACTGAGACCAATAAAAACTATGCCACAGCTATGTGGAAGGACCTCTTACCCTTAAATGGAATGGCCCAGACCCAGTTCTCATATGGGGTTGAGGATTGATATGCCTGTTTGATACCACAGAAGGCACAGCTAAATGGCTGCCAAAAATATTAATGAAATAAATAGATACCCCCACAAAGCCAGGCCCAACTATAAATAAGATGAATAACAATTGACCTCCAAGGAAGAGAAATCTCCCTGAGAATTCCCTTCTTTTTTCCTTTCCAGGTAAAAATGAAACACACATGATGTCTGCTGGTAGAAGTTCTAATCCTGATGCTGGCCTCCAGACTTATACTATTCAGACCTTTGATGGGTCATTGACAAGGACACCAAACAGCTAGAGATTGACATCACTAATCTAAAGAAATCCTTCTTTCGCAGTCTGGAATGATCTCTGAAAATTGCAAAGGACTTTATTGGACTTTATTTACTCTTTTACAATAGAAAAGACTGTGTATAGCTCTTGACTGTGTACAGCCCTTAAAGAAGAATGTTGCTCATACATAGACAAGACAGGGATGGTTAAAGAGAGCATGAAAAAGGTCAGAGAAGGGCCTGAGAAAAGACAGAAAGAGAAAGAGAAAGATGAGAGCTGATACAAGAATTAATTTTCAACCTCTCCATGGTTGTCAATCCTACTTCTTCCATCTTGGGATCATTAATTGGGTTATTTTTCTGATTTCTTTTGGTTCCTGGGCCTTAAATAGACTGACTAACTTTGTGATGCAACAGATAGATAATTTGGTAGCAAAACCTATTCAGATACATTGTCATAAGTTAGCTATGGAGGATCACAAGGCTCAAGATGAGGTTGTTACTGTATCCAGAGTGTTCCCAAAACCCATCTCCACCCAACCTAAAAGAGGAGACTTCTGCCCTAGACCAAACAGAAAGGGACCACCCAGAACCCCCTCTGACTGCAATCCGTATTCTTGCTTAGGCTACAAGGCTAAGCACTGCAAGGGAATATAAATAAAAGTTAAAAATATCTCTCTGGGTTCCCTGAGGAACAAGCCTGACTGCATAGGGGTTGATGTCAAAAGTATCCCCTCTCAGGAAAAAGACATCGGGATGGGTATGGCCCTCATGCCTCACTGGACAATGACAGGAGACTGGAGCCATTACAAGGTCCCCTTCAATTATTGGAGATCAGGTCTCTATCCCTGCCTTCACAAGATTAGAATCACCAAGCCCTTCTATATACTTTGAGAAGGGAGGAGATGTCAGGGGCAGCCCTCTTATACACTGAAGGCCTAAAATCAGCCATAGTCCTAAAATCAGCAATAGGCCTGACATACATAAATGCTAACACAAAGTCTTGGGTCTCTGTGGAAAAACACTGAAACAGATGGCTATAAACTATTGTAAACAGGCAGCTTTTGTGGAAATTTACCAGCCTCAGTAGTCATAGATCTTGTAAATAGGCAGCCTCGGCAGACAGTATCAACTTAGATAAAGACAAGTGAACCATAGGCAGAGTCATAGTGACCTGTCCCTGAACCTTCACCCAGCTGATACCCTGTTCTAGAAGGTATCTGTACTCCCCTGAACACCTATGCCCCGGTGTCATCCCCTTCCCCACATCCTGCCTTTTTGTGTTTATAACCCTGTGTGAATAAGTAAATTGCAATTTGATTTAAATAATTAAGTAAATTAACAAAAAAATTGTGCTGTCTCTAAGATTCTCAAATTATTAGAAAATCCATATTATTGATCCTGCTTTTATTACAAATTTCATTCATTTTCTATCAATAAGGACTATTTGTATTAAAACTATAATTTAGCAATTCCTTGCCAAGATAGAGTAAAATTGCATAAAGCTTATATTTAAAATGTAGCAATTTATACTTTATATTGTACAAATATGTAGAAACAAATTGAAACTAAGGTTTTAAAATGGGAAATACCTCTTTGTCGTGAATTTTCTATCTGTTCTCAACACCAGCACATATTTGTGAGTTGTGACTTCCTTTATACAATATCTAGGCATCTCTTAACAACAATCCGATTTTATAGAGGTTATTAATTGGCTAGAAGATATGTTTCATACAAAATAGCCTTAGGTAAGATTGAAATGGTATGAGGAAAGGTGAGTAGCTACTATAATATAAAACAGGAAGAGGTGCTAAGTGGTCTCAGGTGATTTGCATGAGCACTTTTGATTCTGTAAGCATCCACAGATCCTGCATGCATAAAAGTTATTCTATACAATATAGTCAAAGTAGGCACTTTTCTCACCTAAATTTATGAGAAGTTTTTTTTTTTTTTATGTAAAATGGGAGTAACTGTATGTTCTCCCTTATTCAACCTGCAGAGTAGAGAAATTGTCTGCTGCAAAGATGTTTATCATAAGTCTATTCAAATGAGGGGGGGAAAGTCCTAATGTGATTAAAAGTCTGACTGTGATATATGTATCTTTTCTTTTACATGGCATAAATAGTGTAGAAAGAGTTGTTAGTAAAGTAAGTGTATGTCCATATTCCTGTGACTGGAAAAGCCAAAAAAGTGAAATTTCTTGGTTTGGGTGTACTTAACCTCTTATCAGTAAACAGTAAACAGGAAGAAAGGGCAGCAGATTTTTAAAAAAAGGAACTAATTACAATAATGTAAGCTGCACAGTGGGCAAGTGAATGGGTTATGATCATTTAGGGGTTGGAGCAATTTATTGAGAGCCTAGCTCTCAAAATGAGCAATACAATCTATTCCATGAAAGAGTCAAATATTTTTATTTGGATTGTTGATGTTAGCCACAGAGAGGGTATAATCTTTCTGGTATTATGATTTTCCTGAACAATGAACTGTTGGAAAAGACAAAAAAAAGTGAACCCCGTAATATTATGTTACTTCTTTTCTGCCTCCCCTATGATTTTATTGTGTCCTGATAATTGTTTTTTTACTTTTTAGTGTATTAGTTTAGTCTGTGTGTATTATATTAAGCCTCTCAGGTTGGCAGTAATTTTGAATATTTAGACTAGATATTGAGCCAAGCCACTATTACCAGTTTCACTTAAATTCAAGATTCTACATTACTGAATACAAGGAAAAATGTGATCTGCATTAATGAAGACTTTTCCATGCCTAATTTTCAAATAGAGAGTCAAATGATACTTTTAATAAGACTCTGATAAATTTGACTTAACTCAATTGTCTTGCATAAGATAATTGCACATTTGCTTTCTCAGTTTATAGAATTTGCAGTATTATCTTTGTCTCTTGGGGTTGTAAGTCAAACAAATATATTCATGAATTTACTAGGAAACATATATAGATGTTACATATATACAGAATAACATGTCAGTTAAAAGAAAACAGTCTCTCTGTTTTCAGACCATTCAAGTTTGGAAAGAAATTGCTGTCTGTCTGGAGGTCTATGGTGTGATCATGTCTGATCTCAATGTTCTAATGCAAAATAGTATTAGGTCCATTTAGCGGTAACTACCCTTACAATTACAATTTATTATAATTTTACCCCCGGTATGCATGTCTACATCATCCTACTCACATTCTATCTTTCACCTATTTCAGTTTTTATTTCTTAGTTTTATTCACAGTTTTGCAAACTACACATCTGATTTCTACAAAAATGTGATTCATTGTGGTCAATATGGTCAACACAAACTATAACATTTTTTATTTAATTTTCACCCAATATCTCTAATGACAAATTTATATGTGGTTTGAATGGTTTTAATTGTATGTTTGCTAATTCATTATATGGCCAAATGACATTTTCTCTCTCTGACTATCAATGTGGATTTTACTACTTGGGATTGTTACTATCAGTAAGAATACTAACAGATTATTGGTTTTCTTATTCTGATACTTGCTACTTAAATTTTTATTAAACACTTTACCTGCAGGTAGAAATGATAGATCATTGATAAAACTCTTCTCAGATTGTTAAAGCCAGGCAATTTTCCCAAGAAGCTCTTTTTCAATATTTACCAAATTGTAAATATTTAAATATGTAAATATTTACCATGACAGGTTATTCTAATTACATTGCATTTTCTTGATTGACTATTTTCTAATTGTATTTTCTTATAATTTACTTTTGAATGCTGTCATTTTTATTTAAAATATAATTTCCAGATTGTAAGTTATTAAATAAGCATACTATTGTCACATGACCTTCTTCCTGTTTCTCCTTTTTGTCCACGGCTTAAATAATTCTGGTACATATCCAAACACGAGAAATTCTTGTCAGTGCAACAGTATTTACACAGAAATAAACTTTATTTGGATTTTAACATCTTTGAATAATGTTTTTTCTCTTTACTATCTGAACCTAACACTTTAAGTAAGTCCACTGACAACTCTTAGTTTTCTTGAAAAACCTGGAATTGGAAATTTCAGAAAATGACCTCACAGAAGCAAAGCTTTTCTTAGAAGTAAATCATATAAATATTTTCTGATAATGTTAGGTGAAATAATTTTGTCCTTACCAGACTTTCTCAATGAAAATTAATAAATTAGAAGTCCCATGCCCAATTCCTTATAACACAGTAATTAGTTCTAGCCAAAACTGAAGGAAGAGGGCACTAAACACTACGTCTTTTTTCTTGAGATTATAATTTTATTATACCATTTCTCTCAACCCTTTTCCCCTCCCAACCACTTCCATATGCTCCTCCCTGCTCTACTTTAAATTCATAACCTATTTTTAAAACTATTTTTATTGCATATACATATGTGTAGTGGTGTTTGACTAAGAATGGCCATCAGATGGTCTTATATTTCACATACATACTTGTATGTATATTTTATATCCATGCTTGTGTGTATATTAGATATTGACACTATTTGAAAATATTAGGATGTGTGGCCTTATAGCACATGGTATGACTTTTTTTGGAGATGGTGTGTCATTGGTGGTGTCCTTTGGAGTCTCTAAATCACAAGATGGAGCAGTGTCTCTTTTTTAACCATTGACTGCAGATCTTGGTGTAGACTTCTCAGCTCCTTCTGCTGCATCATGTCTACCTGTATGTCATCATGCTTCCTGCCATGCTTATAAGGAACTATTTGAAACTCTGAAACTGTATGAAAACCCCAATGAAATGCATTTCTTTATAAGAATTGTCATGGTCATGACATCTTTTCACAACAATAGAACATTAACTAACACTATATGCACACACACACACATATCTAAGTACAACCTGCTCAGACTTTAAAATGGTGTCTTTATGTATGTTTTCAAATCTGACGATTTGTCACTAAACAAAACGATGTGTTCTTTGGCCAGGAAAAACTAACTCTCCCATTTTCAAATTTCTTCAGTTGCCTTAGTTCTTTGTGTATGGTTGAGGCCCGTGGGCTTTTCCCTATCCAATTTAGTCTGTTCAATGGTGTGAGTCTTGTTTAGTTCACATTTGGGTGGTCATGTTCAAGAGACTTTATGCTTGTAGCTTCTGACATTACTAAGAGACACAATCTCACAGCAAACTCCCCAACCCTCTGATTCTTACAGTCTTTCCACCCCTTTCTACGATCTTTCCTGAGTCTTAAGTGCAGAGAGGTTTTGTAGATGTATCCATTGGGACTAGGCCATATAATCTTGAATTTTGAATAAGTTGTGATTTTCTATAGTAATCTCTGTAATCAGCTATCATTACTCTCTTCTATATGCCCAGCTTTCCAGCTGCAGTTTTATTCCTTCTATTTTATTTAGGATTATAATGTAGGAAGATTTTTAAAATTTTAATGTATTTTTTAAGTTTTTAGGCAGTCCTTCTTATTCTGTAGCAGTGTCAGATGATCCGCACTCTCTTTCCTTTCTTCATACAAATCATGCTTTCATTCCTCTGAGAAACCTGAGTCCCTTTATTGAACCTGAGTCCTTTAGAAAGGAAATTCTTGAGATCTGATATGTTTGCCATTCTGGGATGATTCTATGCCTTTGACACCGAGGTAATGTTGGGGATATTGTAATAACCCATGTGATATTAAATCTGTAATTCTTCCTGCTTGTAACCATCCACAAGTATAAAGCTAAAGTCAAGGTCACGCCTATTTCAAATAAAAGTCGTGAAATTATTTTAGCAAAGGAAGACTCTGAGACAGAATAAAGAGTTAGTTGTAGATAATAGTAAAGAAACTTTGAATAGTATCATATTCTCCAAGCTGCTCACTAAACACACCTTGTGAGATAAAACGTGGGGGGGCCGCAGCCCCAGGCCTCCTGCATGGCGGCAAAAGAAGCCCAGACTGCGGAGGGGTCTCCAGCCGATTCACCCTGCAGCCAATGTGCATCGAAGGGCGGAGTCAGAGTCTGGGGGGGGGGGGGGGGGGCTGAAGCAGCGGCCTGGGTCAGAGCACTTCCAGTCGGGGTGCTTTGGTTCTCACATGGTTGTGACGGTTGCAGTCATAGAAGTAGGCTCAAGAAGACACTCGGACTGGGCTTCCATGAAGTAGTTTTATTGACGAGAATGGTGAATCTGGTGCGTTCCCCGGCAACATGCCAGGAGAAGCTCCCTTAAGAAGCTCCTTGGGAACCTCAAGGGAGGAAGCTAGGGAGGGAAATTTTAATTACCTATGTCCCCTGGCCTCATTAATATGCAAATCTCAAAGCAGAGGACTCTTAGGCACGCCTCTTACCCTTGTCTTACATGACTTAAGATTATGGGTGAAATGGAAAGGGCCCCGGTTCTGGGGGTATGGCCACACCTGCAATCTCCGGGTTTCAGGCCAATGGCAACCCTTCCATGGTCCAACAACACCTCAGCACTACAACAACCAGGATAAAATAAATGAGTGCTATATTTGCAAACAAAAAAAAATTGCAGACAGCAAATATTTTATGCAAAATTATAAGGTTTACATTGAGAAACCTCAGTTTTAGGAAACATTCATTAACACTATTATAGTTGAGACTTTGAATTGGGAGGTAAAAAATCTTTTTTCATTCAACCTGGCTTCTTTGGTGTTAAAACAAGAACAAAAACAGACATTGGGTTGAATTGAAAACATGTTTCTGTACATTAAATGTCTACTGAGTCCCACAGTTGTGCATAATTATATTTATATGAACATTCTGACAGGAGCATTTGGCAGAATTTTTGTAGAATTAAAATTGTATTTAAGAATTCAGCTTCCTGTGGATGATTCCCCTCTGAGGTAGAAAGATAATTATAAATGTCTGTCAACTAAAATTAGGTTTAATGTTGTAATTTTTATTAAGTAAAGTATACAAAGAGAAATCTGAGGGGTGCCTCTAGATTTTTGTTAAAATAATTATAACCTATTTATTTTGTTAAAATGTATTAATATATAATTGTTATAAATGGATTTAAATGAAAAGGGCTTACTAATTTTAGATTAAATGATATTTATTGAAATTTAATTAATCCTATAATGCCTAAGAAATGTTTATTAAAAGTGACCATTTCCATAATACAATATCCTTGAAGAATAGTTTTATTTTATTATTACATAATATACTGAGTGTCAGTTTTAATACTGTGGTATTACTCTCTAATACTATATTCTGCTTCTTAAAAATGCTCATTATTATATCCACTGAACAATGAATGATTTTATAAGGAATATAGCTTCATGTACACTATGTCAGATACTAATAGAGTACAATAATCACGAAAAGAGTGAAAGATGAGAAAGAGGAGAGAAAGAGAGAAACACACACAACACAGAGAGAGACAGAGAGAACAGAGACGAGAGAGAGACAGAGACAGAGAGAGAGAGAGACAAGAGAGAGAGAGAAGAGACAGACGAGACAGAGAGACAGAGAGAGATAGAAACATGGAGATTCAGATATCACAAAGAGAGAGAGGGCTGGAAATAAGAAGAAAAGGGGAGTTTGATACAAGCTAAATAAGCCCAGGAGAAAAAGTAGTCTGAGAAACAAACATGTGAAAAGCAATGAAAATCACAGCTTCATACATTAGTCTTAAGATGATTAAGAAAGATTGGTCTATGAATAAATTACTTTTAAGTAACTAAGCAATAAATCAATAAGCAAACAATTGAATAAATAAACCTATTTCACTGTACCAGATACTGAGGGAGAGTTTTTCCCCTAGACTCTAAGGAATCCATGAGCACAGTTTTAGAAGTATCTTAATTTACTAAGAAGTAAAAAAAATTTTCTAACTGTCATTATGTGAGACCATCAGTATATATAACATTTTTTTTGTTAGAGACAAGATCTCACTATGTAGCTCTGGCTGGCCTTGAACTTGCTGTGGAGACAAGACTATCTTCCAAAATACAGAGTTTCTCCATCTCTTGCTATTAAACATTAGAGTTAAATGAAATATTAATAAGTAATTAAGAAAAGAACCCTTTTCATACCTCATAAAAACAATCTTCCATGAATGGTAGGTACTTTAGTGTTCCTTTGAAACACAGGAAGATAATTAACAATCCTAAATCCCCCATATCTTGTGTTTCAAGTATGACATACGTGGGCCCTGGCCAACTACTTTCTAAATCAGCGATTTTAAGCAGTTAAAATCACCTGTGGTTGGATGTAATTCCTTGTATTTTTCCTATTTGGAACTTGAAACTTCACAGTTTTGGAATCTTTAAATACACGACTTTTACAATTTGGTGGGAAATGTTACATATATATGTATATAATTTTCATTATTTTTATATTATAGGCTTGCTATTCATCTTTCTTTCTTTCTTTTTTTTCTTTCTTTCTTCTCTCTCTTTCTCTCTTTCCTCTTTCTCTCTTTCTTTCTTTTTTTGAGGAACAATGATAGCCACATCTTTGAAGCTTTTGTTTTGTTGTGTTCTTGGTACTTTCTCTAATCTAACCTGTAATATAAAACTCAAGGTTAGGATCTAGTGATTTCCTTATATCTTGTAAGTTAAGTTTTGAGTTTTTTTTGTTTGTTTGTTTGTTTGTTTAGTTATATTTTAATTCTAGGTAATGAGTAATATTACTTCATTTTAAGATTGTGGCGTGAGTATTTTGCTTTTATGTAAAAAGAAAGTGTGTTTTTATGTAAGGACAATTTAATTTTTGTTGTTTACATACTACACTCAAAGCTCTGTTAAAACAACTTTCTTCTTAACATCATTTCCTGTTTTTGTTAACTACACATACCATGTCTTTTTCTGGAAATCACAGACTGATACCTTGTTATATTTTCTTATTTGTAATTCATTTATTCCAAAGCTGCTAAGTTCAGGTGGCTGAATGTTGCTGTGCCAATGACAGTTTACTCAAGAAACCTTAAGCTAGTTGAAAGAGCTGCTTTCCAGAACTCCTATGGAATTCCTCACATTCTACATTTCCCTAGGATTTGTTCCTGGTCTCTGTTCTGTGACATACGCCGTGTGAGTGCCCCAATTTCATTGCCAAATAACAGCCTAAAGTCAGAGAAAATTGAACAGTAAAGTTTTATCTCATGTCCATGGGAGGTCTTATCACAGAGAGCTTCTGAATTTACAGAAACTTTTCTCCATGACTGTCAAGGAATTCCTCAGGGTGGGGTTGAGAAAAAACAAAAGGTAGCAAATGGAAGGCACTATGAAATCCTCAGGGACACTCCTCCTCCCTGTGAGACTCCCTAAAAGAAAAAGTCTTTAGTCTCAGTTTTCTCTTCCCTGTTCTTCTGTTTGATGTTGTTGACTCTAAGCTAGTTCAAAAACACTATAATCTATTCCCTAGGTCAGAATATTTCAAAGTATGTTCTTCCAAAGTTGGCCAATTGCTATAAGAATTATGCTAGAAAATAGGTATTTTTACAACTCTATATTCTTTTTAATTTTAGATGTATGAGTGTTTGTTTTGTATGAATGTTTGTACACCATAATGTTCAGTGCCATGGTGACTAAAATAAAGCATTAAATACCGTGGGACAGAACAATCAATGATTGAAAGCCACCATGGGAGGGGTAGGCAATCAAACCTGAATCCTCTGGAAGAGCAGTCGGAGCTCTTAGCAATACAGACATGTCTCCAGATCTGGAGGTTACTGGTTTATGAAACACAACACTGGGGATGTTTGCTTTCACATAAGTAATTTTGAAATCCTTATTATGAGAATATAGTGAATATTTGTTGATTGCTACATTAATGAGCTTTAGTTAGATATTTTAAATCTTAGGGTGGAGATTTTGACATTTTGTGAACAAAGTATCACTGTCAATTTTGTTTCCAGATCTTTTACTCTTGCAATAGTGGTTTTCTTTTTTAAAACTCATATTTTAAATATCATTTTCTTTTATTAGCATCCATATATCTTTTTTATGTCTTTTAAACCTATAGGTTGATATAGATATATTCATCCTATCTACTTTGTGATGCACAGAAAGATGTGTTGCCCAATCTCTCTAAATGACCAGGTTGGATAATAATTTCCCCGCTTATGTGCCTACTGTAGCATTTTGAGCCCATAAAATATGCTTCTCTGGGAAATTTGCAATCAGGCAGCATTATAGACTCCAAAAGGTCTAAAAGTTGCTAAAAATACATCAATTTTATTGACTATTACTGATTAAGAATAGGTAGTTCTTTCACATTCCTGTTGCTTTATCTCATTCACCAGTAGTGTTATCTCTCTCTTGTTCCTTTTCCAGTAAAGTATTATAAATGACTGTAAACCTACTATCCTAAAGCATTTATTCAATCATAAAGTTTAGGTATAATTTGTTTCCTTTAATTGCAATCTAAGTTGGAGCATTTCACTGTGGACTGTATAGTCATTCAAATGACTTTTCCATTCAAATCCAAGCATTTTAGTTGATTTTGACCCTTGTTACATTATTCAAGTGTAGCTGTTTTATATTATGAGTGGGAAAATGGTGTTAAACAATGATACTCCATGGGTTAAATGTGAAAGCAATACTGAAGGTATTGTTAGTTTACTAGTAGCATATATAGTTTGTCTGCCTATCTGTCTTTCTGTCATCTATCTATCTATCTATCTATCTATCTATCTATCTATCTATCATCTATCAGCCTATCACCATCATCTGTCTACCATCTATTATCCATATATATATATGGATAATAACTTTATTATTATATTGGATAATATAAATCTTTATATATATATATATATAAAGATTAACACACATATGCACATGTGTGTGTGTGTGTGTGTGTGTGTTTAATTAAACATTGATAAAGAAGGATGGAAAACATCACTTCTGAGTATAATATCCAAGATGTATCAGGAACAAACTGCATTTGAAACACTACACTAAGTATGTATTAACTGAGCATGTATCTATCTGTCTTGTGAATGGCTACCATTGTCTATACCTAAGCCCCATATAAGAGGAAAAAATTCATAAAATGGTGAAATCGGATCTTTTCTCTGAATGCTGAGAAACTTGTAGTCTCTTGCTTTCGGATACCAGAGTTTCAAGTCCTTGCACTTGAGACTCAGGGATTTGTAACAATTCTCCCCTTTCCAAATTATCAAACTATTGGGCTTAGGACCAAGCTAACCTACAGGTTTTCCTGCATTCCAATTTAAAACATCATATCCTAGACTCTCTTAAGTTCTATAATCTCATAATATATATAGTTTTATATCTCCTACATCTAATCTGTCTTTTATTCCTTTTTTCCTCTCCTCATGTTTCTCTCTATAAAATTGTTTCTTTTGATTCGGAAGAACTTGATGAATTCACTTGTATGAGAAGACTTAATGTTTGATATAGGCAGCAGAGATAACATGTATTTTCACATGAAAAGTAAATCTTATCCATGATTACATATTCTTCACAAACAAGATAGTTCTCAATGTGCAGGAATCCTGAATTTGCTGAAATAGTTTTCAGATATGTTATCACAAACTTAATTTACTTCTATAACTGGAAGATATTCACTGAATACTCACATGCTTCTGATGAATCATTTTTTTTTTTTATTGTCAAGAGCAAATTCTTAAGGAGTTGTATTTCCTTTCTGTGAGTTGATACAGGAATGATGAGGAAGATACAATAATAAAAATACCTAGGAAATGAAATTTTCCAACAGGAGAGGCAAAAAAAAAACCCAAATTTCTCAGAAATACCTGTATGTGGTCTGGTCACATACTCAAACGAATGAGGAACAAAAGGCCATACCATACAAGGAAAATTCACTTAGGAGGAAAGCAGTAAGCCAGATATCCAATAGTGTGTAAACTAGATAACAAAAATCTATTCATTCTATGGATATTTTTTAATGACATTTTCACGTCTGATTTCAATGGAAATGCTTACTGAGAGCCAGTTCCCCAACAAAACAAAACAAAACAAGAACAAATATTAACTACAAAATGATTTAGATGTTGTAGAGAAATAATAAAGCAGGTAGGACCAGAGAATCATGTGCACTTTCACTGAACATCTGCTGAATTTGGAAAGAAGTCTTTGACTGGATGCCAGACCTTTTCCTGGTAGAAATTTGCAGTTAGGAAACAAAGAAAGGTGCTAGACAGTTACTCTCAAAAAAAGCCAAAGGTCTTAGATAACTCACTGAAAGTGTCCATGGACTGGAAAGTACTGGAAGATGCTATCATAATCATGATTCATCAAATGAATGCAAATCAAAGCCAAATGCAATATCTGAAAGACAGAATAATAAGATTGTGGGAAAACACACTCACTTGGTTGTTGGAAATATACAGTGTTAGAACCATTTGGGAAGAGTGTCTAAAAATTCTTATATAATTATGTCTACACCTTTCCCAGGAGTCTACTACTCCAATCATGAGTATTTACACAAGAACAATGAAAACATATGTCTATAAAATACTTGTATAAGAATGTTCACAGCAGCTTTACTCATAACAGACTAGACTGGAAGCATTCCATATGTCTGTCAAGAGGTGAATGGAGAATAATATATATTATATATATATTATATGTGTGTGTGTGTGTGTGTGTGTGTGGTTGTGTGTTGTATTAACTTAAGAAATTGAAAACTGCATAGAAAACAACATGTTATATAATGTTGAGCTTCAGAAATTCATGTTGTATAAAAGAGTACATATGTGTGTATGTCTCTATCTCTAGTTTGTATAGCAAATATATAATTTCTGAATACAGAGAACTCAACCCAGTCATTTTTGTGCATAGGTGACAGGAGATTGTTGTAATGGAATATTAAAAGATCTGATTGTTAACATTATACGGCAACTTGACTAGGCTAGAGGACGTCCTAGTATCAAAGAAGCATTATTTCAGGCTCTTTAGAGTATCTTTTAGAGAACTTCTATATAGAAGGAACATCCCAAATGCATAAGCTGTTGTAATTACACACACCCATAATATCCAATCTATTGAGAATTTGAGCAGAACAACAAGTAAAGCAGGGTTAATGATATCTTGAGCTGGGACATCTAAATTCTTCTGGTTTCCCAAATCATAACTCAGTTCTTTGGCTTTTGATCAGACTGGCAGTTTTTTTTTTGGCTCACTGATTATCAGGCTTTCAAATTCAGATATAATCATACCACTGGATTTCTTCATATGATTTTCAGATTGCATTATGTGTGAATGCTTAACCTCTTTAATTCTGTAATTCATATCCATAATTCATATTCTCTCTCTCTCTCTCTCTCTCTCCTCTCCTCTCCCTCTCCTCTCCCTCTCCCTCTCCCTCTCCCTCTCCCTCTCCCTCTCCCTCTCCCTCTCCCTCTCCCTCTCCCTCTCTTTTGTGTGTATATAAAACAATCTTCCACCCAAAATTCCTTTTTGTAGAATCTTTCTTGGGTTATGATAACAATGTAAATTTATTAATGTGATAAATTAAGACTATTATTTTCTGAACCTGAGTGAATACTGGAGAGAGAGCTCGTTGTTAAAGGTATTTTCTCTAGAAGTATACAGACCTGAGTTTCATGCCTTGTGGAGTACTGGAAGCAGCAATAAGCACATAAATCCTTGTGTACTTATAATACTGTGGAAGCAGGGACAGGTGGATCTTTGGGACTTGTTGCACAACTAGTTTAGACAAAATTGTGGGTTCCAAAATGAGACAAGTTGTCTAGACAGGCAAAAATGTATAGGACACATAAAGATGAAGCTGTCCTCTGATCTCCTCATGTGCCTCTAAAAACACATGAGCAAACCATGCTAAGACATACTCAACCTTACTAAAGCATATTTTATATTATATATTCTTAAGCCAGTTTAATAAATGTTTTATGCATATACCGTTTTGCACATTATGGGTCATCTAAAACTGTTCTTTCTAAATTGATATTTTTTTACCTATGAAAATATATTACATAGGAGAATTTTCAGAATTATGTAGACTACAATATATTATTTTAATATCTCCTAGATAATTGACTCAATTTGTGAAATTAGAGACTTTTATTTTACAAAATTAGCAATATTTAACTTGCAAACCTTGCCAAGCCCTCTGGACTTTCAGTTTTTTCATAGGAGCATGTCTAGTTGGTTTATATTTATTTCCTTTATCAGTGACACTAAGAAAACTTTATAATAATTTGCTTTAGAGCATATGACTAATCATAATATTCCTTTCATTGAATATGCCTGTTGTGGGAAAAATAATAGTATTAGAAATGACAAAATATCTAGATTTTAAAAAGTGATTTAAAATTCGCCAAACTATTTTTCAAACACTATTATGTGACTTGGAATGGATTTTGATATTATTAATACTAGATTTTACTAAAAGCCATGAAATAACCATATGCCTCAAATCCATGTAACTATTTATTCCTCCATATGATTGGGAACTAATAATATTTGGTATCCTAGTGAACATTGGAAGGAATAATTAAGTAGATAATTAACAGTTTGTTACTTGATTTTCAAATATGTCTTGAAGGTTTTATTGAACCTTTGAGACTAATAGGTAGAGCTCTAAGAATTTATTTTAAATATACCACTGTAAGAAGACAAATATTAATAGATCGATTTTTTTAGCCAAGGTTAAAAATTAAGCTTCCTCCCTGGCTGTTTCTCTTCTAAAAGCATCAGAGCATATTCACCATATATTATTGTTTAAATATCTATGTGTTCTAATGCACACTCATTACTGCTGAGAAAGGACATTTGAGTGGATTCACTACAGACTTACAATTTAAATGTCATTTGCATTGGTTCATTTAAAAAGGGAGAGAGATGGGAATCTCTTTATGAAAGCTGTCTGCACTGTAATACACAATCCCTGCTGTTTTTCACATTTACACTCCGGGCTTCCTCCAAGTTGTTTGATTGAACTTGTCTCAACCTCAAGTCTCCAAGTGCCCTGTGACTTTTCATTCCGACAAGCGAAAGCTGGGAATTGTCAGAAACACCTATGTCTACGCAGCAGTTGAAGAAGCTATGTCCAGTGTGCAGGTGCAACCGAGGTTAGCTTATTTTATTTGCTGTCATTTATACATAAAATAATCTCTTTGGATGAAACGCAGAATCATACAGTCAACATGATAGCTAGAAAGAATTTACGAAGAAGATAAGTTTATGAGTGCAGCGGCATTGCAACTCTGGATTCCTGTCCCTGAAGCGCTGCAGTGCTCTCGACATGTTTTATTCCTCCTTTCTGGATAACGTTGCCTTTCTTTCTGAATTGCACAAGATATATCTTTCCACAATAAAATATTACTTATCAAACTTGAAAGATTTAAATGTATTTTGCTAAAACTTTCAAATAGTCAAATTTCCCTTTTAGTATTAGTTAAAACTTTTGGCCACGAAACTCTTTGGGCACACAACGTGAAGGAAGGCATCATCGAATGTTAAAAAATTTCCATAAAAAATTCAATAAAAAAAAAAAAAGAATTTGACGTAGCTCTTAAAAAAAAAAAAAACAAAAAAAAAAGACAAACAAAAACATAATGTTATTAAAGCAAATCTTAGTCCTCTTTGTTTGGTTTCTTGTGTTCTAGTTCTACATACTCTATTTTGCAAAAATAAATCATTTTAATATCATCTCTATATCACATAAAATATTTTTGAAAGGTTCACACTGGCATAACACTGGCATATGAATTATGACAATTCTCCCATTAAAAATAGGATTTAAAGATACTAGTCCTCAAATTGATGATACCAAGATTTATGTGTATAATGTTTGTAAAATTGATGAAAAATTAGCATAGAGACATTTATTTCTATTATTTACAGTAAAAATAAAGAAATGCTTACAGTGTTTTTCTAAAAATTAACATTATCTAGGACTCATTGAAGGTATAAAACAGTCATTTTTTCCCCTTTTTTTAGGATGCTTAATGATTTCATAGATGAAATGGGAAGAGAGAACAGAATACCCACGGGGGAGATACGAGAACAAAGTGTGGAGCAGGGACTGAAGGAAAGGCCATCCGAGATTCTCCACCTCGAATCTATCCCATATACAGTTACAAGTAAGTTTTTATGCTGTAGATGCAAATAGTCTTTGAATTCTTTTGTTGTCTTATAACAGGTATTATAATTATCAGAGCACTCAATAATTCAAATAATTACCATTTCTTTCGTTTCTTAAAGATCTGAGTTTTATTTTTGTCATAATTTATTGCTAATACTTGCACATCAAAAAACAGAAAATAATAATGTCAAAAAATATAATCAGGTAATTTAATGACCTAAAAATACTCAAATTGGATGCTACAGAGAGGTTAGCATGGCCTCTGTGCAAGGATGACATGCAAATTCATGAAGTGTTCCGTATTTTTGCTAACCCAAAGATGATTCCTGTATGTAGAATATTTTCTACTAGCTGGCTTCTTTGCTAGCCTCAGTGGGAGAGGAAGAACATAGCCTCACAGAGATTTCAAGTATCATGGTGGAGGAGATACCCAGGGGGGCCCATCTGCCATGAGGAGAAGGGAGAGTGGGATGGAGGAAGGACTATGGGAGGGAAGACTAGGAGGGGGGCAATGAGTGGGATGTAAAGTGAATAAGTAAAAAATAATATATATAAAACTAAATTTAAATAGAGAAAGAAAGCGTGATCAGCAATATTTTTCTTTCTCTCAGTTTCCTGACTGTGAACACAGTGCATCCAGCCATCTCAGACTCCTCCCACAGTGCTTCTCTCTCCAGAACTGAATGTCTTCTCAATCTCTGAACCTTAATCAACTCTTCCTTCCTTTCTTTCTTCCATTTGTTTATTTGTCAGCTATGCTATCATGCCAAGAAAAGTAACTACTGTGTTTAATATCTATTATAACATATTTTATTCACTTTTCTTGCTGCTTCTTATCTAGATTTAATGACGATTTCTTGAGATCAGATACTATTTACTTACTTATTAAACTTTCAGAAACAAAATACTCAATCAAAGGAAACCTGTCTAGTGTTTGTGGATTTCCGTGAGCTACTGTTAAGATGAGTAAAAAAAAAATCAATGAGTACTAGATTTGTCTTTCTTACAATTTACTTATCCATAAACCACGAATTAGCCTTTTCAATAAGGCTTGTGTGGTAGTGTAGCCACGATCTGCTTTTAAAAATTCACAAAGTTATAACGTTGTACAACAATTCACAATCCTTACCATGTAGACCTATGCTCACAATTTGGAAAAATTTCCCTTTCTATTTTGGCAACTCACTATAATTTACACAAATTGTTTTTCTGTATATTTCCTTACAGAAACTCTCACCACTCACTATAACTTATGCTCAATGGTGTTATCTCATCCAGCTAGTTCCATATGCTTCATTTCCCCAAAATTATTATTTTGAGGTAGCACTCTTATAGAAGCAGAGGGAGGGAGGTTTTATAGGGGGTTTATGGAGGGAAACCAGGGAGGGGATAATAATAAATAAATTAAATAACCAATACATATTTTTAAAAATATTTTTATATTTTTTATGTTTGCAAACTTAAGACAACAAAAACAAACAAAAAAAAAAGGTGAAAAAACTAAAATGGTAATTAGAACAGCAAACACTAAAAAGCCATAACAAGAGCTAATAGTGTCAGACAGACATCATTACTTTTCTAATAATGCTTCCCCTGAATCCCACACAGTTTTCCGTGGTGTATGCTAATAGAGAATTTTGTGTGTGTGGTTGTGTGTGTGTGTGTGTGTATTCATTTAATTCTAATAATTCCACTCATAAATTGTATTAAACTCAGATTCATTTTGAACTGAAACAATTCAACATAAACTTAAGTTTATAAGGGTCTTATTTTTGAAATTTGTATATTAAAATTTATGCTTTTGAATGCCTTGTCAAAGAAGTGTTCTCATCTCTTCGTAAGATACACAGTTTTTATGTTTCTCTTCTGAAAGTCAGGAGCGTATAAGGAATTTTACTTATCCCGGTTGCAATCCTGCTCTAAAGGGTACCTTGGTAGGATGTTATGCTTTAAACTTTATAAATACGACAGACAAGCGATAGCTGGTATGATTTACAGTGAGCATTGATTTGGCCATTGAAGGATGTCTTTGTCAGCTAGACAGAAAATGTTCATTCCATGTCTAGTAATTTTAAAGGAATGAGTTTAGCTAACCACACTGGAGACTAAGAATGCTGTAATTGGCTGCATAACTTAGTCAAAGTCACACAGATAAGGAGAGATCTGGCTTTAGTCTAGTCATAGGTAAATAAGGATTCAATCATAAATCTGACAAGGATCAAAAGAGCACTAGAGGATGAGGCTGTGTCATATGGGGATGTATAGTCATCTCAGAAAGGCCCTTTCTAAAGTATAGTAGATGGAGGGCAATCTATTCCTAATGTAGATCTCAGAGTTTAGGTGACGGTCAATATTCTGAATGCTTAGAACCTTTCCACATTTCCATTTAACATTAATTGCATCTGACAAGTGTTTCTCCAGCGCTGTAGTCTGGGGTGTCAGATGTCTCCCAAAATTATTAAAACATAATTGCACTACTTAAATCTGGACAGTGTACAAATAGTGATTAGATTTAATATCAGCATACACACACCAAAAAAAAAAAAAAAAACCTTAGAAAAGCAATGTATTTCTGAACACACACGATGTTATTTATTCGAATTCTTTTACATATTATTTTTGACACTTTTCATTTGATTTCCTGGTAATTAAACCTTACACTTCTTAACTTATAAGTTTTATAAGCACATTAGTTATTATAATGGAATTTTGTTCCTTAAGAAAAATGTTTTGTGCAGGCATCATTTTAGTTTCCCCCAGCTTAAAGTCTAGGAACTAACAAAATAAACTCAAGGTTTTTTTGTATGGGAAGTTGATTATTAAGTAGAATTTCCTTAAAATATTAGTGAAATGATTTCTATTTAATTTACTTTTCATAAACCCACTCTATATTTAGACAAATATCATTATGAAGTAGAAGTGAAATGCTCTTCTATATAGTTTGAGGTTGCTTATTTGGTTACCACTGAACAATAAATCAAAAACATATTAAATAAGAATGCTTATCATTGTTTTTCATTACTTAAAAGAACATAAATAATATTTTGTTGTATCTTTTAATGGAATTTTCTGGACTGCAAAACTTGCATGCATAACTTACTGTCCACAAGCTTCCTAATATAGGAATGACCTCATACAAGGCTAATGACAACTTGCAAGAAAAACTCAATGATCTCCTGATTATTTGTCATTCTGTAGTTGGGATAACCACTTGAAATTTTCTAAAAACAATCACGGTTTTAATTTACCCTAAAAATGTAAGACTCTATTTTTGTGTCTGTTATCCATATTTTATAACCATAAATGAACATCAAATGTGAGGCATTTTACAATGTTACTCCTATTGGAGCCCTCAATTGAAGCTAAACTGTGGCCAAAATAATTAGAAATTTATTAAATGGAAAAATTAGTATGTTATATCACAAAATTACATTTGAACCTGGATTCCATGCATTTTTCTTATTTATGAAAATATTTTAGAGCAAAGGACCCCAAGTATTTAAGCAATAAATTGATATTGTGGTAGTTAATATTGAGAGTCCAGTTGCAGATTTAGAATTATGTAGAAATAGCTGTCTGACATACCTTGGAGTATAATCTAGGTTTTGATAGTTAATGTGGTAAGGCCATCTAAATGCTGGGTAGGACAACTCCCTGCATATGGAATACTAGCCTGTACAAATGGAGAATGTAAGTTAAGCACTCAAATGACTTGATCACATTCTGCTTTTCAGCCTTGAATGTAATGTAACCAGCTATGTTAAGCTCCTTTTGTCCTTACTCTCCTGATCTAAAACTATGGGCCATAGTTCTTTCTCTTGAATGATGCTGTGAAATTATTTTGCCATTGCAACGGAAAGGAAGTTGCCATACCACTTAAAGTGATTAATCAAGCATGACTCTCAAATAGTAAAATTAAGCATTACTCAAGATGTTAGAGTTAAAACAGTGATTCTACTATGTCATTATATACATAGTTATTCTAAATCCAGTGCATTAATTTAATGGAATTTTAATAAATGGAGTTATCAATTATCTCTACACATAAAATTCTTCTGCCTTGTCTTATGCTGAAATCCATAAGCATTGGGAGAGGGATTTGATGAAGACATCTCATTTCCAACTAAGTGCACCAAAGTCTCTCACTCTCGGCACACTGTCAAGGTGTGCGTTTCCCATCAACTGCAAGAAGAAACTTCTCTGATAGTACTGAGAGAGACACTAATTTATAGGAAACAGTTTTGCAGACAAACAGAACTAGTATATTCATATAGACCATGGCAGCATGCATAGAATCTAATAAGTTCAAGTTAAATAAGGTCCCAAAACTGAAAGGAAGTGGAAATGGAGTCCCTAAGAACATATTGGCAAATGATACTTTCAGCAAAATGAAAAATAAGTTGTTTTTATGACCTACTGACTTCTTTTTTTTTTTTTTTTTTTTCCTTCTCAGTCAGCTTTATTGCAGGAACGACTCTTGACTTGTGGATGGGGACGGGGGGGGATTGGGGACTCCCAGCAGCAGAAACCGCTGCTTATGTATCTTCCCAAGGCGGGCTGGTGTTCTCTCAGGATAGGTTAGACTATACCTCATTAGCATAAGCCCGCTGAGAGGGGCACAAGGTGGACACATGCACAAAGGACTTGTTTACCAGTTTAGCTGAGCTGGCCACTCTGGAAGCCAGCTGCTTACATTGTCAGGTGCTAGTCATACGACTTTGCAACTGTCCCAGGTGCTATCTTAAACACGGCTGCCTACACAGGCCTATGGGTCTGACATCTGCACAGTGTTGCCTCCTCCCATAGAGTGTGAGGTAGACTGAGAGTTCAATTTCTTTATTTTATTTTATTTTATTTTATTTATTTTTTTATTGGATTTTATTTACATTTCTTTTTTTCTTTTTTAATTTTATTTTTTTGCTTATTCACTTATAACCCGTCCCAGTCACCCCCTCCCACAATCCTTCCCCATCTTTTGTTTTCTGAGTACCCCCTCCTCCTGTATCCCCACTCTGCCACTTTAAGTCTCTGAGAGGCTAGGTACTTTCCTCTCCCATTGAGGCCAGATGAGGCACCAGCTAGAAGACCATGCATACTACTCCAAATACTATTATGAATATCATGAAATTTGAATCTACAAACATTTGTATCTTAGATGTCTGGTCCTTATTGGTATTGGGGGACATTTTTTGCATCCACATGAGAGGTACACTTATCCCTTCCCCATAGCTGCTACACATCATCTAAGCAAGGTAAATATAAGTGAAAGTCATGTCCCTCAAATCTCTAACTTCTTATCTGATCCCTTAGAAGATTAAGGATTCAGCATGTGGTTTGGTGGCTAAACTAAATAATCATAACACAGAATGTTACTTTTTTTTTTTACATAGTAGCAGAAAACAAAGAGTTGGATATTTGTTCTTTCTATATATAAAACTCCTAAAAATAACAAATTTTAAGTATATTTAAGTAATCATGTAATGACTATAATGATGTCATTTTATAATTAATTCATGTTTTGTCAAAATGACAACTCTGAATTTTAAGTTGTGAGGATCCATTTCCTTTCTAACAATTTAGGAGATGAATTTGGAGTGTCTAGAGGATTCTCAGGAAGACAGATTAGTTCCTGGGATACTGGGAACACTTGTCCTTGGCTATATCGTATTCTATGGGATTTGAGTTATTTAGAGTGTAATCTCATTTTCAAATTTGGACTTTATTATTGCATATTGAACAAGTGCTAACTTTACACGGAGAGTAATTAAAAATAAAAACAATTTGATAAATTTCTCCCTGTTCTCATCTGATCTCTAGTCATGTAGACTTACAAGGAGATTGATGTAGGCAAAGTGACTCACTATCACTTAAAGTTAATTTTACTCTGTAGGATAAAGCTTCACATCATTTGGTAAAAAAGACTCTAATAAAGAAGACAGAATTTAAAAACTAAACTTCTTCATCAACTTTCATTAATTTTATTATAATTTGTCTCCTAGTTAAGCAAGTAGACAGTAGACATTATATTATTTTATTAAAACAATATATTAGCATATAAATTGTATCTATAATATTGGTAGCAAAAAGACAAGAATGTGAAAAGCCTAGAAAACTACTATGCTCAATTATAAGTTTGATTGATTGTATATGGAAAAACAAACAAACTGAGGTAATAAATTAATAGATAGAAAACATGCATGCTACTCATATATAAAACAAATATTGAAAAATCTCTGAATATGTGTTTTTGCATATGTTATTTGCTGTTGTTCAAAGTCATTACTAACTATAAAATAACTCTCATTTTAACGGTTCTTCTATTTTTTGATATCATAATATGAAGTTAAAAATGTAATATAAACTACCAGTTTTAATTATACTTGTATTTCTATTTTAAGATTCATACTTTTTGTGTCTCTAAAGGAAAATCATCTGTCTATTAAATGATAATACTAAACACAAATGAGCCAATTAGACTTTTTATTTTGTGGAGATAGGACATTACAGATTTTAATACCCCATGAATTAGTAAACAACATAAAAAACTGTTCACACAAATTTGAGTCAGGTAATTTCTATGAGTACTATAGATAACAGAAATTCTTACACTTTGTATATATAATATCAGTTATCTCAAGACAAAATATGGCAGAATATTTCCTAGAACAATAGATTGAAGTGCATGTGATGCTCTTTTCTTTCTTGTTATTTCATTTATTTACATTTCAAATGTCCCAGTTCTCTGTTTCCCCTCTGCAAACCCCCATCTCATCCCCCTTCCTTTGCCTCTATGAGGGTGCTCTCCCACCAATTCCCCATTCCCTCTTCACCACCTTAGAGTCCCCTTACACTGGGGTATCAACCCTCCACAGGACCAAGGACCTCCCCTCCACTGATGCCAGATAAGGCAATCCTCTGCTATATATGTAACTGAAGTTTCTCTACTCTTTGGTTGGTGTTTTAATCACTGGGATCTCTGGGTGGTCAGATTAGTTGATATTGTTGCTCTTCCTATGGGGTTGCAAACCCCTTCAGCTCCTTTCAACCCTTCCCCTAACTCTTCCATTGGGGTCCCTGGGCTGAGTCTGATGGTTGTGATCCATTTTCTTAAAGGCCAAAACAATATCAAATACTGACCACTTCATATAGTTCTTAATAAGCCTTGAGAAGTTTGCTTTTGCGCCTTATTTCAGGATAGATGCATTGCTCTATAAATCTGTCATTCAATCAATGTGATGTATGCAGAATTCTATGGGTGACTGTATATTTTCAAAACAGGGGTTGATTCTAAAATACATTTGGATAATTAACACACTTGCATCACTGATATTTTATGTTCAATTGATGTTCTATAGAAAGTAGTATATTATGCAAAGTAAATGTGTTTGTTTTATAATCATAATATAATAATCCTTTTGCAAATAGAAAAGACATTGCAGGAATTATGAATTCAAGAATTGGTGCCGGCATCAGTTCAATTTATTTTTCCTTGTTTAATACTGTCTATTCTGGTTGCCCATTATAAAAAAAGGATCATCAAATATGTAAAAAGATAATCAGGGGATATTGTGGTTCTTTAATTACTCAAGTCATTAATTTTCTCTATGAGAAATCTGTTCTGAATTATAGTGCAAAATTTTAATCTAAAATCCACTAATTTATCTCTACTGTGAATACTATATTATCAATACCACACAAGTATACACACACTAACACTCATCATTTACATATACTCTCATATACATCACACAACACACACACACACACACACACCCCACAACACACACACACATATATATATATACACAACAGAGATTGTTAGCTACAAATTTAATGAATGTTTTCTTGGCAAAATTTTCTTTATCTGAGTTTTGATCATCTATCTACTACCTGTCTATTATGTGTTATCTATCAGTCTTTCTATCTATCTATCTGTATATCATCTAACATTTATTTTTCTATCAAGCTATCATATATTTATCTATCATCTACCATCTATCTGTCTACCTATATCTATCTATCTATCTATCTATCTATCTATCTATCTTATCATCTATCTAGTTAGCTATTATCTATTCATCTATCAATATATCATATATATAATCATCTATTATCTATTTATCATCTATCTATCATTGACTTACTGTATGTCTATATCCACCATCTATCTATCAATCTATCTATCTATCTATCTATCTATCTATCTATCATCATCTTCTACCAACCATTTCCTGGTATTTATGGGGAATGATTTAAAATACCCCTCACTATGATTTCAAAATTATGCTCATCTTTTTATACACACTTATGTAGTATTTGTACATAACCTCCATACACATACATGCTTTTATATAATCTGCAGATTAGTTCTTATATCTAATATGATACAAATGCTTTGAAATGTTATACCCCATTATTTAGTAATAATAACAAGCATAATATCTGCTTTCAATAATGATACAAATTTTGAAAATAGTTTTAATCTTTAAAGGGCTGAATTAAATGAATATATGTGCATGTGTGTGTGTGTTGGTGTGTGTGTGTTTATTTAAATTTAAAAACTACCATAGCTATAGAACATAGTCTCATATTTCTCAACTATAGGTAAAGTTTTTAAGAGAGTATAAATATACTGGTAATTGGGGATATGAAGATGGATCCATTAGTAAAATGTTTGCCATAAAAATATGAGGACTTGAGGTCAGATCTCCATTACTCATGTAAAAAAAAATATGTAATCACATCACTGGGAAAGTAGAGACATGAAGATTCCTGGATGTTGCTTGCAAGATCATCTAGATAGATCAGTTGGCTTCCAGTTCAGTGAGAGCTTCTGTCTGAAAAAAAAAATAACATAAAACACAAGTGAGAAAAACATAGATATCAACCTTTGACATAGCCAGGCTTTTATGCTATGTACACACATGTACACACACCTGCTTCATCCCTTAGAACAAACATGTCTAAGATTTTAACTCAACCGACTCTGGTCCCAAACTTGAAGATTTGTGCTTACTAACCAGAAATGATCCTGTCTCTTCTGCTGTCAGGTCCAGGACAACAGCACAGTAGCACATACTTGTTGATGACAAATAAAAAATTCGCAACCTATTTCCTTCTCTATTCTTTTGTATGTCAGTCTTTTAGACTCAACATTGGTGGAGAGTTAGAGACAGCATATCTCTGAGACTTTCTGGCCTGCAAGCCTAGTATAATCATCAAACCTCCTTTCATAGTGAGAGACAATAGGATAATAAGGTGGAAAGCCCCTAAAGAATGAAGCCTAAGATTAGCCTATGGCCTCCCCATGGATGTCTACATATGTACACATACCCCTGGACACACACATGGTCTCTCTCTCTCTCTCTCTCTCTCTCTCTCTCTCTCTCTCTCTCTTTCTTCTCTCAGACAATGAAATTTCACTTGCATAAAAAGTATTTAAATTCAGTCCTTTTGGTTGTAAGTTGTGGGGACAGAATTGATTTCACCATAAACTGAAAAATGAAGGCTCCTCAAGGCTTTTAACTTTCTTACTTTGCATATGCTTTTGCATTCCTGCCTTTGCTTACTTGTGGATAAAACAGAAACTGTACAAAAGCCTCATCAACACAAAGGATATTTGTGTTTTCTTCCTAATCCATGTGTGCAAAACTTTATTTGTGTAAAGGTTTTCTTGTTTTGGCTCCAGAATGACCGCTTTAATTTTCTTCCTAAGAGAAATAAAGGACTGAACCGAAACAAAGTTGCAGAGGGGATCTCCTACCAGTTTGGAAGCTGGCTATTTTGTAGGCAGTTACTGTTTCAGTCTAAAAATTCAGAGCCGAGGAGAGGATAATAAATTCAATGTAAATCAAATCAATTGTGTATATTAATGACATATAAATAATCATTTGCATTAGTTTTGTGTTTTAAACAGAGTTGCATTACTTAAAATATCCAACTGCTCTAGAAATCTGCCATTTTAAATATGAAAAAACAAACAAAAATTAATAGTGTGTTTGAACTTTGTAATTTTTGAAAATTTATTGGATTCTTTTTCATGTGTAATAATATCTACAGAGTTACTTAATGTGCCAACTCAAGGGACATTTTATTTTTTTGGATATTTGACCTTCAAATAAGCAAGTTTTATATCTAAAAAGGTATAAAACTTATTGGTAAATGTTATAAATATTTGGTCCTTGGATAATTCTGCCTAAAAGTTAAATTAGTGTTTATATATCAGATAATTATTCTTTGGGATTAAAACGTAAAACAAGCTTTAATTTTTATTTAAGATGAGGTAGGAAACCTCACAATATTACACAATTGCTCAAGGCTCCAGAAAATCAGAGCATTTAATAGCCGTAAACAGAATACTAACCAGGAATAGAAATAAATCTTACTACATTGGTACATTAAAAAATCAAAGCAGCAAAAATTAGCAGTAATTTTTACTGAAGTATGTTCTTCAGACTGAAAACAGAACCACAAAGTAATGCTATTATATTTCTTAATTCACACAGATCTTTCCTAAAATGTATTGTATCCGACTCAAGATGAAAAGTCTCTTTATTCCTTTTCAAATTACCAGGAACATCGATCACAAGATTTACTATGACCTTGAGTGTGTGGATTTGAAAATAATTGCTGTTGTGGGAGCAAAGAAGTGACATTGAGTATATCAGTCACACTCCAGGGAAGGCCCCATTCCAGGAGCAGCAGACCAGTACAAATCAGACCCCATGACTTTTTTGTGCTTGTTTTTTTTGTTTTATTTGTTTTTGTTGTTAGTTTGTTAAAAGAAAATAAGAAATGTAATAGAGTGAGAAGGGTTAGGTGAGGATCTGTTAGGAGTTGGGAGAGAAAAGAATATAATCAAATATATTGCATGAAAATTTCAAAATATGAAAAATGAATATTTACATAAAACCACAAAAATACCCATGTTATTAGAGATAAAACAGCAATGGAAGAGAAATTTTGAGTCTTGGAAATATGAGGAAGATGGCTATCTGATCAACTTAAATGAAGAATGGCTCACACCATAGAGAGCTTGGAAGAAAACGCTGCTGGTTCTAGATTACAGGACCAGATGGAGGCTAAGATCCACCCAAACCATGTAATTACAGGGATATTGTTTTCAAGAATCTGATCAAAGCTTACCAGTTCTACACAAGGAGTTGGAATATATTGAATATGTTATTAACAATGCTTTCTAGTCTCTCAAAGAGTTGAATTTGTTACTTAAAAAGAATTTGTGGTGTTGGTTCTAAGACAGATGCTCATGTTTAATAGGCACTTGAGCCAACACTAAGCTACTTCCCAGTCAAAGAGAAGTTCTTTTTGTTTTGTTTTGCTGTTTTGTTTTTTGTGGTAACCTATCAATTTAAGAATAGGTGTTAAATAAAAGACTTTAGTTTGTCTTGATTGTTTTCTCGATCTGACTACTCCTATGGACTATTTCCTGATTAGTTTAGTTGGAACAAAAACATAGGACACATCACCCATCAAGCAGATCAGTAGCCAAAATCTATGCTTTCCTCAGCCTTGCCGGAGATTGAGAGCTGACCCTTATCCCTTAGCTATCATCAGTAAATTTGTTTTATTTTACTTGAGCATTTGAAATTTGATTTGCTTTTAACTTTGCTGTAGTTTTAGAGAAATAAATCATACACTCCAATATCTACATAAAGGAATGTTACTGCATACAAGAAACACATTTGCTCATCCTATGGCAGTTTGGCACTTGATTATTTTGCTTTCTCTCTGCAAGCATGTAGACATAAATCAATTCATTCATGTCAGAGATGTATCTCCTGTAAACTTTCTGTTAATGAGTTTATATGGTTTTGTGACATAGGGCAAGCTAACTATCAATTAACTATCATATGGATATAAACAACTTGGATAAATTATGACAGATTGACAAAGTAAATCTCTTCAGCTTAAATCTGTTTAACCTGCTTCTGATATCTTTCAAAATAATGCGGGCTCACAAATATTAAACCCTACAAACAAAAATGATGAAGTCTCTCTTCCTAGAGTGAAAAGTCCTGTTAGATTATAATTTGAGCCCTAGATTTTGCTACTATGATGCTGCTGTAACTCTGCATTTACCACAGTAGAGTGATCCTTTTGATTAATAACTACTTTGAAAATATTGAAAACAATCAGTTTTTCTAGTTTGAACTTTGCCAAAAACTAGTGTTGCTTTAAACAGGAAAAGTTTTAATTGTTTCTAGCCTTCCTATTTATATTTTGTACTACTGCAATTTTTGCCAGGACCTGTTGTAACAAAGTCTCACAATAGAGATTTATTATGATGTAATTCATAAGCTAGAGGCTCTGAAAGAAACAAAGTTGCAGTACGCTGGTTCCTTTTCCCAGATGAACCAAGGATATCCTCTGAGTGCTTTATCTTTTATAATATTTTTGCTGTGTTATTTTTGTAAAAAAAAAATAAATAAAAGAATGAAAAAGAAAAAGAAAAAATCTCATTTCAGTAGACATGTATCATACAGGGTTGAAAACCTATCTTAGGAAATTCCTTTGAACTTCATTGCCCTTGATAAGACTCAGTCTCAGTAAATCATAGCATGAGGTGCTGGGATTGGGACGTCTAAATATCAATTTGTGCAGGACATAATGTGTACAGTAGCACTAATATAAAATTGGTATTTAAATCACAAGGTTGTTGCAAAGAATCAAGGTGCTCAATTTTATTTTCCTGTCTTCATTTTCCTGTCCTGGCCTTAATCATCCTGAAACTGACCTCAAGAGAATAAGAGGCAGGGTTAAAAAAGTTCAATTTGCAAATTATATTCCACGTTTTCTCTGAAAATCACTTAACATACATTTATTGCTTCCTTAGATATTTCCAATTTTGAATCATTTCAGTATCATTTTTAGCAGCCTAAGGTTTTATCTAGAAAATCATTTGTATTGGTTTTGTCACTTGCGCTTGGTAGTAGGTAGGATTGAGTCTAGTTAATGCTATTTTCTCAGCACATGTTTCTTTACCACACTACAAATGCCTTTTTGTCCTACCTGGCTTTAGTTGTCAATTTGTGGTAACCTAAAAATCATTTGAGAAGACAGTCTGTGTAAGGGATTCCCAAGTTATACTACCTGTAGACATGTTGTTACCTTGATTCTTTTTTAATATATGAGGAGCTAGTTCACTGTGGCCCTTACCATTTCCTGGACATACTATGCAGTGCTACAAAATAAAGTTAACTAAGATGACCCCATTTTAACAGGCATAATTAGAAAGGGGGAATTCATGTAAGCCTCCCAATGTACAGAGAATACTGATAGTCAATGGCTTCTCAAAGTATTCAGAGTTAGTTTCCTATGGAATGAGCTCATTAGCAGTTTGTTCAATGAAAGGAAGTCAATCCGAGACACACGTGCACATGCCAGCACTAGATAAACTCAGTTTGGTGTATATCATGAATAAGCACATCTAACAATAATCATTCAGGAAGACAGCAAGAATTTGGGAGGAAGAAGTAGTCCATAGAAGGAGTTGGAAGAGGGAAGGAGGCCTAGGAATCATTTTGATTCAGTGCTCATGAATGACATTCCAAATGAAATAAAAGTAAAAGAAAGAAAAGAAGAAAGGAGGACAGGAGAAATGAAGGAAGGAAGAAGAAAGAATGAAAAAGAAAGACAGACAGACATAAGCATTTAAGCAAGCCAGCAAGAAGTGTTCCTCTATAGTTTCTGCTTCAAGTTTTACCTTGAGTTTCTGTCCAGACTCCCCCACTAAGACTATATGTAAATCAAATAATACTCTTTCCTTCATAAACTGTGTTTAGCCATGGTCTTTGTCATGGCAAAAGAGCAAAACCAGACCTCCCCCACTAATATTTCTTTTCAGCTACCTGGAAAGTGACGAAGTTCTTTTCTCTTTTTTCTGGGAGCCAGTAGCTGTTTTATGACCTAGCCTTGAAGTTCAGTGCTATGATGACCATAATAGTAAGTACCCCACTATGTGTACAGCTTGAGAGATAGCTTGTAGAGTTTTTTGTTTTGTTTTGTTTTTTTTGTACGTTTTTCATTCTAGACTCTGGGACTTTTCTTATACTTCTGCAAGAGTAACACTATATATACAAAGCTGTCTATGTTTTTCAAGGTATATTCTGCTAGGAATTTTTTTGAATCTTTGCTTTTGTCATGTTATTGGAAGGTAAATCTGTGTTTTGGATATATAATTAAAAATACAAAACTTTTAACTTTCAATGAAAACATACATCTTTAAAAGGAGATAAGAAAATAAGGTTTAGAAATTTGATGTTGAAGCAAGGATATTTTGTAGCTTTGAAATGTTCTTAATCAATAGATATTACCAAAGGTCAATAACATGAAAAATGTGTTTATGAAGTATCTTTAAACTTATAGATTATTACAAACCTTGGGAATTATTTTCCTCATTTAAATGTGATGGTATTCTTAAATTATAAAATCTTTACCATGTTTTTTATTTCCATGAATAATTTCCAAATAATGTGACATGAAGTAAAAGCTACACATTCTGTTTATTCAGCTGCTAGAATTGAGAAATTTATCTAAAGAGAAAGGTTTTTCTTTTGTTGTTGTTTTATTTGATAATACTTTACATCAGTATAAACACAAAGTTGGCTGACTAACGCCTTATCAAGACTGTTGAAAATTAGATATATATGATCAATTATTGAAATGTTATAGCTACCCTCCTGCACATTGTCATAGCCCTTCTCTGGGTATATACTGCTCATACAAGGCCCTATGTTTTGTTCTGTTTGTGCTAAACTGTCCACAATCATGCATTTGTTTTGTTTAGTCTGTGCAGAGAAGGTATAACATATTCTTATTAGAGACCTACACTGTGCATTTGTCTTACCCCAACAAGTATCTTGTTAACAAGAACTGTTAGTGCTGAACATTTCCTTTAACTTTGTTACAATAATCATTTAAAGTCATTTTAAATTAGTTCTCCATGCTATGTCGTTATGTCTGTTTTCTTGGTTATGTATCATGCATTCATTGAAATCTAACTTTTATTTGCCAATGTAAAGAATAACTTTGTATCTACGAGAGAGAAGAAACGTTTGTTCAGGATGAAAACTAACCTTCCTATAGATTTAGAAATGGGAATATAAAACTGAGTGTAAGGATTTTTACAAACCCCATATGGCCACAGATGGACATGATATTTTTTCAAGACTATTTCTCCATCTATAAAGCTTTCAGAATTATTTGTATTAATAATTGTAAGAAAACATAAATCATTTTTAGAGCTCTAGTGTGCTATTTCATATTGTTGTGTAACCTTCTGACCCACTTAAAATGAACACGTAGGGAATCTATTTTAATAGCTTCTTCCTGTAGGCTTGAGGGATTTGATCAGGAGCACTGATCTTAAAACAAAAGTGTACTTGGGTAGTTTCAACTCATTTCAAGATTTCTGTGCCAGAAAGTTTCGTGTTGAGTTGGCATCTCCTAGGAATACCAGTGAAGAAACAATACAGAAAGAGGTAAGAAAAGAGAAATGTTTGCTCAACACTCTGCATGCTGGAACAAAGTGCAGCATCATTTACGGTAGGTTTCCTCCTCCCAAAGTGACAGGTTGGCCATAAATCACTAATTTCTCAATTTGAGAAGGAAGATGGAATACGAATAAGGCCATGTTCAGTTCAGAACAGGAAAACCAAAGCAATGTGGTCGTTGAACTTGACATAATATTTTAGCCAAATCTCAGAGGAAGTTCAACAAGAGTGTATTATTGTTGTTTTTCCATTTTAAACAGATAGGACATAAAAACCAATTTTTGCTTTGTTTTTCTAAAAATGATAACGATGACCTAGAATAACTTTATTTTTTATATATATAAAATATTGGCTGATTATTTTCAATGCTTCAGAAAATAAATGTTGATAATATTTTCATATCTTTAGTCTCCACATGAGAGGTATTTAAGTCTATATTGATAATCTTAGCTTTATGCTTTCAATTTTTTATTTTAATCTTAAAATTATTTAAAACCTTTACAGGACTACGTAGTGAAAACGCATACACAGATAGATGCTTATATACATAAACCTACACACTTATTCTGTATAATATGTCCATTTGTGTATTTCAAAGTTGACATAGGGTGTATAACAGGACCTGGGGAATCTAACAGCTGTTTTCAAACAGAAAGATTGCTGATCTAGAAGAATGAGAATACATATGTTTGAAAAGGATTCCTTTTCTTTTCGTGGTCCCAATGGGGCTCTTTTACTATCAATAAAACTCTTATATCTCTCGCTTGTCCTACATAGAGGAATGGCACAAAGGCCACAGATAGGTGTAGGACCGTGAAAGCAAAAGTTGCAGATCTGGTTTCTAGTCCAACACAGGTTAGAAAACGCTAAAGACAGGCCTACCAGCATTTCGTCAGGCTCCCAGATTCCAGGTTCCTGAACGAGGCTGCAGCCCTCTATAGATTTGTGTCCTTTAGTCACTTAGGCAACGTGCCTACTAGCCCTCCACAGGTAAAGGGCATGACTACAAGCCATGGAGCCTCAAGACAGATCCTCATATTAATGAAGTACGTAAAGGCCAAAGGGGTGTAGCCAATTAAACTTTCCTTCCCAGACCTTCCTCCCTGCAAACAGTATTTAACCTTAGGCCCGCCCTGAGAAAACTGTGATATAGTTTCTCATCTACTTTCGGCTATGACAATAAACATCTTAAAATCATGTACTGTTCTTTTCATCCTGTCTTCATGGGGAACAATGGAGTAGCCTTCGCCTACAGAGCCACCATCTACTCTCCTGCAGAAGATCTGTGTTCCCAGCCTTGGCAACCACCAATCCAAGCCAAGCTAGCCGTGCAACCAAGCCAAGAACTCTCATCCCCACAGGACACAGCTTCTCTCCCTTTCTCTCCCCTTGGGCCATTGGGCCAATCCAGCTCATGACAAGTACTTTGTTCTCAGCTTTTCTACGGCTCCCAAGAGCCAGAGAATCAGACCAGCTAGCTCCGCTCCCCCGGGACATCAGACTAGCACTCCAGAGCAGGATCCGTGGCTTCACATAGCCCTATGCCCACCAGCACTGGCGTGGGGAGAGTATAGTCAAACTTCCATATGCCTCTGTCTTCTCAGATGGCCCTAGCCCCGTAGCTGGACAGATGCGGGACACCTTTAACCCAACAACTGGTCCAGGATACATTACTACCCAATAGACAGGCATTGAGATGAACTGTCTGATATTTTAAAAATTGCCTTACAATTCAGATGATGTTTAATTGTCTAAAATGTCTCCCTAAATATAACTAAGTCCAGAAGACTAGGGTTGAGGTTAGTTCTCTGAAAGGGCTGACATTTTACTTTTAGATTTAGTATACCAATAGACAGGAACATACTTTAATCTTATTGGAACTTTAAGGATTTTAATGTCTATCCAAGGCAATATTTTTCCTATAGAATCCTTACTGTACTTTTAATTCCTTTAGCCCAAAACATTTATTGGCTATTTCCTATGTTTAATCCTGTTAATCAATTCGAACATGGCAGTGGAACTAACATTTCCTGCCGATAATGCAACTGAAAGCCATGTGAAAGAGATAGACGAAGTTAAATTTCAGTAGGCTAAAATGAAGCCTTCATCAATAAATATAAAGTGTAACCTGAGAAGGGAGGCTTCGAAGCAGGAGTCCACAGAAAGAAATACATGCATTACTGTTATTTATGACAAAAAGTAGCATGGAAGACAGAGCTTGCTAAGACTGTATCAAAGAATGAATGCCTCTTATTGACCCAGGTACGGTCAGAGCTGGAAAACCACAAGCTTCCTCTACTGAAGCTATCCCTGTATAATTTATAACATGGATTTTAAAGGAGAAAGTTCAATGTCTGGCTCTCCTACACTCCTGTTCAGTCTCTAATCAGAAATCTCACTTCTCTATCCATAGGGAAAGTGGATAACTTGTGGATGACAGAGCCCTGAGGTGGTTTTTTTTTTTTTTTAAACAAATTCTTGCACATGGAAACATGAAGAGTTATATTATAAACAGCAGTTTACCAGGGCTTGAGTGAAATCGAGGGACCATACAGAGTCTCCCTGAGGGCACTCAGCATGACTACTCCTTCACTTGTCTACACGTCTCATTATGAACAATTCCCTATGTGGTGGCAACTGGGCTCTAATATCAAATCACTTCCTCCAAACAGCATGGAATAAAACAGTATAAATAATCTTTATAATGATAAATATCCTGGGACGTTTTTTTGGCCCATATTAAAATATCATTGGTCATAACTCACTTTGAGACATAATAATTGAGGATTTGTTATTGAACCTAGGAAGGAAAGAATTGAAGTGGGAAAAATAATCTTCTCATCTAGCTTCCTTTATGGAGGAAATGTTCACTTCATGCATAGTCCCACAGAAACTGAGGTAACTATGGTGTTTTGTCAATTCAAGAACGACTTTTTAAAAAAAATTTTTTTTCACAAAAACGTATTTAAAACTAGTGAATATCTCTAACTCCTTTTTCTATTTACGAATTTTTGTTGACTTAATTTTATGTTTACTATGAAAATATGAATAGATGCATCTCTTTTCTCAATTTATTCTGTGCATCTCAATATTCTTACTTATATGTTAGCACTTAGACTTACATATATGTCTATAGTAAAACCCCAGAAAGGTCCATGTAAAGCAGAGACAGGGTCACAGGAGTAGGAAGGCAGGTCTCTAAGTGTAGTTTTCTGGTTTGAGAAAATTAAGGACACAGTTCAGCCACAAGCTTATCTCAGTAATCTTACAGTGAGGAGCAACCAATTGCTTGTTGGTTTCTTAAAGAAAACTGTGTAGTAGACTTAAATTATGATGAAAACAAAACGCGTTGCTTTTACCTAACTGCAGATTGTCAGGTAGCAAGTTGGAGTTTCATCTTTTTATGTCACATTATCAAATAAAAACCAACACTTATGTTGAAAATGTTCAGCAGATATTTCTCAAATGCTTTTGTTTACTCTTCTTCATGAGTACTTCAAGAATATATTAATTTGACAAAAATAGATACCCAGAGTTTTATTTGTATTTTTTTCAGTCTCTGAATTTTTTGGGGGGGGATGTTGATTTCTTTTGCAATTTAGGAGATTCAGTGCTCATTTGAGTTGGAAATACAGGACAGCCTATGATGGATTATTTGAGTGAATTGAATGTCTGAGAAATCATGCATATTTAAAAAAAAAAACCTGAGAATTTATACTGAATAAAAAATTTAAATTTGAAACATGATTTATATGCAACATAACTTTAGATAACATGTATCATAGTATATTAAATAATTTTAGGATGCCTATTGAACAGTATTTAAAATATGAGGGAATACTAATAGTGAATTATTTTCTTCTCACTGTCCTATATGGGTGGTGTAATATTAATATGGTGCATACAGAAATATGGAAATACAATTAGCATTCTTATTTATAGACGGAGAGGATAGAAGTGGCCCAGCATTGGTTAAAAGTGAAGCAAAAGCTAGACTATCTTGTTTACTCTTAAGTCTGCATACTTTTTTCCCATAAATCAGGATTTTCAATTAGAGGTCTCTTAGAGATTAAAGACATTTTTTATTGAGCCCAGTATGTGGACACTGGACTTGAAAATTTAAATAATTCATATTAAGACATTAATAATATAAAGATGGCTAGTAGATAAGGCACTTGCGAAGATTCCCAGAACACATTTAAATGGCTAGGACAGGTCTGTAGGGGTGTATCATGGGTATTCTGTACTTTTTTGGCTAATATCCACTTACCAGTGATGTATAGCATGTATGTCCTTTGGGTCTTGGTTACCTCTCTCAGAATGATATTTTCTACTTCATCCATTTGCCTGCAAAATTCATGATGGTCTTGTTTGTAATAGCTGAAAAGTATTCTACTCTGGAATTGAACCTTATTTTCTGTATCCATTCATTGGTTGAGGGACATCTAGGTTGCTTCCAGTTTTTTGCTATTGCAAATAAGGCTGTTGGCTGCTATGAAAATAGTAGAGCACATGCAATTTTCTCCTGTCTAAAAAAAAAAAATATGGACAAAAATGGATAAAATGGTACAGAGACTAAAACAAGGGCTAACCTAAACCAGTGACTGCTCCAACTTGGGACCCATCCTGTGGCTGGGCACTAATCCCTGACACTATTACTGATGCTATATTTTGCTTGCACACAGGATCCTAGCATGGCTGTCATGTGAGAGGTTCTACCTAATAGCTGACTGAGACTGATACAAATACCCACATCCAAGTAACAGACAGAGGTTGGGAACCTCTAAGGAAGAGTTAGGAGACAGATTGAAGAAATTAGGGGGTGGCAACCCCACAGGAGGACCAATGGTGTTAGCTGGGATGGATCCATGGGAGATCCCAGAGACTGGGCTACCAGCAAAGGATCATACACAGGCTGGTCTAGGTACTGGCAAATATGTGGCAGGGGGCTGCCTTGACTGACCTCAGTGGGAGAGGATATGCCTAATCCAGTGGGGACTTTTTCCCAGGTTGAAGAGATGCCAGTGGGTAGTGTCCTCTCAGAGGCAAAAGGGAGGGGGATGGTGGGAGGAACTCTGCAAGGGGGTTGACGGGGTCACCATTTGGGAGGTAAATAAATAGAATAATTAATTAATAAAAATAGACAGAAATATTCAGTAGTCCCATCGTAATCTAAGTAAGCATCTTCCTGAAAACAATAACATGTGAATTCATAAAACAAGCTGACTAGCTGGCCTATACTCATAAGTATAGTCGAAATTCAATTGAGAGACCCTGCTTGGAAAAACGAAGCAGAGAAGTAATAAGAAAGACAGCAGACAGTAGGTTGGGACTCCGTATGCATGTCACACACCCTCCACATACATTTGTGTCAATGCAACATGAATGCATATATGCACTCAACACACACACAAACACATACACACACACCAGCAAATAAGTGAGAAAAATAGATTTAAGAAGTACTATTCAGTGTTTGGGGCACCAACTATAATAAAAAATTACCATAATGAAAAATCTTAGAGTTTTCTGAGAATGCAGTTCCCAAGGGAAGCATCGCCCCCAAAGTGAATCATTATGAAACCTAGAAAAGATCCATATGGATGATTATGGATTTCTTGCTTCATATCAACAAATATGCTATTACGGAACTTATGTCAGTGCTAAAGAACCAATCAGAGTTTGTGATTAGTTCACATTCTCTCTTTGAAGCACCAAGATAACTATTGGGATTACTGGGAACTAATCATTCAATACATTCCAAAACTGTTTTGTTGGCGTCATGGAAACACTTGTTCACGGGCTAAAAGATTAGACCTTTTAAAATCTCAGTTGCTACAGTTGTGATTAGAAAAAATTGTATAAACATTGTGCTTTACCTCCAGAAACAATGAAAGCATTGTATAATATCGACTATGTGTCATGGAAAAAAAAGTTAAATGATATTAAGGAATATGTATATCACCAGCAGACAGATTCCACGGGATAATTATTTGCAGACCTGGGTTACTTTTGTCTGCAAGAAAACAGTATCTGTTATATTTTTTCTTAAATGACACATTTCATGTTTCAAAACACTTCTGGTAATTAGCATAAACAGAAGCAGATTCTTTGAGAAGTCCGGGAAGAATACATTCAAATCAGAGGTCCTGTCACAATTATTTCATACTGAAGTTTGCACAGTTAATATACTCAGACCATCTACTATGCAGAATATACTGGGAATTATATGACAGGCAGCACAGGTCGGAGGTTTCAAAGAATTTTTTCTATTAGATTCCACTTTTTTTCCCAATAATTATTTTTAAATGATGGAAATATCCTACAGTAACACACACACTCCACACACACACACACACACACACAACACACACATCATATTTACTATTCCCTTAGTTTCCCCCAACTGTTGTATCATTTTTCTAATTTACTTTTTGGTTTAGTTAGAAAATTGGGGGACGGGGGCTTCTAAAATGTTGAAGGAACATTATTTATGGATTTCCTTTCCTTGAACTCGTACATTTATTTGTTATACAAAATGAAAAATGACACTCTGCTCTAACTCAAATGGTGTAATTGGATTCAAGCCAAGAATTGAACTTCCAGTATGTGCTCTTGTTGGGATTTGTCAACTTATCTGTGCCAGGCAAGTAAAAGATCAGAATTTGTATGGGTTACGGTGTCAAAGAAATGCCATTCTCTTTGTCAGAACAATAGCATATAGTTTTTATTCCAAGCATCAAAAAGTGTTTGGAGAAGGAGAAAAGAATATTTGTTAGCACCCACTGAAGTGGGGAAGATATTTCAAGCAGGACCTAGTTAGAATCTATTCTTACTTTTGGAGCTAAGTCCCAATACACGTCCTCAGGTCCCTCCTCTCTCTCTCTCTCTAATCTTTTTTTTTTTTTTACAGTCCAGTCTTTATCCCTCTCCTGGTCAGCCTTCCAACAGCTCCTTATCCCATTCCTCCTCCCCCAACTCCAAGATGATGTCTCCCCCACCCCACTTTCTGCAGTAACAATGGAAAAGCTCCTTAGCCCAAAATGCCACAGTATCACAGGCAGGCTAAGACAATCACATCTGTCACACATTCCTAGGGTTGAGTGATTCTGTCCTGGCCACCTGAATCAAATTAGGCCAATCAGAAACGTCTGTGTTTTCCAACTTGTAACAAAGAACAGGTGAGTTCCCTGTTGGTGCTGACTTTGATGCATGAGTCATAGCTATAGGTGACCATATGTCCAGTAGAAAAAAAGAGAATAGAGTTCACATAGTCAAAATGAATGGATCATGATGGCCAGAATTTCAGAACATACTCAGTTCTTCACAAATATTATGATATTGTCTCAGGAATTCTCGTGTTTACTCTTAGCAAGGTGCCCTCAACTTATTTGATTGTAAATGTAATCTGGTTAATAACAATAGCAACCCCCATTGTGTAATGGACTTATTTATTTCACCTAACTGATTCAATCAGTAGTAGAATTAAGGGATATTCAAAGTTATATGTTCCCAGAAACATGATAATAATCTAAGGGCAGTTAAATCTGGTTATTATTCTTGGAATATGTTCCATGCCAAGTCAACCAGCTATTATTACATATTCAGTGGGAGATTACAAGGGAAGTAGACTTTCTAGGAATTTCACATTTAGATTGATTGTGTTAGGTTCAGTTTTGAGTGATTCAGTGTTCTAAGGATTATGTGTGATCCTTAGCTACGCTTATAAATATTAATTTATGTTTATTGAACTCACAACCCCAAACACACATATGTTTCTACAAGATTAAACATACTATCTTGGGAAACAAAATAAATCTTAAGGTACTTAATAAATTAAAAATAGAAAATTTTAGTGATTAATTTGTTCTTTTTTTTTTTTGATTAAAATTCTTTCTAGAGGGTCCACATTATGTAATGTGAAACCGACAACATGAAACATGATACTATAAAATTAGAGTTAAGTGTAGCTGTTTTTTTTAAAATACCTACTTTTCATTTAAACCCCATCTCTAATGCCTTCTTCATACAAAGAGGCCCGCATCTAATAAATGCAGGGAGTTATAGAAAAAAATCAACAAAGGATAGAGTTATACTTGGTGCACACAAACACTGAACAAGTTTATTGTTTCTTTTTTCTTTTCATTTATAACAGTCCTTGCTTTATTTAGTAGTGACATTTAATGTTTGGATTAACAATATTGTTTCTGGCCGCACAGCTGCCCCGAGGAGGACAAGGAAACAGGAACACATCTCTCTCATCCTCGCCAGACAAGCGACCTGAAGCGTTATTTTTATTGGGATGGATTCAAAATTGTTCTCAACCTCATAAGAATTGCCTTGTTCCACACTAACGTATGGATCTACATTCTTTCTTCTCATTTATTTAACTTTTTGTAAGGTCTGTTGAATACCCTTTTCTTACCCTTGCATGGTGTTTATTTAATGCTGATGATATAATTTTCCTTACTGTACATCAGTAGATAAATAAACTTCATTTCTCTAGATGCAAAGCAGGTGGGTGGTATTGCAATAACTGGAACCAAAACTGTTTGCTGTGCAATGGATAATTAATGTATAATTTTATGAAAATTCAATTTTTTGGTAGAACAACTCCTCTAAATACTACTCCTTAAAATTATAGTGACAGAGACATAAAGGGATATAAAAGACCAAATACTAAGGAATTACTATTAGCCATTATTAGTTAGGTAATTTCACCATAATTATAGATAATGCTAAATTTTCAGATCTATGCAACAATAGGTCTATTTCATTATAATGTCCAGGATTGGATATTTCAACTGTGTCCCTCCTGGACACACAGTTCTACTGTGCTTCCTTTCCATTTGAATGTAATAATGGTCCTTTCAATTATATTATACTTATGTGATTCAATTATTTTTAATAGTGTTCTCAAATTTAGCCATGTATCATCAATTATTTAACAATTAAAACTCGTCTTATTTCATTGTCACAATTTTATTTTGCAGAGAATACTACCAACTATTTATTAAAATCATTTTTAAGTTTCTTAACACTTTCTTAGAATATCTGCCTCATCTGTTTTTACTGACCATGTTTTTGGATAGACCATATTTCTATTTTAGATCTATATATCATCTCATTTCACTTTTTCATCCTATGTTTTGGCTACCTTTAATATTAAAAAGTCGAATTCATTTTTTGTATTTTAGATGATCACTTTTGTAAGACACTGTAGAATGATGAAAAGAGATGAATTAGGGTTACACGATTAATGCATGATTATGTGATATATTAGGAAGGCTTAATCTTATAGTCACCTGTACATGAGTGTCTATGTCTATGTGCATGTTGGAGAAAGAAGCAAGTACTCAAAAAGGGGTTAGTTTATGGAACTTAAGTAACTACATGTTTTAAGAGGACAGTAAATAGTAAAAGCTAAGGTCAGTGGTGGTATTTATAGTTATTATTTCTGTAGATTTATGTCTCATCATTATATTTCTATGATACAGTATACATCTCCCACACCTATGATAAACATAAATAGGTAAATATGCATTTCTCCTTTTTCTGTTCCAGTTGAAATCTTTTAGACATTTGTAGCTTTGTATGCCAGCACACACATATTTTATATGTATATGTATGTACACATAGAAAGACTCTGCTAATATATAAAACTGTGTTAGTTCTTGTAGGACATGTTTCTAATTATATATCTGTTATACACAAGGGATATTTTTTTCACTTAGAAAGCCACTAGGTGGCATTACAAACTGTACTGTTTAATAATGAGTTGATTAAACACATAATAAAATTTTGTTATTAAGCACCTGTTTATAATTTCTTTCAGATACTCTGAGATATCAAGACTTTACCTTTATTTTGGATAGTAATCATGTGAGACTTTGGTTAAAATTAGTATTCATAGAAAATTTTATAGAAAAATCTATAAAGTCGTTGAAGTATGTCATAAGATTGAAGGACAACATTTGAGAGCCATTACTCTGTTATATTCTGACTCTCCTGGGATACCATAAAATTCTCAGAGGGTTCATATTTCAAAAGCACACCTGTTTTTAATGGATAGTGTCTGAAAAAAATCAGAATAACAATGAAAGCAGCTTAAACAATAAAACTTTTAGAACACTTAAATAAAAGTTGGTAGAGTTAATTTGAGGTAATATGTTATAGGGAAATTGTTTGTTGAGTCATCCTTAAAACATTGAGACATTTAGGTTCTCAAGCTGTAAGTATTCACCTGGAGAGTTGTTTGAGTTAGAGATACAGTGAAAGTTAATTCCTGCCCCTGTTAGGTATGGTTTTTGATTTATATTCATGAATAGATGATTTGGGTACTCTCTCATCAGTCTTGGAAATGAATATGCACATTGTTGGAAGTCCTTATGAAAGGAGATGAGAAAGAGGCTTCAGAAAAGGGACAGAAAGGCAGGAATAAATGTTTGTGAAATATGGATTTTTAAGATGTATTGGGACCGGCAGAATTACACTTACCTGTTTTGAAGTTACATTGTTGTTTTGGCAGCTATGAGAGAAATGGGATTTCAGATGAGAGGGACAGATTACGTATCAGCTCTGCTCACTGATAGGAATTTAATGGGAAATTACTTTATTTCAAATTTGCTAGTAGAGTCTAGAGGTTGTTTTAGAAATGCTTCTTCTAGTCACATGAATGTACATGCCTGGTTATACCAAAATTTGTAAATAATAAATGCTGCTGAAATTTTGCCTATCAGAAAGATACATGTTTCATAAGTATGAAAAAGAATATAGAAATAGAAATACTTTAAACAATTCTATCCACAGAGAAAGTAATGAGCATAATCCTACATCAGTACCATTCTTCTCTGTCTTAAATGAGACACTGGAAGCTAAAAAGAGTGTTAGGAGGTGTAAATAGGGAGTAGATTAAAAACAATTACTAATAAATGGAATCAAGGATATGATAGCAGAGCATACATGGATTTGTTCTAAATTTAGTGGCTAATTTAGGAGACAAACTAGTGATGTACTATAGCAAATGAAATGTATCTTATTCTTCAAGGATGGGGCAAGTAAAATTCCCTTTAAACACAAGTGTGAATGTTAATATTCTGGATAGAATCTTCTATCAGAGGACATTGAAAACATATTGTAAAATTCAATGAACCATCATGAAATGTAAAACAGTGCCCTCCCCTAGGGTAAGAAAAGAAACAAATAAAACATTTGTTTTGTATGCCACATTAATTGTGACATAATTTCAGTTGTTGTATGCCACTAAAGTAATTGATTTTGTAAGCATATTTAGGACTTAATTGCTGTTATAGCCATCCGACTTATTTTCTATCAATAGCTTATCTTAATTAACACTTGCATCATATAACTCAGGCCAGAAACTTCAGATTATTCTTTAAATATCTCCTATGTCATATTTCAATGTCAACAGTGCTAGCTTCTGCTTCCAATGTGTTTGAATCCACGACATAATTCTCCTCTAAAGCTACCAAATGATCTCAGAGGTCCATACCTCTCATGGTTCTGCTGTTTTATTAAGTTCTGTTTCATTATGCTACTTCTCAGCTACAAGTGATGTTTTAAAAACCTGAGAACATCTGTTCTTAACATCCCATAATAATCTGTTACATAAAACCTGAGGTCATTTTATTATTTATTAATCATATGTGTCTGTATGTGAGTATGTGCACACGAGTGCAGGTGCTATCAAAGAGGCCAAGAAAGTTAAATTCCAAGAAGTTCATGTTCACAAGCTGTTGTGAGTTGTCTGAATTTTGTACTGGGAACAAACTCAGTTTCACAACAGGAACATTTACATGATATTAACTGCTGAACCATCTATTTAATCCCACGGTGGTGTACTTAAATTCTTTAGATATGGTTTTAAACTCTCTCTCTCTCTTCTCTCTCTCTCTCTTTCTACTACACACACACACACACACACACACACACACACACAACATTCATATATATGATGTGTGTGTGTGTAGCGGTAATTATTTAAACTGCCAAATTTGTTGCTGTAAGATATCCTACCTGAAGGAGACCAGTAAAGGAAAACACAACTCAATAATTATGGGTATAAATTGCACGCCTAGATTCGGAAGATTTACCCCACTACACTACTCTAATCCTGGCTATGAGATCCCTTATAACTTGCAGTTTATCCAGGCCATGTGGGTGTCCTTCCTTCTGGCTCCAGCATTGTAGGCTTCCTTCTACCTTGGCTTCCTTCTGCTTCGACTTCCTCCTGCTTCTACCTCTGCCTCTACTTCCTGCTCAAGTCCCTAAATTTTTTATCTCTAGAAGTTCCTCTGTTTGTGTTTTCTTTATTTATCCTTTCTTCTACTTTTAGGTCTTGAAGAGTTTTATGTTTTCCCTCAATTGTGTGCTTATTTTTTTCCTGGGTTCCCTTAAGGGATTTATTCATTTTCTTAAGAGTTTTTCTATAATTATTTAAGGAGTTAATTAATTAATTAATTAATTTTCTCTGACGTTCCTGGTCAGGTTCCTAAATTTTTCAACTTCAGATTATCCTTGGTTTGGGTTTTTCTTTCTTGATCCTATTTCCCTTTCATTTCTTGGACTGCTTTATTCTGTTTGTTTGTGTTTTCATAGATTCCTTTAAGGGATGTGTTCATTTCCTCTCTAAGTTCATTTATAATATTCATGAAGGGTGTTTTAAGGTCTTTATCTTGTGCCTCAGCTATGTAACAATACCCAGGGATGGATCGCTTGGCTGTAGCGTGTTGGGGTCCATGAGTCACTGAAGAATGATATCCCAGACTCAAATAGTATGTAAAAACAAAGAGTTTTGATTCCTGTATGCAGGGGTCCAATTCCATCATGATGGATGGACTCCCAACTGAATCTTCAGATTCAGTTTTAAAGCCAAAATGTAAAACTTTTAGGGAGGTGTAGGTGATCTATATCTTGATTGATGGGTCCTATGTCTGGGGATCTGGGTGATGCTATGATTCAGACTAACTATTCCTACTTACTGCCAAGGAGGGTTAGCTATTGCTCTTTTGGCCATAAACTTGGCTAATTGTCATTTTGAAAGCTGGGGAGGGCTCCCTTTTACATATGCTTGTTGTTCCAGTAACTGACCTGTAGAGTTCTATGAAGTAGAAAATCAGGCCTGGTCTTCTAAACTGCCAGTGTACAGCCTGTCATGGAGTCATTGTGCCTCAGTTCAATTCACTCTTTTCAATGGGGACACATTACTGCTACTGGTTATATTTCAGCTCCAGTCTAAGCATCTGGGGTTGGGTAGATTGTAATTCTAGGTGGAGAATCTGTTCTCATCTTTGCTGGATGGGTACATTTTTTCTTTGATTTCTTTTCCCTCTCTGGTTATTAAAAGAGTGATTGGTTGTGTGGTGCCTGGTACAATATTCCTCTGGCATCCTCATAGGTATTATAACTGGGAGTTCCATGTATTGAGCTCTGACACATGGGAATGATGTTAAGCTACCCCTAGGTAGAAGGAGTGAGGAATGTAGAGTGTTCAACCAGGATCTGCTTAGTTTCCTGAGAGTGTGTTAAGAGAGAGAGGAGAAGCCACAAAGGGTATTCTGTTACAGAGTTGATTATGAGACTGAGAGATTGGATATGGAGCAAAGGAAGGAGAAAAAAGATTAGAAACCATTTTTACTATTTTAATTCTGCCAATCCATGAGCATGGGAGATCTCTCCATTGTTTGAAATCTTCTTCAATTTCTTTCTAGAGAGACTTGAAGTTTTTGTCATATAGGTCTTTCATTTGTCTAGTTAGAGTTACCCCAAGATATTTTATATTATTTGTGGCTATTGTGAAGGGAGTTGTTTCTCTAATTTCTTTCTTAGCCTGTTCATCATTTGTATAAAGGAAGGCTACTGATTTATTTGAGTTAATTTTATATCTGGCCACTTTGCTGAAATTGTTTATCAGCTGGAGAAGTTCTCTGGTGGAATTTGTGGGATTGCTTACGTATACTATCATATCATCTGCAAATAGTGATACCTTTACTTCTTCTTTGCCAATTTGTATCCCCTCGATGTCTTTTTCTTGGCTTATTGTTGAAGATAACTCAGTTCCACTTGGGAGGGAGAAGAAAGCAATAACAAGTGGGAGGGAGGGAGGAACCTGGAGGGAAAGTGGACATGGGTGGGGGAGAGAGGAGAACCTGATCTAGTATTTGGTGAGGGAAAAGACTGGAGCCCTGAGGGCCAGCAGAAAGAATGGAAAGAGGCAACCTAGGGAGGTAGGAGGTTGGAGAACCCTCCAGAATGCATCAGAGACCTTGGAGGTTAGAGAATCTCAGGACTCAAAGGAGGAACCTTACATAAAACACCATGAGGAAAGCAACATCCCAACCAACCAGAGCCCCAGGTCTAAACCACCAGCCTGGGAGCGCTTAGGGAGGGACTCAAGGCCCCAGCTATATATATGCAAGGGAGCTATATATAAGGGAGAAGAATCCTTGGTCCCATGAAGGCTGACGTTGTGGGGGGGGGATACTCGAGGTGGGGAGGTGAAGTATGGGGGAGGTGGGTGGGGTACACAACGTGGAGACAGGAGGAGGGGGAAGGGATAGTGAGTTCCTGGAGGGAGAGGGGAAATGGGGTAAGGAGAGAACATCTGAAATGTAAAAAAAATTTCCAATAAAAAAAAATGCCTGACAGTAGGGAGAGGGAACTTATAGTGCTGACCGCTAGCAGGAAGACAGGGCATCAAGTGAGGGGGGGTTTCCATCCCACAGTCAAAACTCTGACCATAATTGTTCCTGTCTGAAAGAACTGCAGGGATGGAAATGGAGATGAGCCTGAAGAAAAGAAGGTCCAGTGACAGGCTCAAAGTGGGATCCAGCTCAAGGGGAGGCCCTAAAGCATGACACTATTCCTGAGGCTATAGAGTAAGGGACCTATCATGACTGCCCTCCAGAAGACCCAATAAGCACCTGAAAGAGTCAGATGCAGATATTTGCACCCAACCAATGGACAGAAACTACTGGCCCTTGTGGTTGAATTAGAGAAAGGTTGGAAGTAGCTGAGGAGGCAGCTGACCCTGTAGGAGGACCAGCAGTTTCAAGTAATCTGGACCCCTGAGATTTCTCAAACACTGGGCCACCAACAAGGAAGCATACACCAGCTGATATGAGGCCCCCAACACATACACAGCGGAGAACTGCTAGGTCTGGGTTCAATCAGAGAAGATGCATCTAACCCTCAAGTGACTGGAGGCCCCATGGGGTTTAGAGATCAGGCAGGGTGGGGATGGGCGGTAGGGAACTCTTCATGGAGACTGGGAGTGGGGAGGAAGTATGGGAATTCAAACAGTTGGAGGGTGGACTGGGTGGGGGAATAAAATCAGGAGTGTATATTAAAAAAAAAAAAAAGATCAGAAACTTACTTTCTTCTATCACAGAGTTGCCTGTTGGCTTCACAGAGAACTGTCTGCTGGATTTGGTGCTATTATAACAGGATGAGTATGGAGGTAGATTGGAGGAGAGAGATCTTTGTGATTTATTAAAGATGAGGCAGAGGGGAGGAGAGGCAACAGCAAATAGCCTGCTAGGACTGAGGATGAGATGGAGGAATGGAAGGGGGGAAATAGATATGGGTGGAAATTTGTAGTTAGCTTAACTGCTTCCCTAGCTGGAGTGGCTTCTGGGTCCTCAGGGAATGTCTGCTTGAGTTGGAGATTGAAATAATGAGGTGAATGGGGAAAGGAAGTTTGGGATAGAACATCTGTGTGATCCATTAGCAATGAGGGCAGAGAGAAAGAGGGACCATAGCACGGTTTCTTCTAAGGAGCTGGGCATGCGACTGGGTATTGGATTAGAGGCATGAGTGGAGAAGAGAAGATGCTTGGTCAGCCTACCTCCTTCTGTGTCCAGAGGGATTTCATGATCTTTGAGAGTTCTATCCTGAAAAATATAATTTCAAGTGGTTTTATTAATGAGAAGGGAAATTGTATGTATTTATAATTACACTCATCAGAGATCAATCTTCCATTTGCTACATTATTTGTTCTTTGGCAAGGAGGGAAAATTTACTCACCGTATACTGGAACTTACAGGGATACAAATGGCATAAAATGGTTGAAATTTCTTATCTCTATAATGTGTAAAAGACTGCATACTGGTTTCAGCGGTCAAACTAGATTTATTCTATTAAATCACTTGCTTGATTTTATTAAATTTATGTTTTTTGACTAAATACTGTTCCAGAATTAATATCAGCATTTACCATTTACAATTCATGATTTACGTTTTAACTTTTGCCCTTTGCCCTTTGCCCTTGGCCCTTGGCCATTGGCAATTTTCTATTGGACATTAGCCATTTACCACTAAACACAGAGAGCAATGAGATGGATCATGCAATGTGTTCAATGTAGTCACAGCTAAGGTAATAATAGAACACTCACTGTAGCTATGCTAGGTACCTGATTTATTTTTGGTTTTGTTTCTGTTTTGAGATGAGGTAACACTGTGTAGCCCTCAAGATTGTTAGGTATAACAGGCTGGTCTCACATTCAAACTATCTTCCTGCTGCTTCTTCCATAAGTGCTAAACTAAGGAATATTCAACAGTTGACTCAGTCTGGTTTAGTATAGCCAGCTGCTGATTATGACTCTAACAGGGCATGGTTTGAAGATTATCCTAGACTTACTAGAAACCATCTATGTATTTATATGATTTAAACAGGAGTCATATGGGATAAAATATAATACCATGAATGCATTGTTTAAAAATATTAATTTGTTTTTTTAAAATTTTATTTCATTTATTTACATTCCAGTTGTTCCTTGCCCCCTCCAAGTCCCCCCTCCCATAGTTCCTCATCCTATTCCTCCTCCCTCTTGTCTCTGAGAAGGTGCTCCCCTCCCACCAATTCTCCTCTTCCCTGGGACCTCAAGTTTCTTGAGGATTAAGCTTATCTCCCACCAAGGCCAGACCAGGTAGACCTCTGCTACATACATGGTGGGTGGCCTGGGACCAGTTTATATGCTCCTGGTTGGTGGCTCAGTCTCTGGGAGCTCCCTGGGTCCAGGTTAGTTGAGACTGCTGGTCTTCCTATGGGGTAACTCTCCCCTTCAGCTTCTTTAATCCTTGTCTTGATTCAAGCATAGGGTCCTGACTTCAATCCAATGATTGGGTATAAAATATCTGCATCTGGTTCAGTCAGAAGCTGGTAAGGCCTCTCAGAGGATAGCTATACCAGACTCTTGACTGTAAGCACATCATAGAGCCAGTAGTAGTGTCAAGCCCTGGTGCCCCCACATGTGATGGATTCCAAGTTGGGCCAGTAGATAAACAACCTTTCCTTCAGTCTCTTCTCCATTTTTGTCTCTGCTGGTTTTTAGACAGGAACAATTCTTGGTCAGAAATTTTGACTGTGGGTTAATAATCCTGCCTTCCACCTGATGCCCTGTCTATCTACTGGAGGTGGACTATTTGAGTTCCCTTTCCCCATTGTTGGTCATTTTGGCTAAGGTAGCCCCACTGAGTTCAGAGAGTCTCTCATCTCCTGTGTCTTTGGTAGTTTCTAGAGGGTTCCCACATCTCCATCCCCCCAAGGCCGCATATTTCCATTCATTCTCCTGGCCCTCTGGGTTTCTCTCCTGTTCTCCCACTAAAACATGATTCTGTTCCACTTTCAGCCTCTTCTCCCCCTCTCCCACCGAGGTCCCTCCCTCCCTTTGCCTCCCATTATTATTTTCTTACCCTTTCTAAGTGATACTGAAGCATCCTCACCTGGACCATTCTGTTTGTTACACTTCTTATGGTTTGTGGGGTTTATGGTTCATTATGTTTTTAGTACTAACATTTTTTCTTTTTATTATACAAGTTTGATTTTCTTTTCTTTATTCACTCTCTCTTTTTAAATCCCAGATTTTATTGCCCTTCTAGTTCACACTCTGACTGTTCCACATCCCATACCTCCTCCCTGCCACCTGTCTTCCTGAGGAGGTCTGTACCCCCCATCCCCACCCTACCAGACCTCTAAAATCCCTGGGGTCTCCAGTCTCTGGAGGGTTAGATGCACCTTCTCTGACTAAATCCAGTCTCAGTAGTCCTCTGCTGTATATGCGTTGGGGTCCTCATATCAGCTGGTGTATGCTGCCTGGTTGGTGTTCCAGTATCTGAGAGATCTTGGGGGACCAGGATAATTGAGACTGCTGGTCCTTCTACAGGGTCACTCCCCCTTCTCCTCAGCTTCTTCGAGATTTCCCCTAATTTAAGCACAGGGATCAGCAGCTTCTGTCCATTAGTTGTGTGCAAATATCTGCATCTGACTTTTTCATCTGCTTGTTGGGTCTTTCAGAGGACAGTCACGATAGGTCCCTTTTTGTGTGCACTCAATAGCCTCAGTAACAGTGTCAGGTCTTGGGCCTTCCCCTGGAGCCGGATCCCACTTTAGGCCTGTCACTGGACCTTCTTCTCCTCAGGCTCTACTCCATATCCATCCCTGCAGTTCTTTCAGACAGGAACAATTATGGGTCAGAGTTTTGACTGTGGGATGGTAGACCCCTCCCTCACTTGAGGCCCTGTCTTCCTGCTGGAAGTGGGTTCTACAATCTTCCCTCTCCCCATTGTAGGGCATTTCATTTAAGGTCCCTCTCCTTGAGTCCTGAGAATCTCTCACCTCCCAGGTCTCTGGTAATTCTTGATGGTACCTCCCTAGGTTGCCTGTTTCCATTCTTTCTGCTGGCACTTAGGAATTTCGGTCCTGTTTCCCCATCCAATATCAGATCATTTTTCCCCTCCACCCCCCTTCACCCCTTGTAGTTCCTTTCTTCTCCCGCCCAAGTGGGACTGAGGCTTCCTCACTTGGGTCTTTCAGTTTGTTAACTTTTATGAGCTCTGTGGGCTATACTTTGGGCACTTCTTTTTTGTGTGTGTGACTAATATCCACTTATTAGTGAGTACATACCATACATGTCTTTTTGGGTCTGAGTTCCTCACTCAGGATAACATTTTCTAGTTCCATCCATTTGCAAAACTCAGGATGTCTTCATTCTTAATAGCTGTGTAGTATTCCATTGTGTAAATGAACCACATTTTCTGTATCCGTTCTTCTGTCATGAGACATCTGGGTTGGTTCCATGGTTTGCTTTTCTAACATATACTAAAATGAACTGTTGATTGATGAACATAAATTCTGTCCTTAGGATGAATTGTATGTTTTTAAGTTGGCTTTTGAAATGTAAAAAATAAGTATTATTTTATTTTATCTTGTTATTGTTGAAACAATTAATTGGAGGTTAGATTTCAAAGTCAAAAGAACAAGAATTATTCTAAAGAATAATTCAATTTTATATAAAAATAAATTCCTTGTGACATTTTCTATTTAGGTGACAAGGTGACCACAGATTTAAATTCTGTCAAAAATTTTACACTTCTGTTAAGCTAAAATATTTCTTTTTGTTATGGTGCCTTTGTTTTACTTATAAATCTATAGCAGTTGCCAAATAAATTAACCATACTGAAGATGTAAATGTAATGATTTGGGATGCGTTTACTTTGTGAAACAGAAACAGAAGCCATTCAGCAATTCTTCCATCAGTAACACTACATTAACATTAACATCCTCAAGCCTTGTTCTCCACACATGTACTCTGTGCCTTGAGCTAGATTGATTCCACATCTCACCTGCTGCAGAATCAGAACAGCACCTAGCTATGGTCCTTCTAGGAGTTCAAAGTGTGGATGCTTCGGTCCTTCTTAGAAGGGGAAACAAAAGAGGAATATGGAGACAAAGTATGGAGAAGAGACTGAAGGCCATCCACACACTGCCCCATCCCATATACAGTCACTGAACCCAGACACTATTGTGGATGCCAAGAAGTGCATCCACAGGAGACTGATATAGCTGTCTCCTTGAGAGGCTCTGCCAGAGCCTGACAAACACAGAGGTGGATGCTGACAGCCAACCATTGAACTGAACATTGGGACCCCAATGGAGGAGTTAGAGAAAGGCTGAAGGAGCTGAAGGGGTTTGCAACCCATAGGAAGAACAACAAAATCAACCTATCAGACCTCCCCCCCACCCCCGCCCATCAGAGCTCCCAAGGACTAAACCATGAACCAAAGTACACATGAAGCGTTCCATGACTCCAGCTGCATATGTAGCAGAGGATGGCCTTGTTGGGCATCAATGGGAGGAGAGGCCTTTGGTCCTGTGATGACACTATGTCCCCGTGTAGGGGAATGCCAGGGTGGGAGGCAGGACTGTGTGGGTGGGTGGTGGAATACCCTCATAGAAGCAGTCGAGAGGGGATAGGATAGTGGGCTTCTGGAGGGAAACCTGAAAAGGGGATATCATTTGAAATGTAAATAAATAAAATATCTAAGAAAAAATATCAAAAAAAGATAAAAAGAAAAAAGAAAATAATCCACTTACCTGAGAAACAACACTTAATGGCTCTTTCTCTGTATGGATTTAGTTATTGAATCTTCCAATTTAATGCTTGTTGTCAGAACTGTCATAATTTTCTTCCTTTATAGCTTATGTTACAGTCTTTTCATCTATTTGTTTGTTTCCCCCATTTTTCCAGGGATGGATACTGAAGATGATTATTTGGATTGCTGTGAAACTTCTACAGTGAACATGGCTGTTCTGATTCAACTTCCAGTTAGCACAGTTTTTCCTTTTTGGACATGTGCAAGGATAGGGTGGCAAGTAGTTTTGCTTTCAGTTTCTTCACTTCATCCACATTATTATTAATTATTATTTTTTTATTATTTATTAATCATTCCACTTGTTTATATCTCAAATGACATCCGACTCCTGGTTAACCCTCCACCAACCCCCATCCTGCATCTGTCCTCCCCCCCTTTTACTTGAATGAGGGTACCCCCCAAATCCCCACACTCTCCCACTCTACCACCTCTCTAGCATCCCCTACACTGGGGCATCAAGCTTCCCCAGGACCAAGTTATTTATTCCTTAACATCCAGATTGAAGCTTTCCTTCCCTCCTCTCTGCCCCAATCCCTCCCTCTCACCTCCCCACCTCTCCCTAAATCCACCTCTCCTTCACTTCTCCACAGAAAAGGAGAAGCCTCCCATGGATATCACCCAGCCTTGGCACATCAAGCTGTAGTACGACTAGGCACATCCTGTCGTAATGTAGCTACCTAGACAAGGCAGCTCCTTATGGGAAAGGGATCCAAAGGCAGGTAGTGTAGTCAAAGACAGCCCCTGCTCTGGCTTTAGGACTCCTACATGAAGACCCACCTACACAAATATTATCTATGTGCAGATGGTCCTTTCCATGCATGCTGTTTATTTGGTGGGTCAGTCTCTATGAGCCTTTCTCTGTGAGCCTCTATGATCCCAGATTTGTTGATATTGTAGCTTTTTTTGTGGTGTCCTTGATCCCTCTGGCTCCTTCAACCCTTCTTCCTATTCTTCTAAGGATTCCACTCTTTTGCTTAATGTTTGGCTGTGTGTCTTTGCATCAGTTTCCATCAGTTGCTGGGTGAAGCCTCTCTCATGACAGTTAAACTAGGTTCCTGCCCATTTTGTTGTTTGTTTGTTGTGATGACTACAGAAATTTCTTTTCCTACCAAAAAACAAGTGTTTCATGCTTTAAAGCTTTCAGCAAACCACCTTTTATTATTTATTGATATATATTTGTTTTCACATTATTATCTGCTCTCTCTCTCTCTCTCTCTCTCTCTCTCTCTCTCTCTCTCTCTCTCTCTCTGTGTGTGTGTGTGTGTGTGTGTGTGTGTGTGTGTGTGCATGTTGGATAGAGGACATTGTGTGCACCATATTGCCTGTGTAATGCTGATTTGACAAAAATCACTTTTCCGTATGCTTGCTTCCTTGTCCAAGTAAGGAAGGGTAAAATTTCCTTGTTCTGTTTTCCCTACCTCCTTTATAATGTTACAAGAAAGTGTCTGTGGAAATCTGTCTGGGGCCATGCCATTTCCCTTCAATTCAAATAATGTAAATCGTGGAAATAACTTAAACTTATGTCATTGTTCCAAGCCATTTGCAAGATGATCAAACTCAGTCCCAGGGTTTCTCATGAAAAGTAGCTGAGACTTTTGTAGAGCAAAATACCCATATGCAAAAATAATGTAGCTTTCAGCATAAAGGAAAAATTCTGACATGTGAACACATACTACTCTGATTTTCATTGTGTTTACCTCTAAGATATTATATGAGAAAAGAACTAGAGTAGATGAAAAATATATTTTACTATGAGCCACCTGATACAGTATTTATTTAGTATGACATTAAATTTCAAAGGCCTTGAAACTATTAAGAAGAGCAATATTTAGTTGTTACCATTAAATGTGACACTTTGTGGTCCATTAAGATTTAATAGAGTCAGTCATCAACTATGTAACTTTGATCTGTTGATGAGCCACTGCTATTAACTCTTGATTATTATTTGACTCATAAGCTATCCTTCTGTCTAAATGCTAATAGATACTTCTTTATGTCATTCATCTATACCATACACATTTTCTCTCCATCACAAAGTCATTTCAAAAATAACATTTGATTCAATATGATTTCTTTGCCATTTATTTAACTTTCACTATTTTCTATTTCTCTTGTATGTTCTCAGCTCATTTAGAGTGTCATCTCTACCATAGTCTCCATATAAAAAGCAAAAACAAAACATTTTTACCAACATACATGTATAATTTGCTTTTTCTTAATCCCAGTTTAATTCTGGTATATATCCTGTGGATTTTCTGTATTCATAGTCCTTTAAGAATAGCAACAACTACAAACTTCCAATAAATCAAAAGAACACTACTTTCTAGACTCAGAGCGATTTAGTCTTAGAATGTGAATATAATACAGCCTATGAAAATATATCAATGCAATTAAATTTTTTATTGGTTATTTTATTTATGGACATTTCAAATGTTATCCCCCTTCCCAGTTTCTCCTACACAAACCTCCTAATCCCTCCTCCCTCCTCCTACTTCTATTAGGCTGCTTTCTCATCCAACTACCCACTCCTGCCTCAGTGTCCTAGCATTCCCTTATCCTGGGTCATCAAGCCTCCACAGGATCAAGGACCTCCCCTCCCAGTGATATCCAGCTGGAGTCTTGGGTCCTGCCATGTGTACTCTTTGGTTGTTGGTTTAGCCCCTGGGAGCTTTGGGGATCTGGGTGGTTGATTTGTTCTTCTTCCTATGTTGTTGCAAACCCCTTCAGCTCCTTCAGTCTTTTCCCTAACTTCTCCATTGGGGTCACCCCCTCAGTCCAATATTTATTTATTTGGCTGTGTGCATCAGCATCTGTATTGGTCAGGCAACTAATGATTTAAAATCAGAAGGGGGAAAGCCTACACATTCCTATAAATACAGAAAAAAATGATGAACTTCAATCTTTTCATGAGAATAACAGTCAATTTTTCTGAAAAAAAATTATAACATGATAAATATATTATATGTCTAAATCTGCACATTAATCATTTCTCAATAGCTGAGAAAACAAAAACTGTCCCATAATCTTGAACAAATAAAAGGTGTCCACTCATACTGATTCTGTTTACTTTAATGGAAGTCAAGCTAGATTAATCTAGAAAGAAAAAATATATGAAATACAATTATAGAAACAAAAAAGCCCAATGTGTTGATTCCATGATGTCAGTTCTCCCATGATGAACAAATTAATGATGTGTGATCAAATGTGGAACTGATAAGTAATCTGAAAAAATGAAGAAAGAAAGGAAGGAAGATAAAAGAAAAAGAAAAGTTGATTGTAGCAGTCTCCTATGCATCACCCAGATGAATTTCTTAGTAGAAAATTATCTTCACATAAAGATACGGGCTAGGATTCAAACCTGAAAGGTTATAGTTGATATATGATTTCATTGTTTAAAATTTGCAGACAAATGGATGGAACTAGAAAATATCATTCTGAGTGAGGTAACCCAGTCCCAAAAGAACACGCATATACGTACTCAATAATAAGTGGATACTAATTAGCTCCAAAGGTCAGAATACCCGCAACATAACTCACAGACATAAGAAGCTCAAGAAGAAGGAAGACCACAGTGTGGATGCTTCAGTTTTATTCAGACAGGGAAAGAAAATAATCTTGGGAGGTAGAAGAGAGCGAGGGATCTGGGAAGTAGAGAGGATGGAGAGTAAAAAGGGGGCCAGGATCAGATGCAGGAGGAGATGGTTCAGAAGTACAGAGGGTGAAGAATTTGAATGGAGGTGTGTAGCAGTGGGGAGGGGGAACTAGGGGTAGCCAATAGAAAATTCCAGATGCCAGGGACCCACAAGTTCCCAGGACCGAACAGGGGTGACAGCCAAAATACCCAACAAAGGAGAGAAAGAACCTGTAGAGACCATATCCAGTGGATTGAAACTACCCCCCCCAGTTGAGGGGTAGGAACACCCACCCTCTTTACAAATATTAACGAGAATTGATCCTGCCAAAAGAAATGCAGGGACAAAGAGTGGAGCAGAGACTGAAGGAAAGGCCATCCAGTGACTGCCCCACCTAGGGATTCATCCCATCTGCAGATACCAAACCCAGACACTATTACTGATGTCATGTAGTGCTTGGTGACAGGAGCCTGGTATAGCTGTTCCCCAAGAGGCTTTGCCAGTGCCTGACCAATACAGATGCAGATAGATGTATCCAACCATCTGACTGAGAGCAATGACTCAAATTGAGGAGTTAGTGAAAAGACTGAAGGAGCTGAAGGGGTTTGCAACTCTACAGGAAGAACAACATTATCAACCAAGCAGACCCCCTAAAGCTCTCAGGGATTAAACCATCAACAAAAGAGGGACCCATGGCTCCAACTGCATATGTAGCATAGGATGGCCTTATCTGGAATCAATGGGAAGGGAGGTCTTTTGGTCCTGTTGAAGGTCAATACCTCAGTGTAGGGCATTGAGACAGGAGTGGGTGTGTGTGGGAGTACCCTCATAGAGGAAGGGGAGGAGGAAAGGGAATAGGGAGTTAGTGCAGGGGAAACTGGGAAGGGGGATAACATTTGAAATGTAAATAAATAAAATAAGTAATAAAAATGAAAAAACCCACAAGTTTTATTATCAAAAAGAAAAAAAGATCTTGCCTGTCCATCAGTTCCATCTTCTTGTTGGCACTGATCATGGCTTAAAACATTGGATTCTTCAGTTCTTGAAAACAAACTTGCAGGCATAACTCTTATCATTCTCAAACTGGGAACCCATCACTGGTTCATGTCATTATGAGACTTAAGTCACTTGTAAGAACTAGTTGTATTTTTGCTCCCAGCTTGTAGACAGCCATAGGAAAGTGATTTAATTCCTGGTTTAAGAGTCGTCTGGTGAATCAGCTCTCACGACCATTTATATTCTCTTTGTTCTGTTTCTTTCATGGATCCTAACTAATATGGAGTATTGCAACATGCATTGTATGATAACTTGATATTATCACCTGAATAAGAACCTTATCAAAACTATCTTTAAATATTTTGATTGCCTTTTTCAATGTAGTTGAAATTAAATCGCCAATATCACCTTTTTCTCCTTTTTAAAGTTTCTTGACACTTTTGTACAATGATTTTTTTTTTATCATATTCACCCCTTTATTTCAACTCCTAGCAAGTCTAGTCTCCTCTCTATCTACCTAAAGTTGTCTCCCTTTCAAAATATTTATTATAGTTACATAAGTTTAAGGATGATATTTTTATTATTTCTCGCTATATAATGAATGAATCAAGTAACAACTGGAACCTCCTGTTGAGTCTTTTACTCACTCTAGATGATCAGAATAAATAGTTTGTAGAAAACATTAGAATGAAAAGAACATGGTAAACAGAACATTGGTGAACATCTGAAGCTCACACTCATTTGTGAGCAAAAATAATGACACCGTAATGGTGAATGTACACATTGCTATGCTTTTGTTGGAGCATAACAGAAGGGGACAGAATATGAATGTAAACTGTGAAGTTTTGCAAATAAGTATGTGACAGTACTATTCATTGAGTATCTCAACTGTATTACATTAATTTAGGTTGCTAATAGTAGAACAAGGAAATGATTTCAGGTGAAGTAAAGGAACTCTATGTTAATGACTCTGACCAGAGAAACAACAAGGTGTCTAAGAATAAAATCTTTTTTAAAAAAGATTTATTTTATTTATATGAGTATGCTGTAGCTGTCTTCAGATACACCAGAAGAAGACATCAGATCCAGTTATAGAGGTTTGTCAGCCACAGTGTGATTTCTGGGAAGCAAACTCAGGACCTCTGAAAAAACAGTTAGTGTTCTTAATCACTGAGCCACTTCTTTAGTCCCAAGGATAAATCTTAATAAAAACAAACCAAAACAATAGATTCCATGTTTTGATATTGTCTATTTATCCATCAATGAACCAGTGGCACAAAATAGAGAAGACCAATGCCAGTTATTTAACAGAGCTTAAATGAAAAAGAAAAACTTGTCAATATTCCTTTAAGTGTATTTGTGTTCCATTCATGTGTACACTTATCCATTATTCATTATTTATTATCTGATTTTCAGTAATTAATTAATAATGGTGTGTGTGTGTGTGTGTGTGTGTGTGTGTGTGTGTGTGTGTGTGTGTAGACATCAGGGTGTCATATAGCATGTATGAATATCAAAAGCCAAGGAAATTACCAGAGTTGATTCTCTTTTCTTTATTGATTCTAGTCATAGAATTCAGTAAATCATACTTAGCAAATATTTATCTACCTAAGCAACTTGCCAGCTATGTGTATAACTGAGAAAAAAGAAATTATGGACAAATATAAACATCAACCTTTTTGAAAGGGTTTGCTTCGGAGTCATGTGTGTGAAGATTCGTCCATTATCTAAAAATTATTTAAATAGTTATATAATGGAGTTTCAGTAATTTCATGAATATTTGTTATATCATGATCAGAGTTAATAGGAAAAGTACAGAGTTGGCTTACTGCACTCTAATTTTTGTTATGTTTGCTTTAATAAATGTGAGAGGAAAAATCAAGCTAAGAAATAATGCTATTCAAAATTAAAAAGAATTACCTAATCAATAATTTTTCTGTGGTCTTATTCATTAATAAGAAAGATGAACATTCGTTAGATAATTGAATGAAAATAATTATAAAACTCTGAAAATATATGGTAATTTAGCTGCATATGTAATATTCTATATTTGAAATATCTCAATGACTGTTTTTGTTATTGTTATTGTCTCTAATGAGATACATGTTTTCTATGTCTCAAAATTTCATAGTAGAATCATTATTAATTCATCTACTTGACTTTAAATAATTTAGTTATATTTTTTGTTTCAACCATTTTACTTCCCAACTAAAACTTTCTGTGTGAGTTGCTCATGGTTGGAGAATGAATAACCCTTCTCTCTACATTCTGCTCTATCACTCTTACATCCATATACTGATAATTTTATTTATTTGTTTAAAACTGTGTTCTTATATCCACCATTGAGATTTTTGTCACAAAGAGCACACTCGCCAATTTCTATCACCTTGGCTTATTTGAGTTTACATGCTAGTCACAATTTTACTAAAAGACTATTTTAACATGTTTTTCCCAAATTGTTTAAATTAACTTTTCCTCAATTTGGAAATAGAATTTCCTGAAATTCACTTTGGTTTTATCAAATGAATGAAGATGGGAAATGAATACATAATCACACCACCATCTTTTTGTAATTGTTAGCTCTTGACGGAGGGAGAAATAGTTTTCTCAAAAAGTGTAGCTCCTGGTAAGTCATCTACAATAGATGGTAGTGTGAGAACATGTGTCCAAGAATATTTGCTCAGCATGAATTCATCTCAAAAGCTTAGAAATAAATATACAAATTAGGGAATAAGAAAGAGGAAGACGATGTGATCATAAGGCTCAAGTCAAGAACTCTCTCGTTGATTTTTTTTATCCAACATATACCATATTTCTGAACTTTTACTTTGTACCTTTTGTTGAAAGTCTCCAAAATATGATCCAAATATTGAAAGAGGGAGAATCCACTATTTTACTTATGGTTGAAGTACTATTTCATTCTCTCTGGTGTCATATGTACAAATAACACATGAACAGAGCGTTAATTCTAAATTAATTGGGAGATATTTGAAATAATTGCATGCAACAGTTATTTTACATAATAAACAGCAGTCATTAGCAATACTACATAGGTGCTAGTAAATGGAAATAGAATGAAATTAATGTTATCACAAAATATCAACAGCTCTAAAAAATAAAACATGGGAAGTCCATACATAATAGATAATGGAATAATTCAATATTAACCATACACTTGTGTCATTATAGTATGATCCATTAAGTTGAAAACAGAATACCTTAAATGACTTTTTTCTCATGGCCACTTATTCATATAACAATCAACTATTTATTGATGACTCTACAGTGATTCAAGTTCCACAGAAGATTGAAAAAAAAAATACCTTAAAGGAGATTACAGTTCAGTGAAAAGAAAGTTATTACCTAATTACAACATGGGAATAATAACAATGGAGTTAGAAAGTTGCTATGGAAACAGAGTGACATGCTATAAAGCATGAAGAACAAAAGTAACCTTTTTGGGGTGAGATTTTTTTGTTATAGTTTAGCCTGAAAAGCATACATCCTTTTGTGTGAGAGAAAAACATCTGATTCTTATTATTGATTCTCTGCATGGTTCACAGTGAGAGCATTTTTAGATTAGCACATTGCAACTCAATGACAGTACTTCACAGGCTTGTCTTTAGGTATAAAAGCCTGGATGATTGCATTATAGCCAGTGACATGTGAACAAAATATTGCTTGATGGTTTCTTGCTAATGTTATGAATGAAGGAGTTTTTATTTTTGATTGGATGTGGGGAGACATCCAGATCATCAGACAGATGTACATCAGATGTCAGCTGTAGTGTAAACAGTCACCCCATTCCTAGTCTAGAGCCACACTCTCTAATTCATGGGGGAAATGCAGTATTGTTTCTTATTATTTCAAAAATCAATAGTTAGATATTGTATCAAGAGTATGTATAACAGAAAATCAAATTTTAGTTATTCACAAAATTGATTTTGGGTATATCCTCTGTTGATAGAAATACATGCTAGGTATTATGTTAGTGAAACAAGAATGAAAGAATTTCATATAAGAGAATGAATTTATACCTTAAGTCTTATATGTAGGAATATGGACATTAATACCAACATAAAACCTGACCAAAACCCATATAAATGATGTACTCCAGTTTGCTAAACCTTTAACAATTTAGTGAGGAAAATAAGCACCATATAGCAGTGAAGAAAACATGTGCACCTTATAGCAAATGAGTTATTAAAACACACTCTTAAAATAAAATAAAGATTTATACTATATATAAAACTTAAACTGTCATTTATGTTTGATTTTGTAATTTTTGTCAATTAGTTGATAAAATTTTTGAGTTTCATATGTGTTTAGATCAAATATATACCCACAACTCTCTCATATCGTCTAATAATGAATGTGGGCTTGCACTTCTGCTCCAGTCCTGTGACAGCCTTTGACTATCAAACAATGAAAAGTAGTTGAGCAATTGAAGTGCAATTATCCATTGATATTTGGGATATTTTGCTCCTGAGTGTTCCCTACAGTGTGTGTGTGTCATTATTCAAAGATAAAAGATACTTTTTCTGCAAAGATTTAGCATGACAAACAACTAAAATAAAACACCTGAAGAAGATGCGTCAAGAAAAAGGACTCTAGATACCAAACTTTAGGAGTGAAGCATACATTGTATTAGGAAAATTTAAGATATTTGTGGATTTACTATCATTATTGTATGTTATTCTACAGAAACAATAAATTCTCTTTCTACTGTTCTTAAGTACAGGCAAACTTTTCTTGATGATAGGCTATAAGTATAGCTATCTTATTTTTGAGTTTGAAATTATAGGTTCAATATAGGACTGGATTATTTTAATAGAAATGTTCATAGTAGCAAACTTTACTACAAGCTTCTTATGGAAATCTGTGATGGGGAGAAAACTGAGAATAACTTAAATAGCAGCTAGTCACATTTTTAATCAGCTATATGAAAAAATCCATATTGTAGATACTCCATGGGAAACAGAATTGGCAATATTTACAATACACTCAAACTATTTCAGTTTCATGTGTACTTAAACTTGGCATGGGTCCTTCTTTAAAATGTGATAGGCATAAAATATTTCTGTACTGTCAGTCATTTCACTCTAATTATTTATGCCCACTAGACAGAAAATATTGCTTAGTTTCTATTTAGAACTAAATGTACCTTATTTACTTATATGATTCTAGAAAAGGAATTTTAATTACTTAAATACTATTTATACAAATGAAATTGTATATTTACAAAAATTGACTATTGCCTTATAAAGATCCAGTAATTCCACATTTGAGATTTTATGTCTTTGTTTCTGAGATTTGAATCAGTTTCTGGCTTAAAACATGTATTTAGCTGCCGTAAAATTTCAAATCCCAAAGGCATGCCTTCTCCACATTCCTTTTTTTATTTATTAAATCACTATGACTACTCATGTTCAACTTTTCACACCTGCAAATGAATCAAGGCCAGTTTCGAAGATGCTTTGGCTTCTTAATATCCTCATAGCAGGGAAGCAGAAAGTCAACTTACATTTTTTGGTCCCCTTAAATTGTACTTTACTTGAATTAAACAGCAGAAATCTACACTATATTCTTTCCATTTATCTGTTTTAATCTCTGTGGGTCACAGTGTCCTGAAGTCTTACAAAGATGAGTTGAATGTGCACAAACATATATAATTTTCCTGTGACTCACTTCCGTTGGATGATCGACTTTAACAAAGCATGGCATATCATTTATGATTTCTTATACTAGAAGAGTGAGTAATGCCCTCATCATACATTCCTGAACTGTTGAAGTAATCAGGTCTGCTATTTTAAGTTTTATCTGGACTAATGGACTGCAATGTGAGTTATGAGTCCTCAGTAGAAAGTCTTGATGCAGTGTACATAATTTTCTTTCCATAAAGTTTATATGTAACCTTGTAAAAATTTGTATGGATGAACCCATGACTCCTGGATAAAATTACAGGATTTTTGTTTGATTGAAGTAAAAATGAAAGCCAAATATGTAGTGATAATTAAATTTATAAGTGACACCATAAAGAATATATATGGTTTTTAAAAAAATTCAATTTAATTGATTTATAAAATTTAAAAAAATGTGTGGCATTTGGAAGTACATTTTAATTGCATCAATGTCTGCTATTTTAAGTCTGGAATTATTGTCTATTATTCCTTTTGTATTTCTTGATTTGGTTATTATATGATATGAGATCACTTTTCAAATCCCCAAAACTTTCACAAACACACCTATTCACATGTGGTAACAAGCTGTAACATCAGATGAGTTTTGATATTTCTTTTATTGTCTTTTCTTTTCCATTAATGCTTAAAAATCCAAACTGTTGTATTTAAACAAAGGTGTCTATTGCAATTAAATACCTAGCAAATATATACACATTGTACAGTGCCTAACACAAACACTGTGGTGATGTTGTGGTATTTACACAGTCTGACCATTTGGGTTATAGCATAATGTTACAGACAATGTAATATGATTGCTAAAAACTCCAGTAACAGACAATATCAGAAGGGGAAAAAGGGGGAAACAAACGTGCCAATTAGAATTGCCAAATCTAAATCCCATTAAGTTAAAAACATCCTAACTTTTATTTGTTGTCTGTGATTTATTTAAGTAGATACATAGATTTTTCTTTTGTTTAATGGAAAGTGTAATTAAGTAATCATTTAAAAAGTCAGGATAACAGCTTTCCAGATTTGTATGTGCTTTAGGAGACACTAATACACAGTAGGTATATAATAAATTCTAGAGAATAGCTTTCTTTATAAACTTTATTGCCATGAGAAAATACTATATCTGAATAAAAACATAAGCTGGAAAAATGTGGTATACAGATGCTAGGATAAATTTATCATAGTCCTAATAATAGATTTTCAGTTTATAACCTATTCTTACATAATACATTCTTTTATCAATTGAATTTTAACATAAAAGTGAGTTAGTCTTGATGGAAGCTATGCATGGTTTTTACCCCTCTCTGTAAGAATAAAAGAAATATTTGACACAAATGTCAAGAAAAAATAGGGACATATACTTTTACTTTTCTAAGGGAGTACTAGTCATCACTGAAAACTGAACAAGATGTCATGACAATTAACTGGTGTGCTGGCTAATTTTGTGTCAACTTGACACAAGATATTCATTTAGAAAGGAGATGCTGTATGGAAAAGAGGTTTCTGTGTCTCTTCATGCCTCCAATTCCCTAAGGTCCTGCCTTGGCTTTCTTCATTGACAGACTTATAAGCTGTAAATAAATAAATCCTTTTCTCCCCAAATTACCTGTGTCATGATGTTATACCACAGAAGTGGAAAGTCTGTCTAAGACACTTATCTTGCCACACATTTGATTTATTTAATGTCCAGAAGATTCTCTTTGCCACAAAGCCTTCAGTTAGTAAAGAAAACTAATTATGTATTCAACTTAATTTGTTTAAAAATTTCAACATTCATTCTACTCTGAGGGTTTTTAGGATAAAACTAGGGTTGTCAGTCTTGATGGCAAGAGTCTTTATCCACAGAATCATTTGCCAACTTAAGCCAAAAGCATACAATTGTCTCAGTCCATCAATAGGTCTTTTAAATATATTCAGAATAACTTAGTTATATTTGAGACCAAGAATATATTTCAGAATTACAGTGCTGAAAAGTATAGCATTCTTCTATACTTTATTTACATCTTATTAGATGCTTGTTTGCTTATATTAATTAAATACCTTCAAAACCATTATTTTATTTTTAAAACATTATTGTCAATTAAAAGTCAGTAATGTTTTAAATATAAAATAATAATTTCTTAGCACAATTTGTGTTTTCTATTTTTTATAACACAATTTTCCATGAAGTTTAAGGTTAGATGTTATGTTTTATGCATAAAACATCATGAAGTAGTTTATGGGTTGTGTTAAAGATGTGTAATGCCATTCCTGAGGTTTGACCAAAATGGAAATACTGACCTCAAGTCATGGATATTCTTATCAACATTATAGCTTGATCAGGCTAGCCCCTTTTGTCCTGGGAATTCTTTTATTCCTGCCCATCCTGTTAAAGCTTATCTCTAACACCATCAACATGTTGGCAGCCAAAGTACTTGAAAATGGATCCCCGGACAGAGCTTTTAATTTAATAGGCTGACAAGCCAAAGATGAGTAAGATTCTGCATAGAGCCTTAGCAACCTAAAACAGAAATACATTTTTTTGGATAATGAATATTCCATGAAGGGTAAGGAAGGCAATCTTGTCAGAACAACCTAAGACAGGCTCAGTCTGGTTTATGCAATTAAAAAAGGGGGAGATGTGGAGAGCTTTTGAAGCTGCCTGGCAGAAATCTGACATAGACCAAGGACAAGGAAATGGACTGCAGGAAGGATTCTGATATTGGGCTAGAACAAAGAAGTAAGTTTAGGCAGAAATCTAAATCCTAGGCTAGAATAAAGTAGTTATAGGCAGGAATCTAAAACATAAGCTAGAAGAAAAAAGTAGGCTTCAAGCATGAAAATGACTTTGGGCTAGGACAAGGAAGTCCTAGTAAGCTCAGATATTTTGGTCATCCTGGTAAGTCCTTAAAAATAATGATCACAGAAGTGATCACAGGATTCTGTTTATTGTCCTGCATATTCTTTGACTATCTGGGTTTGCTGTCTTGCATGTTCCTTGACTATTTGTATCTATTGTATTGCTAGTTCCTCAACCTAGAACTGACCTTAATACTTGCATGAAATTTAAACGATATAAAAGCAAAATAGGAGGAGGAGGGATGGGATATGGGACTAATGGGGCAGGGGGAATGGGGAAAGGGGATAACATCTGAAATGTAAATAAATAAAATATTGAATTAAAAAAAACAGAATGCAAAACAGATGTATTATGCAATGCTTTAATATATGCACACACTGAGAAATAATTATCCCAATTAAACTCAATTAACATTTTCACCAATTCATTCTTCACTTGTATAATGAGATCTCTTGGCACATATCATCATAGCAAGTTTAAAGCACAATAAACTTTAATGTTTTAAGCACAGTTATTTCTCTTAAATTTCTTAGGTTGCTATTCTAGCCACAAACCCATACTTTTTGAAAATAGGACTTTTTGTTTTTTTTAAATAAAGAAGAATTCACAATAGTCATGAACTTTAATGAGCATAATTATATCAATACAGATAAATCAATTTTAGTGTGAGATACCTTAAATTCCTAATGAAAAGGAAAAATGAATGTGATATATAAAGGCAAAATGATGAGTAAGCATCCCTTTTAAGCTACCTCTTCTCTTAGATGCTACATCAATCATTGTTTTACTGATGTCCTCAGGGATTAATCCACATTGTCAAAATTTCAAATGATTTTTTTTTTTCTGAAATTAGATGGGCTAGTAAGTAAAATGTTTCTTTATTCTTAAAAATATTACCGATTCTGGTTAATTGATTCAACAGAACACCATGTGTGTTTAGTCTTCTTAGATGTATGTACATGCACTTGCAGCTGCATTTGTGCTCATATTTTTGTAAGTGCACATACATTTGCATTGAGAAGCAGATAACTGTCTTTTTTTCCCAATCTGCTTTTGTATCATTTTAATTACATACAAGAATCAAGATCAGTTCTAGGTTGAGGAACTAGCAATACAATAGATGCAAATAGTCAAGGAACAAGCAACACAATAAACACAAATAGTCAAAAAACAAGCAAGGCATTAAACCCAATCATGTGAACACTCCCATGATCACTGTTTCTAAGGGCTTATCAGAATGACCAAAATATCTGAGCCTACTTCCCTGTCCTAGCCCAAAGTCATTTTCATGTCTGAAGCCTACTTCTTTGTTCTAACCTAAGATTTAGATTCCTGCCTAAAATTACTTCTTTGTTCTAGCCTAATGTCAAATTCCTGCCTGAAACCCAATTCCTTATCCTTGGCCAATGTCAGATTCCTGCCAAGCAGCCCCAAAGCTCTCCACATCTCCCCATCTCTTTATTTCACAAACAAGACTGAACCTGTCTTATGTCATTCATTCTCACAAGAATACCTTCCTTACCTTACATGGAATATGCAAGGCACTTATATCTTAGGTGGGTAAGGCTCTGTGTAGAATCTTACCAATCCTTGGCTTACCAGCCTGTTAAATTAATAACTCTGTCTGGGGATTCATTTTCAGTTTCAAGCTATGTACTTTGGTTGCCAACATGTTGATGTTGTTAAAGACAAATTTTAACATGGTGGGCAGGAATAAAAGTATTCCCAGGACAAAAAGGGCTAGCATGATGAAGCTCTATATGCCATTCCTGAAGCTTGACCAAAATGGATATATTGACCTCAGGTCATGGATAATTTTATCAGCAGTATTTGCAACATCAAAGCTCAAGAGAGCAGCATTTTTTAAATTCATAATCTTACTATGCAAAGATAAAACATCAAGTGAGGTGTTAGAATTATGCCAAATATCCTGCAAATGTCTTTAAACTTTTCCTAATTATAATGACTATCATTGTAAATTTTAGAAGTAATACAAATACATTGGTATTTGGCATGACACTCGAGATGGCTCCTTACTCTTAAACTCAGAAATTCCTTCCAATAATTAGAATAGGATAAAGAGCATCAATTCGTTTTTCTAAATGCCTATCTAAATCTGGTTGTATACTCAACACATTAGTAACATTTTTTTGCTAAATGATTAACAAAAGTAGCGGTCTTAACATCTTGTGTCAAAGCAATTGCAGAAGCAGTGGTGCTAACAACAATTAATGTAATTAAAATTGTTATACCAGCAATAATCAAGTCCACTACCCTCTTGTTTCTGCTTAAAGCCTGACTTACTTCTTGGATCTCTTAGGGCAATGCCATAGCAGATTTGTATACCTGGCAGATTATACAGGAACAGTTAGCCAAGCAATCTCATTCTTTACACCCTCAAAATATACTAGCTTGAGGCAATAAGTAGGTATTTCTAGAGAAAGTGCACTCCAAATTGTAAAGACTTCTCCTGAATGTCCTCAATTTTGATCTATACCACATAATGTTGTTAATTCTAGAGGACTCATACCTAATCAGTTCTCACAAATAGATGTTATTCATATTTCTGATTTTGGACAATGAAAATACTTACATGTGACTATTGACATCCTCTCAGGCTTTCTAGTTGCAACTTCTTTAACAGGGGAAGCAACTAAAAATATAAGTAGTTATTACCTGCATTGTTTTTCTATGCTGGATGTTCCAAAAAACAGATAGTGGAACTGGCTATTGCAGTTGTGCATTTCAGATGTTTTGTCAACAATTTAATATTACCCATATTACTGGGATTGCTTATAACCCTCCAGGACAAGGTATTGTGGAATGAGCCCAGGGAACTCTAACACAATATCTTCATAAAATAAAAAAGGGGGAGTTATATTCCCATATACCACAAATTTATTTAAATCACGTTCTTTTTATTTCAAATTTTTAGAAATTTGGATGCCAAGGAACTTTCTGTTGAGTGTCTATGGCACCCTACAACTTGGCATACTTATGCCTAGGTGAAAAGGAAGGATCCACTTACTGGTATATGGTATGATCCTGATCAGTATTTAATATGGGGAAAGGGGCTTGTTTGTGTTTTTATGGCAGGATTCTGAAGGAGCATTGTGGCTGCCAGAGTAATTGGTGAGACATGCTGATGCTGGGACAAAGAATGATGCTAACCCGTGAGCTTGCTGAGTGCCCTGACAAGGGTGACTGGGAAGCTATCTTGAACATATATATGTTCCTGACCCACCTTTGCTTGCCTATATCCCAGATGTGACAAGCTACCTTGCTTCATATTTTTAGACCTTGTGGGACAGAGAATAAAAAAGAGAAGTTATAATGACTCTTCTATTTTTCTTAAATGTGACTAGTTATTCAGACTCAATTATGGCGTGGTCTAGAAATCAATCCAATTTTGGAAATAACAGTCTTCATTTGGAAGTCTGGTTCTGGACATTTTCAGAGACACATTTGGAAGTTAGTTGTAGTTATCTATGATGTCACGTTAGCAAGAGATAAAGTTGGGACAGGATCTGGATTTCAAACAAGTGTTAGTGCATCTGTGAAGGCTCTTTTAATTGTCATGTTAAAATTACTTTTGGTTCTTCTACAGTATTTAATGTAAGTTGTATTGATTGTACACTCTCTAATTGTGTTAGTGTGTTGAAACCTAGCATATCTGTTACAGGGGTCTATCAAAACCTCTTTTGTTTTTTTGCCCTGAGTATTACAGGACCTCGGTATTCTGAAAAAAGCTTGCAAGTTCTGGAAGAAGTGATAACTGGTTTTTATGTTAGCTATATAGAAAGACAGAGCTTTTTGGTGGTACCCAAGGGTCATCAATATGCATAGTCTAGTTAGCCAGTTTGGTCAAGGAGCTCCCTGGCTCTGCCTCTCATATGGGAGAATTTTCCAGGAGGGGCCTGAATCTACCAAGTATTTTAATAGAGGCTGGATTCCAAATATTGCTCCTCACTTTTGCATGTGAACTCTTCTACTCACTCCCCGCTGAGCAACCTCCCTGTCCTGATGTCTTCAATTTTAAAGTAATTCTCCTAAAAATACAAGTAATTTTCTTTTAATTAATATTTTTTATTATTTTTATTCTAATAGAAGCTCTACTTGACTAAACTGTATGTTTAGAAATTGAAATGTTAACAGTCTGTTTGGAATTTAAAATGAAAATTCAATTAGTCCTTGAAAGCCTTGTCAGTCATCTTAAACAATGGAATACTAAAGCGAATTGGGATGAAACATCACATTCTTTAGTTGTCTTTCCCTGCAAATTTTAATACTTTCACTAAAGTTAATGAAGACTATTTATGGGTGTTTATCTCGTCAATCAAAAGGGCCCCATCATCACTTTTCTTCAACCGTTTTCATGAGAAAAACTTTAGGGAATTATCTATTTTATTATATGAATTTTACTTTAAAGTTCAAATGAAACAAAACAAAACTATACTGGTATTAATTTGCCCACATAAAAATATCATAAGTATCCATTCAGTTGTTAAAAATATGTAGAATGTTTCTTTTCAAAGTTTATCTAAGGCTTTTCAGTCTGTGTTCTATGTTTCCCTGTTTGCAGCAGTGAGGGTGAGAGCTTTCCTTACAGCTATCTGGCTTAATTTCCAAGAATAAGACTATTAACATGTAGACATCTTTAACTACATTTTTGTCTCTTTCATGACATAATTTTCACAAATCGCTAAAGTACTTTATTTTCTAAGAAAATTGTAACATTATATATTCATGTTGATAAAACTTTCAGCAATACTATAAAGGGCAAAAGGGCAAATAAGTAATATTGTTACTATCAGTGTTAATCGCTCCACAAAAAAAAAAAAAATAGGAATTAAATGCTTTGAGTACTGTCTTCACAATAAATTTCATTCGGTTATATTTCACATCTTTCTATCATCTTTTTTTCCCATCAGTGAATAGACTTTTGTATCCACTTTATTTTTCTTTTATTCCATATTAAAGTATAGTCATTTTTAGTGTGATTATGTACATTTTAATTTAAAAAACCAGGGATCTAGGACAATAACATGGGTTTTGAAATTAAGATTTCTACAATTTGAATCTGAACCATATATCAAGTATTGGCTGTAGTATTTTGAAGGAGGAATTTAGTATAGCTTAATGTTTTCCCCATAGCAAATATTCAAAATAATATTATAATATGAAGATAATGTGAGGATTTATTTAATGCTTCCAAGTCCTTATCATATACTAAAAGATAAGTTTTAGTTGTGTCTCTTTCTTTTGACCTTAGCAGCTTACGATTGCTGCTGAAGAAATTATATTTTGACTTTAATCATGCCAATTGTTATACTCTATTCAACTTATGAAGTCTAATATCTTCTAATAACAAGAGTAGGATGTTGGAATTAGATAACCTTTAGTAAAAACTACTGAAGTTTTCACTAGCATCACAGGTTGAGGAAATTAATTACTCTCTCTGAATCCTACATTCTTTGTACACACAGAGATATTGGTTACAACCACAAGACTCTCATTTTTCATATGTGTCAACATTTTTTCCGAAACACATGCACATGGTGAGCACTAAAATACATCGATACATTTTTTTCTGTCTTTCACTACTGTTACACTATAAATAGCTTTCTAAGTGTAATAATTTTCAACATATAATGTGTAGAGGAGCCTGATATGAATTCAAATCCTAAAAGAAACTTTCTTTTAGCTAATAAGGCTAAGGCAAAGGACTTACATACAATCAATTATAGGAAAGTTTCCTTCCTAGAAATTTTTTACGTACTGTAATTTAAAAAAAAAATGAGGTAATTGAAAACTATATTTTTAAAATATGATAAGCCTTTCCTTTATTTTCTATTTTCATTTTTTCTTTTTCTTTTATTTTTCTCACAAAATAAGTCCAGATTACAGTTTACCCTCCCTCACCTCCTCCCAGTATCTCCCCTCCTTCCACCAATCTAGATCTACCCATGATGTCTTTTTCATTAGAAAAAAAAATAGGCTTCTAAGGGATAATAAATAATACATTAATAAAATAAAGCAAGGGCTAGCATATCCATATTGGATAAAAGAAGCAAACAGAAGGGAAAAGTTGGTCAAGGAACCAAAACCAGACACTCAATTGTTCATTCAGAAGTCCCCTAAAAGCACTAAGCCAGAAGCCATAATATACACACAAAGAATGTGGTATAGGCCTGTGAGTGCCATGTGCATACTGCTTCAGTTTTTGTGAGTGCATAAGGGCTATATTTATTTAGAGAGCCTTGTTTGCTTTGTGTCCTCCATTGCCTTTGGCTCTTATAATCTTCTGCCTCTTCTTCCAGAGATCCTCTGATCCCTGAAGGGAAGGATTGGATGCAGGAATCCAACCGAAGAATGAATATTCCAAGATATCTCATCCTTTGTATAATTTTTAGCTGTGAGTCTTTGTATTTGTTCCCATCTGCTGCTGGAGGAAGTTTTTGGATGATGACTGAACAATAAATGTATCTATGAGTATAGAAAAATGTCATAGAGTAATTTTATTACTACTTTCTCTTATTTTTAAAAGTTGTATTACCTTTTGTATTGTTTTAATTTTAGATCAGTAGTATTTGGTTTTAGCACATGTCTTTATATCAAGTTCTTGGCTACCTAGCAGTGTCAGATATGGTTTCTATGATAGTGAAAGGGACTTAAGTCAATTCAAATATTGGCTGGTTGTTCCTTAACATTCTATGCCACTATTACATTAGCATATCATGCAGTCAGGACACCACTGTATATGATAGGGTTTGATAAGTTTTGTAGATGGGTTAGTGTTTAACATTATTTTTATAGTATGCCAAAGAATTTCCTGAACAAATGATACTAGCAAATAGAGATGAAGTTTATATGTATGTCCCAGCTAAACTTCTTGATGTTCAGTGCGTTTGTAGGTGTTGTCTTCAGCAGTGGGGCTTTGCAGCTGATTTGTGGAGAGCAACTTATACTCTTGGATAAAGTCTGGTGGAATGGAGATTGCTGTATAATCCCTTTAGAGACAACTGAATTACTGTAACCCAAGCCCAGGACTCGGGGTTTGGAGATTAGATGGCTTTAAGGCTCTGTGTTCCCATTATTTTATAATTTATTTATATTATCATCCTATATGAATATATTTTAGTAAGTTTCTAATGTATTAGGTTTTATACTACCCTTCAAATTGACCTTAATTTTAGCTATTTTGCCTATATTTCATCCTTCATTCCCTTTCTTCTCTGTCTTCACTTGATCATCTTATTATACACATCCCACACATCCATAGCTATTGACTCTATATTTTTCTCCTTAGGATATGTATCTGTACTCCCTTTCCATTATTCCATTCCTAACCCTTGTGGTCTATGGATTTTAGCTTGATTATAATTGATTGAACAGCTAATATCTACTTATAAAGAAACACATAACATATTCCTGTTTTGGATATGTGTTAATCACTCAGATACTTTTTCTGGTCCCATTCATTCACTTACAAGTTTCATGACTTCCTATTTTAAATGGCTGAGCAACACTCCACTGTGTAAACAAACATACCAGTCTTTCTTTATCTATTCTTCTGTTGAAGAACATTTAGGTTGTTTTCAATTTCTGGCCATGAAAGAATAGAGCAGCAATGACCATGGTTGAGTAAGTGTCTCTGGTAGAATCAATTACCTGTGAATACATGCCAAGAGTTACCACTTAAGATCTATCTGGTCCTTGAAGTAGATCAATTTCCATCTTCCCGAGGAACTCCACACTGATTTCCCTAGTGGTTCCAAATAAGAAGCCTCCTTCCTATTGACTGTCTCTAAGACTACTAGAAGGAACTATGCCAGCAGCAAAGACTGAAAGCAATCAATAGTCATATCCAGCTACAAAGCCCATGGACCACAGTGATTAGATGGCAACATATTACCAAAGGTACAAAGTGGCACATATCTTAGAGGTGACTACCATCTGCATACTTGAATTTATAGACTTCCCAAGAGGACAGAATTCATGTCAGGCATTGTAAACTTAGACCACTACCTTTGGCCAGTGATATCATGGACATCAGAGAACCAATTACTGGCAATGTGTTAAACTAGTATATTTTTCAACTGCATTCCAAATACTTAATCTTATATTCACCAATAAGTGTATCTCTCACTTTTCATAAACAAACTTAGATATTAGAATGACTAGCCCAACTTGTTTCTTATGTCTATTTGCTTTGTAACCTTTTTTTTTTTTGCCTATTACCTTGAGGGGCATCTATCTTTGTTGCTGAAGTGTGTTTCTTGTATGGAGCAGAATAATTGATCCTGTTTACATATAAAGTCTGTTAGCCTTGTCTTTTTATTGGTGAATTTAGTCCATTGATGTTGAGAGATATTAATAAGCAATGATTGTTAGATCCTGTTATTTTGATATTGATAGTGGTACTGTGTGTGTGTGTGTGTGTGTGTGTGTGTGTGTGTCTTATTTTGTTTTTGCTATAGAGATGATTTATTTCTTGTGTTTCCTTGGGTGTTGGAATTTTTTTTATTCTAGCATATTCTATAGGACTGGATTAATAGAAAGGATATTGTTTTAATTTGATTTTGTCATGGAATATCTTGGTTTCTCCATCTATATGATTGAAAATTTTGTTGGGTATAAAGTGTAGGCTGGCATCTTGGCCTCTTAGGGTCTGTAAGACATCTGTCCAGAATTTTCTGGCCTTTAATGTCTCTGCTGAGAAGTCAGGTGTAAGTCTGATTGGTCTTCCTTTATGTTACTTGCCCTATTCCCCTTGTATCTTTTAATATTTTTTCTTTGTTCTGGTAATTAGTGTTTTGATTATTATATAGTGGAAGGAATTTCATTTCTGGTCCAATCAACTTGGTGGTTTGTAGGATTCTTGTACTTTTATAGCCATCTCTTTCTTTAGATTAGGAAAATTTCTTCTATGATTTTGTTGACAATATTTTCTGGCCCTTTGGACTGGGAATTTTTACCCTTCCCTATGTCTTAGTGGTCTTTTCATGATGCCCTAAAATTTCTTGGATATTTTGAGTTTAAAAAAATTATATTTGGTATTTTCTTTGACTCATCTATTATTTTTTTCTATGTTATTTCTATGCCTGAGATTCTCTTTTCCATACCTTGTATTCTATTGGTGAAGCTTGTATCTGTAGTTCCTGTTTTCTTTCCTAGATTTTTCTATCTCCAGGGTTGCTTCCTTTTGTGGCTTTTTATTAATTCTATTTTCTTTTTAGGTCTTGAATTTTTTGATACGTTTTTCTTCACCGTTAGACTGTATTTTCCTGTAGTTCTTTAGCAGATGTGTTTCTTCTTCTAGTGTTTCTACCTGTTTGATTATGTTTTCTTGTATTTCTTTGAGAGATCAATTTATATCATCTTTAAGGTTGCTATCACATTCATGAGATGAGATTTAAGGTCACAGCACTACTCTTCATGTGTGTTAAGATATCCAGGGCTTGCTTCTGTAGGAGAGCTGGGTTCTGATGGTGCCATATTTCACTGGCTTCTGTTGATCATCTTCTTACTGGTGCCTCTTCCCATCTGGTTGTCTCTGGTGTTGACTGTCCTGGGAGTCCCTCTAAATAGCAATCCTCTGGGTCTTGTTGTCTAAGATGCACTTGGCCTCCCTCCCAAAAGGCAGACAGAGCTGTAGGCTGGGTTGTGGGGTCTGGATACTCAACTGCAAGTGAAGGTTTGGACCAAAAGATGAAGATGATTATCTTAGGTGTCCCAGGTGGGAGCAGGCCTCCAGAGAGACAGGCAGAGCTGTGGGTGGGGTATAAGGTATGAATTCTCAACTGTAGGTATAACGTATGGACCAGAAGGAAGATAGAACTCCAGTAAGACTGGGCAGAGCTCTGAGCTCCATGTCTTGCTGGAGTCCCAGTAGGCAGAGGAAATGGGTTTTACTGTGTCACCTGGGTATCCTGAATGGGAGTAAGCCTCCTGGGAGGCCAAGCAGAGCTGAGGGTATGGAGGTGGTGTGGATTGCTATTTCAGGGAGAGCTTTACATATTTATTATAATAGTTAGAAACTAGAAGCAATCTATATGTTCCTCAATGGAAGAATGGATAGAGAAAATGTGACGCATTTACACAATGGAATATTACACAGCTATTAAAAAACAATGACATCATGACATTTCAAAGGAAATGCATAGGACTAGAAAGTAGTTTCCATGAATAAGATAACCCAGGCCCAGAAAGACAAAAATATGTATTGACTTATAGGTGGATATTAGCCATAAAACACAAGATAATCACAGTATAGTCCACAGACCCCAAGAAGCTAAGTAACAAGGAGGGCCCATTGAACTCCCTTAACAGTGTCTTAGTCAGGGTTTGTATTCCTGTACAAAACATTATGGCCAAGAAGTAAGTTGAGGAGGAAAAGGTTTATTTAGCTTACACTTCCCATTACTGTTCATCAACAAAGGAAGTGAGGACAGGAACTCACACAGGGCAGGAACTTTGAGGCAGGAGCTAATGCAGAGGCCATGGAGGGATGCTGCTTACTGGCTTGCTTCCCTTGGATTGCTCAGCTTGCTTTCTTATAGAACCCAGGATTAACTTCCCAGCGATGGTACTACCTACAATGGGCTGGAACCTTCCCACCCTTGAACAGTAATTGAAAAAAATGCCTTACAACTGGATCTCATGGAGGAAATTCATCAACGATGACTCCTTTCTCTGTAATAACTCCAGCTTCTGTCAAGTTGACACACAAAGCCAGCCAGTACAGAAGGGGAACTAGAATAGACATCTGGGGCAGATGGAGGGAGAGAACAGGATTAGAGCGTGGGCTCAGGGAGAAGGAGGAGGAGAATAAGCAATGACCAATAATCCTAGATGTCAAATTATCTGTTGTTTTTACAGTGGGATAAAAGGTCACTTGAAAAGGGATTGTAGGCAAGTCATTCCTAGACCCTTATCTAGAAGAGCTCAGCCTTCTGACATTTGTAAAAGATATGGCAATAGTAGACATTGAAGAATGAATAGAGATCAGCAAGAGATATGCAAAATAATCACATACCATACGGATTAGATAGTCCCTATGAAATAATCCTTTGATTATGAGAAACTTGGGGGAAGGATTATAGTCTCTGAAGGGAATAGGAACTCCAACAGAATGAACTAACCTGGACCCTTGGAGATCTCAGGGACTGAATCACCAACCAAAAAATATACACAGGCTGGATCTAGGCCCCTAACATTAATGTACCAGATGTGCATCTCAGTCTTCATGTGGGTTCTGAACAACTGGATCAGAGGCTATCTCAAAAGTTGTTACCTGTCTGTGGGATATTTTTTTCTATCTGGGCTGCCTTGTCTGGCCTCAGTGAGAGAAAAAGTGCCTAGAAACATGATATGCAAGGGTAGGGAATACCAATAGGGGCTTTTACTCTCTCAGAGAAGAAGTAGGCAAGAGGAAGGATGGTGGGAGGAATTGACCTAGAGGGGATAGTGATTGAGCTGTAAAGTGAATAAATAATAAATAAATAAAAAAAAAATAAATAAAAAATAAATAAAAAAGCAAAACTCACTACCTGGATTAGCTCATATGAGTACATAGCTAATGTAACTATAATCTCATAAGAATGTTGGAATCCACACTGGCCCCTTCAGAAGATATCTACATAGTTTGCTGGATTGGAACATTATCCCAAATTTAAAACAAAATATAAACAATTATATGTGTGGTACCAGGAGGTCAAATAGGAAGATTAAAATTTATTTGACAGATATAGCTGGAAACCATGTGGACGACTTAGAGACAGTACAGAGAGGAAAACACTCTGAGCACAGCCCAAGCTATATATTGCTGCAGATTTTCCTGTGCTATTTGTATTTGTACAATTTGGATATGGCTTTTACCTCATCACTTCATCTGAGAAAATTAAGCAATATTTATAAGCATCATCTAACCTGAGCCTGTAGGGGCTCATAGACTGAATCCCCAAATAGAGAACATGCATAGGACAGACCCTCTGTACATATGAAACCACACACACACACACACACACACACACACACACACACACACATATATATATATATATATATATTATATATATATATATACATTGTAGAGATAAACATTCATCCTTAATTTTGTATTTTTCAAATTTCACTGAATTTTATGATCTCAAGTTTCCTGTGCCCTGTGTTTGAACTGTATATGGTGTTAGTTAACATTTGCTTCAGAATAATGGAAAGATATCTAGATGGATGATTTATATTTGAGAGAGTTAAGAATGCAGAGGGAGTATAAACTCTTGACTTCTTAGGGCATCTCGAAATGTGTGAATGTAAAAGTTCCTTAAATTGAAACATTCTGTCCTGGAGGGATGAGGAAGCCTCAAGAGGGTCACAAAATTTACAAGACACCAGACCTTTCCTTTCATTATACAAGCAATATAAGCAACTGCTAGAAGAGAGAAGACTCTTGCAGTGTAGCCATCTCTGAGTTGTGCAGGCAAAATCAGTGATAATACTTTTGTGAGTTCTCTCCCATTTTGCCCCTGCTTTTTGGTGCTGTAGTTATTCAAGTCACCTATGCTTTAGGAAGGGACACAAATGGACTCACTAATTCATAGAGCTGGATCATTTATTTGCTTTCTCATTACTCTCTCTGACTGAGATCAAGAAGTCATGCAGTGGTAAGTGCAGATAGATGAAAGACACAAAGAATGACCTTGTAGATGCTCAAAAATGTTAGAATTCTTGAAGAACACTGTATGAGAGCTATTGCAATCAGATGACTAGGAACCAGAAGAAAGATACTGAAACAAAACAAAGCACACATAAGTCAGAATGTGAGCAGTAGGTAGTAAGTTTGGCAGGATAGATTCCAAATGAAAATAGGGATTCCAAATTTTCTTAGACAAAATTGTCAGCCATGTCACATGCTGGTTGCTACCATTAATATCAATGATAATTGCAAACACAAATACAAAAAAGTATCACTGTATGCAATGTAGTTTTCTGAGCAGGTTAGATATAATAAAAGCCATATAACAATTCCACAAGGTCGCATCAATATATCTCCTAATTGTAAATTAGTATTCTAACCCCCCCCCCCCGGGATTAAATGGCATGTCCAAAATCACTGTGCTGCTTCATGTTTTGTCACAACCAGACACAAGAAAGAGTCATATGGAAAGAAGGTGGGTTAAATCGGAAAATGCCTCCATTAGACTAGGTTGTAGACATGTCCGTGTTAAGTTTTTCTTGAGTAGTGATTGGTGTGGAAAGGCATAGTTCCCTGAGGCCAGAGATGCTCCTAGGCAGGTGATAGTGGGTATATAAGACAGAAAACTGAGCAAGGAATCAAGAAGCATTGCTCATATGAAGCAAGTGAGAAGCATTGCTTCATAGCCTCTGTCTCAGGCCCTTCCTTGAGTCTCCTGCTTTGAGTTGTGTTAGGGTCCATGGATTGCTGAAGAATGGTAACCCAGACTCGAATAGTATGCCAAAGCAAAAAGCATTATCCTGCACGCAGGGACCCAATTCCATCTGGATGGAAGGACTCTGAACTTACAGATTCAGTTTTAAAGCCAAGAAAGAGGAACATTAGGAGGGGCAGGTAATCTACATCTGGATTGGTGGGTTCTAGCTCTGTGGGTCTGAATGATGCTTTGATTTAGACTAACTATGCTTGCTTCATGCCAAGGAAGGGTATTTCTTGACCTCTTGGATTCAATCTTGGCTAACTTCTCCAAACCGGGGAGGGTCCCTTTTATATAAGCCTAAAGTTGTTCCAGTAACTGACTTGCCCAGTTTTGGGAAATAGAAACTCTAACCTGGTCTCCTGAACTGTTAGTCTGTAGTCTGTCATGGAGTCAGCCTATCTTAGGCCAATTTCCTCCTTTCAGTTTGTGCCCTGACTTCCCTTCATGCAGGGCTACAACAATAAGATGAAAGAAATCCTTTCCTCCTCAAGTTTATTTTTGGCCATGGTGTTTTATTGCAGCAATAGAAACATAAGTAAGACAGACCATGATTTTATGATTGGATTGTGGTGCAAAAGCCATTGAGTGCCCGGAGCACAGTGGAGTATTCTGTGGGATCTTGGAAGATAAGAGTGTGGGGAGACAGGCTATGGAGGCATTGATTATAAAGTTGTAGATAGAATCAAAGACCATTTGTTTGATATTTTCTGTTAAGAAATGGTGGTATTTCATCAGGTGGAACTGAAGAGGTTAAGAATAGTCAAGAATCATTGCAGGGAAACCTTTGCTTTATTGAAATATTAGCAATGATTAAGGAGAGGCAAGTCTCACTGAGATTCATAAATCTAAGACTATCTCCTTAGGGTCAGCACACATAAACTCTCATCCTCTGTTTACTATGGAGAGTAGAATTGGTGATGTGCTTTTAACAAGCCCTTTGAAAGTCAGAGGATTGTATGTGTTTCACAGTTGGCAAGCACTGAACTATACTGTTGGTCTTTGCTTTTGCTTTGATTTGATTGTGACTGTACCATGATTCTTCTCCCTTGGAATAAAAAAAGGGTTTAACATATTTTCTAATTTTACAGGAACTCACAGTTAAGAGATTTTGCAGTTTTAGGGAAACTTGGACCTTTTGAAGAGTCTTCAGACATTTAAAAAGAGACTGAACATATAGAGAGTTTAAATTGTTTTAAAGACTTTGAGACTTTTAAAGTTATATTATGTTTTATCCTGTGGTATTAATATCAACATGACAGCAGAGAACAAGTGAAAAGGGGAACCCTTTAGTTCAATAGTAATGTGCTTGTATGTCAACTTGACAAGGAGTCAATTGTATTGTGCACTTGACACAAGCCAGGATCATCTGGGAAGACAGAACTGCAGTTGGTAACATTCATCCATTAGAATAGCCAGTAGACAAGTCTGACAGAAATTTTATTGAGTGGTAATTGATTTGGAAGTTCCCAATCTTCTGGAAGTGGTGTCATCCCTGAGAAGTTGGGCAAAGAGGCTATAAAAAAACAAAATTTGTAAGCATAAAGGAGCAAGCTACTTAGAAACAGGCCACTGGAGTTACTGTTTCCAGGTTCCTGCCTTGAATTCCTGCCCTGACTTCCGTTCATGTTGAAGAACAACTGTAAACTGAAATAAACCCTCTCCTTCCCGGGTTGCTTTTGGTCATGATATTTGAGCACAGAAACAGAAACCCTACTAAGGTAAACACACATCTTTTGAATGTGTCAGGAAGTGCATGCCAAGGTAGCATCTTTGAAAATCTATGTGTACTACTTTATTACTTTTCAGAGTTTTAGAAGTCAATGCATTTCATATTCATTTATGAATATTCAATGAGTTTGGCCAGTGACTCCTTTAGACTAGAATGTGTTTGTTGTTTATAGGAACTTACTTGTTCAGAACTATCATATTCAATTTATTTATCTTAAAAATTAATAACTTGCAAGAATTACTAAGTGTGTCTATCCCATAAAGAGTTTTGAATAAAAAGCTGTATTTCCTATGGAGATTTATAACCACAAATACGTCCTGAATACCATTACAGTCACATAGCAGAATGGTGATTTTTCTGACATATTACTTTGACTAGGACAGAAATTGAGTTGTTGGGAAAAGGTTCAGCCCAACTGTTTCTAATTAAGAGATGGCAACAGCTGCTAAGTCCTTTGTCTACATTACACGGACTCTGGAGACCATGTCATATTTTTATCCTCTGAGTTACTCCAGAACCAGTCAGGAGGGAGTGTCTTCAGCCAGGTTGCAAGAGATTCTCCTAGCAGGGAATCACACCCTTCAACAGAGCCCAAACCATAAATGAGATTTCCTGGCAATGTCCTTCTGTTGAGACTCAAACTCTGAGAAACCCTGCAGGAGAGAGTTTCCATTGATTTCAGATGTGTCTAATTCTCCATAAAGTTGAGAGAAGGTAGACAGTTGGTTAGTGTGTTAAGGCAGTCTCTTTCTAGATGGGACCAAACTGTTGCTGCTAGGGAAAAATACTATGATGAATTTCTCTTGACTAAAGTGAAAGTATCGGTTCTCCATGCCATTTTATATGCCTATGACTAAACAGAGATCGACAGTCAGACAGGATGGGAGAAATTCTCTTTTGCTGTGAGTTTTAGTGTGACCAATCTGAGCTCCCTTAGGTTATAGAAACAGACACAGAAAGATTGGGAATCAGGCACCTTAAAATTATTCAGTGAGATCTGTGTGATACAATGTGACAGAGTGTCAGTAATACCTACAGTGAGATCTGTATTTATACGCAGAGTTTGCTGCTTGGTTACAGGGGAACTATTGTAATAAATCCAGTACTAGATGCCCTCAGGAAGAACTGGATTCAGTCATCTACCTTAGTGAATATTCTCTAAAAAATTTTAAATGAGAGAAAAGAACAATGATAGTCATTGAATAGGGGCCTCTACTGGATTGATTACATAGAGTTTAGATGCTACTCTTTTTTAAATACTGGAAATGATATCTGTAGAGATGGGAGCTTATAATATTTATGTTTCAAAAGAAACAATATACATGGAGAATGATATACACCACAGGAACAAAAATTTGTGGAATAAACACTTCATATAAGATGTAGGGAACATTTTCAAAACACAAAATAAAAGACCCCACAATAGCTATTGATTCTTGGAATCAACATTCGAAAGACCGCAAGTTTTTCATTGTTTCCCTGAACACAAAGATGCCCTTAACTGAAGGAAGTGCACCATAAGTTCCATAAGTTCCTTTCTATGACCAATAATATATTTCCTTCAACATTTAAAAGACATTTAGACATTCTAACAACTTAAAATTTAAGGTTTTTTTTCTTCACATAACTGTTAGGAATCATCTAGAAAAGGCCAAGGATAGCAAGTGACCTTCCTAGAGGTGGCACACCTTTTTGCATGAATTAACATGGGTAAAATCTGAGAGACTAGGATCCAAAGAGACTTTATCTCAGGATTGCTTCTTGCAGCTGATAATCCTTTCCTGTCATTATTAGATTAATATAATAATCCCTGGGCATTGACCCACCTTAACAAACAAATTTCTTACAGATCAACATAAAGATGAACTTTCCTGAATTAATGTTGTTTAGAAAAATTAATGATTTTATAGACTTCCTGATTTGATCTTAGGAAGAGGGTTTTGAGGTGGTTTTAGTTGTTTGGCTGGAAATTTTAATAAAATTTGAATCAATAATAAAATATGCCTACTCGTAATAGTAAGTACATGTTGTACAATAAGAAGTAAAGTGAGCTTTCATAATTAGAATCAAAAGAGAAAAAGGCTTAGGACAAATTTATGTTTAAGAAAAATGACATTCAGTTAGAAGGATTAAGTCACAAGTGTGCTCTCTGATAAGGCAAGGCCATGTGAAACGGTTGAGAACTTATAATTAAGTTGCAGAATAAAACCCTGCTTTGAAGTTACTATCAACAACCTTTGGAACTCCCTTTTGTGTAACATTTTGTCTATAAGGTAATTTTCTAAGACAGAGAAAAGATTCATCCCTCTAAATGTATACACACACACACACACACACACACACACACATATATATATATATTTGTTTGCTTATATATGTCTATATGTATGTAAGCATGCATGAACACTTGTGGAGTTGACTGAGACAGGTGGATGGATCCAACCAGAATGTGTGTACATGAATGTATGTGTGTGGATGAATGTACTTGTGTCTGTGCATGACTACCTATGTAAAGGATTTTAATTCTTTTTCTTTCCTTCCTCTCGGGTTCACAAAGAGTTAACCGAGTTAACCAACCTGCCCAGTGAAGGGTTCCTGGCTGTTTGGCCAAAGAAGGGAGCACTAGCAACAAATCCTCTACCTAATGCCCCAGCTGTTAAGCAACAAGTATTAATTATCTGAAGTCATCAACTTATGGCCTCAGAATAACAAAGAATCAAGGAGAGTAAATTAAGCACTTTTCACTTTGGCAAACCAAGTTTTGCCTTCTGCTGACACTCCAGCCCCATACCCCAGGCTGCTTTCTAGAGAGAGCAAGAGTGCAGGGTCAAGTTCTCGAAAGCTATCTTCAGACACACACCAGAAGAGGGCATTAAATCCTATTACAGATGGTTGTGAGGCACCATGTGGTTGCAGGGAATTGAACTCAGGATCTCTGGAAGAGCAGCAGTCAGTACTCTTAACCACTGAGCCATCTCCCCAGGCCTAATTCTCTGGGTCTTAATCTACTTTATTCAGTTTGGGAGAAATAACATTTCAAGGAAGAAACATTAAGTTGGTGAGGGTAGAATAGTGAAAGCAAATAGGAAATACCCTGTTTGCTGTTCTCTGGTTGAAAGCCAAGATTATCTAACTAGAATAACTATTATAAGACAAAAAGCTCCATGATATACATTATATATACACTCCATGTATTTTTTTCAACAATATAGAAACAGTAAAAACATTAGCAGATTTATTTTGTGAACCCATGGTTACTCATATGTTCAGTCAATAAAGACTCAGCAACAAAAGAAAATTAAAGACCAATTTTCCTTAAAATGACAGATGTAAATATACTTAATGAAACAATATGAATATAATAAAATAGAAAACACATCCAAATATCATATACCATGATCAATGAGGCAGGCTTCATTAAAGAGATACAGGGATAATTCAACATAATGTGATTCATGTGTAAGAAAAAAAACCAAGGTATCATTTCATTATATGATGAAAAATTCTCTGACAATATCCACCACCAGTTTATGATAAAACTGTTCACTCCATGTATTTTTAACTCATCCTTTTGTGTTTGAAATATAATAAACTTCTTAATCCTGGTATATCTGAATACTTGTTGTCTTTAAAATATAAACCTACAAATGTTAACAAGAAAAAAAGAGAAGTTGAGAGGAGGAAGATAGTAAAATGATTACCAATAAACTTAATTTTGACTTTCCACACTACTTTAGACTTTGAAACTATTCCACATAACACCCAGTATCTTTATATGAATATATGAAATATTCACATTGATTCAACTGAAAGATTACTGGATATGGTGATAATATATGCTTTATGAAGGGTGACAATGGCGATATAGGTGATAGTGAAGCATTGAAAAGAAGAAATGCATAACCAAGTTTTAAACAGCTGTTTATTATCTCTCATGTGGTGTGTGTGTGTGCATGTGTGTGTGTAACATGATTTGTGATGGTGATGTCTAAAGAGTTCAAACTAAAGTTTATTTTATTTTGAGTCATTCTTCTTGCTTTCTGAGGTAGGGTCTCTTGGTAACCTGGAATTCTTCAAGAAAAATAAAGCAACTTTCCAGAAATACCCAGAGATACGCATATTTGTCTGTTTAGGACCTGGGATGACAAGAATGTGTTAATATGTAAGCTTTTGTTAACATTGAATCTTTTTCGTTAGCAGTATAAATCACACTGGATGCAGGTTATTTAGCAAATATATAATCTGTACTCTATAGAATACAGAATAGCTGCTTACTGCTGAGTAGACACACTTAAATAGAAAATATTGCCTCATTTGCATTTTTAAGCAGAAAAATCACCAAGAATACACATAAAATAAAATAAATGTTGCACTGAATATCTATGAATAAAATGCTTATTTGTGCTATGAGATGTGTATCAAGAAGACATAGTTACTCTATGTCAACAGGAAATGTCTTAGGCAACTAGAGATTTCTTTATAATCTCTCAAATATGTTAACAACCATGAAATTGACATATTGGCTTTTCTAGCTGCAAGAAAAATGAATTTTAAATATGTAATCCATGAGCAAATTGAATATGTTGCATTTACCATGAAGTTCTATTTCTAATGGATAGTTGTACCAGAATCCACAGGAACTCGCTTCCATTTTTAAGTCATCATATATTATGATTATGAAAAATAAGTCCTAGAAACAATGTGAAATTTCTTGATGCAAAATATGTTCTCCCATTATTACTATAAGAATAGGTACAAATTTGCAAAAGGGATTCAGACTGATTTCCATTCTCTAGAAACATACCTCTTGAGGAAATTTGATCTTTCAGTAGAATTCTCTACAATATGAAAAACAACGTCAGCAACAACAGCAAAAGGATATTTTTTTTAATTTTTATTTTCCTTGTTAAGAAATTCATATCCTTATTATAATACAATTTTTTAAAATTCTGTAGATGTACCTAATTAAATTTCTCTTTGCAGCTTTTATTAAATCTTCATGTGGGAAAGCTTTACTCCAAGGAATTTTGCTGTATGCGATAGCTTATTGTGACTCCTTCAAGCATGGAAGGAGCACAGATGTGGTAGAACCTGAAGGAACATAAGGACAAGACATCCTATGATGATTTAGTAAAGGTCCCTGTTCCTGGACGACATATTAATTAGCAGAACACCTTTTTGTTTACTTATTAATTAATTTTTCTGAGTGATTTAAGATTGGCACCCTCATCACCAAACAATTTCTTAGTTCTTTGAAGGAATTCTTCAAGAATTTTTCTTGAAGGATTCAAAGTGGAGGAACTGATCAGGCAGAGAGTTTTGGACAATTTTTAAATTCAGTGAAAGATACGATGAGACCTATCTAAAGAAAAATTTTAGTTTGCAAACTCTGCATCTCTTAAATATTATTAGATCAAACTTGAGATTCAAAAAAAGTGTGGCATTTGAAGTTAGGATTATTTTGTTCATCCCATAATAATTTAAAAGCACTTAACAGTATTCATGTTGTCTTTGAGTTATTCAATGTTTATGAGTGCTAAGCCTACATTTATGCTTGTGTAACATGTGTATGTCATCAAAAGAAGGCCTTGGATCCCCTGGGATTGCAGATAGGCATGGTTTGGAACACATATGATCTCTAGGAAATGAGCTTAGATCTTCGCAAGAGCAGCGAGTACTCATAACCACTGATGGTCATCACCTAGTATAGTGAAACATGCAGTTTTGAGTTTTTATGGTTTTTTTTTTGTTTGTTTGTTTGTTTTTTGTTAAGCAATAATGGGCTGGCTGGTGTTCGTCAGCTCCCCAGACACAGACTCAAAACTTCAGAATCATCATGAATGTCAAATTTCATAATGTAAATATCTCACTAAATTAAAGCTGTTAACATATTAAATAAGATGAAATGTACAGAGAAAAGTAGATAGGCTTATCAGGCTTTGGAGTCCTAAGAAAGTCTGATCCTAGGTCACCACCGTTTATTTATTGAACAATAAAAATAAGACTTTTTTGATTTTCACAAACTCAATATTTTCCCCAATCAATTGCTGAGATTATACTTATAAGGCATATATATATATATATATATATATATATATATATATATATATATATATATATATGATATTCATATTATATATATTATTCATATTTATATCTTCCTTCCTTTCAAACAAAAGTTAATATTCTTAGATGTTAATTGATATTAATTTTTAAAATATGTTATTTATTTCTTAAAATTTTTATACATTGCATTTTAATGAAATCACTATCCTTTACCAAGTCTTCTGAGGTCCATCCTGCCTCCTTCCATATTCACCCTTCTTAATGTCCCTATTGTTTTTAAAGCCTTGGAATCCAATCAGTGAAGTCTATGTACTCCTATGTGTGTGGCCATCCACTCAAATGTATTTTATCTAACATGGACATGCTTTCAACAAATTCTACATCTTCTTTTTTGCTAGTAATTGTCAATAGCTTGTATCGAGGGTTTGTATTTCCTGATTGTCTCCCTTCATACTGGAATTTAGTCTGGCTTGAACTTGTGAAAGTATTTTGTGTTCTCACATTATCAGAAGTGCTATATATATATATATATTTACGCTTCTGTGTCCAGAAAACTCTCCTTCCTTCTAGACTTCCAATTCCCATGGCTTTTTCCTTCCTTCTTCCCCTTTTTCTATAGTTATCCTTGAATCTTAGGAGAAGTGGGTATGATATATCTATCTGTCTTAGTTAGGGTTTCAATTACTGTGAAGAAATTCTATGACCAAAGCAATTCTTATAAAGGAAAACATTTAATTTGGGCTGGTTTAATTAGAGGCTGAGTACATTTCCACCATGGAGGGAAGTATTGCATTGTCCAGGAAGACATTGTACTTGAGAAGGAGCTGAGAGCTCTACATCTCGATCTTGAGGCAGCAGAAGAAGACTATATGCCACACTGAACATAGCTTGAACATATGTGAGACCTTTCAGCTTGCCTGAACAGTGATGCACTCCCTCCAACAAAGCCACACCCACTCCAACAAGGCCACACCTCCTAATAGTACCACTCCCTATGGGTCAAACATTCAAACATATGGGGGCTATACCTATTCAAACAACTACACAGTCCTATTCAGGTCTGAGATTTATGCAATGTATTATCCTCTGTACTACGATCACTTGTAGGTCATTATTAATTATCATTTACTATAAATATAAACCTCTCTGGGAAGGGTTGAAAGCTACACTACTCCATGGGCATAATATTAAGTCGGTTTAATGTTATGTTTCTTTAGCAATGTGTATATAAAGTTACATGTTCTGCCCTAAGACCTAAGACTAGTCTGGCCACATGTTCTTGATCTTAAAGACAGTGCTTCATCTTGCTGGTTGGGACATAAATCTAATTAATCAGAATGTGGAGTTTCAATTAGTTCAGGAGCAGTGGGGAATGGAAGCTCTCAAGGGAGAAGTGATCGAGCACAGTGATATAAAGGGGGTGAAAAATAGTGGAACAAGAAGGCTTATTGAAGCAGGAGGATGAGAAGACAGAATAAATGAGGAAGTATGAGGAGGGGGTGCCATATTGTTAAAATTCTATAGACATAATAAGACATCATGACCCAAGCAATATAAAGAAGATTGAGCTTACTGGGGTATACAGTTAGAGAAGCTGATGTGGTTAACATTATAAAAGAGAACATAGCAGCAAACAGGTAGGCATGCACTGAAATTGTGGCTAGGAGTTAAATCTGTTAGCCACAAGGCAAAGAGAATTGAGACTGGCATAGTCTTTTGAAACCTCAAGCACACACATTAGTGACGTACTTCTTTCAACCAGGTCACACCTTCTAACCTTCCAAATTATACCACCAACTGGACACTAAGAATTCAAGTATGTGTATCTATAAGAGCTATTCTGGTCCAAATTACCATAGATACATAACTGAAAACCTTGTAGAAAAGCCTGTTAAAAACTAGTAATGCAGAAACTTGACTTTATATGGAGTTACCCTATGACTATATTGCTTCATTTAGACATGATGGGCTAACAAATAAAAACTCCTGTACCAGGAACTGGTCACCTCTTTTGGAGTTGATGGTCAGTGAGGCACTAGAAACTACCAAACATTACAGGGTCTTGTTGTCACCCTCCAGAACTGAATGATAGAACCCCACTACATTGAGACATTCAAAGCTCACCTCTACTGGATAGCTTTAAACGTTTTGGAAGATGCTGCAACAGGAAGATAAAAAAAATCACTTATTTATCCATCTATAAATCCTATCAACTACTGTGACCCACCTGGAAAGACATGCCCATCATGCATGCAATAGTAGCACAGGCATCAGGAAACCTTCCTTTTGTGAAAATTTTTATCATTTATTTCATGACTGTAAATATTAAGTATTTTAAATGAAATCATTATCAGAAGCATCTGTTGTGACATATGAATAATTACTCTTTTTCAGCTCCATACAATTCACTACATATATAGATTGAAGAACTTAGTTTAAAAATCAATTTTACCTTTCTGCTAGAAGTCTTTCAAATGTAAATGTTGGAATACACACACACACATATATGTAAGTATGTATGTATGTATGTATGTATGTATGTATGTATGTGTATGTACAGGAAACCTAGAAATGTCCCCATAGGTTTCTACAATCACAACATACCTTGAGCAATACCTTCTTTTTTAGTGCTCCCTTTCAGGAAGACATGCAATGCTCTCTAAGCAATTCAGACTTCACCAGATCACACAAGTTTCTTGTAGTTAAGAGTTTTCCTTGAACATTTACCTGTAGTACTCCCAAGGGATTTGTTCATTTCAAGCAAATGTTTACTCAAATATTGACTTTCCAAAACTAAATATCTTATTGTGAAACATTGTTTTATTTTACAGAAAATTTCTAAGTTACATAGCTTGTTGTTCCTTCTAGTTGGTTTTCTGACATGATATCTTCTGGTACTATATGGTATATTTGTAAAAATGAAATAAAGTAACATTCATCATTATCATCAAATAACCATTTCTGAATTTTTCTCTTCTTATTAAAGTCTTTTCCATTTTCAGAAGAACCAATTCAAGACTGACATTACATTTGGTTCTCATGATGGTTTATTTTCCTCTCATGAAGTCAATTCTTTTATTTTTTTCCATTTTTTCTTTACTGAAAGTCATTTATTTTTTCATTTAGTATAATTCCATGGATTCTCTTGTTCAGCTCCCTAGGACTGTATTACAGGCACATTCTGCTGTTACTAGTACATGGGTTCATGGGCTCATACTCCAAGTTTCAAGCTTGCTTCTCAGTCACTTCATGATCATTCTTTGCCCCAGCTGTTATTTTTCTTATTGCCCATCTATATTAGCTCTTACTTGGATTTTGTCCTTTCGCCACTACCAATGTACTTATGTCTGTGTCTCCTAGAAGGACTATGTGTCTCTTCAAGGGCAAGCAATGGGAGATAAATGGTGTATTAACCTCTTCATATTGATGTGGATTTGAAAAATCATATAGCATAGTTTCTACTAACTTCAAAGTGGAAAGATATTGCATTATTCATAATGACATGACTTTACTAGATGTGATATCTAGTATCTTGGTCAATGTGGCTAAAGAAATAAGGTCATTTGGCATAATAATCTTCAGTTCAAATAATTCCTCTATCAGTTTGCCCTAAGTGCAATCTCTGAAGCATTGTCTTGATCAGTTATTGATGTAGAAGATTCTGATTCATTGTGGTCACTGCCAGTCTTGAGCAGGTGGTCCTGGATTATATAAGAAAGCAGGCTGAGCCAGCCATGTAGAAAAGCCAGTAAATAGTGTTCATCTATGACCTATGCTTCAATTTCCACCTCCAGATTATTTTTTTGTGTTCCTGCCATGCTTTGCCTCAGAGAGGATCTGTAACCAGGGATACATAAGCAGAATTACTTTGCCAAGTTGCTTTCAGTCATATATTATAACAATAGAAAACAGAGTGTGTGTTTACTTAAAATTACTTTTGGTGATGGATACAGTCTTACCTCAAAGTGACTTTTTACAAAAGTATTGCATTTACTAGATATAAAATTAAATTTTGATATTTTGAACACATCCCACACATGAAATTATACTACATTATATTTCTGACAGTGGCAATATATTTTTACAATTTCAGTGATTTCCTGGGACAGCTGGTGTGTTATGGCCACCTCAAACTCAAATTTAATATTCTGCGGTGTTATGATTACTTTCGTTATTGCTCATCTCGCACCATACTTTAAAGTTTGAATTATAGACTCAGGCACAAACTCATAGTTAGTCACATACGAAGTGTTTTTGCAGTTTTTAAGACTTTATTAAGTATTATATCACCATATGGAAACTTTAAACTTTACATGGAACATCCACCAACTGTATCACACTGTTTGATATAATGAATAGGAGACAAAACCAATTGATTTTTGCTCTCTCACTCTATTCTATTCTTAAATTTTTTTATTTATTTTTTATTTATTATTTTTTTTTACATTCGAGTCATTATCCCGCTCCTGGTTTGCCTTCTGACTGTTCCTCATCCCAGACCACCTCCCCTGTCTCCAAGAGCATGTCCCCACCCCACCCATCCCCAGCCCACCAGACCTCCCCAGTCCCTGGGGCCTCAAGTCTCTCCAGGGTTAAGTGCATCTTCTCTCACTGAGGCCAGACCAAGCAGTCCTCTTCTGTATATGTGTTGGGGCATCATATCAGCTAGTGTATGCTGCCTTGTTGGTGGATCGTTGTGTGAGAGGTCTCAGGGGTCCACGTCAGTTGAGACTGTTGGTATTCCGATGGGGTAAGCTCCTCCTAGTCTTCTTCCAGCTTTTCCTTAATTAAACCCAGGGGTCCCTGAATGTTAGCTGAATAAAGTAGCATTTCTTTTATAAGATATATATTTTTTTCATTACTTAAATCACATACTTACATTCTTAAATAATAATCCAAGGTAGGTAATCACTCATAACTTTAATTTTACTCTGAATAATGTAGTATTCACATATCAAAAATTAAGCTATTTTTAAAAAGTAAATATTTATTTCAAGTAAAATAAATGTTGTTTAATAGAAAATTTAAAGGTTCATAACAGATACAATAACTAGCTAAATCTTTTTGTTTGATGGGTTATTAAAATTAATAACAATTGAAAATGTTCATAAGCCATCTGAGGTTTACAGTCTTTAAAAGTGGCATTCCATATAGCACAAAGGTAAGGGGAATTTGAGAAAATGTGCTCTATAAACTCATATGATACTTAATACAGATCCCATTACAAAATCTATGACCTCATGAAGCATTTGATGAAATATTTGATGAACAGGACCAGATGTGGTGTTGTATGACTGTATTCTCTGCACTCTGGATGATGAAACAAGATGATCAAGAGTTTACCGTCTATAAGCACAGCATAGCATCATTTAAACTAGGAGGGACTGGTGCCTGCTCATGGGGTGGGTCTTAAAATGGGCCAGTTACTGATTGATCATTTCTTCAGTTTCTGCTCGAACTTTGTCCCTGAATTTCTTTAAGACAGGACTTATAAGAGGCTGTACCCAGCAGCTGACAGAGCCACATGGAGATACTCACTGACAAACATTGGAATGAGTTCAGGATATCTATGGAAGAGTTAGGAGAAGAATTAATGGTCCTTAAGGAGATGGCAACCCCACAGGAAGACCACCAGTGTCAACTAACCTGAAACCTTGGGAGCTCCAGAGACTGAGCCACCAACCAAGGAGTATACACAGGCTGATGAAAGCCTTCCCCGACCCTCACAGGGCTGCGTGTCTGGCATTAGTGGGAGAGGATGTACCCAATCCTGAAGACTTGACAATGTCTTCAGTGTCAATGAATGGGGTGTAATGGGCAAGTGGGGCTGCCATCTCAGAGCCAAGGATCAGGAGGATGGGGAAAGGAACTCTGCAAGGGGAACAGGAGAGGGGGCAGCATTTAGGATGTAAATAAATAATTAATAAATACATAATGATGAAAATTTGTTCAAATGCCAGTTTGGGCTACTTCACAAAATCAAGTTTGTTTGTTTGTTTTTCAAAATCAAGTTTTAAAAATAAGCAACAAGGTAAACTCTAATTTAAAGTAGATATGAAGGGAATAAACTATTTCAGTTTTCTGTACAGTGGAAGGGTAAGCTCAGTGCTCAGAATGTTGAGGCAAGGGGTTATTAGTTAAACTGATTCTTGGTTAAGTTTGAGGATTAGATGATTCTGAATTACACAGTGGGATTCTGTTACAGTAACTTTATCTAATAATGATCACCATCACCATGATAATATAAATGAGGAAAGTTGTAAAAGAGGAGTAAAATATGTTTTTCTAGTGTGTAAAAGGCTGTTTTTACAGGCAACATGATAATGTGTTTCCCCGAAAGCATGATAGCTAAGCTGAATCATGAACAGCAAATTCCGAACGATTAATGTGGTCAATCTATTTTGGCTAACATTAGTACACTTTGATAGCACTCATAAAATATATGTTGTACGATTTAGTGTACATATCAAGTTGACGATTTTCGTAGATTTATAGTGAGATTTTATTGGCTTGCTCTGCCTTGTTTTAAGCTTATTTTTATTTTATGTATGTGAGTGTATTCTTTATTATGTAAGTGCATTAAGTACATGTACTGCCCAAAGATGTCAGAAGAGCACATTGGATTCTCTAGAGCTGTGGTTATATACAGCTATGCATGGCCATTATGGAGCTGGGAGACAAACATGGCTTCTCTGAAACCCAGTAAGCTTTCTTAACCACTGAGTCGTCTCTCTTCTCCTCACAAGGTTTTTATGGTTTCCCAAACCAACTAATCTAGGCAACTTTTCTAGAGTGTCAGTGACTTTGAAGTGGCTTGTGTTTATCCATGTTCATTCAACTTTCTTCAAAGGGTCACAATGTAAAGACTGTAAGTGCTGTTAAGACGTTAGATATGTTGAGAAGATTAAAATTTAAAAATATGTTACACGGAATATGTTAATAGAATATCTCCTTGAATCACTTCCTGTCACTTTTTTCCTCATGGAATAAAGGTCTCATGGGAAAGGGGCTTTGTAAGTAAAATAAAAAACTTACATCCAATATATTTATAGAAATATTAAAAATCATTACTGTATAAATTTTGGGAATTTTATTATATTTCATTCACTGAAAAGCATAGTGAGAAAATTTCAAAGCTATTTAAAGTAAATATTTTGTAAACATTTTAGAAATGTAGGCCGGGCTGTGGTGGCGCACGCCTTTAATCCCAGCACTTGGGAGGCAGAGGCAGGTGAATTTCTGAGTTCGAGGCCAGCCTGATCTACAGAGTGAGTTCCAAGACAGCAGGACTACACAGAGAAACCCTGTCTCGAAAACCAAAAAAAAAAAAAAAAAAAAGAAAAAGAAAAAAAATAGAAATGTAGTGGGGTTTTACATTTTTCTACCTCAAGTCAAATAGAAAAGATACTTCTATGTCATGGCAATATAATCATTAGAAAATGAATAGATTATTACTATAGTTACTAAAGCATTTGATGGAAATTTGTCTTTGTGAAGATATTACATATAGTTAAAAGACATATATATATATATATATATATATATATATATATAATCACATATAAAATATAAATCTACACATAAATTTAAACATATGTCCATGTGAAACACATTTTCTATGGACATTAGAGTTTAAAAAGTTAAGCTTAATTTATCATGACATAAATTTGTTTAAAATATCCTGTCTTTGTTATGAGTTCAACTTAAATAATGTTGATACAAAAATGACACAAAAAAATCCAGATAATATTCTAATGACATGAGCTGACCTCATGTTGTTATTGATCACAAGAAGATGTTTAAGAGACCAAATCCATCTTGATTCACTCATTATAGTCATGTGATTGACATGAGCATGTGCTGCAGGTTTAGATAAACTGCTGCTCTGATCTCTGTGATGAAATTCAAGAAAGCACAATGGGGCAAAACAATGGAGCATGGAAGAAAACATTAATCCTGAAAGAGACTGCCATCATTCATAAGGACTGAAATTGAAAGCTTCCCATTTTGCTCCCTCTCTTCTCATCTGTATCTCTTCAATGTGTTAGACAAGCAAGACCTTTGTTCAGAAGTCCATCCCATATTATTTGCTTCACTCACAAAGCGTATGATAGAGCCTTAAGCTAAAACCTATTTCACATTAAGTAAATATAAAATTTTAATGACTCATTATTATTTTGTCACGGTATTCCTAATATATACAATCATGATTAAAATGCATCAAAGTTATCATATACTTATTACAGATATAATTTAAAATGTCAAAGTTAACATTACATGCACAAACACTTTTTTTGTTTTAACTTAAATAGAGGTTATGTTACTTAAAGTTTTTTACTTAAGCAAATGATAAATGTTAACAATTAACATTAACAGGCTTGTTTCAAGTCCTCAGAGACTGAGACAAGAGGAACATGCATTCAAACCCATCTAGGCTCGAAATGGAGATAGTGGGGAAACTAAAATAGAGGCACAGCACACATATAGATAGGTGCACATGCATGCATGTGCACACTCACACATACACATACATACACACTACTTGGCACTTATATGTAAAGGTTCACTAGATGCAATTATATCTCATTTTAACCCGAGAGCTTAAAGCACATGTAGATGCGGGGTCTAGGAGATTGACAGATATGGGAGTAAAACCAGAGAGTGTACAATAAGAATGTAGAGCCAAAGCTTATTAAGAAAGAATTATATCTGTCCAGTCTTGGTAATTGTGGCTAGAAGAAAATTCCTATCTACATTTTGCCAAGTGTCTCAGCTTTTCAAGCTAAGTCAACACTTTCTATAAGAGTTCAAGTTTCATTAAACTGGAAATTACTATGTATTTTTTTTTAAATTCTAGTACAGGAAACCTATTCCCTCCAAGATCTTTTTATATTTTTGCTATCAATCACTTTATATAATAAAGTAAGACTTTTCATTCAGAATACTGTGAACAAAGATATTCAAAGCATTTTAATCACATGCATTAATTCGTTAAATATTTATCTTTATGTTATAAGGAATTAGGTTATTTTTTCAATAATGCACAAAATTAGCATAGCTTTTTCAAAATCAAACATTTTTCAAAAATCAACCTGCAGCCTTTCCACAAGCATGGCAAAATAGGCAAATAGGCAAAATAATGCTTACTATCAGAAAAAAATGATATATTCTTTCTGTTACTTATTACAACATGATTCAGATGACTTTGAAACATTAGCATGCTTTTTCATTAAGTATATAGGTAGGTATTAGGTGCTTTAGCTGAATATTAATCAGTTTTTGGTATTTGGAGTTATCAAGTATAGAAATACCATTTTGTGAAAAGCCAATGAGGGCAGAATAAATGAAATTCAAGAAAATTCATTCATCTCAGTAGATAACTTTAAAGTTCCATAGCAAAAATGAGGGAGCAGAATTTTCAGATTGGCTTTTCTGCTGCCATCTATGTAAAATTTTCCCATCATCCACCCTTCAATGGGGAGAAGGATACAAGTGTGAGAATACACAAAGCTACATAGATGCATTGTTACTACGTCATTAGGTTTCACTTTTGATGTTGTTCATTATGGATCCAAACAACTTATCTTCCCATCATCCCTATGGTTCTTCCATTTCTACAAGCTGATATAGTCATGTAGTGATGTAGTCATAAAAGCATGTAATAGGTACTTATTTCAGGTTAGATACTGGCTTACTGATTACATTTTATTTTCCTCTCTGGAGTCATAGTGTAGCCTATCTGTATAATTTTATATTGTCTGGAGTTATCATTCAGACTTTCACTTGAACAACAGAATCTTGGTTGCTTTCAGATTTTGACCAATATGAATATAGTTATGTTTTCACACAGATTTTTATGTAGACATGTTTTCAATTGATGTGACAAAACTATCCTTGAGTTCTGAGAATGCCTGTAGACTTTCCAAGCCACTATAGCATCTTCAAAGTCCCCTTGTCTTTTTTGCATTTGATGTTGATTTGTTTGAAGTATAGCAATTTAAATAAGTAAAGAATAACCTTTCACTGTGGTGTTATTTTAGTTTCTCCAGGGATATATGGTACAGAATATATCTTTCAATACTTATTTATCATTTGTGTTTATTTTTGAAGTATCTGTTCCAACTTGTACTTATTTTTAATTGAGTGGTCTCATGTTAAATTATATCCATGTGTCAATAAATAGATACAGATGCAGATACATAGACGTCAGGAACTCCTCAAATCTACCTTCATCAATTTTTTAAGTACGTAACACATTATTAAATCTGTATACTTCACATGAATTGTAGAACTGTAGCTATCTTTATCCCAAATAACAGTTTTACTCTCTTCAATTCTTTCCTTTGCCTTGCTTTTCCAGTGAAAGCTGATATGCTCTAGAATCTGTTGTGTAGACTGTCTTTCACATATCACTATTAATTATTATAATTAACATTATTAAAATGATCAATATCATATTTTCAATTACATAACAAATTCTTTCAGAATAAGGATCAAACCTACACTTCTTATTTTTTATTTGTTTGTTTTATAACTTTTGGCTTTTCAGACAACTCTATTACTGTTATTTTATCCACCTTCTTCTGATTAACTTTCCTCCCACTCTGTTGTTCTCTTTAAAAATTTCTTTATTCTTACATATTTTATTATTTAAAAGCATTTAAAGCTAAATATATTTGATCAAAGATTTCCCCTTCCTCAGGTCCTTCCAGATTCTCTCCCCAACTCAGTTCTTTCTAAAAACCAAGTACAACAACAAAATATCCCAAAACAAAGAACACAAAATAAAAACACACGTAAAAAGAAAAAGAATCAAAATACCAAACAGCAAACATATAAAAGGACACACACATACCCCTACCTCTAGAGTGTAGACATATTTTAGAGTGGTGGATTATGCTGTATCACTCTGTGAGAGAAAACTAATTTTCCATGTCCCAGTAGGTACAAGTGAGACTTTGATTATTAACATTTACCCTAGTGACTTGGTTTCCCCTCATTCATTATTTTAATACAAAAGTATAAAATATAATAAGACAAAATAAACCTTTTCACATTGATGTTAGACCAGACATACCAACAGAAGGAGAAGACACCAAAAAGAAGACAAAAATATTAGAGAATCACTCATTTGAAGACTTAAGAATCAAATAAAAACACTAAACTGGAAGGCATAATATATGTACAGAGGACTTATCCTTAGACCAGTCTTATTTGGTTTTATAGTAGATTTCTGGAATATCTATTTTCAGGTTCTTAATAACCCTAGAAATAGCGAGGTTGGTTTCTATCTTGTGGAGTAGGCTTTATGTGAAATAATTTTTGACTTAATTTATATTTATACATATAAATATTATATATCACTCATACATCATACATTACTTATAATAAACTAATAATATACACACAATTGTATGTATTATGCATCTGTCACTTATACCTGCTGGGACAGGAAAAATCGAATTTCTTTAAGAAAGTAACACTGGGACTTCAACCACTTCAGGACAGACCTCATATTCAAGAATAGTACAGTCCAGTGGAATCCCTGTGTTTGATTCTTCAGTCTCTGGGAATTCATGGGCTTTGCTCATGTTGATTTTGAGACTCTTGTTTTCTTGGTGTTCTCTATCCCCTCTGGCTTTTAAACTCTTTCTGCCTCTTCTTCCACAGGGTTCTCTGAGCTCTGAGGGGAAGGATTTAGTGGAGTAATCCCATTTAATGCAGAGTGTTCCAAGGTCTCTTCACTCTCTGCATAATGTCTGGCTGCATGTGTATACTAGTATGCTTCCTCTGCTCCAGCAGAAAGTTTCTCTGATAGCTGAAAAGGGCACTGATCTATGAGTGTAACAGAATAACATTAGGAGTAGTTATATCCCTACTTTTTTTTCTGTAGGCCAACCTTATTTGGTTTTACCCTAGGTTCCATTGCTATCTAGTCTCAAGTTCTTGATAACCTAAGCAATAGTGAATATGGGCTCCATCCTATGAAGTATGCCTTAAGTCAAATCAGTTATTGGTTGTTTACTTCAGGACCTTTGTGCCACCATTGCCCTGACATATCTTACAGGCAATATCCCATTGCTGATAGAGGATTTGTAGCTTGCTTAGTGTTTATGTTTCTCTTTGAGAACGTTGCAGTTTATGTTCCTGTACCAAAGACACTGGGACACAGGGATAAAGGCTCTATTTAGGCAGAGAATTGAAATCCACAGGCACAGAATGACATCCTCATCTTTAATGAGTTTGTAGGTGTTATCTTCAGCTATAGGGCTTTGCTGTCAGTTTGTGGAGAACAAACATTTTTCTTGGCAATAGCCTGGGTTGTTTGGGGATTCCCATGGGACCCTTTTGGCCACCACTCATGTAGATGTAACTCCATCTTGGTAGTCAAGGTTTCATTGAGTGCCAAGAAATGGCCAGTTAGAAATATGCCCCCATCACTTAGCAATTGAAATTAGTCATGTTCATATATGTATATGAGGTCAGGTTGGGTGGGGGGCATCCTCATGGAGACAGGGGATGGCAGGAGGTATGGAATATGGAATTGTTGGAGGCTGGGTGGATGGGGAATAAAATCTGGAGTGTAAATAAATAATAATAAAAAAGAAAAACCAAAACTAAAAGAAAACTCTTTTATTCAAATAAAAAAGAAAAGAACTTGTTTTACTGCATTAGGTTTCCATGCTATCCCTTAAATGTTCCTTAATTTTAGTTGTCACTTTCTGTACCTCCTCCATGCTAATCATTTCTATTTTATCAATCCAAATAGCAGTGGCCAAAAGGAACAAAGAAAATTGTTGTTGAAACAAATTGAATTGTCCTTTGTACCTGCTTTTGCCCTGCTTCTGCTGACTTTTCCAATCACATTTTCTTGTTTTTTTCATTTTTTTTAATAAGAGAAGTTGTAGTGTTATTTTGTCATCTACCAAAAAATAGCATGTCTTGGCCCGGCTCCGTAAACACTGAATTGAATGCTCTTTGCAGGGCATTAAGCCTTTATTGATTTCTGGGCCTGAATTAGTAAACTATGATGGCCTTGGACAATTATTTTTTCCAGTGCATACCCTCATAGTTGATCTCCCTCTTGGGTCCCTTTTTTCAAACTGACAGCAAAGTTCAATATGTGGCAGAGAAATCTTTTTATAACAGGAGAGCCACTCTGAAGGAAAAAATAATCACACCTTTTGATGCATAAAATGTAAGAAACAAAAGAAGCATGCCCTCAAGTTCATAGCACCATGTGCTAAGTCAATAAATATCATAGAAGCCTAAAACCAATTATCTTTGTACATATTTGTGATGAATATTAATATGGTGTGATTAATTAATAATGTGATGATATAGATATCATCATATATATGTACACATATATATGCATAAATTTCATTATATATATTGAATTTCATATAATATATATAATGAAATTTCATTATAATATATATTAAATAAATTTCTCTCTCACTCTCTCTTATATACATACATACATATATATAGTTATTGACATAATGCCCAAAATAAATTTTACATAACTTTTTACTAGGACTTGACTTAACTACTCAGCCAACCAGAAGCATGCTTGAAAAATAGAAATTATTTACAAAGAGAAAAGTAACAATAGAAACCATGCTTATTGTGTAACAGACACTTCTGTGTTAGAATTGCCATCGTTAAGAACTGATATGAAGTAAAGAAGATTGTTTCTGTTTGAATACTTGAAAAATAATTAAAATGGCAGGTATGAATACTATGGAAATGGAAAATTAAATTTAAAACTCTCTAGGTTTACCTTTGATAGTAAATCCAGTTTTTCTTCTATAGGCTCTTGTTCAGTTTCCATTTTTAATTCTTTCCCTATCCTTGAAATTAGAATACTAATATTAGCTATTTTCTACTCCCAGCAGTGCTTATGTTGGAAATGTCACAATATATTTTTAAACCTCATGACACATAAAAACAGAAAGTAACTATGAAAGTGCTTCTCCAAACAATATAGATTAAAGTTGCAATCCTTTGTTGTCTCTTGGGAATTGAGGATTGCAGCCCATTGGAGAAGATAAAGCACGTATAAGGCCTACAACCCATGATAATTGAGCTGGGTCAGACCTGAAAGCTTCTTTCCTGAAATCTAGGTTTTTGGCTATGAAGGCTGCCAACGTAGGGAAGCAATTAAACAGTCCACCCTGTTGTGGATAGCTGGCCTTGTATTTTAATACTAATTCCCCTTTCCTGTGAAGGATGCAGAGGAGGTGTGAGGCATTACACAGGTGATTTCTAGTGAACCTTCTGCCTATCTTAATTTGTAAAATAAAGGCTGGAGCCAGTGATTGGGCAGAGGAAGAGGAGGTGGAGAAATAAAGGCTGGGGTGAGAAGAGAGAAGGAGAGGACGACTGGAGGAGGACTGGAGAAAGACAGTGGGGGAGGAAGAAGACGAATGAGCGGAAGGCTGGGAAGCAGGAGGTAGAAGGACAGACTCAGGGTCTGGAAAATCCTCAAGTTATAAGGGTCTCATAGCTGGGGAACAGAGTAGTGTAGGGGTATCTGCCCAATCTAGGCTTACAGAATATATTCATAATAACTGAGTTGTGTTTTCGTTGACTGGTCCTGATTGGGTTGGAGATTCAAATATCCCCCACTACACTACCCAGCTGTGATACCCATGAACCACAACAATTCTAGCATGGCAAGATATGCATAAAGGTGTATGAAGTCATACTTACATATCAGTAGCAAACAATAGCTTTATAATTGGACTAATCATCTCTTAGCATGAGGGGAATCATGTCTGATACTAGAATACTAGCCAGGTTTCTGGAGCTGAGGTCATAAAACCTTAGAAAAGGATCAAGTACTACCTGCATGATTATGTTAAATAGCATAATTGTAATCTATATTCAAATGAGTATTCTTATACATGTTTAGCTTCCACCTCTAAAACTAAGTAAGACTCAAAGCAAAATGTTATATTAATCCCACATACATATCTATTTATATAAACAAAAATACAATTTGGAAGCAAAATGTCTCATGAAACTTCAGAAGACGACTTCATTCAGAGAGTCTCGTATGCAGGAATAGGCGTACATTTGGTAGTAAATCTGGGAGAGGTTTTCTTTTTATTTGACCTACCTGGAATCTAACGTTGCCAATATTATCTACTCACACACTTAGGTATGTTTTATAAGCAATGCAATTCTTTTCCCTTTGAGAACCAACTCTGATTCTTCCTCGAGAGAATCAGAGCGTGTTCTGCATACAATTCAGTGCCATCTCTTTGGGAAAGCTGGACAACTATTTGAAATCTTTCCATTTAAGCTTTATTTTGGTAGACTAATATTTTACATATTCACTCAAATATCCTTTATAATATCCTTCACACTCTACCAGGTGTGAAGATACACTGATGACTAAGTACATGCTGCATGTCAATATATACAAAAATCTGCTTTGAAGGAACATGAGTTAAAATGAGGACGATCATTACCTACAAACAAAGCATGCAAAATAACATAAGGTAGCATAAGAAGGTCCCTCACGTTTTGTGAATAATGGAATTTAGTAGAGGGCTAGGTTAATGCTGATTCCCAGAAATGTTTATAGAATAGAGAAATCTGAGAGAGTAACAATAGGATAATATATGTTAGTAATTCCAATTTGTAGCTGGAAAGATGGTTAAGCAATAACAGTACTAGATGCTTTAGAGGGCCCTGAGTTCAAATACAAAGCAGCTAACAATCATCTGTAACTCCAGTCTTAAGTGATCTAACACTTTCCTAGTAACTTTGGGCAAAAATCATACATGGGCACATAGAAATACATGCAGACCAAATACTTATACAATAAAAATAGACAACTATTTTTTTTCTGTGCCTGATTATTTTATTGTGCTGCTGAATTCAGTTTACAGAATTTAGTGGAGGAGTTTGGCATCCATGTTCCTTGGAGAGATGCCCCGTGTTCTTTGGTAGTCTTTGCCTTTGATACCATTGGCATTTGGAAATGTTCTTTCCATTTTTTAAAAATAAATTATAAATTAAAACATCAATATTCTAAGAAAAGGAATTGTGTGAGCCACACACCTTTAAATTATAAAACTAAAAGGTAGAGGTATTTTATCTTCTGTTTGATTAAAAGTAAAATTCAGAGGAGTGGAGATATGACTGAGTAGCACTTGCTGTACTTGTAGAAGACCTGATTAGATTCTCAGTAGGCAGGCCAGTTATCTTACAACTGCCTCTAACTCTACCGCCTGTGGATCCAGCACCTTTTCTTAATTCTCAGTGCACTTGCACATATATGCATCACTAGCATATGCATGTTTAATATTTAAAAACTATAATTCTATAGGAATAAAGAGAAAAGGCTTATCCAAGAAGAGATAATGTTGGCCACTATTGGTTAGCCAACCAATAACCAGGCCAACTTGAGACCCATCCATTGGGCAATCACAAATCCCTGACACTATTAATGATACTCTGTTACACTCGTAGACAGGAACATTTTGTCCTCTGAGAGGTTGCACACAGATCTCACTCAGAGAGATAGAGACAACACACAACCAAACTGTAGATGGAGATTGAGGATTCATATGGAAGAATAGGAGGAAGAATTGTGGGCCCCAAAGGGAATAGGAACTGCACAGGAAGACCAAGAGAGTCAACTAACCTGAACCCTTGGTGCTCTCAGAGTCTCAGCCACCAACCAAAGAACATACATGGGCTGGACCTAGGCCTCCCCACTCACATGTAGCAGGTGTGCACTTCACCTTCATTAGGGTCCTGAACAACTGGAGCTGAGGCTATCCCAAAACTGTTAACTGTACATGGGATATGTTCTACTAGCCAGGCTGCCTTGACTGGCCTCAGTGGGAGAGGAAGTGCGCCTAGCCTTTGCAGAGACACGAAGTGCCAGGGTGGGAGACATACCCAGGGGGACTGATTGTACAGGAGGTCACTGTAAGAGTGGTGACTAGGAGGGGGCAGTGAACAGTATGTAAAGTGAATAAGCAAAAGAACAAAATTAAGTCAAATTAAAAAAATAATTCAGAGAGAGAGAGAGAGAGAGAGAGAGAGAGAGAGAGAGAGAGAGAGATTGTAGAATGAAGATAAAATGTTATATTTTGGGCACTGCAGAGATGGCTTGGTGTTTAAGAGCACTTGTTGTTCCTATGAGGATCCAGATTTGGTTCACAGCACTCACAATTGCATGTAACTCTAGTGCCAGGGGTCCACGACTTTCTTCTGGCCTCAATAGATACTAGCATATATATACCTTTTTTTTTTTTTTTTTTTAAGAATTAACAGTGTTCTACAGTTTACTTGGCTATGTGGAAATTGCTTATTTTTTTTTATTGGGTATTTTATTTACATTTCAGATGTTATCCCCTTACCCCATTTTCCCCCCACCCAGGAACCCCCTATCCATCCCCCATCCTCCTGCATTCTATGAGGATGTATATATATGTTTGCTAAGCCTTGAGAATTGAAAAAGATACTGAAAGCCATTAATTAATAAATATCCTGAGTTAGACGTGACTGTATTCATGCTATTTAAAATAAAGCAGGACTCCTCATCAAGTCCTGAGATGGTTTCTCTTATGTTTTTGGTTGTGAGCCTAGCCTTTAATGGCTGAGCCATCTCTCCAGCCCAAGATGGTTTCTCTACAGAAGTAACTGCACACCTCATACGACATTTCAGTATCAACTGCAGTGAACGTCCTCTGGATGTGGTTCAGAAGAGGCTGTGATAAATTGCTAGAAAAATTTATTGCCAGCATATGTAAGACAGAGTCTGGTTATAATATCTAATATGAAACACATGGACATAATTGATAATTGTTATGAGATAATCTCACCAGGAAATGACTTCACTGAGTTCATTCTGGTCATACCCTGAGTTTCCTCTCTTATATGCCACCAAGGTAGTAAAGACAAGTGGTTATATTTTGAAGTTTTTCTCTGTAACTTTCAATAATAATAACAATAAATATTATTAGTAGTTGTAGTACATATATACATATATATGACTAATGAACGTGGTAAACTATATACTAAAAAGTGCAGCAATGACTCAGCTCTTTCTTATAGTGCTACAGGTAGAACATTCTTATGGAAATTTTGAATAAAAATGAATTTGTTTCAAAATTCTAGATTGACTGTTGTGACTACAGAAATAATTTTTTTTTTTTGATTTTATAGGTGGAATGGGGCGGAAGTGGGTAGGGAAGTCAGTATTAGTTAGGGACAGGGAGGAGATGCGGGAAGGAAACTGGGGAGAAACAGGTATAATTGATGGGAGCATTTGAGAGGTGGTATGGAAACCTAGTGCAGTGGAAATACGCTAAAATATATAAAGATGATCCTGATGAAGTGTCTAAATAATGAGACATGGAGTTCCAACTTAGCTTTCAGTCCTGGAACTGAGCTGCATCCAACTGAGTTGTTTGAAAAGGGGTCCCATAAAAAGTCCCCAAACAATCCAGGTAGTTGTCAAGACCATAGGTTGCTCTCTATAAACTGAAAGCAAGGGCGTATTAGCTGAAGACAAAAAACACAACACTACACAATGCATTGAAGATGGAGAAGTAGAGCTAGCATCTACATAAGTGCCTTCACCCTATGTTGTAATGTGCAGAAAGGTACTATACATGTTACCAAAAGAGAAATGCACACTAAGGCCAGCAACAAACCCATTGATCAACAATGCTGTTCTGCTGCGAGAAATTCTAGGAAAATGGTGGCACAAACTTGTAACCAATCATTTGCAGTATGACTTAAGGACTATTCATGAGATGGAACCTATACCCAGTACTGCTTGGGTTATCAAGAACCAGAGACTAGATAGTCTAGAGACCTAGGGTAAACCCAACTAAGACTGGTCAAAAAAGTAAAAATAAAATGACTCCAAATGATATTGTCTATACTAACAGATCAGTGCCTTATTCATCTACCACTAGAGATGCTTACTTCTCCAGCCAGACATGAAGAGAGAGAGAGAGAGAGAGAGAGAGAGAGAGAGAGAGAGAGAGAGAGAGAGAGAGTTAGTTCTTGGAACATAAAGTTCTAATTCCTCCCCTAGAACGCAAGGAGCCTCACAGAAAAGGAGTAGAAAGAGTATAAGAGACAGCAGATAGATGACAGCAGGAAACAAGGCCCTCTGTATCAACTGAGCAAAGCCCTTATAAACTCAGAAACTAAGCAGCAAGTACAGGGTCTCTACCGGTCTGCATGAGGTTTTCTGTGTATATATTAGAACTTTCAGTTTAGTATTTTATGAGACTTCTGAGTGTAGAAATGACCGAGTCTCTGATTTTTGTGCCTACTATTGAGGTTCTTTTATTTTTGTTGATTTGCTTTGTCCAACTTTGGTGTGTGTGTGTGTGGTGTGTGTGTGTGTGATGTGTGTTTTAGTTTATTATATACTTTATTTTGTTGTGTTTTGTTTTTACCTCTTAGAAGTCTGGGTTTTTTGTTGTGTTGTTGTTGTTTATTTCCTAATGAGAACCAGAAAGGAGAGTGGATCCAGGCTGGAGGAGAAGTGGGAGGAGCTGGGAGTAGACAGAAGGGAAATTGTAATCAGAATTTATTATATGAGAAATGTATGTACTTTTAATGAAAAGGAGAAAAGAAAACAAACACTAAACAAAAAAGATGTTTTGCTTACCTTTAAAAAATACTCTTTTCATTTTAATAGTTCTTTTATTGAAATTACCATCTACCACCATGCAGTGGATGGCCACAGTAGGACCCAGCAAAATGCGCAAGTATTTGGTGGAGCGCTAGCTGAAAAAGAGAAGCAGAACAATTTGAGCGCCATGAACAGAGGCAGAACTGGAGATAAAAGAGTGGAAATTAATAACTTAATGTGAGTAGCCTGCTCTTCCACCTGAGGCCATGCTGTCTTCCCTGTTGGAGCTACTGCTGAGGCCATATTTCGATCTGTGACCAATGCAGCTACAGGGGTCTTTGTTGATGTCCGTAGCACATGTTACCACCAAAGGCCATGAGAGCATCCATGGACTGGACTGCCACCTGAGACCGTATTGATGTCCAAGGGCTGTACAGAACTGGCCCTGGCCCTGGCCCCATCCAATGGCCGTGGTTTGGGAGAGAAGGCCCTGCCACTGTATTGCTCACAGTGGCATAGCTGTGGGAAAGTTGTCCCCCTCACCGCTTACCACCTGCAGAGGCAGAAGAGCTGGCCCTGGGGTCAGAAGAGCAAGAGAGCTGGTCTTATCCCTCACCAGTTGCAGCACTTGGGAGAATTTGTCCTGTACCTTTCCTGGGCAGGACAAAAGAGATGGCCTTGGTGGTTAAGGCACAGGTGAGCCATCCTGAGGACGTGAACGCAGGAGAGCTGGCCCTGCCCTTTGCCATCTGCAGCATTGAATGAGCTAGCTAGGGCTGTGCTGGAGACCAGGTGCTGTTGGTGTGGGTGTGGAAGATCTGGAAGGTTGATCAGCTATTACTCAGGCTCAGATTCAGTGTTTGTGTGTGTGTGTCTGTCTGTGTGTATCTCTGTGTGTCTGTGTCTGTGCCTGTGAGTGCTTGAGAGACAGAATGAGAAGAGAGAGAGAAGAGAGAGAGAGAGAGAGAGAGAGAGAGAGAGAGAGAGAGAGAGAGAGAGAGAGAGCATTTGCATGTTTGTATGCAAGTACATACACCACAGCCAGGTTTTAGACATTTAGGAAATGACTGGCAAGTTAGTGAGATTCAAACTTTGGCCCTCATGCTTGATCAGAAAGGGCTTTTAACTGCTGCATCATCTTTCCAATCAGCTAAGGGCACAGAATATTTTGCTTTTTTTTTGAACCACAACTTACCAATTTTAAATATTATAGATTAGACTGTTGATGTTATATTTGAATTATTTGACAAAACAAAAAGCCTAGAGATTCGTATTTCCATGTACTTTACAGATTCATTTAAGTTTAAGACAATGATTATAACTTTATTATAATTTACCTAACAAGTTATGTCCACTTTTGAGTGAATTTACACTATATTTGTCTTTCTGGTCACCTCATTCAATATTATTGTATTCTAGTTGTATTTCTTTGCTTGCAAATTTCATAATGCCACTTTTAAATAGCTGAGTAATACTTCATTGTATAAATGTACCACGTTTTCTTTATTATTCATTATTATTTCTTTTTTGAAGGATATCTAGATTGTTTCTAATTGTTAGCTAATATGAATAAAACCACAATGAATATAGTTAAGCAAATGTTTTTTATGTAGATAAAGAGCTATTCGGTATATACAAAAAATTGACATAGTGGGTCTTAAAGTATAGTGATTCCCCATTTTGTCAGGAACTGCCATGTTAATTTCCAGAGTGGCTAAACAAGTTCACACTCCCACCAGCAAAGAAGAAGTGTTTCCCTCATCCCACATTCTTGCCACCATGAACTGTCACTTGTGTTATTAATCTATTGATAGGTATAAGATGAATTTCAAAGTAGTTTTGATTTGCATTTCCCTGATGGCTAAAGATGCTGAACATTTCTTTAAGTCTTTTCCTAGTCATTTGAGATTCCTCTACTGAGATTCTCTGTGTAGATCGGACCCATTTTTATTTGAAATATTTGGGTTTTTATTAATTAATTAATTAACTTCCAAAGCACTACCCCACCTCCTGGTACACACCTCATCAAGACGTTCCCCCATCCCTCCAATCCTTCTCCTTTGAAAAAGTAGGGACCCTCTTGTGTATTCCCCCACCAGGGCACACCAAGTCTCTCTCAAATTGGGTGTATTCTCTCCCACTAAGGCCAGAAAAGGCAGCCCTGTAGGGGAATGGATATCACAGTCAGGCTACAGCTTTAAGGAGAGACACCTCCTCTCCAGTTGTTGGAGTCAGCATGGAGACTGAGCTGCATACCTGCTGGACTGTGTGCCGCCGGGCTCATTCCAGCCTGTGTGTGTTCATTGGTTGGTGGCTCAGTATCTGAGAGTTCCAATGGTCCCAGGTTACATGACTCTGTTGGTCATCCTATGGGGTTCTCATCTCCTTCAGGCACTTTAATCCTTCCCCCAACTCTTTTATAAGAGTCCCTGATCTCTGTCCAATGTTTGGCTATGGGTATCTGTTTCAGTGACCTCCTGGGTGGAGTCTCTTAGAGGACAGTTATGCTAGCCTCCTGTCTGCAAGCATGACAGAGTATCATTAATAATGTCAGGGATGAGTGTGATTGCCCATGGAATAGTTTCAAGTTGGGCTGGTTATTGTTTGGCCATTCCTTCAGTCTCTGCTCCATCTTTGTCCCTGCATTTCTTGTAGACAGGGACAATTTTTCTGCAAAAGTTTGTGGGTGGATTGCTGTCTTATCCTCCTATTGGGGTCCTGCTTGCTACAGAAGGTAGCATCTTCCTGAAGAGATTCCATGTTTCCATTGTTAAGCATCTTGGCTAAGATCTCCTGCATTGACTCCACCTGACTTCTCAACAGAAACTTTAAAACCACAAGATTTTAAACAAATATCTTGCAGACCCTAAGGAACACAGATGTCAGCAAAACTCTGAGTCAACAAGGATGGCGAAAACAAGATTTTCCATGTCAAAAAAAAACATATTTAAATATCTTTCTACTAATTCAGCACTATAGAAGAAAAACTTCAACACAAGGAGGGTAAGTACACCCAAAAGTACACAAGAAATTAATCATCTTACAGCAAAACCAAAAGAAAAGAATCACACACACAGTACCATCTCCAATATCAAAATAACAGGAACTAACAATCATTGATCTTTAGTATCTCTCTACATCAATGGACTCAATTCACCAATAAAAAGACACAGGCCAGCAAATGGAATATGTAAACAGGATCCATCATTCTTATGCATACAGTAAACACACCTCAGAAACAAAGATAGGTACTACCTCAGAGTAAATGGCTGGAAAAAAATTCCAAGCAAACAGTCCCAAGACACAAACTGGATTAACCACTATAATGTTTAATAAAATGGATTTTTGACCAATAGGTATCAAAATAGATGAGAGGGATACTTCATACTAATCAAAGGAAAACTCCACCAGGATGACATCTCAATTCTGAACGTCTATGTCCTAAGTGCATGGGCACACACATTCGTAAAGGGAACATACCAAAGTGAAATCACACATTGAACTCCACACAATTATAGTGGCAGACTTCAGCACTACACTCTCACCAATGAACAGATCATCAAAACAGAAACTAAACAGAAAGAATGAAACTTATAGATGATATGAACTAAATGACTTTACAGATATTTGTTTTTTTTTTTTTTATCTTTATTTTTCTTGAGACTTTTAAAAATATTTTTTGGATATAAGAATTCATATGTAGAATTAGTAAAAATCTTTTTATCATTCTCTAGGCTGCCGCTTTGTGTCAATGACAGTGTCCTTTGCCTTACAGAAGTTTTTCAGTTTTAAAAGGTTCCATTTATTTACTTGTTAATTTTAGTGCCTGTGCTAAAGGATTTCTTTATAGAAAATTCTCCGTTGTGCTAAAGTGTTCCAAGATATTACCTAATTTCATGTCTATTGGGTTCAGTGTGTCTGATTTAATGTTGAAGGCTTTGGTCTCCTTAGACTTTTTTGTGAAGGGTACTAGATATGCAACTATTTGTATTCTTCTACATGTAGACATCCAGTTAGACTAGAAGCATTTGTGAAAGATGCTATATTTTTTTATTTCCACTGTGTATTTCTGATCTTTTTAAAATCAAAACCCAGTTGTCTATAGGTATATGTATTTATGTCTTGATACTCAATTCTACATTTTGATCAATATTTCCATTTTTATGCCAAATGTCATGTAGTTTTTATTATGTCTGTAGTACAACATGTTATCAGAAATAGTGAGGTGTTCATCAGTTTTATTTTAATTATTTATGACTGTTTTAGCTCTCCGGTTTTGATGTTTTTCTATATGAAGTTGAAAATTGTCTTTTCAAGGTCAAACAAAATGGTGTTGAAATTTTGATGGGAACCACATTGAATCTGTATATTGCTTTTGGTAAGATAACCATTTTTACTATTTTAATCCTACTAATCCATGAGCATGGGAGACTTTTCCATCTTATGGTATTTTCCTCAATTTATTTCTTTGAAGACTGGAAGTTCTTATCATATAGGTCTTTACTTGTTGTTAGTACCTCAATTTCTTTTTTTTTTTCTTTTTTTTTTCCTTTTTTAATTTTTTTTTTTGCTTATTCACTTATAACCTCGTCACCCTCCACAATCCTCCATTTGTTTCTAGTACCTCTCCTGTATCGCCACTGCATTTAAGTCTTGAAGGTAGGGAGATATTGTGAAAATCCTCCATTGTGTTCATAATTTCTAAGAGCTTCTAAGGGCTTTTCAAGTTAGATTTTTAGATTTTTAAAATTTTCTAACAAGGTAATAACATCACCTTTATACATTCACAATGTTGAACCGATAAATTATCCAAACAGGTGCACCTTGTCATTTTTTTGCCTTTCTTATCATTTTGTCTTAAATATGGATTCAAAGTATAGTGTTTATAAAGGATAAGCTCACTTTGTTCTTTATTTTGTTTGATGTAAAAGCTTCTCACTACTATAAATGCTATGAGCTGCAAATTTTTGCAAATTTCAGATAATAGAGGGTAATCTACAACTAATGTATTGAAGTCTTTGAGCATGAATAATTTAGGAACTTATTAAGTTTTCTACTATAGATATCAATAGTAAACTGCATGTTTTTTTCCCTCCTCAGCTTGCCCATATGATGGTCTGCAATAATTAATTAATTTAAACATTCTTTGTTCAATTTTTATGATTTTATTTATTTATATTCCCATTGATATTGAACTTTTATACCTAAAGTATATTCCACTTAAATATATGTCATAAATCTCATTTATACAATTGTGACTCTGGTAATATTTTACTGAGAATTTAAAAAAAAATAGGTTTATGATGAAAATACTGATATGTAACATTTGCTTTAAAAGAGGTTTGTCTTAAAATAATTATTGGTTTATAGATTTTTTTCTTTTTCCATTTTATGCAAAAGATTACAGAGAGTCTGTTAACGATTTGTTGCTGAAAAGTTATAAACACTTGCCACAAGGAATCACCTTAAACCAGGGCCTGGAGAATTCTAATTTAGAATGTCACTAGCAATTGCTTCAGTTGTTTAGTATCTATAGGTATAATTACATTATGTTCACCAGCTTGTGCAATAATTTACATTTACTTTTCTGCTTATTTTGAGTTTATTTGCTTTTTTAGTTTCTTGAGGTAGAAGTTAAGGTTATTAATTTATCTGTTTCAATATTTTTAACATGTACATTTAACCTAAGACTACTTTCCTGTGGGACTGCATAAGGGTATCCTGGTTCTTGGCTTGGGCATGGGCTAGAACCCTGAGACTCCAAGGGAGAAAACAGCAGGAGTTCGGCTACGTCCCCAGAACTCAGGGTCCTAACAAGCAGTCTAATCTCCATAGACCTACATTGTTCAGTCACGAAGGCCATTACAGCCCCTCCCAAAGTGCACAGGTAGGGGGTTTGTAACTACAGGCCTCAGGCCCTAGGGATTTACATACTAATGAAGCAGGGCGAGCAATAGCTTCCTCCTCCGACCTCTACTCCTCTATTAACTCAGGCCTGCTGAGTTGGGGGTTATTCAGATCCATTTACATCGCATGACAATAAACCTTTGGAACCAAGACTTCTATATATTGGCTGCTGCCTGCTCAACTCGCATGGAACGCTTCGCATTGGACCAGCAGTCCCAGGCGATGCGCCTGCTGGCTGCCAGGTCGGCTCGCTGTGGCCCATTTTTCCAACTTTCCAATACTACCATGCTATATTCACGAATTGACATTTATTAGTTAAATTTTTTTTTGATTATAGCTTGATATAATATCATTATTTACACTTTTTTTTTTATTTCAAGACTTTCGATGTCTTTATTATTTGCTGTTTGTTTTCAAGTATAGTCATTCCACGTTCCAGAAAGAAACCTTACTACATGAGTGATTTTTTTTTTAATGTTAAGAAAGGTTTATTATAAACAAGGAATGTGGTTTTTCTGGGAAATATAGCTACTTCTAAGACGATAATATCAATATAGTACTACTCTTTTAAGATGTAAATGGGTCAGGATGGAGAGGTAGGTCACTGGTTAAGAACGTTACTGCTCATTGCGAGAACTGGAGTTTGATCTTGTGAATCAACTTGGCTTGAAACTCAGCTATATTGGAACCCTATGCCTTCCTGTGTCCTCAGGTACCTCACCTCTCTGACATGAATACACACATATAAATACACATACACCTATACATATACAAATAAGATTTAAAAAACAGATCATGACAAGATTTATAATCATTTATATAGTACTAGAAAATTAAATTATATGGCTGATTTAATATTGTTGGGGATATATCAAATCTCCAGCATAATTTTTCTCCCTGTTCTTATAGTGAACCAAAGAATAGAAATTGGGATCGGCAGAGGCATCAGTGGCTAAGGTCCTGAGGTCCTGAGTTCATTTTCCAGCACGACATAGTGGCTCACAACCATCTGTAATGGGATCCGATGTCCTCTTCTGGTGTGTCTGAAGACAGCTACAGTGTACTCATATACATAAATAAATAATTCTTTAAAAAAGAAAAACTGGGGTTATATTGCATAATTTCAAGCATAAAGGAAGGAAAGACATAAATTCATAATACAGTAATGAAATTATTAACTATAATAAATGCAATGTCTGTTGCCACTGAGATTTTGTTTCATAGTACACCTGATTTGAATGAGTAAAAATAGTATAAAAACAGATCAATTTATGTACTCAGTTGTTTAAAAATGAACAAATGCCTTTGAATATATGTTTGAAATATATAGGAACTTATTTTCATGGTAGATAAGCAACAATCTATAATGTTATCATTTAATGGTGGTGTTAACTTATTTCCATTTTATTTTATCATCACATTAGAATTTTTGACCTCACAGTTTGAAGATAATTACAACTAAAATGTAATTGATTTAAAAATATTCTTTAATCCCTGGGAGCTTTGGGGAGGTTCTGGTTGGTTGACACTGTGGTTCTTCCTATGAGGTTGCAAACCCCTTCAACTCCTTCAGCCTTCCATAAACTCCTCCACTGGAGTCCCTGTGCTCAGTCTGACCTTTGACTGTGAGCATCTGCATCTGTATTGGTCAGGCTCTGGCAGAGCCTCTCAGGGGACAGCTATCCCATCCTCCTGTCAGCAAGTACTTCTTGGCATCAGCAATAGTTTCTGGGTTTGGTGTCTGCAGATGGGATGGATCTCTAGGTGGGGCAGTTTCTGCATAAACTAACATTCAAAGAGTACACATGGCGGGGGGGGGGGCGACCATGGCCTCAGCTGGATATGTAGCAGAGAGACTGCCTTATCAGGTATCACTGGGAAGGAAACCCCTTGTTCCTATGGAGGCTCAATAACCCAGAATATAGGAATGCTAGGGTGCTGAGGTAGGAGTGGGTAGGTGGGTGGGGGAACACCTCATAGAAGCAGGAGGAAGGGAAGTGGATGGGGGTTTGTGGATGGGAAACTGGAAGGGGGATAAAATTTGAAATGTAAATAAATAAAATAACCAATAAAATGAAAAAAAAATATTTAGTTGTTGGTTTAAGAAAACAGTCATTAAGTGAAGAGTCAATAGAAAAGTGTTGTGTTAGAGACTTGTCATATGCATAATCATGAATGTTCCACAGAGGAGAAGAAAGAGACATCATGGCAGGCAAAGGAGATAAGTTTTGAGTGGCCTAATGCTTTTGTCAGACTTTCATCATCATCATCATCATCATCAGTCAATATACATTCTCTACATCATAGTCTTCATCATAACATCCACACACACACACATCATCACAGGCAGAGAGAAAAGTTCTGAATGCAAGAGCTCTTTATTCTAAACACTTCACAACACAAGACATCACACCAGAAGGACCACAAAAACACGACACACACACAAACGACACGACACAAAGAGAGAGAGAGAGAGAGAGAGAGAGAACACAAAAACACGTGCACACACAAACACACAGAGACAGAGAGAGAGAGAGAACAGAGAGACGAGAGAGAGAGAGAGAGAGAACACACACACACAGAGGTATATGTCATTGAGTTTTATAATTGCCATCTTGATATTCATCTACACTAAAATACTTTTGAGTGACTAGTCTCAGTCTAAATTATAAATATAAAATGATTACTAATATTCTTTCTATCCAACCCTAAATTAATTAAGTTGAAACTGAAATATCCCTGTCATTGGGAAGGAACAATATCTAAAGTAATTTTTAACATGCTTGTTGTGATGGGCAAATGAGACTTGGCAGTTATTAGTTTCATCATGTGATTCCTATGGGACTCATAGCTTTCTGTATCTTTGATAGCACTGTACCATTAAAAGAAGCAGGTTTGAGCAGCAATCTCTGGGAATTCTTTACAAACATTTTGTAATGAAGTGACTCTCACAGAGGAATGAAGTTCAATTTGGTTTTACTAATTGTTTTCTTCTTTCCCCAAGAAGAGATTTTAATTGGGGTTTTCATTTGACTTCAAACAATATTCTCTAGACAAATGATATTTGTATAAAAATAAGATTAGGAAGTCCCAATAAAGGGGAATCATTCTCAGCTACAAATTGTTTATGCATTTCGAGCAGAAGGCAGAAAACAGATGTGTGAACTTTCCTGGGGTGAGAAAACAAATGTCCATTTTGACATTTTTGTATTTAAGACAAAAGGAAAAAACAAGAGAAACATCAGAAATTACCAACAGGAGTTGTCATAGGTCTCACAAATTACAGCTAGGATGACATGGTAATTTTATTTACTAAAAAGAAAAAAGATAAACATTGGAAAAAAATAAGTATAAGTCCTGATATTCAAATGAAAATATTTGTAGGTTTTGAACAAGTTTTAGGGGTGAAGATGTTTATATCATACTAGAATCCATGATCACTAGTTTGAACTACCAAACACACAGTATTTTTTTTTCTAGGCTGTTCTGGCTTTGTCCCCTTCTTACTGTCCCAAAATCAGATGACCAGTCTGATTCAAGTCAGACACTTAAGAGGAAACTTTTAAACAAACATACTTGGGTCTGGAGCATAAGGACTGAATTCCAACTCCATATCAAGCTTTCTCAGTAGATTAAAAGCATCATGAAATGATTTCTTAATATCATTCATACATGAAAGACATTTGGATCTCTGTAAGATTGAACCTAATGATCAACATTTCTGTAAAACTACTCAGTGTATGTGTCTAGATGAGAGCAAGCAAACTGAAATGTGTTTACCTCTTAGCTGTTAAAAGATACAGCAGGATTTTCTAGAGTTGGAGAGGCAGAAACATAAATAGGCCAGTAACATACTGCAAATGAGGCATAAGGCAAAAGAGTCCTATTCTACCTAGACCAGGAACAGATAAATATACTGAGGCCCAGCAGAAACAGAGAGAGCTTTCTAGCTCTGAGCATGGTTTTAAGCCAGAACCTTGAGAAAGATTTAAGTGAACCGAGAGTTTAATGGGGCATGGGTCCTTGGACTACATTACTATTCCAACTTATGGAGTTACCTAAATCACTTTAGGTATTAGGGAGTGAAAGTTTCAAATTTGGACCATGAGTACTCCTTTGTCCCATTTATATTGAGGCCAGCTTTGGGTGGAGAGCTCAAGAAGGGAACACAGTATGAGGTCCTCCAAATGGAGCTTTTTAGATTAGCCTGAAGCCAGGCTGAGGGTGTATACCTTGGAATGGATAATTCGGAGCCCATGGCTGGGCCTTCACCAAGGTAAAGGTAGCAGTCAACATCTAGTTGAATTGAGAGTTCTCTATGTTCTGGAAAGTCCAAATGTGCCAGGAACGTAAACCACATTTCCAGCATATACAATTGCAAGACTAAGTACCCGCAGGACCAGTGCAGATTGTTAATGCTTTTAGATGATGGAGTAGTGGGTCAGTGAAGAATTTAATATTCAGAATTTAGAATTCCTAATTCATAATTTACAATTTTGAAATCTCCACTAAACTTTCTCACAGCCAGTGAAAAAACTCTCATATCATCAAGTGAGCAAGCGTAAGTAAGCTCCAATAAGCCCCCAAACATAACCAGGGTACCTTGAGTTAGGTGCATATTACTTTGCCCTGGTAATTCTCATGTTACATATGTGTTCCGTTGAATGAGGCCTGGCTTTCTACGTAGGTCAGACTGTATGAGGGTTGTAAGGCAAAAGGCAGAGATGGAGAGAAATTAAAAAAGACAAAGATAAAACAGCTGCCTGAGAGAAATGGATGGTGCTGCCAGTTATTTCGGCTGGAGCCCAGGAGCTTATGAGAGGCAGGGAGGTTGGCCCATGTGCAGAATTATGCCACTAGTTGGCTCACGTTTCCTATTTGAGGTTTTAGAATCATATGTTATTTAAAAGGCAGCTGTGGATGGACAGAAGCTGGAAAGGAAGAAGGGCTTGGTATGACCTTAGGCAGGACTGTGTTCATTTCATGTGATAGGGCAATTTTATCACCCATGTGTGCAGATAGCCAAAATGCCTATAGAGGAAGATAGCTTGTGGCCCTTATAGAGGCTGAAATGACTTCCTAGTTCACTAGGGAATCTAGAAAATGTGTTGTCTAAACAGAAAACTATCCACATCTATTATAGAAATCTACAACTGGTCAACGTGGATAGAACAACTGACTGTGGTTTTTCTAGTCTAAGATGATATATATAGAAAACAACATTTATACCCAACGGTCCAGTAATATCACTGATGTGTGGAAGATTAAAGAGCCAGAGAACCAGGACATATAACCTAGAGTCTAAAAGCATTTATCTAAACATGACCAGCATAGTAACAAGACTGATTGATGTACAATGAAGATAGGGAAATCTCACAAAACCAAACTCTATTTGAAAATCTTGTTGTACTGACAATAATACGTGCTGAGCTTCTATCCTGAGGAACAGATTCTTTGGCAAGCCTGTATGACAATTGTAGTCAGGTGATGTAAGAAATTCTATAAAAAAAAACATACTAGAACAAAATAAAAAACAACTCTCATTGAATCTTTTTATGACAATAATCTGTTGTTCTCTCTTCCTGTTCAGCTTAGCTTGTCAGTGGTTAGACTTAAAATAACTCTCTAGCATCTAGTACTCTCTGTCTCTCTCTCTCTGTCTCTCTCTGCTCTGTCTCTTCTCTGCTCTGTCTCTCTCTCTCTCTCTCTTTCTCTCTCTCTCTGTGTGTGTGTGTGTGTGTGTGTGTGTAGCAATAAGGAAGAAGTCATAAATTTAAAACCAGTGGGAAGAAGACATGGGAAAGGTAGGAGGGGTGACAGAGAAGTTGATAAGATTGTAAATTCAGACTCTCCTCCATTGTTGTTGGGATTGCAAGCTGGTACGACCACTCTGGAAATCAGTCTGAAGGTTCCTCAGAAAATTGGGCATAGTATTTATTACCTGAGAACACAGGTATACCACTCCTGGGCATATAACCAAAAGATACTCCAACATATAGCAAAGAAACATTGCAACTATGTTCATAGCAACCTGATTTATAATAGCCAGAAGCTGGAAAGAACCCAGATGTCCTTTAACAGAGAAATGGATACAGAAAATGTGGTACATTTACACAATGGAGTACTACTTGGCTATTAAAAGCAATGACTTCATGAAATTCTTAGGCAAATGGATATAACTAGAAAATATCATACTGAGTCAGGTAACCCAGTCACAAAAGAACACACATGGTATGCACTCACTGATAACTGGATATTAGCCCAAAAGCTCACAATACCTAAGATACATTCATAGACCACTTGAAGGAAGCTCAAGAAAAAAAAAAAAAAAAGACCAAAATGTGAATGTCTCAGTCCTTAGAAAGGGAACCAAATACTCAAGAGAGGAAATACAGAGACAAAGTGTGGAGTAGAGATCGAAGGAAATGCCATCCAGAGATTGCCCCACCTGAGGATAATCCATATACAGCACCAAACCCAGATACTATTGTGGATACCAAGAAGTGCTTGTTGAGAGGAGTGTGATGTAGCTGTCTCCTGAAAGACTTCCAGAGCCTGACAAGTATGGAGGTGGATTCTCTCAGCCAACCACTGGACTGAGCACTGGGTTCCCAATGGAGGAGTTAGAGAAAGGACTGAAGGAGCTGAAGTGAGTTTGCAACCCCTGAAAGAACAACAATATCAACCAAACAGACCCCCTAGAACTTTCAGGGACTAAACTACCAACCAAAGAGTACACTTGGAGGGAACCATGGCTCCAGCTACATATGTAGCAGAGGATGGACTTGTTGGGCATCAATAGGAGGAGAGGCCCTTGGTCCTGTGAAGGCTTGATGCTACAGTGTAGAGGAATGCCAGGTGGGGAGGGGGAGTGGGGGGTGAGTGGGGGAACACCTTCATAGATGCAAGGGAAGGGGGGATGGGATAGAGAAAATCTGGGGCAGGGAAACCGGGTAAGGGGATAACATTTCAAATGTAAATAAAGAAAATAGCCAATACAAATGTTGTAAATTATATCTTTAAAAGGAAAATATATTAATATTGAAAATAACAGAAGGTAGAAAGAAAGATTTTTTTTAATTTATTTTTTAAGGTCATTGACTTACCTAATTAGAAAACAAACTAAAAATATAACTGATAACAATTGTTTGTAAGTGGATATAGTTGAAATCAACAGGAATTAGATTGTCTGTTCTTTGTCTTTCTGTTTTAAAGAAGAGGGAATCAAGCTTTCTTGTCTGCATATTTGACTGACTTTCTGGAGAAAGTTAATGGGGCTAGACCCCATGAGAGGCTGTCCCACTTCACTCATGGCTAAACTATTTTTATAGTTTGGCAGTATTCCAGGTCTAACAGCAGAAAATAAGGACAAAATTCATGATGCATTTAGATCTGCTTGGCTGTATTCAAACATGTGACGCTCAACAAGGTGTGCTTAACTATGTGGGGAAAAGTAGCCGTGTTTTGGAATCTTCGAGTGCCTCCTACATTCTGGTTTCAGGAAGATCGTGAAGATTTCTAAGATCCTTAAAATTTAATTTTTAGATATTTTTACACTCTCACAGAGACTTAGTACAAAGTAACAACAGGGAAAAGTCAAATTAAATCTACACAATATTTTGACACAATGCGAGGAAAAAACATTGTGATAGCTTTAGAATTAGCCACATCCAGCTAATTATGTAAAGGGAGTACTGCTTCTGATGATCATGTTTATGTCCAATGTATATTTATTTATGAAAATATGCATAGTTTCCCTATAGCAGGTTTTGAAATCATTAACATTATAAAAAGTACATAAATATGAGATAAGATAATGATATGGAAATATTAATTAAAATGTATAAGTGAAGAAAATTAAAAGTAAATAATCTAATGTTATAACACAGTGATTATATATATATATATATATATATACATATATATATATAACATATATGTGTATATATGGTTATTTGATTGCAGAGATCCTATTTTTATTCATTATGCATGAAATATTTCTCTTATAATTAAGCTATTTGTTAAGGGATGCTTTCTATTTTGTTCAACAAATGAGACATGTGGATTGGAGAAATGACTTAATGAGTGAAGTGTCTATTCCACAAACAAAAGGATGTGAATTTGAGTTCCCAGAACCATTTTAATGCAGCAGCATGTGTTTGTATTGTCATAACTCCTGTAGGAAAATGGCAGAGACTGGAAAGTCCCAGGAAGCTCACTACTGATAAGCCTGGCATGCACAGCAGTGAAGACAAAAATTCAGTTTGTCTCAAACAATGACAGGAGGTGACACAACTCTTGAGCTGGTCTCATGATCTCCACATTTGGTCTGTGCATTAACACAGACACACACAACACACACACACACATACACACACATGCATACACATAAAAAATATCATAAGTGGATATTCTAATTTCTATTGATATTATATTATACTATATATTTATTATATCATTTAAAAATTTTACTGTATTTGTTAGTGTTTTGTTAACTTAGATGAATAGTGTGCCTATATTAATTTACTAAGCTAGTTTTAACCTCATAACTTCACACTGTATTAGAGACCCATTTCAATCGTTTTTTACTGTGACTAACATTCAATATTTTGTGTGCATATCTCTAGACGGATTGGCTTATATTTTGTGTTTAGTGTGTACACTGTATCATTTGAAGAAAATTTGGAACTATTTTACTGTGGTTAAGCAATATCTTTCAAACTGATGTTAATATTAATATTTTGAATTTTTCCCACGAGCACAACACTTTTACTGACATTAAGCAAAAATAAATCAAATAAATATAAATAAAGTAAATAATAAGTAAATAAATAAATAAATAAATAAATACTTTCCAATAGGTTTTAAATTTACTTTGCTTAGATCCATCAGATAATAATTGTCTATGGCCATGGTATCAATTAAAACATCTTCTAAAATAATACGTAAACTTTTAAATTCCCATCTAATATATTGACTGTGGAATGGATGTGGTCTAGCAGGCATGAAAATATCCATCTTGTCATGCATTTACTACTATGACTGATGAAGAAGTTAGGTGTTCATCAGTGCTCATCAGTATTTCGAATGATATTTTCTTTCTTTTCTGGAAAGTATACTTCATCTTTTGAGTTATAAATAGGATATTCAGCATGCTATCTTCTAATCAGATGTTTTATCATCAACATTGTGTTGTTCTGTTTACAGGGAACACAGAGTAGACTTAGTAAATCCGCCTTTTACTTTACTTTCTCAAACCCTTAACATGCATGTTCCTGCTCTCTCTCAAGTTCATGGTCTATTCCTTTAATTATTGTTAGACATTCCTAAACACACCTTGCTCAGTCCCTAAAATGTACTTTTATTTTTAGTAAAGTTTCTAAAGGTTTTTAAATTACCAGTATAGTGCTAGATCAGAACTTGCTTTACTTAGATATTAGCTGTGTTAGCCATGACTAATAGAATCAGCCTGTTCTTGGATGTTTTGACGGAAGGCACTGATTGTTTCTAAGTAACTGTGAAAGATCTAGATAGTGTTTCCTTCAATGGAAGATTCTTTGCCTACATTAACAAAGCATTGTCCAAAGCCTCCATTAGTGACCTGAAGACCTCCTGAGTAACTTGTGACTACCTATATCAGAACTTGTAGTATGGGCTGGTGTCATGGCTCAGAAAGTAAAGGCACCTGTCACCATTATAGTCATAGAGAATCCAAAAAAATTATTTCAGCTTTCTTATACTTTTCCAGAGTTTCTTTTTACCTGGTTGTTTGATCTCCTTTAAAAAATCTCATCATTTACTGTGAAAAAGAATATATATTCTGCCATGCTTTTATGGGATGTTCTGCAGATATTTATAGGCCTATTTAATTGTAGGTGCCATTTGTCTGAATTTTCTTTTTTGCTCTAGCTTCCATTCTATTTTGTCAGATATAATGATGGTGACTCCTTGTTTACAGGCTGCAGCTCTTCAGAATGAATGTACATTCTTTGGTATGTTTTGTAATCCAATCTGCCAACATATGTCTTTAAATTAAGAATTGCTATCATTATGATTTGACTTATTAATGAAAGCTGTGTATTTATTCATGTCATTGACGTTTTTTGTGTTCAGTGATTTCTTTTTCCTCACTTTTCTAACTGCTATTCTAGCATAGTTTGCTTTTTGCTGGGATGGTGGAACCCTTTCTATCTTTACATACAATCTGAAGAATATTTTAGTGAGAATGTATCATTTTACAAATATTTTCAGATTACAAAGAAGATAATCTGAACTTTAGTCTGACATTCATTAATCAAACACTAAGACACTGAAAAAAAAATTGAAGGAATTTAAAAAAACTGTAAAATCCAAAAACAATTCATCAACAAATACAAACAAAACAGATAACATAAGCAGTCTTACCTACAAAAGCGTCTCCAGTATCTATGAAACAATATTGTTTAATGAGCAGTGGCTCCCAAAGAACATTCCACAATGATAATATTCCTCACATAAAACAATCGGTGGTAAATAAAGGAGATCAAGGGCATTCAACTTGGAAAAGAAGAAGTCAAAGTCTCATTATTTGCAAATGATATGATAGTATATATAAGTGACCCAAAAATCCTACTGAAAAATCCTAAAGCTGATAAACACCTTCAGCAACATGACTGTATACAAGATTAACTACAAAAAAAATCAGTATCTCTCCCTTATACAAATGATAATACAGGCTGAAAAAGAAACCTTGAAACGACACCTTTAGCAATAACAAAGATAAAATAATATATATTGCTACAACTCTAACCAAGCAAGTGAAAGACCTATATGACAAGACCGTCATAAATGAAGGAAAAAAAATTCAGGAATATATCAAAAATGAAAAGAATTTCCTGCTCATGGATCTGCATGGATTTATATAATTAACATTGTTAAAAATGGCCATCTTACCAAACACAATCTATAGATTAAAGCAATTTCCCTCAATATTCCAACACAATTCTTAACAGATCTTCAACAAAATATGTTAAGCATCATAAGGAAAAACATAAACTTAGGAAAGCTAAAATAAATTCTGTACATCAAAAAAACTTCTGGAGGTATCATCATCCCTAATCTCAAGCTGTACTATGGAGAAATAGTAATAAAAACTGCATGGTATTGATATAGAAACAGTGGATCAATGGAATTGAATTGATGACACAGAAATAAATCCACACACTTGATTTATGACAACATTGCCAAACCATACAATGGAAGAAAGAAAGCATCTTCAACAAATGATACTGGTATAAATACATGTTTGCCATAAAAGAATGCAATTAGATTAATATTATCACCAGCACAAAATTCAAGTCCAAGTCTTCGAAGACCTCAACATAAAACCAGGTACACTAAATCTATTATGTTGAACATATTGGTACAGGAGACAATTTCCTGAACAGACAATAGCCCAGGCAGTAAGACCAACAATTAATAAATGAGAACTCATGAAACTAAAAGACTTCTGTAATTCAAAAGACTCCATCATAAAGACAAAATGTCAGTCTACAGATTGAAAATAAAAACCTTCACCAACCTTCTATCTGACAGAGGGTAATACCCAAAATATACAGAACTCAAAAGATAGACACCAACAAATGAAATAACACAATTAAAAAAGAAATACTGGGATACAGAGCTAAACAGAATTGTCAACAGAGGAGTCTCTAATGTCTGAGAAACACTTAAAGAAATTTTCAGTGTCATTAGTCACCAGAGACATCCAGATCAGAACAACCCTACACCCATCAGAATGACTAAGATCAAAAACTCAAGGGACAACACATGCTGGTGAGATTCAGAGCAAGGGGAACACTTCTTTGATTGACCTCAAATTGGGGCAATTATTGGTTGGCTATACCTCAGTCTCTGCTCCATCTTTATACCTGCATATCTTTTAGGCAAGACAAATTTAGGGATGAAGGGTTTGTGGATGGATTTGATGGCCCCTCCCTCCTCTGGAAATCCTGCCTCGTGTTAGCAGGTGGCAACTTCGGTACCCCGTTATTAACTTAGTTGGTTAGCAAGCTGAACTTGAGTAGAATTCCTTCTTTAGTCTAACATTGTCCTTTTGTTTTGGAGTAAAAAGCAACAGACTTCCAGTGAGAGTCATCCAAAATAGAAACAAAGGTAGAAAAATGTTCTCCAAATGACAAGATATTGAACTCTAATTGTAGATATTTTAAAAAACATTTATTTCCTAACTTTGACATATTTTATGTAATCTACATAGGCAAAACTAAAATTTCCCATATACATGAAATATATGTAGGCTCTTTGGAAATAACTATATATTACATGTTTAGAAATTTGAGTTCAACATCTGATTCTAGGCAGTAAAGGGATTTAACTTCCATACATTTAAACTATAGATAATAGGGACTAAACAGATGTCTCAGTCATTAAGAATGTATATTGTCAATGCAGAAGAAATATGTTCATTCACTTTTTAGCACACGTATCAGGCACATCCACAACCCCTGTACTTTCCACACTAGGATATCTGAAACTGTCTTCTTGTCTCCCAATATACTTTCATTCACATGCACAAATGCACACCCCAAAAGATCAAACACACTTGGTTAAAAATCTAAAAGTTAAAAATAGACTATAGATAATAGACATTAACAAGTGAGAATGGAGATAACATTTATTTTACTTATTCTCTAGAAAATAGTATATCATCTCATTTGATAAAGCTTTGATATATCTGAAATATTGACGATCTTTCTCCACAGAAATTTTCTTAAGACAGTAGAGAATACGACATTTTAAAAAGTCCCTTTTTACTCTCTCATCAGATTCCTTGTCATTCTCTCAGCAGTGAATGACAACTTTAGAAATATGTAACCACTTCAGAGCGTTTTCCTGTGGATTGCCTGGTGGCTACCTTTATGCTGCTCTATTAATGTGTTCAATCAGGGAATCTTCCATCTCCCTGAAGGAACATGCAATATCAGGAATCCTCAATGGCATTTTGTACAGTTCACCTAACATGGCAGTTTATGATTTTTAATAATTTTAATGTTAAAAGCTAAAAATATTTCAATATTTTTGATATGTATTGTTACTATTTTTAATTTGACTCAGTACAAGTGTCAATGCCTGTTGTACTGAATAATGTTACTATAGAAAAACATTTTCTACAAACGACCATAGGACATTGAAATTATAACAAAAAATCACCTGCAATGTTTCATGGTCAAATAGTTGGAAAAACATTTTCCTGCTTATACTTCTACAAGCATTATTCTTTGCCTGTCATTGTGTGCATTTAATCCCAGCGCTATAAAGGCAGAAAAAGAAGTCCTTAAATTTGAAAGCAGCTTCATTATAATTTCTGTCTATCATGGTTCACATAGTGAAAGCCTTTTCAAAATAGGAACATTTTCTATTTTAAAATTATCCTTGCAAGGGCTGGAGAAATGGCTCAGTGGTTAAGAGCACTGACTCTTCTTCCTGAGGTCCTGAGTTCAATTTCCGGTGATCGCATGGTGGCTCACAACCATTTGTAGTGGGATCTGATGTCCTCGTCTCGTGAGTCTGAAGACAACAGTATACTCACATATTTAAAATAAATAAATCTTTTAAAAAAAAATAGCCTTGCTCATTGTGTATGTACTTTTGTGATCACAGTTTGTACTCTGTATGAATAAAGGTAGGCCAGAAGCAAACTGTTTGTGGCTTTGTCCTAATTTGACTAGGCCAAATTAAAGGAGGTAATAATTCTTTTTACAGAGGAGTTGCAGAAAATTCTCAGTAAAAAACAAAATGTGTGAGTATGCTTACATGATTGTCTAGTGGACCATCTTGTATCTAAAAGAACCAAAAAATAATTATATGATATAATTTTATAAAAATTAAATTGTGCATTACTTTCTGCCATGTTTTCTTAATAGTCAGGTGAAAACATCCCACCTTGATAATATTGGTCAATACAGTAACTGCAGTAACATAAATGTTCTTTCTAAAGCCAGCCTCACCACGTGTACAGTTTCTCAATAGTTTCCTTTCAGCAACGGAAATCATCAATACAGTTCTTTCTACTCTTCCCATTACACACACATTAGAGCAATTCAATGTATATGAGTATTTCCTTCACTTGTATCTGTTTTAGTTAGGGTTTCATTGCTGTGAAGTGACACCATGACCAGGCAAGTTTTTTGTTTCCTTTCTCTCTTTTTTTAATTAGATTTTTCTTTATTTACATTTCCCCTGGCAAACCCTATAATACCACCCTACCCGTGCATGTTCCCTCACCCACCCACCCCCGCATCCTGCCCTGGCATTCCAGTACACTGGGCATCGGGCCTTTACAGGACCAAGGGGTGCTCCTCCCATTGATGCCCGACGAGGCTATCCTCTGCTACATATGTAGCTGGAGCCATGAGTCCCTCCATGTGTACTCTTTGGTTGGTGGTTTAGTTCCTGGGAGCTCTGGGGGGTCTATTTGGTTTATATTGTTCTTCCAGTGCTGTTACAAACCCCTTCAGCTCTTTCAGTCCTTTCTCTGATTCCTTCATTGGGGACCCTGTGCTCTGTCCAATGGTTGGCTGTGAGCATCTGCCTCTGTATTTGTCAGGCTCTGGAAGAGCCTCTCAGGAGACAGGTATAAGGAAAACATTGAACTGGGCTGGTTTACAGTTTCAGTTATCATTATCATAATGATCAGTCCATTATCATGATGGTGGGAATCATGGCAGCATCCAGGCACACAAAGTGCTGGAGAAGGAACCGAGAGTTCCACATCTTGATCCAAAGGCAGCAAGAGCTATATTAGAAGCTTATAAAGAGTATAGGTATGGAGGGATAAATAGAGGCCAACCCCCATAACCTAGAAAAAAACTCTAGTACTTTTATTCCTATAATGCATCTATTTTATTGATTTATATATATATAATTTTAAAATACTATCTATTTTTGCATACAAAGTAGTCCAGCCCTTTTCTGACCACACAAAGAGGATTGAGTGGCACACTGGGTGTAGCTTGAGCATCAGAGACATCAAAGCATGCCTCCACAGTGATGCACTTCCTCCAACAAGGCCACTGTTAGTTCAAGAAAGCCACGCCTTCTGATAATGTCACTCCCTGTAGGGCCAAACATTCTCACACATGACTCTACAAGAACATACCTACTCAATCCACCACAGTATCTCATTGCTTTTTCTGACACTGTTAACTCTACAATTAATTTTCATAACCCAAAATACCAATTCAAACTATAAGTCCTTATCATCTCTCTCTAAATATATCATTCTATCTTTAACTATAAATTACCTATCTTCTTCCTGTCTGTAGAAATATATACAATATAAACCTATAATTATTTGCCTTTTTCTTGTTCTAAATAAAGCATAAACTATTTTTGGAATTTCAGATCACTCCACCAAAATCTATGGGTAAATTAAAAGAGCAAACCTTGTTGTCAAAAATTAATGCCCAACTAAGAAAGTGACGACGAGAGAACTGAGATATAGAATACGGTGAGGCTAATAGCAGCTATCCTGTACTTTCCAGTGCTTAATTATAGTAACTCGTAGAATTGGTTAAAACGACAAGGAGAAGAAAGCATGCTACTCATGTGATCTCAGACTCTCTAGCACCATAACAACAAAATCAATGATATCTGTTAAGTAAAAAGCTCCCATGTGGGGTATGGTCTGTCAGAGTTTCAGCTCACTTTGCCTGTTAACAGGCTCTGTTTCCAAAGTGTCTGGGTGTCTTCCAGTTTAAATTGTCTGAACCTGGCTGTATTAGTGGTTCTGTGAGAAAAAAAGTGCATCTGGAGACTATACATCTGCTTTCTTTCTTTTTAATCTTTGCTCTCTTCTTTTTATCTTTCTTTTTTCTCAGTATTCACATGGATATGTTTATTGAACTTACAGAAGTGCTAAGTGAGACAAAGTAAGCTGTGTAAGGTGAAAATGCTGTATATTCTGGCTGAGGGCAGCAAAAGGCTGGAGTATTTTGCTCGCAAAGACATCTTGTAGTAAGCAGCTTTGCTATTTTGAAATTGTATGGGTAATAAATAAAGCAGATACACTAGAAGAATAAATGTATAGTTAGTTTTCTTCTGGCTTACGTGGGAAAGCCCAATCTACCCCTCCATTCCAACACACTCTGTAAGCTTCTAACATGGGTTTATATGTTTAGCACTTCCTTTCTCCTGGTTGCCTAAACTTTATCTAAAAAATAATCATCTATTTCTTAGATGATTATTTCTAAATGTGTCCAATAAAATTGGTAGGAAACTATTCCCTGTGCCAGCATTTGCAAAAAAGGAAAGTGGGAGTTGAAAATCTTTAGTATCTTTGGGCTTTAGATACAGGTATTTTAGGATGAAATTAAAGGTTGTCCTCTGCAAACTTAAAGTGAAGTGCAAGTTTGGAAAATGGTTAGTTTTAAGCACTATGTTTTCCATTTTATGAAACGTGAACTGTAAATCTTTTTGATTACACTGTGTATGTATATATACTATAACATATATGATATATGTATGTTTATGATATATATTCTTTTGAATCATTCCAATGTTTGTCTCAATTTCTTTAATAAGTGATTCTCAGTGTGAATGGGGCCATTAAAACCATTTTGGATACTTTTACATTATCAAAGAGACATTCTGGGTTTGGAAATCGGCTAGTATGAGATAAGAGATGAGGACAGTGCCATTATCCATAAGAAATTATCTTGGAAGTCATCAATCACTCTAAAGATAAGAAACTATTATTTAAGGTTATCCAGGAAAGAAATAAACTATTTTAGCATGCAATCTCTTTTTAAATAAAAGTCCCTGATTTCTGAATTCCTGAGGACCCTGAGCAGAGTGATTAGTTGTGTCACAGAACTAAACAGTATTTCAAAGCTAAGCCAAAAATTTCCCATTGAGAAGAACTGCTTGCTCTTCTTGATGCATTGGTATAAAAGCAGAGCACTGTCAGGAGAAACTGACAATTCAATGATACTTGCAATCTAGACAGCTAACCAATTACAAAAGAATTTTGCAAAGTCTTTCACTGAATTGTCTCCCCCTTTGTAAAAGACGTTTACATCTGCTTTTATCTGTAATAGTATTGCCAACAGTGACTCACTTCTGCCAAATGTCTCCACTTTATAGATTGTCTTTCTAGTGATGATTTCCACATTTCTTTCCTATCAAGTAGGTGAAATGAAGAATGGTGTAGACCTCATGAATCTTCTGTAGCATGCTCAAATCTGTATATAACAGGTGTTCATAATTTTTCTTCATTTGAGCATGATAAGCTACGCTTACAATTTGTATGCTCTGTGGATTCTGTTTTTAAAACAAATTCGGAGATGGCTAATCATAGTTGTGAGAGTTCCATGATAGAATTCACTCATAAGTCTCAGTAAGTAAATAATATAATGGCTAGGCTGGTGAGATGGATCAGTGGTGAAGGGTCTTGCCCTAGAAACTTGGCATGAAAGCAGAAATAAAAATTGTGAAATGGGCCACACTATTTTGGTGCACAGCACTCATTGAAAGAAGTATAAATAATGGAACATTAGGCAGAATCCCATAGAAGTGAGGAGGAAGGGCAGATTATAGAAGTCAGAGGGCCCAAGAACAGCACAAGAGCACGGCCCTCAGAATCAACTAAACAGGGCATATAGGGACTCACAGAGACTGAAGCAAAAATAATGAGCCTGTATAGATCTGAGGTATATCCTGTGTATATGTGTTATAGTGGTTAGTTTGGTATTTTATGAGATTTCTAACATTGGGAGTGATGGTTGTCTCTGACTCTTTTGCCTGGTCTTAGGAATCTTTTCTTCCTACTGTGTTGCCTCATCCACCATTTTGATATGAGGATTTGTACTTAATCTAATTGTAACTCCTTATGCCATATTTGGTTTATATCCTTGGGAGGCCTGCTCTTTTATGGAAGGAAATGAAGAAAGAGTGGATCAGGGGAAAAAGCCAGATGGCAGGGGTTCAAGGAGTGGCAGCAGACTGAGACGAGTGGCAGAGGAAAACTGTGTTGGGATATAATATATGAAAAAAATAATAAATAAATTAAAAAATATAATTTATCCAAATTGACAATCAACCAGTGAGAATTTCAATCTAGTCAAATGACCTTGGGACATGTCAACTCTACAAGGTTCATTTTTACTTACATTCATGTTTGCTAAAGTTTTTAAGTTCTTTCTGATAGTAAACACACCAAATAGCTATTTCTTACTCTGAAAATTTTGTTAAATATATTTCCATATGTAACAGCTGCACATTGACTAAAATTGTAAATAAAATAATTTTTGGTAAAATATTATTGTGAAGATAAAATATAAGACATTAGGACTTTCAAATTAGTTTAAGTCTCCCTTTGTCTGCGTTCCAGCTTTCTCTACCTCAGTCTGATAACATCCATCAGCAAATTCAAGTTTGGAAACGTTTCTTTCAGGTTACCACGATGAGAGTAAATTATAATGTAGGTAATACCGTGTGTCAACAACCATTAGACGTTTAATAGCATTTTCAGAAAACACAGGCATTCATTAAGTGGAGTACAGTTGCTAAGTAGCAGTATTTTTGTTTGTTTGTTGTTTGTTCGTGTTTTTCGTTTGTTTTTTTTTTTTTTTGTTTCCTGAAGTGAGCTTGAACACATAATTATGGCTATTCTGAATTTTTTCTGGATACACATCTCACTTGCTCAGATTAAAGACAGTAACATATTATGACATGGATATAAAATGCCCCAAATGCTCATGTGATTTCAAACATCACTGAGATCATGAGAGCACTAACAGATTAATAGCTCAGTAGATCTTGGGCAGTGGGTGTTGGTAGGAGGAAGCAGATCAACGTGGGGATGCAATTGACTGGTTTGTGCTGCCTTCATCCTTTGTTCTTTCTGTTTGTTTTTGTGACATGAGCACTTTTACTCTTCCATGACTTCCCTGTCAGGATGCTCTGCCTTGACACAGTTACATGGCAAAGGAACTATGCGCCAGTGCAGCAACAACTCTGAGACTCTGTTCTATAATAAACCTTTCCTTCACATACCTCACCCCTCTTCAGGTACTTTAGAAAGCCAACTAATACAATTTTCTTCATTCATTTCCCCCTCTGTCTTTATCTCTCTATATATTTGTCTCTCTGTGTCTGTGTTTGTCTCTGTCTCTCTCTCTGTCGCATCTCTCTCTGCTGCAGATTGGGTGCAGATCCTTAATCCTTGTGCATACAAAGCAACTACTTTGCTAATGAAATATCCCCAATCTGAATTACTAAGTAGACACCATCTTAGCGCTAGCAACAGAAAATGATTTCATGTAACAGATATTATATATTTCGTGAAGTGATATTTCTCAGTTTTATTTTTCAGATCTTGGCATTTCATGGATAAAATATCAAATCATATCTGTCTCTGTTTCTTAATTTTTTAAAAGATTAATTATTGTGTATAATGGGAGGATATGTTTCACATGAATTCTGGTACTCAAGGAGCCCAGAGGCATCACGTATCTTGGATCTGGAGTTAAAGACAATTTTGTAAGTTCTCATGTGAACTCCCTACTAGGGAGCAGCATACAACCCTGGTTGGGTACCAACACAACAGTAGTGCAATTATATCAGTAATGGGCACATTATTTCTGGATGGATTGCACTCAGATTTTCCTATTTATGCTGAGGAAGAGTACTGACACTTTGTGCTCCCGAGCCAGCTTTATGCTGCTCCCTGAATCTTAGAATGTGATCCCACAGTGAGGAGTTTCTGCTTGTGTTCCACCTTAATTTTATCTATATCCTACAACCAAGCTTGTCATGTCTTCAAGAATAAGGACTTGTCCTCTAGTTCTGGTCAGGGAGACGAGGAATGGTAAGAGCCTATACTGTTTTGGGTGTTTCTGCCTCTCTGACCAAAAATTCAAAAGGAAGTAGTACAGCTGCTACTGGAATTGTTATGAAATAATCTACAGCTGCTATGCTCATAATTTTCCAATCATTCTTTAATACCATTCTTCAAAAACCTTTTAAATATAAATCAAATTCTGTAATTTGATTGACCATAATAGGTTTCACTAGGCTTTCTCACACTAGTTTTCCCTCGATTTATTTTCGCCAATTTACCCTATCCTGTTAAAACTGTTCTACCATCATTACTTCCCCCTTTTCTTTCATATTCACTATATTCTATTACCCATAATCCCTAGGGTAGCCTTCTACAAATGTCCTCTTTCTAGATTCCTTACTTTACAGGATCTCCAAATTGAGCATAAAATGAGGAATCGGTATCTACAATATACATATAAGGAGAACATACTAGAATTATTTGTGTACCTAAGTTATCTCAATATAATTTTTTCCAAAGTCAATCTATTAACCTGAAATTTTAACTCCTTTATTGCTAAATATAAGTTATTTGTGTGTTAAAGAGACAATTCAGCAGGCAGCCAGCCTGAGTTTCTTCTGTGAAACCCAGATGGTAGAAGTAGCGAACTGACTCCTGGAAGTCAAAGTCATCTTACCTACCTACTCTCCTACACAGGCATACCACACAGATACACACAGAGATACACAGAGATACACACGCTGCAACGCATGCGCACACACACACACACACATTAGAGATATAAGTAAATATGTACACACACCACACACACACACAAACCACACAACCACCACATCAGATTTTCATTACCGTTCATCAGTTTCTAAGTGCCAGAACTCACCCAGGGTCTCCTGCTATAGTCAATTGTAAACAAATCAGGCCATGTTAGAGACATCTCAGCAATATTGAGGTTGAAACAAGTTTATAACAAGAAATGAGAATTTTTATATATTTATCAAAACAGAATGCAATGGTGTTTGCCATGATATAATGGCAGACGCAAAGTAAACAATTAATGACTAACTTTCTTATTTAACAAGACTTCTATATACTTTGCTGATTTCTAAGGAATACAGAGACACAAGTGTCCTGTATGCTTCACTGACTGAAGGAATGCCTCAGTTTCTCAGAAACTGAAATATACACAGTTTCCCAGGGTCTATGGATACAAACCTCAGAAACCAATGACACTTGCCTCTCTAAGCAGCTAGGCCACGTCTACTCCACAATTCTTTGAACCAGTTGATGTACATCTAGTCCAATTCTATTTCCTAACTATAATGAAGAGAATAGGAAAGAATCCAGAAGGACAAATAACTCTGTAGTAGGATAGAGTCTTTGAGCATATGTCCATGAACAGAATACATGGGAGATATTACAGATCTCCTTCTAACTTGGGAAAATCCTTCACACTGACTTCCATAGTGGTTGAAGCAGTTTTCACTTTACTAATAGTGAGTAAGTATTTCTCTTCCCCCATATCATTAGTAGCATTTGTTATAATTAGATTTCTTTATCGCAACTCTTCTGATGTGGGGAAAAACATACACACACACACACACACACCACACACACTCACTATATATATATATATATATATATATATATATATATATATATATATATATATATATTTTAATATAATATAATATATAATAATATAATATAATATAATATAATATAATATTGTGAATATTAAAATAAGGAAAGTATTTAGAATATACTTAAAAGATAATGGCAACTTTGTAAAATGGTGGTTTTAAGTTCTTCTATTCCAAGATCCATGACTTCACTAATCCTGGATAGTTAGCTAAGGTTTTAGTACCATGTATCATTCTCCTCTTGATGACTGGGCCCTAACTGCAATCAGAGAACTGTGGATTACCACTAGAATATGTGTGTAATTATTGCACTTTAGGGTTATTATACTATAAAACAGCTATAAAGCTGTTGTAAAAAGTTTTAATCCCAATCAGCAGTTTCTTTCTTGCCTATATCATTTAGTTCCCAGATAAAAGACACACATCTTTTTATTTACAATAAATCTTATACAGCAAAATAGATGGGCAGATATCTACCATCTATGCTATTAGAATCTATGTTCTTATCAATAACCCTGAGTTATTACTTACTGTGTTTCATCATGGGCTGCTCTGAACTTCAATTTTTCTAGCCCTCAAGACCAAGTTTTCAAGAATCACCTAACCCATGGTGGCTTATCCTTCCTTCTTCACTGTCTTCATGGTTCTCCCATGACTGCAATCCTGGGAGTCCTACACCCTGCCTATATCTCTTCTGTGCATCTACTGTCTGTCAATATCTTTACTTACAAATCAGAAATAACTTGGGGCAAGGTCACATAGCATCACTTGGGTCTCTATGTGGACTCTTTCATGTCTGGGCAACCAGGTCTTAGCAGCCCACACTCAGCATTATAATACACAGCAAAGAACCAAACCTCATCAAATAGTCATTGCTTGGTTCAAAGATATCATAGCTTGGTATGACTATTGGTTACTTCTCTTCTTTCGAAGCTTACACAGTGTTTTCTTCTGTTCTCTAGGTAGGATGATTTCAAGTCAATTTAAACTCAAAGCCTTTGAGCTCTGTGTCTGAAATAAAAATGTCTTCAGCAATTGGGATTTATGTTCCAAAACCAAGGGCAATAGCCATAGTCTATGTTGTTTTGGATTTTTTTTTTTTTTTTTTTGGAGAGCATAGAAAATAATTTAAAAGAGGGCTCTCATGTTTGGTGTTGTTATTTTTGTTAGACGATCTTTGGTGTTTATGGAAACATTGTCTGTCCAGATAGAAAATGTTTATTTTAACTACAAAGGTACATGCAACACATGTATACCCTGCTTAATATGTGTTATTGATTATTTAACTGAAAATATTATTCCTTATGATGTTTTTAGACATTCCTAATATTCCCTGTCTTCTATATGTATCTCCTTCTATCCTTCACAACTCATAGCTCTCCTTGGTTTTCTCACATCCTCCTAATTAGTATTTCTACACAGCTTTTCCTCTCAATTGTTCACCCAAAAATGCATTTACTTACCTGATTCATATAATGAAGGAAACTTAGTCTTTCCATCATAAACAATGAGCAACTTTAGACCATGATGCAGTGTGATGTCTGAGAAAAAAATAAATATAGTATTGTTAAAAAATAAGAATCTTAGAGCTTATTCTAGCTTTTATAATGACAATACAAAACTAATAAGTCCTACAAATGCACTATCCAGTAGATGAGTTCTCAGTTTAACCAAAATAGTCTGAATTTAACAAGGCTGAATAATTGCACTTATACCAGGCTAGAAACCATTTCATTTTCTCTTTCTTTCTTTCTTTTTCTTTCTCTCTCTCTCTCTCTCTCTCTCTCTCTCTCTTTCTCTCTCCTCTTTTGTTCTTTCTTTCTCTTTCCTTCCTTCCTTCTTTCCTTTCTTTTTTTCTTTCTATTCACTTTACATTTTGATTATTATTCCTCATCCTGGTCTGCCCTCTTCCCATTCCCCCTCCCCATCTACCGTGAAAGAGTGTAGCACACCCTAGGTATCCCTCATCCCCCACCCCAGTATATCAAGTCTTTGCAGAGGCAGACATTGATTAACCTATCTCTTCTTCTTATACTAATACCATGCAGTTTTTAGTACTATTGTTATGTAGTACAGTTTGTGGTCAGGGATGGTGATAGATCCAGAAGAATGTTGATTGTTTGGTTTGGTTTTTGGAGGGTATGCATTTTAATTTATTTGTGCACTTGTATTGTTTAATTTATTGTGCACATGTACTCTTATACTAGTGAACAATTGAAACAGACCTACTCACGTCTTAATATTTTCAACCAGAATAAACAACCTGTATTTCAATTCTCTGGATAGTACATGGATACTACCAGAAGGTTATCCATCAATTGTTAGATTTCCCTCACTACACTTGTTTCAGTATTAGGGCTTGCTGATATACACATTCCCAACTCAGTGTTACTTTTTTGTTCTTTTTGGAGATATTTAGAAATCCAGTATTAAGACAGGGAACAGATAAGAACAGATTCAGTTTCTGTTTCAGTAAAAAATATGGGACAAGTTTCTTGTCCCATATTTTTAAGAAGTTTCTGAAAATTTTGTTTTTAATTCAAATTAATGAAAGTAAGCATACAAAATACAGAGATGGATCTGATGTTTTTCTGCACAGGAGTGTCTAGAGCAGTGTTTCTCAACCTGTGGGTAATGGACCTTTTAAGAAATGAATGACTTTTTCACAGTGGGGTCACCTATCATGTATCCTATATATCACACGTTGATATGTGATATACAGAAATTCTTTTACTGTTCGGGGTTGTTTTAGATAGACTGTGCTTTTTACTTTTCCACATGAAGTTGAGAATTGCTGTCGGCCGGGCGGTGGTGGCGCACGCCTTTAATCCCAGCACTTGGGAGGCAGAGACAGGCGGATTTCTGAGTTCGAGGCCAGCCTGGTCTACAGAGTGAGTTCCAGGACAGCCAGGACTACACAGAGAAACCCTGTCTCGAAAAAAACCAAAAAAAAAAAAAAAAAAAAAAAAAAAAGAAAAAGAAAAAGAGAATTGCTGTCAAGTTTGTAAAGAAATCTGTTGGAATTTTGATGGGAGTTGCACTGAATCTGTCGATTGCTTTTGATAGGGTGGCAATCTTCAGTATGTTAATCATACCTATCCATGAGCATGGGTGATCTTTCTATCTTTTAATATATTCTTCAATTTCTTTTTCAGGAACTTGAAGTTCTTGTCATATAGGTCTTTCACTTGTTTTTATTTTATATTATTTGTGGCTATTGTAAAGGGTGTTGTTTCCCTAATTTCTTTCATAATCTTTTATCATCTTTATAAAGGATGACTACTGAATATTTAGTTAACTGTATATCAAGACAGTTTGCTGAAGATGTTTATCAGCTGTAGGGGTTCTCTGGTAGACTATGTACTATCATATCACTATACAAATACTAATACTTTACTCCTTCTTCTCAATTTGTATCCCCTTGATCTCTTTTAGTTGTCTTATTGCTCTAGCTAGAACTTCAAGAACTGTATTGAATAAATAGGGAAAGAGTGGGGACCCTTGTCTTATCCCTGATTTTAATGGAATTGCTTCGAGTTTCTCTCTATTTAATTTGATGTTGGCTACTGGCTTGGTGTATACTGTTTTTATTATGTTAGTTATGTGACTTGTGATCTCTCTAAGACTTTTACCACAAAGATGTGTTAAATTTTGTCAAACCCTTTTTGAGCATCTAATTATCATGTAATTTTTTTCCTTTCAATTTGTTTATATGGAGATTATGTTAATGGATTTTCATATATTGAACCCTCTCTGCATTCATGGGATGAAGTCTACTTTATCATTGTGGATTATGGTTTTGATATGTACTTTGATTCAACTTGTGGGTGGTTAATTGAGTATTTTTCCATCACTGTTCATAAGAGAAATTGGTTTGAAATTCTCTTTCTTTGCTCAGTCCTTGTATGGTTTGGATATCAGGGTGACTGTAGCATTAAGAATGAGTTTGTCAATGTTATTTCTGTTTCTAATTCGTAGAATAGTTTGTGGAGTATTTGTGTTAGCTCTTCTTTGAATATCTTATAAAATTCTATGCTGCAACAATCTGGCTCTGGGATATCAATGGTCAATTCCCCAACAAAAATATAGCTTAACAGAACGTATTTGAAAACAGTATCCATCTTTCTGGTGCATATAAGAAACACACCTCAATAATAAAGACAGATATATCCTCAGAGTAAAGTGCTGGGCGTAAGTTTTCTAAACAGAGCCAAGAAGCAAGCTGGAGGAGCCATTCATATATCTAGTAAAATATACTTTCAACCAAAATTATTCAAAAGAGCATGGAAGAACACTTTATAGACATTAACGAAAAAATCTACCATTTTTATCTTAATTCTGAAAAAAAAAAACACACTGTTAAATCTTAAATTGTATATTGGGCCCCACACATTAATAGTGGGTCACCTCAACACCATTCACCAATTGACAGGTCATCTAGATTCATTAGACTAAACAAAACTAATGAAACTAACTGACATTATGAATTATTGATGATAATGTTGTTGTTGATGATGATGCTTTGCTTTGTGCATATTAATACATCTCCATGCCATGGCAGAATTGTAGAAAGCAAAGAATAACTTTCTGGAATCAGTTCTTTGTTTCCACATATTTAGAAGTGGGAATCTAGATACAGAACTCAAGTTATTAGGCTTGTCGGGTAAGCCTCTTTTACTGACTGAATGATCTGCTCTTAGCATCTGAGGTAAAGGAAGATTTAAGTGGCATATTTCTATGATCCATGTTGCAACAGAAAATCTCTTTATCAGTATATTCTTAAGCTACCTGGGCATTGTTCCTGATTTTGGTCAGTAGAATTGAACCATGAGTGATCTGTGCAGTTGAAATAATATCTTGTAATGAGAAAGTTTGGTTTTCATTCCCCTTTCCCCCCAAAAAGAGACTAAAAATGAGATGTGATTGTATCAGAAAGAAAGAATCAAGAGGTGAAACTCAAAAGCAGAAGGAATATGCACTACTAACTTTTCTAGTTTGTATAACATACTCCATCGACTTCTCATTCCTCAATGAACTGTTCTTTTTACAGTCCTATTCATGAAATAATTTGCATTATCATGTTTTATTTTGAGATCATAATATAATTATATTATCTTTTTCTTTTCCTCCATCCTTCCTTCAAAATATTTCAAAAGGTACCACCTTCACAAATTTCAATTGCATACATATATTTTATGTATGTACATGTGTATTAATAAATATAACCTGCTTAGCCTACAATGCTATCCATATTCATGTGTCTAAGACTGACCATGCAGCTCTGGAAAACCAATTGATGTGTTTTGTCCCTAAAAAAGATCATCCCTCTTGTTCTCAACATTCCTCAGTTGTGTATTGGTTTTGTATATGTATAAAACCTCCTGGGTGTGGAGATTTTTTAAAATAATCAGTGATTTTCTCCTTAAGACACACAACTCCAGAAACCAAGGCAGTAGTATCTCTATGAGTACTTGTCTAGTCTGGTCTACATACTGACCACTATACTACCCACAGCTATATAAGATCATGTATCAAAAATGTTTTAGTAAGATGAAAAAAATACTTCTGCACTTAAGAAGGCCAAAGACAGATCACATTAACACTTATATTCTATGCATTTCTATTCCCTTCAATATAAGCAATAACGAACAAAATTAGTTCTCAATATCAAAGTGTACAGGAAACACAGCACTATTTTTGTTTAATGTTCAAAATTCTTCATAGATTCAGAAAGCTGAAATTAAAGATGTGACTCCTGCATTTACTATATTAATATCCAAGTAACCTAATTTCTCTTAAGAAGGTTACTTTGGTATTCCTCATCTCATAAAATATATAGCGTATATAAATAATATAAAACTTCAGACATTCTGAAAAAATAAATATTTAAGTCATTTAAAAATAGAGACAGAGGAGAATGTATGTAGATCCATTCAACGTAGCAGAATTGGAGAATCAAGCCTTCACAGGAGCAAGGATTCCAGATAAGACCATCCTCTGTTACAGATGCAGCTGGAGCCATGGGTCCTCTTTGGTTGGTGGTTTAGTCCCTGAGAGCTCTGGGGGTTCTGTTTGGTTGATATTGTTGTTCTTCCTATGGAGTTGCAAACCTCTTCAGCTCTACCAGTCCTTGCCCTAACTTCTCTGATGGGTCTCCTGCTCAGTCCAATGGTTGGCTGCAAGCATCCACCTCAGTATTAGTCAGGCTCGGGGCAGAGCCTCTCAGGACACAGCAATATCAGGCTTCTGTCAGCGAGTACTTCTTGGCATCAGCGATAGTGTCTGGATTTGGTGTCTGCATATAGGATGGATCTCCAAGTGGGGCAGCCTCTGTATGGCCTTGTTGCTTTATGTTTACCTTTTCCCCTTGAAATCTGGAACAATATGCTTCTCCTGCACTTGGCTCTACATACATTCTCCTCTGTCTCTATTTTAAAATGTCTTAAATATTGATTTTTCCTTTTTTAATCTGTGTGTGAGTGAGTACACCTGAATTCTGATGCTCATGGAGGCGAGCAATATCAGATCCCTTGAAGCTGGAGTTACAGGATGTTGTGAGACAACCAATGCAGGTTTTTCAAAACAAACTTAGATCTCTGGTAAAATCCACTGGGCACTGTTTCCAGTCTCAAAACACAGATTTCATGGCAGCAGTTGCTATGGGAGAATAGCTCAGAAGGCTACCGTCACTTTCATAGGAATAGTAACAGCTAATTTTTGCTGGGGTAAGGGGACATATTTTCTCCATGCTATAGGCACTGGAAAGATCCAGGTTATTCACTGGTAATCCATGATATTCTGTAAACACCCCTTCATACATATTTCTACAAGCAACCAAAATTAAACTCATTGACTACACCCAAAAATAAAGACTTGGAAGTAGCAGGGAACTGACTGGGAAGAGGAGGGAGATTAACAAGCATGGAGCTAGGGCAATAAAGAGTAAGATAGATGCAGATACTTATGGCCAACCATTGTTCTGAGGTTATGGACCCGTATGGATCAGTTAGGAATTGAAGGAACGAAAGGCAAAGGCAACCCCATAGAAAGACCAATGTTATCAACTAACCCAGAGCCCTGAGAGCTCCCAAAGACAAAGTCACCAACCAAAGAGAATAGGTGGACTGATCTATGCCTCCCAGCACATACAGAGTAATGCCTTCTCTGACCTTAGTGAGAGGGGATATGCCTAATCCTATAGAGACTTGATGCACCAGAGAAGATGGATCAGGGAAGGGAGGATGAGGGGTATGGGTCAGTAGGTGGTTGGGGGTGGGTAAGTGGTTAGGGATGGGTGAATGAGGAAGGGAGCATCCTCTCAGAGGCAAATGGGAGGGGAATGCGATGAAGAACTCTAGGAGAGGAAACTGGGAAGGGGTCAACATTTGGAATGTAAATAAATAAAATAGTTTTTTAAAAAAGGAGTAAGGGGATGGAAATGATCAAGACAGATATTCATATTTGAAAATACAACAAAATCTGAAAGCAGACAAGCAAACAGTAACATGGGGATTGTACTTTAATCATTTCATAGGGAAATCTTAATATGTTTCCAGTCACCTCACTATGTACCTATTGCCTGGTGTTCTGCTATTTTCTGATGGTAGCAGTGAAACCTGTTGTTAACTAGCTATCCTGGGAAACCTCAAATTTAATCATAGGTTTGAAATTTAACCTCAGCTTGCCCTGTTTCATTCTTCTATTGAAATAATAACCACTGTTTTCTACATTCTTCATTTTTTTCTCAAATACTACTTATTTGTCTGAGCTATCAATGGCAATAATTTGCATATTTTTAATAGATATTCCTTTTATATTTTTCTTTCTTCACTTTTTCATCCTTCACATGTATTCAAAATATTCTTTCGAACAATATGATTTTACTTCTCTTTAAGTTTTTCTTTAGAGAAAAGATCAAAGTAAACAATCTCATGTATGATAAAGCACTTGTAATCTTCTCGCAATATGCTCTTAGGAATCTCTTTCCATATCACCATCACCCCATTTCTTTTTAGCTCAACATGTTGGAGCTTTGTCCACATTTCTGTCACATTTAAATGCTTCTTATAAGCCACCTCTACTTATGACTCTCTTCTAGTTTAGTTGTTCTATCCTGCCCAATACTCACTTCACTTCAAGAGATAGCCTGTCTTTTATAATATATTTCCTAGTCCTACTCTTTCTAAGAGCCCTCATCCTTTCAAATGCATTACCACTCTTCTGTTTGAATGATTGCACTTCTCATCACTCACATTGAAATTTGTCACTCAAAGAGAATTAAGTGGTAGAAACATTAAGGGGACATTTTGTAAATACTTTCCGAATAAAGTAATATTTATTCTAAACTAAGGAGTTTTCTTTCAAAAGGAGATTATTCTGTTTCTCTCACTCTCTCTCTCACTCACTCATATATATATATGTGTGTGTGTATTGTCTGTGTTCCTAAACATATATGTGTATACATACAGTACATATATACATACACATATGTATATATATTTCTCTCTGTCTCTCTACTATTAGATGGTGGCAGAGGAAAAATGTGTTCTGGCAGATGTAGCCATATAATTTTGGACTTCCTAGAATATAGAGTTATAAATAATATGCTTATATACTTTATAAATTACTCAATATGTGTTGTTGTGCCTTGGAAAAACAAAAGCAATGAAGACAAACATCTCAAATATTGTATATATTTCATTTCTCGTTAATCTATGTACATCTGCTAATAAATCAGATTCTTTGATATCTTACGATGTGTTATTATCTCTTTATATAATGCTTGATCTCATAAGTGAACATCCTTGCTGTTCTAGAGTCAGAGGCATTGTACAGAAATATATTAAAATATATACATTACACAAACATTTGTGTGCTTCATGTATTTTTCTCTTAAAACCAATGATATCTGTACCTCTATGTAGTTAAGGCAATCAAACGAGATACTAACTGACTTATGGAAGCCTAGACTTAGAAAGGAAATTCTCAACAGATGTTAGCCATTAATGGTAATAGCAGTATTAATGTAGAAAATGATAATACAAGATAAACTAGAAACATTTAGGAAGAGTATATTATCTACAAAATTATTCATGACAAGTACAGAGAATATAAGTTAATGTTTGCATGAAAATTAACCATTGTATAGAAAGAGTTTCACAAACAGTCTTAAAAGAACTTACCAGCAACTTCTATCTACCATATGAGAAATATGTAACTATTTTATGATAATTCAGTAGGACTGGGTGAGTTTAGAAGAGAAGTGAAATTTCTATTTTTCTATTTTTTAAATATTTATCTATTTTTTAAATCATTTAAAAAATAATTTATATTTTTTAAATGATTCTGGTATGAATTGTTATGAAAGAGATTATTTTCCAAAAAATTATAAATACAAATTTGTTTTACTTCCTCTAAATCTTGAAATTTCTTTCTTTGGACTGGCCGAAAACAATCTAGCATTGTCATGGAAGGTCTCAGTTAGACACACTCAAGCATGTTTACAGTGCATTCTTCAGTGTCCACTTTGTAATTTCACAAAGTTCCTCCAAGTCCAGAATATGAATTGGTGTCTCACCATGGGAAAAGTATCAGTATTGGCAGATGTATTTCTGTCTATTGCCTACATTGTTTGTGTTTTGATAAAGAAGCCATTAGCTAAAAGAATGCTATTAGGTAGGAAAGAGATGGGTCTGATTGTATCGGCTATCAGTTGAGGCAGAGGATCTCACACACACACACACACACACACACACACACACACACACACACCAAAACTGTGTGTTGTGAGTGTCAGTAAGTACCTGTCCTACAGGTAGCTGGTCACCAGGAGCTGTATGTGTAGGGCAGATATTGAGACTGGCTACCACATAAAGTATAAGCAGAGAACTGGAAAGTATCCAACATATCTAAGTTCTGGGTCTCTTATGAAAAATTCCAACTTTCATTTAAAGTTGATTCTGAAGTAAGAAAGCGATAAGAATTTATAATGTGGTGATTTTATTCTTATCACACTTCTTACCTTCTTTTACTAACTCACTGTGACTACAATTTTATAATCTCCTTTATATCTTCTCCATGCTGTAATTAAAACCCAAAACTCTATAAATCTTAAATAATCATCTTACAACTGCTTAGAATTAGTTAAGGCTTCCTAGAGCATAACAGATGTTTCCCATTTTTTTTTTCTGTCAATCCTCATCTATTGTGGTAGCATCCTGAATATAAGCATTATTTTTATCCTTCGGAATCACTGGGCATATAGCCATTCCATAACCCTGTCCCTTTTATTTGTTTGAAAATAATTCTATATGCCAAGGTTCAACATTTGACATTTTAATTTATATTAAATGTCTGCTTCCTTAAAGACATTATTTGTTTTGCTTTTCTCAGACATAGTTTCTGTTCAAGAATTGTCATACTTTATAGCAAGTATGTGTTATTGAGTGAATGAAATCAAACCTGTATAGATCTCCATACAAGCATGGAAAAATAGAAAATTATCTGTTTATAAGAAACTGAAAACTATGACACTTTTCAGACTTTCCACTTATTATAGAAGAAAATCAATAAAGAAAAGAACACTAGGTTTTGTCAGTCTTGGGAAGCGTGGGCATCTGGAACCATAAGCGAAACCACTGATCTAAATATGTATTCATTTACTCAATAGTGCAAAACAGCAATGTTTATAGAAATAACTGGTGTTTTTGCACTATGTTTTGTCAATCAATTTCATTCACTCCAGAGTCTTATTTGAAAGCAGAAATATATATGAGTATAAATGAATTGGATAAAATGAGATTTTTTCATATTTTAGAAACGTCCCACTTCCTTGCTCTAAAACTGAAGTATACATTTAATCATTTCCACATAGCAAAGCTAGTTTCCGGGACATCGATTAAGAATAAGTCATTAGAGCATGGAAATATTTCTATTATCTTTTACCACACAATATAAGGAAGACTAAACTTTCACTGGGGTTAATAAGAGCAGAGTGGGTCTTTCTTCATAAACCAGCCATTTCCACAGTGTACTGTACATGGATCATTTCCATCATCTGCTCCAGGGAAAACAAACTCAAGAAAATGAAATTTCAAGATTTTCCATACAGCATTATAGATACAATAAAAGCTATGTTAGTAGCTTTTCCTTAGGTTAATTTTGTTTCTTTCCTTCTTAAATCCTACTCCATCTTTGTTTGTATCATCTGCTGTTTTTTTAATGTACCTAACATCTACACACACACACACACATACACACACACACACAAACGCACAAAGACACACATACTCAGTGAAAAGCTAGATTTTGACTGTAACAAGTAAGCTTTCTAATAGACTTACATTGACATATTTTTATGAATTCATCACTTGATAAATACAAATCAGAATGTTTCATTGCCTTGCAATTTGACATTCTATTATCTAAAGGTATAATGTATTTATATCAATCTTAAATTATATTATTGATTTTGTCTCCTACTGTAAATAATACTGTACTTTTATTATACAAATACAGATAACTTTCCCTAGGATGTACTAGTACCAGAAGTTCTGCCGGAGTTGTCATGACTGTGTTTTAAGACATTACTTGCTATGTTTAATTATAAGGATACCTTCGGGGTTTGTAACGCCATAGGAAGAACAACAATATCAACCTAGCAGACCTCACCAGAGATTCCAGAGACTAAACTACCAACCAAAGACTACACATGGAGGGACCCCTAGCTCTAGCTGCATATGTAGCAGAGGGTGCCATTGTCTGGCATCAGTAGGAGAGTCCCTTGGTCCTGTGAAGGCTCGATTCTCCAGTGTAGGGAATGCCAGGGAGGTGAGGTGCAAGTGGATGGGTGAAGGGGGAGCACCCTTATAGAAGCAGGAGTAAGGGGGATGGGATTGGGGGCTTCCGGAGGAAGAACTAGGAAATTTTTATTTACATTTGAAATATAAATACATAAAATATCCAATAACAGAATTATAAGGATACCTGCAACAAATATACATAACTCAATATTATTTCTAAATTTTTCATTTGTCCTTATTAATCTAGTAATCTTTCTTTTGCCAACTTCAAATTAATATTTTTGCTTTTTCAAGACACGGTTTCTCTGTGTAATAGCACTGGATGTCCTGGACTCACTCTGTCAACCAGGCTGGCCTCTAACTCACAGAGATCTGCCTGCCTCTGCCTTACCAGTGCTGAGATAAAAGGCACGTGCTAGCACCTAGCTAAATTCATAAATTTTTATACAAACACAAACACACTCACATATTGGAGGTCCTTGGTCACTGGAATTTCACATAAAATTTAAAAACAATTTCAAATTTCAAGATAAAAATACTTTTCAGTTTTGCCTACATTAAAATATGTAGAATAATTTAGAAAGAAATAACACCTCTTAATTATCAGACATTTCTACAGTGCAATACAGCATTTTATTTAATTCATTTGTATTTTAAATTACATGCTAAAATTATGATTATGCCCATAATTATATTCTTTTGTTCTCTTATTACTCAGAAGTGAAACATATCATTACTATTTTACATTATTTTGAAGTCATATCAATTGTCCCTTTATTCCAGTTAATAAATTATTTTTTTAAATTTTGTTATTATTGCACTTGTTGCTGGTATTGTTAGTGTAACAAAGGAAAACCTATTATATTTAATGTTTCCTTTGTCATTCAGCATATTCTATTATTTCACAAATATCTTTACTTGCTCTTTGAAATCACAAGGAATTCTTTGTCCTGCTACCTTTCACAGTTCCTGTCCCTCTTTTATTTCTATTTTCATAGGATGAATTTAAGTGATTTATATGTTATATCTGAAAACCCAGAGAATTCAGAAATACGTTTCTAATAAATAAAAGCCACTTATCTCTAATTGGGATGTCTATTAAACACCTCACCTCAAGGCTTAGGGATCATTGAGGAAGTGGAAGCCAAAACATATTGTAAGAGCCAGGGTGATGGATATTTTTAGGAAACTGCAGTTTCCAGGCTCAACAAGGCTGATGTGCATATGAACTCAAAGTGTATCTGGCAGTGTGCATAAGACCTACGGGAGCTTGACAAACTCCCAGCATGGAGATGGGACTTGGACATATAGTCCCGTGAATTTTTCAGAGGGCTTTCTGTGAAAATTTGGAGAGAAGCCACACGGCTCCCTGAGAGCAAGATTCTGCTTGGCTTCCTCAGGTCTGAACAGAGTTGTCCAAGCAGCCTAAAAGGAGATTGGGCAAGATTCATGGTGACACGTTGACAGTTCCCTCATGGGATGCTCTTGCTGATGAAGCTACAGTTCAAACTCCTGTGGGACAGAACAACTGTGTTATTCCAGCAGGGATCAAAGCAAGGCCGTCCAGGATATTGATGGCAGGAGGTAGCTTTTTATTTTTTAATTTTTATTAATCATTTTGTTTACATTTCAAATGTTATCTCTCATCATTTCCATAAACCCCCCATCCCATTCCCTCTCCCCCCTCCCCTTTATCTCTATCAGGGTGCTCCTCTACCCACTCCCCCATTCCTGCCTCACTGCTCTAACATCCTCCTATACTGGGGTAACGAGCCTCCACAGGACCAAGGATGTCCCCTCTCATTGATGTCAGATAAGGCCATCCTCTGCTACATATGTATCTGAAGCCATGGGTCCTTCCGTGTATACTCTTTGTTTGCTGGTTTAGTCACTGGGAGCTCTGGTTTGTCCAGTTTGTTGATATTGTTCTTCCTATGAAGTTGCAATCACCTTCAGTTCCTTCAGTCTTTTCCATAGCTCTTCCATTGGGATCTCTGAGCTCAGCCTGATGGTTTGCTTTGAGTATCTGCATCTGTATTAGTCAGGTGCTGTTAGAACCTCTCAAAGAACAACCATACCTGGCTTCTGTCAGCAAGCACTTCTTGGCATCAGCAATAGTGTCAGTGTTTGGTATCTGCAAATAGGATGGATCTCTAGATGGAGCAGTCTCTGGATGGCTTTCATGCAGTCTCTGTTCCATTTTTCGTGCCTGCCTTTCCTTTGGACAGGAGACTTTCTGGGTTAAAAATTATGAGATGGGTGGGTGGCCCCATCCCTTAACTGGGGGGCCATGCCTATCTTCTGGAGGTGGTTTCTACAGGTTCTATCTCCCATTTGTTGCATATTTTGGCTAAAGGCATCCCCATTGGTTCCTGGGAGCCTCTCACTTCCCTGGTGTCTGGTACTTTCTAGTGGCTACGCCCAGTTCTCCATCCCCATTTACATATTTCTATTCAATTTCTTAACACTTTGTACTTCTCTCCTGTCCCTTCCAATACCTGATTCTGCCCACTTTTTCTCCCTCCCCTCTCCTCTCTTCCTCCTGTGATTATTTTGTTCCCCTTCTATGTTAACTTCTTATTTTGTAAGAGATTGTTATTGTCCCTATGAGCTCAAGAGTAGTTGGGTTTGGTGTCATTGGAGGTATTTCTCTATACAGGCTCAACCCACTGTACATGACATATGTTTGCTACTGAAATGTGGCCTTGTGGAGGATATTATACTTTTTGTTAGCTATACATCTTTGCTCTCAGTCATTCCTTTCACAGTGGAGATACTGGTATCCAGCACAGCTTATACAGCTACCTTAGCATCTGCGTGGATGGAAATGATTTTCTCAAATACACTAAAGACTCTGGAATATGCTAACTCTCTACTTCAAGTCAGTGACCTATTAAACCAAAGAGAGGTGGGACAGATATGGCTCCCGATGCCATCACTGAGGTGCACCTACATTTGGCCCTGCCCAATCAGACCTGAGAACATACCCTGCTGCAGGAGGACGTTTTCCTGCCTCAGACCATGAGCCAGGGAACTCCTCCACTTTCCTTTTTGACTGATTATGTTGGAAAACATCCTGAAGAAGCTTCAAGGTCTCCAGGTTAGAATAAGTATATTCCAAAGTTGATAGTGTCACTAACAAAAATGTTCAGTCTCTCTATACAACATAGGACCTCATATGCATATTGAATATTTCTATATACCTATACACATCTGACTATATACAGGTAACATATACTGACATTTTTCCAAACGTCATAATTTTGTCTCTCTACCTAAAGTCACTTATCTTCCCATTTCAAGAGGGATAACATTGGAAATGTAAATAAATAAAATAACCAAAAAAAAAAAAAAAAAAAAGCTACAGTTATCACAGAGAAAGAAGCCTCCCTTGAGGAAATGCTTCCATGAGATCCAGCTGTAAGGCATTTTCTCAATTAGTGATCAAGGGGGGAGGGCCCAGCCCACCTTGGGCAGTGTCATCCCCAGACCTGTACTTCTAGGTTCTATAAGAAAGTAAGCTGACCAAGCCAGGGGAAGCAATCCAGTAAGTAACATCCCTCCATGGACTCTGCCTCAGCTCCATTCTCCTAACCTGCTTGAGTTACAGTCCTAACGTTTTTTGTTTTGTGATAAATAGCAATGTGGAAGTGTAAGCTGAATAAAACCTTTCATTCCCCCCCACACACACAAAATGTACAGACTTTCATTTTATTTCTTTGTTTATTTATTTGTTGCATACGTCATATATATAAAAATTGGAAAGGGATTCTTCTCTCATACAATATACCCGACCACAGTTTCCCCTTTCTCCACTCCTTGAGCTCCCTACCCATCTGTCCTCTTTCCCAGATCCACTACCCTACCATTTCTTGTCAGAAACGAGCAAGCCTTCAAGAGACAGCAACCAAACAGGACAAAACAAGGTACAATAAGACAAGGCAAATGTCCTCATATCAAGGCTGGACAAGGCAACCAATAAGAGAAAAAAAGATTCCAAGAGCAGGCAAACTAGACAGAGACACACTAACTCCCAATGTTACAGGTCTGGGTTTAGTCAGACAAGATGAAGCAAACCCTCAAGAGACTGGAGGCCCCAGGGAGTTTAGAGGTCTGGTGGAGTGGGGGGTGGAGACATTCTTGTGGAGACAGGGGGGCGAGGAGGAGGTATGGGATGTGGAACAGTCAGAGGGTGGACCAGAAGGGAAATAAAATTTGGAGTTTAAAATAAAATAACAGCATGTTAACAGCCTTAATGTGTACAAAGGTCCTAGTGCCGACCCATGTTGCCCTGAGTTTCTACTTCAGTCTCCGGGTGCCCATGTGAGCCCTGCTTAATTGATTCAGTCGACCATGTTCTCCTCATGTCTTTAGTCCTCCCTGACTCCTAAGTCTTTATCTTCCTTTTCTGTGGCACCATCTTCTGATCACCTACAGGAGTAACTGAATGAAGACCCCCCCCCCCCCAACTTCGACACTCTCACATAATATCTGGCTGTGTGTCTCTACACCTGCTCAATCTGCTGCTAGAATAAGCCTCTCTGATGATGACTAGACAAGGTACCAGTCTACAGCAGAATACAGCAGAATATCACTAGGGACTCATAAGCGCAGTCAAACTCCTCAAGTTCTGCCTCCTCAAGCTGCCCATGACCTGTGGCACAGCAGATAAGGGACCCATAACCCTACAAACATAAATCAAGAGGGCATTAAGTAGGTTTTTAGTGTGGGGATTTGAGAACAGAGATGAAGCTACCTATTTCCTGGAGATTTTATGGAGGAAAAAATGAATGAACATAGTCGAAATTTGGATATAAGCATAAAAGTAGAGTCAAAAATGAGTTGCATATGTTTTATGGAATCAGAAAATCAGAAGAAAATAATAGTATAAATTAAATCATTTATCCCAGCAGTAAAAGTTCCTTACTATCAAATGAAAATATAAAAATCTGAGAACAATTTAACAGGTTCTAAAAAATCAATAAAATTTTAGCATATCCTTATAAAAATAAGAAAGTAGCAAATAAAGTCTAGAATGAGAATGCCTTAGTTACATTCAAACAAAACAAGAAATAAAAAAGATTTATAAATTTAAGAAAAGACAGGGACATCAGATATGTTTCCTTGAGTTCCTGTTAGAGTAGTATATATGATCAATGATTTTACAACTTTAAATATTACAAGTGTGGTTATATGAAACATGATAGTGATAGAAATAGGGATTATAAATGATAATTTATAATTATAATATATATATTATATATATACCAATCACTTGTGTCCCACAATCCTGAGGATTCTTTTAATACCAATGTGAAAATATTCGTTTTAGAAATCTTAAAAGTTTGCACAAGGGAATTGAATGGTCATGAAATATACAAGGGTTTGTTGTATTTTAAGTTACCTAACCACAGTCTGATAATTAGCCAAATAGAATAGTACAATTAATGATCATCTCGCATGCTTGGGAAGTAGACTAAAATGAATGGAGTGAAAGACTGATAATTCTAGATCTCATCAGTAAAGGACTTATTGTTTCCATCTAGATTAATGATGAATTTTTCATTTGTTTATGCCAAGGAGTAGAAGAATACAAGAGGTGATTTCAGAGCATTGCCTGACAAAAATCAGGCATTTGCAAAGGAATTAAATATTAGAAAATTAATGTTTGTTATGATATCCTGCATATGGTAATGACTCATGTATAGTTAGCCGCTGAATACTACCTCTTCTCATTTGGAAAAAGAATAGGTGATATTTTACTACATGTATGTTCTCCAGAAACATTGCAATGAACTTGCTCCTCCTTTGCATCAACTACAACTACAATGTCCTCAGGTTCTTCATTAATCTCTTGAGCTGTTCCGTAACTTTGACATCTCAAAAGAGTTCTTTCTGTGTTCAGAGAATTCACATATCATTTAGCACATTGAAAAGTGAATTCCGTATCAAATAGTGGAAAATGTAGTTTCATAGAAGAGAGCTTTGAAATCTGCTCTGTTGAAAGTTCCCTGTACTTAAGTGCTTTGGCCTTTATTCTGTAATGTAGAAAGGGTCTAAACATGTGGAAGAAATCATCAGACACATGAACAGGATTTTATTCTTAGACATATAAACTTGAGCATATCTGGACAATGGCAAGGTTATCAGACAAATACAGCCTCCATCTGGGAACCCTCCTCAATAGTGCTCCACCCTGCAATTGTCCAGTTGCTTGGCATTCATGCAAGTCAGTGGCTGTCAACGCAAGAAGCAGTATCCGGTGATCTTTTCACAGTATAGTCAGCCAAGGATGCATATGTTAGAGCTGCTGCTGTCCTCCTCTGGATGAATGAGTACAGATTCATGCCAGCCTCGTAACTGGATCCTTCAGATGCACTATTACCCATATTTCCACTTTACTTTTAACTTTCTTTCAAGGGAAGAGTAGAAAGATCAATTTCAGAGCACCGTATATCATGTGGAAATCATGAAAAATCAAAAGTGCACTGACATATTGATTCTATCTCTGAGCTGAATACTGTATCTGCAGTGCTTGCCAGGGTTCAGGGCACTTAAACAGGATTTCTGACGTTCCCTTATTGTGAAGTCATGTCTTCTTTATCTGTGACATTATCATCCTATAATGCAAAGACATGCCTAATACTTATGCTTATTTATGTTTATGCCCAAAGAATAATTTTTTCTGTGTACATGATCTTAATATACACAGTGTCAGTTATGGAAGTGAAATAATCACAGGGATTGAGACTCATGTTTTTTTTTTTTTTTAAATTGGATTTTCTATATATTTACATATCAGATGCCATCCCCTTTATCCATTTCCCCTCCCTAGAAACCATCTATTCCATCCCCCTCCTCCTTTTTGCTTTTATACTATTTTAATTACATGCAAGTATTAAGGTCAGTTCTAGGGTGAGGAACTAGCAATATAATAGTTGCAACTAAACAGCTAGCCTGAGAGTGCACATTGAGGGACCCATGGCTCCAGCTGTATATGTAGTGGAGGATGGTCTTGTCTGGCATCAGTGGGAGAAGTGACTCATGGTTTTTAAGACATTAAAAAATGTATTCATCTTAGTGGTGGCTGCTTACCATAGCGTGGTGAGTATTTTACATCATTAAACTAAATACTCATTGTATTTTACCTGGCAAGATCTCCCAAAATAACAATCTGATAAAGAATATGAAAAAAGGTAACCAATGAAAAAATTTTAGTACATACTTTAACGTGTATTATTTTGTCTTCATTTTTTGAAATAGGTTAGAAACAAAATAATTTAACAACTTCTATATATAAATTACATACTTTATACATATGGACCTAAACAGACAATTCTTCATAGGTTGTTCACTTATATTATCAATCGGTTTTTTATTATCTAAAAATTTTAATTGAAGTAGAATTATATAATTTCCCTTATCATTTTCTTCCTCCAATGCATCTTCCAACTCTCATATTGATAACTTTCTTTGTTATTTGTATTATTTTTATATACATTTATATATAAAAATATAACTTTATTCTTTAATTCCCCAGAATCAAGCTAATAATAGTTTTCTTTAAGTGTATTTAACCAAATACACATTTGTTGTGGAATTTTTCTTTAAATAATACTTAAATGTAAAAGATACACCGATTTAAATATTCCCTTAGATTTACTTAAACACATTTCTTATCATGAAACACTCTTGTGACTTAATAATTTTAAAAATGCATGTAAAATACAGAGATCAAAACGTTTCTGAAACTACTACAAATCTGGCTTGATTTTTACAAAATGCCTTTTCAGGTTTAGTGGATCATGTTTGCTAATCAGAATTAATCTGTCATCAAGGTCAGTGATAATTTGCTTTTTAAAAGTGTGTTTCATCTCTGCCCATGAGATTCCCTTCTAAGGCACAGCCTCCTCTTGTTAAAGGTCTGATGCCCTTAATAGAATAACCCTGAAAGCGTGTAAAAATGGTAATAGCTATCTAAAAATAATACCTTAACAAGCTGAAAGAGCATGCTAATATTCATACTAATTTTAGATATATTAAAGTATTAATGTACATCCACACAATGTAGAGAGTGAAACCATATTTCTTAAATGTATTCATATAAATATCCCATTGTTAGATTTATAGAACTTCAATATTAAACAAATTTAAATTTATCAGTGAGGGACAGAGGAGTAGATTGTTTAAGAGTTAAGACACTGGAGCCATGGGTCCCAAATAAATAAAATAACCAATAAAAAGAAAGAAAGAAAAAAGAAGTGCAAAAGAAAAACAAAGAAACTTTGCCCTAAATCCTGAATCCCAACAATCGATTGTGCAAATGTGCAGCTTAATTTGATGAGAGCTTTCCAAGTTCTAGTTCAATCCACAGAATCTAAATGATTTTGTTATCCATTAATTCTGTCATATCCAGCATGAATACACAATAGCAGAAAATAATTTCTGAAAGTTTCAAACCATGCAGTCAGGAGACTTATCTGCATAAATTCTACCCAGAAAAGTGATCTGCCAAAATACCAGAACCTTTACATGTTTCCCAAATACCATTTGCCTGCTGAGTGTTTCTGTTTGTGAGGACAGAGGAGTCTTGTTTCAACACACAGGGCGATTTTCACTCCTAACAAAAAATACTGATTAAAGAATCAACTTCTTTTGACTCATATATTTTAGCAACCTAATAGGTGATTTATTTAATGAAAATATTTGGTGAAATGAAAATTGTTGTTAATATTTCTTCACAAATGTTTTTATCCTGAGTGACTCCTTATTTATCAGAAATGTTAATTATATTTAGTTCAAAGAATCAAAATGCAAGACAATCTGACTTCATAAAATTACTTAATTTTTCTTTTGGACTAATTAAGACTTAAACATTGGCAAAGAGTTTAAAATATTAGAACCAGCCAATTGTTAAAGATAAAATTTATCAATAATATCTGATTATTTAATGCTGAATAAAGGTGTCAGATAATTTCCTTACTAAATTTAACATGATCAAATTATAGCTGAACCTCAAATGCTACGTAGAAGTTAAAATAGCCAGTTCTACTTCTAAAAGAATGTTAAAGAAAATAGAATTGCTCTGTCATTTTAGAAAAACAGTATATGTTAAAAGAAAATATATAAAACTAAAACAAATATTGTAGCGTAGTCTTGTAAAATAATTCCATTGAAACAAATAAATATAGTCATGAAAGGGTGGTTTGGAATCTAAGTAAACAATTGTTTTGATGATGGTTGTATAACAATGGTATTGTTTTTGAATCTTGTCTCTGGAGTGGAAATACAAAAATTGACAGTATGTATACTTTGTATGTGTGTGTGAGTGCGTGCGCATGTGTTTCTATGCCTGTATTTCTGTATGTGTGTGTCCATATCAGAACCAAGTAAAACCACAAAAACATTACCTCAAATATCCTGAATATAAAATACACAAGTCTATGTTACTGTCATAGTATCCAAACTATATAATGTGTGCTCTTATTTAATAAAGTATGTCATATTTTACAATTTAGTAAGGTGTTTCATTTCTTTCTTAGAAACAACCAATGTCACTTAACAATGTGATACAATCTATAGGACTGGATATCTGAAAAAAAACAAAAACAAAAACAAAAACAAAAACACGAGGGCTGTAGAGATAGCAGTTAAGAGTAAATACTGCTTTTGCGGAGGGTCTGAGTTTGGTTCCAGCACCCAAATATGGTGGCTTAAAATGGTTTTTAACTCCAGCTCCAACAGGACTAATGTCTCTTTAAGACATCTATGGGCAGCCATACTCACATGCACATATTCTCACACAGGCATACATATTTATGCATAACTTGGAAAATATAAATAAATAAATAAATAAATAAATAAATAAATAAATAAATCAGCTCATAGTGCCCAATTTGTCTGAGGAAATTTCAAAAGGCTCAATAATATTTAAAAAAGCATATAAAACACAAATTCAGTGCCATGATTTACTTATTCAAATTTCTATAGCTTTCTCAGAGGTTAAGTTTAACAAGTGTTTCAATAACTTAACTTCAAGTACTTATTTAATGATCACATATTACTATAAAAATAAAGATTTTTCTTTAGTAGTCTCTGTACCGTACTATGTTTAAGTTATATTTACTTTTCATAAAATATAACATACAAAGTAAAAACAAATTGTGGTTGTTTTCTGTAATTCTAATGGTATACTGAATATGAAAAATCTAGAGGGATAAATATTAACTGTGGCTTTCCCACCCACTCACAAGCTCATGGAAATAATGACTCCGAATAAACGCTTAGGCGTTAAGCTTTGACTTGTTCCCTGACAAACTCAAAACTTAATTACCAATTTATTCTATTTTTTGAGTGCTTACATGACCCTCCTTTGACTCAATACCAGAATTCATCTCGCTCTGTTGAATGTCACACCTTTTAATCTTGACTTAGCTTATTCTCAAATCATCATTTTACTGACTGGCAAATGCTTTGACACAGTGCACAAGAGATTATCTTTACAATAAGATGAATGCATTTTAATATGTCTCTTAATGTCTGTATTAAAATCTACTATATCTATTAATTGCTATTAATTAATGTAGTATATACACACATAGTTCTAAAAAAATATTGTTCTATTCATGTAAATAGGCCTCAGTGAATAAATCCATACCTGCTATTTTCAGGAGGTGCCATTTGGACTATGAGGCACTTATTGTATAATCTCACAGTTATTTGGTAAACATTCTTAGTCTTAATGTTAAGAATCAATAAAAGTACCATCCATGAATATATATGTGCAAATACATATTTATACACACATACAAAACACACACATGTTGCCATGTGGTTTCTAGATAATTTAGATTCCACATCCTGACTTACATCTTTGGCTTTGGACACAAAACTTGCTTAGACATGGGAGAGAAGCACGTGCCAATGATACAAATCAGGTGAGCATGATAAGGGTCTTCTTTAGGCCTCAATAGCACCAAATTGAATGAGCCAGTGACTAAATAACTCCGCAGAGTGATTACTACTACAGGAAGCTTGACCTAGAACATATCACTGTCAGATTTCCAAACTTTGGAAAGTCTTTTTGAAAGTGATGGAATCACCCTGAAAAGAAATATGCTTTTTGGTTTTTTGTTTTGTTTTGTTTTTTGTTTTTTCCTGAAGCTTATCATTAAGTATTGGAGCAATTGCTGTCAGTATGGCTGCAGCTACTATATTCATAAAGACATGGGTCTCCGTGGCTGATAATCTAACACATACAGAGGTAAGTGGATGGCCACCCTTTGGGCACCAGAGGAATGGGATGTAACATAATGAGCATTTATTTAAATTGTTCTTGCTGCTATGCTGAGTGAAATGTCTAGGATTGTCACGTGTAGATAAAAAGCAATTAAAGGCCATCTTTCAAAAGTCTTTATATGAGTCTAATGTTTTTAGTCCACCAAACAATTAAATTAGAATAAAAGGAAACTACGTGTCATATTGTCATCAATATGATTCCACCTAAGCCATAGGGGAACATTTTTGAGGGTTGCTTTGCAGGGCTGTTTTCATTGATTCAAAGGAAGAAATCCCATGACTGTTGTGAACTTAAATCTTCATTTGCATGACATGTTTGCTGTGGATAAAAATCAGGTTGTTTGATTTCTTTGGTAAATTGTGAAATATCCAGTTGTGTAGCTTCTGTAATTAAAAAAAAAAAAATTCCTCTACAGTGGTCCCTTTAGTAAAGCAGACAGAGTCTATGCTTAGTAAATCGAAAAGGAGCTAGAGTCCGCAACAATATCGGCAGTGGAGCAGCAGTAGCAGTAGAAATGGCCCAGGAAAAGCTCCAAAAGTAGCAAGGCAAGCTGGCTTCCTCAAAGCAAAGGAAAAAAGAGAGCCTCAAAACTAAATACTAAACTACAACAACAGCAGAAGAGCATTGGCAACTAATGAACCATCATATCTCCATCTTTGATTTAAGAGCCATCTTTTTTTTTTTTTTATGAAATTTTTTTATTGGATATTTTATATACATTTCAGATGTTATTCCTTTTCCCCATTTCCCCACCCCACCCGGTAACCCCCTATTCTATCCCTCCTCCACCTGCTTCTATGAGAACGTGCTCCCACCCACCCACCCACTCCCACCTCCCCACCCTCGAATTCCCCCACACTGGTATGCACTCATTGATAACTGGATATTAGCCCAAAAGCTTGCAATACTCAAGATTCAACTCACAGATCACATGAAGCTCATGATGAAGGAAGACCATAGTGTGGGTGCTTCAGTCCTTCTTAGAAGGAATAACAAAATACTCATGGGAGCAAATATGGAGACAAAGCATGGGACAAAAACTGAAGAACAGGTTGTCTGGAGACTGTTCTACCTGGATATCCATCCCATGTCCAGTCCCAAAGGTACTGATGTGGATGCTAGGAAGTGCATGCTGACAGGAGCCTGATATAGCTGTCTCCTTAGAGATCTGCCAGAGCCTGACATATACAGAGGTGGATGCTCACAGCTAACCATTGAACTGATCATGATGTCCCCACTGGAGGAGTGAGAGAGAAGACTGAAGGAGCTGAAAGGGTTTGTGGCCCCATGGGGAGAGCAACAATACCAACCAATCAGAGCTCCCAGGGTCTAAACAACCAGCCTGGGAGCACATAGGGAGAGACCCATGGTTCCAGCTGTATATATAGAGGAGGATGGCCTTGTCAGGCATAGGTGGGAAAGGAGGTCCTTGGTCCAATGAAGAGCCATCTTATAGTAAATACAATCATGGTTCATTCCTGTTCATGATTAAAACAGCTTCTCTAGAATTGGGTTTAAGTACAGATAAGTCTGTAATGACTATTCCAAGAGAAGGCATCTATATATTTATTTCAACAAGTTATGGCCATCTTGCAACTTTACCTTCATTTCAAAATATTATTTTAACCATCTATCGCTACTTTGTTATGACTAACTGTTGTTACCACTACCTATGTCCATCTTACAATTGTGTCTTTTTTAGGAAGCAATTATGACTAACTTATATGCTTATGTCCCATTTGGAAACACCCTACTCCTAAGCTATTAAAAATGATGTCTTTCTCACATTAGATGTTGACCCCTTGAACCTTGTCTTAGGGGAAGGAAGCCTGTGTACAGGAATAAAATAGTTTGCTTTAATTAATTACTTGCTTTAATTAATTTCCCCATGTTGATTTGGGTCAGTGTTCTTTCTGCTTGACTCCTTGGGATTGACAGCAACTACATTCCAAGTGGCAGTGATTGTGATGGCAGATATAGCAACAAGGAATAGCTGAATAGCTGAACAGAGCATCAGGGGTCAGGAACAATGGAGACTAGCTAATTGAATTCAAAGAAAGGTGGTCAACTGAAGTTAAAAAAACAAAATCAGAGAAAGCTAAAAGATTGAGGAAAAAATTGAACACCTGAGCATTGGAAGAATTCCAAAGCATTCCAAGGAAGTGTTAAGTCTTTGGGGATAAGAATCTTTGGCAGCCCAGGATTGTCTACTTTTAACTGTGAAGGATGACCTATTACTAAGTTTGTGAGAGTTGTAGATTTAAAGAAACCACTGTTTAAATACCAAGCACTGGATGGATACATTTAGCATTAGAAGTTGTCACATGCTGCTATTCCTTCCTGAATGCAGTCACTGCTTGTTGCTGTCAAATTCAGAGAGCTACAGGAAGGACTAAGACCAGTACCTGAAGAGATGTTTTTCCTTGCTTTTGCATAACTTCGGGAAGGTTCAACAATGGAACCCAGTCACCCGATTACTAACTGCTGGAATAAGGGGCAGACTTTTGCAACTCAGGCGGAATGGAAAATTGAGAATAATTGTCTTCAAATATGTTAGATTTCTAAAGCAGTGTAATGATACAGGAGGCAGAAAGAGACAGAAAGCTGACCTTCAATACACAGGACTCTGTTTATTCGCATACACACTGATAGGTAGCCTCACTTCTCCGGGAAATGGAAAGATCTATCAAAGGAAGAAGCTCTAGCTGCAGCTGTTAATAGGGGCAGGGTGAGGAGCTTGGGGATGAAGATATTTTTGCAGCCATTTCGCATATTTTACTCCTACAGTCTTGTCTTCCTAAAACGGTTTGACCAAGCCAAAGCAGACTACCTTGGGAGGCAGGCTATTGCCATAGACATTCCTTTCTGGGCTGACCCATAAGGGTGACCAAGGTCATCTGTAGTCTCATCAGAATCCTGTTTTATAACGGGGGCACTCTGCTAAAATCTACTAACAATGCTGTGAATTTAGCGTTTTCGATTCTAGCTGTTATTTCAGTGCCTGTGGATCATTTGGGATTTGCCACATAACAAAGCTATTCTCCTTCCAGGTCACTATATAAAGGGAATATAATCAGCAGACTGAAGAGCTACTGTATGGACATGTTTATTGGGGCACTATAAATAAGATAGAATTGATCTAGGAGCCCACCAAGGAATCAATAACAAATATAACAAGTGTGGGAGGTAGGGGGTTGATCTGTACTCAAATGCATAGAATATCTAAGAAAGGTTGTATGACATCCTTTCACTTACGGATAAACCTGAACTGAAAAGCATTTTACTAAATATGAAATAAACTGTGCAAAGAAAGACAGTCCTGAAGTCATTGTCTCTCATATGTAGAGCTTAGAAGTGGAAATCTGGATGTAGAACAGTACATACTAGATGTTTGGAAGGGGCTGTGGACAAAGTTGCGTTTGAAGAGCATGCATGTATAACTATGTTGCAATACTATTCAAAACCCCATAAACATGTGTCAACTAATGCATATTCATGAAAATGTAATTTAAAATGATCTCTATCCAAAAAGAAAAACTATCAAATAAAAATTTGTGTATAAAGAGGAGAAATATTTCCTCTGTTTCAAGTGAAAACTGAACACTGCTCAAAAACTGTTATTTTTTTTATTACCTCTTCCATACCTTGGCAAACACTAATGTACTGTTTCTTAAACTTATGTGTTCTGAACGTGTATTACTAATAACTTTATGCTGTATATCTTTATCTGTCTGGGTGCAGGTTTCTCCAACATCCTGCATACATTAATCTTATTTTTTATGCCAAATTATTAATCTATATATAGTGTATTTTTAATTTTGTTTACCCATTTAGCAGTAGATGTGCATTCATGTTGTTTATGCCTTTTAATTAATAATGAGGCCACAAACATTACCAGATCGTTTGTCTATTAGCAAATCTGTACCATCACCATCGAATCATTGCTTGTATTTTTTTTTTTCATTTTACTATTTGAGTATCTGCCAATATGCTTTCTTCAAAGATGCACTGTTTTACATTTCTATCAACAGTGTACTCATATTCTAGTGTTCATAAATACTTGTCAACACTTGCCCTTTTCTTTCTTTGTCATATTTGTCACTGTGCTAACGGGTGCCCAACAGTTACACTGGTAAATTTAACTTACCAAAGAACTAATTATGTAAAAATCCATTTTTGTGCATTTGTTAAAGTAACTATTTTATTTTTTTTCTTTTTTAATTTTATTTTTTTGCTTATTCACTTTATAACCCGTCCCAGTCACCCCCTCCCACATTCCTTCCCCATCTCTTCTTTTCTGAGTACCCCCTCTTCCTGTATCTCCCACCCTGTCACTTTAAGTCTCTGAGAGGCTAGGAGCTTCCTCTCCCATTGAGGCCAGTTGAGCACCCAGCTAGAAGACCATACCCCATATACAGGCTGCATTAATTTCCTCTTTTTGTCTAAAAACAAATGGTACATTAAAACAAATATTAAAATGTTCCTCAGTGTATATAATTATATTGCATATAAATGAATAGATTAAACTTCTCAATGAAAACCAAAGAAAGCAGAGAAACCCTGTCTCAAAACACACACACATACACACACACACACACACTAGATAAATAAATAAATAAATAAATAAATAAATAAATAAATAAATAAAAGAAATATTGGAGAGAAGAGAGGGGAGGAATCTGATATGTGTATGGAGTAAACAAGAAAGGGTAATGGAAGAGCAGATGATGGATGTATATGAAATACATTTATGAAGATATCCCAAGGTAATCCCATATCTGCTGCACTAAATATATTCATAGACATATATATGCGTGTGCATTACAAGTCTGGCACTCATTTATTTCCTAGAAAAAAATATGCACAGAAAGAAAGAGTTTATAAAGTATTCAGAGAAGGGTTATTATAAAGCAGGACACTGAACGAAGAAAGATGGCAAGAAGTCAGAAATGCTGGTCACAATAGTGTCGATAGTGAAGATTAAAGTACTTTCCCTTGTCCTGAAAAATGTGAAGTGGAAATAGCTCCACTTACATTCTTGTAGCATGGTGTCTAGAGAGCAGTATGCTCTCAAATGATTTAAAATAGAGTGGAAAACGGCTGTGATAAATCACTGGTAGACAATACTTGCCGGGTATTTTATAGACCTCAAATGAGCAAACAAGAATGGAATGTCACACAAAACAGTAACTTAGAATAGATCCATTGTATCACTGCAGAGAGTACACTCTTCATTTCCTGGTAGTTTTCCTATTTATCTCTGGATTCTAGGGCAAAAACATACATCAATGCTCTTATTGTGTTTTACGTTGGAAAAGTAATTTTAGGATTATTGTCGGTATTACAGCAGTGGTTTCGCTAAGCCCGTGAGCACTGTTTTGATCTTTGCTTCTAAAATGTGCATCTCAAGGCCATCGTTTTTGTAAATGTTTAGCACTCTAAAGAGTATTCCTCTTTCCTAGAACAGTTTCACTTGAAATAGTAATGTTAGTGCTTTGGGGATAATTTAAGAGAGAGAGATGTGCTCTGTGGTCCAAGTATATTAAATTTATTAGATAAGATGTTTGATTCAAAGAAGTGTTCTAAACTACTGCTAAATCCCAGAGCACTTATAATACTTTTGTCCTTTGGAGAAAGTTTGGATAGTAACTCAACATAAAAACAGAAACTATTTAAATAACAACCTCCGGTTTCTATGTATAATTATTTTTCATATCTATGAATGTACATTTTTCTTTTGTCTGCAATCATTTTTCTATTAGTACATTTGAAAGTGAACAAACAAAATAAATAATTTACTTTCTGTTGATAAATGGCTAGAGGATGTTTATACTTTGATATTTTATTATTATTTTAGTAAATTCTGACCTGAGAGATGAGCTAATTCATTCTTAAAATTCATTTAATCCTTCAGAATATAGAGAAGCCATCACAGCATGGGCTTCAGCATTAGAATGTGCTGATATCCGTTCTCCTCTCCCTACACTGACAACCTTGGTCCCTATACCATCACCTACTCTTTTCCACTTAGTACTGGAAGTCCAACCCTACAGGAATGTCACAATAATCTATTGATGTTTTTTGGTTATTGTTAGTTGAGTGATGTACATGCATGAAAGACAAGTGTTTTATGTTTTTATCCGCTGGTTGCGGTACATAGTTAGTGGAGAAGATGAATGCAAAAGGCATGTTTCGATCCACTGATGCATTAGGGGTCTCCTTGGTCTGCCACTATCACGAGTGAACGCTGCATTGAACAGGAAGTATCAAAGTGGCAGAACGTGGATCAGTATATAAGAAGGTCAACACTGAAGTGTCAATATATTTAAGAGTATTTTTTTAATTTTTTGGTGGTGGTAGCAGGGAGTGATACCATATCCATCAATAGTCAATGTTATTACTGAAAGCACAAACATGTTTGACATGTTTTTCTCTCCATCTTTGCTGCTTTCTGAACATTTTACACTTTGTTTTGTTTTCTTTTGTTCATCTTTTCTTCTGACTGTCAGACTTCAAGGCGAAGGTTCATGAACTCTCCCAAGATGACACGAACATAACTGATGAGAACATTTTTCACTTAAACTTAGGTAACTTAGTTAACTTCTGAAGAGACCAGATGAGCCAGGTAATTTTATCTGCCATCTTTTTTTTAAAAAAATCCCTAAAAATTTCTTAATAACAAGCATAATAGATACAGCTTTCTTAAAATACAAAACCTTCCTTATCAAATTTGTCTAGACTATTTGCTTTTGGTAATTCCTACTTCTAAATTATAATTTTTTTACTTCACTCAGGAGCTTTGAACATTGAAACCTTTTTGACTCATTTCCAACAGAGATTTCTCTTAAGAAAGTGGTTAAGGTGTGTTCTTACCAAAAACAAGTAAAGCGTTTGTCCTGGTTATATCTAGGAAGCCTCACTAATTGCTGAAATGCCTCTATGGTACCACTCCCAATAAATACCATTTGGCTTTTCTTGGAAGATTCTAATATTCTTTAAGATACGCCTCTCTGTCCACAAGTTTCAGCACCCAATTTTCTCACCAATAGAACTTTTAAAATCCTTCTGCTCCAATCTGTTCTGTCCCGTTTTTCATTTTCATTGTTTTGCCCTATTTTTTCACTGTAAACTGAGCTAAAAGCAACCACCAGCACATCCATAATTTCCTCTGCCCATTATCTTTGAGTTCAGAGCCTCACAAATTTTTAGGACATAGGAAAAAAAAAACAATTTTCAGTATAAACATGGGAAAACAGTAGCCTGTAATATTCATGCCATCATCAAAATGCTAATTTACCTTGAAATCCGCTAAGTTCAATTTACCTCTTCATCATTTTTTAAATTCAGCTTTATTCCCCCTTTTAAGGTATGGGGAACACTTAGACAAATGATTGACCAGATAATAATAGACCTAATCTATTTTCACTTCTCAAAAAAAATATTTGTTTCTATTTGAAACATCAGTAGAGCAGACCTTGATCTTTGCATTTTAACCAACGTAAGGGTATACTCAATGCCCAACAAAAGTAAAGGTCACTAAGCAACCCCTACATCATGAATGAAGTTTGCTTTGCACTCATCTCCAACTTTTCCGAAGTGTGTACAAACTAGTTTTAAAGACCCCAGTGACCGGTGGTCAGGACCAATTTCTCAGGTAATATCTTTCTATGTTAGTCAGTTCTGTACCGCTATGTCACAATGCTTCCAAGACACAAGGAAGGTGATGACAATTTTAATTAGTTCACATTTTGAGGGGAATTCAGAGAATCATAGTAGGGGAGGGTACAATCAATGGAAAATGAGCGCTGTGCAGCATGTTGGCAGTAGCAAGTGGCAGAGGCAGTTAGTCCTATCATGGAATATCAGGGTCAGGCTAGAAAGAGCAAGAAGAGAATTAAGTGTTGAGTGTGAAACTCAAAATCTTGTGTCTCTTGAGCCATCTCTGCAGCTACTTTATGCCTCTCTGTGATTTTGTAGCCCCCCAAATGGCACTACCACCTGGGAACCAAATGGACACATGTGCAAAAATTATTTAAATTCTACTGACATCCACTTCTATTGTCACTGTTTGAAGATATATTATTACTACACTTTGTATTCTTTAAAAGGTTTATGTCTCATTCTCTGATAATAGCATATCTAGTTGTTATTTTCACTAGTTCTATTTTCATGAATAGTGACATGCGTACTATTGCTGTCAAGCAGTTTGTTGAAATGAAAGAGAGAGACAGAGAGAGAGAGAGAGAGAGAGAGAGAGAGAGAGAGAGAGAGAGAGAGAATAACCCTTGAATGCTTTGAGTTTGAAAAATGTACCTTTAACAGAATTAATTATCTAATCTTGTTCAAAATGAATTCTATAAGACTCAATGCCAAGTCTGGGCTGTTGCTCTTGAGTTTGCACACCCAGTTTTTCTCCTATTCTTCTTGAAGCTCTTCTCTTATCTCTGCAGAATCCTCTCGTGTTTCTCAACCTCCCTGAGATGTGAGGGCTCTGACAAGTCCCAGGTGATTTTCCAGTTAGCCCCCTGTTAGGCCCTGCCAGATGAGATGGTAGATGGAGCCTCAGAGTCTGGAGGAAGAAGAGTACTCCCACCTGTTCCCTTCCTGTTCTTTACATGGTCCTGACAGCAACACTTCATCTTGTCAGTGACAATTTATTTTATCTGGAAATGCAGCCTTGTCTTGCCTCTCAGATGACCTCAGGGATTCAGGCTATGTTGCATACTGCATGCCTCTCACATATCCACATTACAGGGCCATCTCATATCGCCTCAGTTTTCTGCTAGTGTAAATGTATATCCATCCTTTCTCATAAGGGTGTGAACTTTCCACCCTGGTGATTCCATTTTTGATATTTTTTAGGAATTACATAAAATATTTGTTAGTAGACATCCTGAGTGAAAATATTTTTTTTTCATGGGCTAGAGAGATTACTTGTTAGTTAAGAGCTCTTGCTACTCTTACAGAGTTCCAAGTTCAGTCTCAGATCCTTGTAGCGTATGGCGCAATCCAATGCATCAGCAGATGTGAAGACCTCCTCTGACCTCTACAGACACCTGCACAAATGTACACAGGTAGGCATGAACAGATACACATTTAAAAAGTTGGTCTTAAAAACAAAGTAATTCCTCTTCTTTTTAGAAAGAGCATTCAAATTCTGGTGAGAGTTTCTTACCTCAAATTTTTGTCCTTACAAAAGTCACAGAGGAAGTCATCTCAAGAGGAAGGTTGTGGATAGAAGTATGGCTTCATTTTCTTTCAGGAGGACAAGACTTAACAAAGTGTTTGGATCATAATGAAACATTTCTACCAATGTTATTCCTGATGGAAGAAATCATATTAGAAACAGAGACATCATCAAATATTCCAGATGGTTCCTTGTCATTTAACATGTATCCATAGAGTTATCTATAAACTATTGATATCAGAGCCAAGTGTGGAGTATCTTGGTCTACAGAAGTGAGACATAACATTTACTGGCACTCTTATACAGTTGCACATTTTAGCTATTTCACCTTACCTTTCTAATATTTAATTTATGGCCTGAAAAGAAATGCCTTCACTCAGAATCTCAGCTGAGTCACATCATAACACTTTATTGACAGTGTATTTTTCTCTAGCTGCCACATTGGTTTAAGCTGACATACAGTTTGAATATATTATGTGTGGAGTTGAAAAATATTCACAATGACATTTCAACACTATCATCAGATATAGGTAGAATAGAGAACCATACCAAAACCTGCAACAATCTTCAAATATTCCCTGAAGATAGTCTGATAATAACTGCTTCTCTCTCTCTCTCTCTCTCTCTCTCTCTCTCTCTCTCTCTCTCTCTCTCTCTCTCTCAATATATATTTCAAAATGAATTCTATAAGACTCAATGCCAAGTCTGGGCTGTTGCTCTTGAGTTTGCACACCCAGTATTTTTCCTATTCTTCTTGAAGTTCTTCTCTTATCTCTGCAGAATCCTCTCGTGTTATCATATATATCATATATATATGATAACCTTACTCTAACTCTGTTTGGAATCTGACCTATATCCTTTCTTCTTGTGTTTGATACTAAAATGCTGATAGTTTTGGTTCATTTTAGTCTTACCCAGTAGTTATCACAGTTCAATTGTCTAATGAGCTCCTATGTCTTCCAGATGAATACCTCCATTAGTAAGGAGTCACTATCTTCACGTTACTCATATTTTTTAATGAAAAAAATCAATTTCCTTAATTTTCATTGAAAAGCAAAAGCTGTTCACCATGAAGGCAGCACTCATGGTGTGGTTAACAGCAGGTTCTCCAGAGAAAAAGATTCAATGGTTAACGTTATGGGTTGTATGATTTGATTTCCTCATCTTCATGATGTCAAACCATCAATATGGCCAGTTTCAAGTTATTTGTAGAAATGCAGATAAAATCATTCTCAAGAAAAGGACATGTGGGCTGAACCACACCACAGGGACACATAAAATATACAATGATGATGAGGTCCTACCTCTAGTCTAGACATTATCTGTAACTAACTGTAAGATGCCATAATCCCTGTATATGACAGGAGAGGAGCATCATCTAACTTGTAATATCTCATATACTCCATATATATAGATTATTTATTCTGTCTATAAAGATTTTTTTTCTGAATAATGTTTTTAACAAGTCTTGTTAGTGGTATTAAGTTGCCAAAGCCATTATATGAAATCATTTGATTATTTTCGAGTATTTTCCAGTTCATTAATTGGTTATGTAAAATCACTAGGAGTCTGGTGATTATACTTTTTAAAGTGTGTCAAAAGTTTTTGAGGTAGTATTTGATTATGTACACCAGGCTGGAGATAGATAGATGAATAAAAAAAAGGAAAATGATGATGAAAAGTCATAGATGAATAAAGGCTTGAACCTCATGTTTGGCTGAAAACTATGTTTTTGTTAAGTATGGTAATCATTTATACTTTTCATTGTAATTATGTTCACAATAATTTTTAAAATTTAAATTTAATATGCAAGAGCTAACCAATATCTTTAGTCAAACTTCATACAGATGGTACTTATGCAGCAATAGTTTCTGATGGACTCTATAGTCAATATTTTTAATATTGGATAATTGTTGCTAATCAGATATGTATAACTGACAGATTTTAAATTTTTGATGTATTTTTCAAACTTTTTTATTTATTCCTCCTAAATTATTTTCTCTCCTCCAGTTTTACTAATCCCTCTACCCATCTTTGGCAGTACACAAGGCTTTTGTTAAGCACTTGTTTGAAGACTTGATGTTATTTTTTTTTCCCTGGTTTTTGAGAAGTGGACAAATCCTTAGTTATTTCAAATCCTGATGGTATAATTTCTGACTAATGAGATGGAAATTTTAAAAGATTATTATACATACTCTCGTGAAAAAAGAACATGTTCTATTTTAAATAATGGTGATTATAGAAAAGTGCTTTAATTTATTCTGACTGTTGGAGTTCTTTTGCGTTAAATGTAATTACAGTGTACAATGATGGTCTGTCTAACCATTTAAACAGAAATCTTCACTTTTCATAATAAAGACAATTTCAATGTCCATGTAACTCTTTATAACAACTAAAGATATTTTAACAAAACAAAACCACATGTCTAAATGGTACTTCAGGTGAAACATTCAGTTAAGTTTGAAATATTTGGGCTTCAACATAGAGATAACTAATATGACTTCTTTTTAATTTTACAAATAATAAATTATCTTTGACAGTGGAGGTCATGTCAAAGATGTTCTGTCATTTTTCACTTATGTGGATATGTATTTATATGTATGTATACACAATCTCTCTTTGACAGCATATGTATTTGTATGTGTTTGTCTAGGTGTGTGGGTGTGCATTCATGCATATGAGCTCATTCACATATGTGTTCAAGTGTATCTCAGAGGTCAAAAATTAAAAGTCAATTTTCCTTTTAAATCATTCCTCACCTTTTTTCTTGAGATGGTTTATCTCAATGAACCTAGAGTCTGTCATTTAGGTTACACTACATGGCTGTCAAGTCTCAGAGATCTGCGTGTCTCTCCCCAGTAATGAGATTACATATGTAGCTCTTCTACATGGGAGAAGGCAGATTTTACTAGAGCCTCATGTTTATCTCTATGCACTTTATGACTCAACCAATTCTACAGCCCCATATACTCTTTTAATCTGTATTAAGTCCTGAGTTTTAGCTGCCCTATGACGGAAATACTGAGACAAAGAAAAATACTCATCTAGGAGATTCAAATGGCTGCTCAGAAGTGAACAGGGTTAGCACAGACTGGTTCTTCCTCTGGGCTGTAAGTGTAGCAGTAGCCTGCCCCTTCATCTCTAGTGATAATGCATCAGCCAGGAGGTTTCAATTTAATGAAATGCTGAAGATTAAGTGGGTTTTAGAAATAGATTGATGCCAAATTTTTTCAAACTATTATCTCCTTTAGTTTGTAAGAATGTTTCCCTTACATGTCCTTAAATTTGTGATTACTTATTATTTTCTATATTTGTCACTTAAAAAGTACCGTTACACACTAGAAAGATTAAGAGAGTGTCGAAAAACTGATGTGAAATTACACATAAATTTTGAGAAATAATTACATATAGATTTTAAGAAATAATTGGTGTAATTAAATAAAGACTGTTATTGTGATTATTATCTTCAATTAGAATAAATAAATGACATACATATTTATCTATATTGATACTATCGTAGTATACACTTCATTAGTATTTCTTCATTAATACATATCTATATTGTTTACAAATTGGTTAGCATGTTAAATAGAATATCCATTAAAATAGTTTTTTAATTGACTAGATTTGTTATTAAACCTCACTTTGCCCCATTACAAATCATTTATTAGCTGTAATTTGTTTGATGTTTTCCTCATACTTAGACTTTTCTCACTCATATAAAACAGCACCTCAGTCTTTTTTTCTGAGAGATATGTTTCCTCCACTCACAGTCCATGAACACTGAATATTTTAGCCTGTAATTGACAGACTAGGTTCAGAGACTCAGAAATGATGACTGGACGAGCAGGAGACTAGAAGACCTAGGTAGAGGAAGGGAGGAAGATTTGGAGAAAGAGTCCCAGGGAAGTGCAGTCACTGAGTTCCTGTTTTCTCATAGCTCTCTTCAGGATGGTTTCTGTTCCAGTGAGTTGAGCTGTGGATAAAGATGCCTTACCTCATGAGTGGAGCTCTTGCAAAGTCTGTCTATCTATCTATCTATCTATCTATCTATCTATCTATCTATCTATCTATTTCACAACTTTACAACATTTTTCCCTCCCTCCTCTCTTCCTAGTTCTTCTCCTGACTCCCAACTCTCCTCCCCTCCTCACCCATTCCTCCTCTATCTCTCTTCAGAAAGAAAAAAAAAAAGGAAGGCGGGTATTCTGATGGATATCAACCAACCTTGCTATATCAAATTGCAGAGAGATTAGGCACCTCATATTCGTCTCTGATTGAGACTTGATAAGACAGCTCAGTAGGAGAAAGGTGTCAGTCGCAAAGGCAGGCAACAGAATTAGAGACAGACCCTGTTCCCTCTATTAGCTGTTTGGAGTCCCACATGAAGACCAAGCCACACAACTGAAACATGTGCAGAGGGCCAAAGATAGTTCCATGCAGCCTCCCTGATTGACAGTTCAGTCTCTGTGAGCCCTTATTGCCCCGGGTTGGTTAATTTTTATAGGTTTTCTTGATGTGTCCATGACCCCTCTGGCTACTATAAGCCTTCCTCTCCTCTCTGCTACAGGATTTCCAAACTCTATTGTTTGGCTGTGATCTCAGTTGCTGAGTAAAGCCTCTTTGATGATAATTATGCTAGGCTCCAGTCTGCAAGTATAGGAGACTATCATTAGCAATGCCAGAGCAATCATAGCATGTTTCTCAAGCTGGACCAGTTATTGGTTGGCCCCTCCTTCATTTTCTACTCCATCTTTACCCCTGCACATCCTGTAGGCAGGACTAGTTTTGATCAAAGGTTATTTATTTTTGAACCAATGCAACCACTGGGAGTATTGCATAGTTATAGGAGATGACCATTTCAGGTTCCATATCCTGCCTTGCTAGGAGTCTTAACCAGGGTCACTCTCATAGATTCCTGGGAGTGGAGAGTCTTTTAAATTGAGAAGGATAACATCTTCCACCATAGCTTTGTCCCATACAGGAAAAAAAAAAAAGAGTTATAGAAAAACAAGCACAGAACCTTATATAGTGACAAGAAAGAACATATAATAATGCAACTCTATACTACTGAAGAGAGAAAAGCAACTGAAAGTAGTGCCTCACATCCGTAAGCCTAGTACCACGGGGGCTGGGGAAGGAGAGTCTAAGGTCATCCTTGATTACTTAGGAAAAATATATTTAAGAGAAAAAAAAACAGGGAAGGACTGAGGGAAGGAAGGGGAGGGGAAGAAGGGGGGAGAGGGAGAAGGAGAAAGAGGGAGGGGGGAAAGAAGGGAGGGAGGAGAGAGAGAGCAAGAGCTTAGGGGAAGAAGAGAGGGAGGGGGAGGGGGAGGGGGAGGGGGAGGGGGAGGGGGAGGGGGAGGGGGAGGGGAGGGGGAGGGGAGGGGAGGGAGAGGGAGAGGGAGAGGGAGAGGGAGAGGGAGAGGGAGAGGGAGAGGGAGGGAGAGGGAGAGGGAGAGGGAGAGGGAGAGGGAGAGGGAGAGGGAGAGGAGAGGGAGAGGGAGAGGGAGAGGGAGATTGATTTTCTGGCTCTAATACCTAGAATTCTCACAGTGATGTTGTCTGGCACTCTGCCATTGGTTGTGTCCTGTGTAATAAAGTGAACAGTAACTCAACACACCGTCCTCCAGACTTGGGGATTTCTCAATATAGACATTGCAAAACATAACTTACATCCTGGTGGTCTCAACATTTCCTTCAACTATGTTCTGCCTTAGTTATGTGGTTTTTTTTTTTCCAGACCTCTGTGCACATAAAACTATGTTCTCTACCATTTCAGATGTAAAATTTCTCTCTCTCTCTCTCTCTGTCTCTCTCTCTAAAGTCTCTTGCTAGTTTTCAGGCCTGTTATTATCTTTCTCAAGTACCAAGGTCCTCTCTGTCTTCCATAGGACTTCTGCATGAAACGTGAGTCTGGGGAAAGATAGATAGTGTCTGTGTTCCAAGCTCAGCAGGAGGCAAGCAGCCTAACTGTGCATAGGTCCTGTACATGAGGTGTAGCATGACCTCAGTAATGAATATAAACCTTTCCTATGGGAATAGACAGTTAACAAACAAACAGTGGATGACCTGCACGTTGCAAGCAAGATTTACAATCGCTTGCACTCTTTATCCAGTGAGGAATAATTCAGACTAGTTTAGAACTCTCTTCTCTATTGGAACAACCTTAAATAGTCTATCGAACCAGCATGAATAGCCCAGGATAAAATTCACTTTGGCGATCTCTACTCAGGATGAAAATCCATTCTTGGAAATGGAGAAAATGAACATATGCTTTGAAATACCAAGACATGCTGAATGCCACTCGGGAAAAAGAGATAATTTCCTCCAGTCCAGTCTCTCCATTTGTTAACCGACAATGATGATAAAAACGGAGTCTCTGGAGAGTCCAGTACATAATAACTTTCGACCTAACAGGCATATACTGGTGGTTCAGTACCTAATGCTTATGTTCAGTATATATCTACAAGCAATATGAGCATATTTTTCCTATATTTAACTGACTTAAGAATAAAGCTCATGCATCTAAGTAATTAAGCACATATAGAAAAATCTGAGTTGCAAAATACTACCTAGCAAACTGAAGGAACACAATTATTTTTGTTTCTAATTCTCTAATATTTGATAAACATTTATTAATGCTTTTTTTTTTTACTTAGTTATATAGGTTATATATAACAATTGTTCTTTCTTGAACCTACATTTCAGTAAATTATTTCTCTGCCCTTCATATTTTCTTTACAGCTTTTTAAAAAAACGATTTTATTTATTTTATGTATATCTTGAGTATAAAATAAAAGATTTTATTTATTTAAAAAAAGATTTTATTTTATTTACACTCTAGCTGTTTTCAGACACACACCAGAAGAGGGCATCTGATCCCATTACAGATGGTTGTGAGCCACCATGTGGTTGCTGGGTATTGAACTCAGGACCTTTGGAAGAGTAATCAGTACTCTTAACTGCTCCATCCCTCTCTCCAGCCCTCTTTACAGCTTTAAAAAATAAATTATTAATATTTATTACATACTTTAAAAATAATATTTATGCATGCATGTTTGTGTTTGAATATGTGCACATGAGTGTAGGTACCTGGAGAAGCCAGGAAAGAACATTTGATCACCTGGAACTAGAATTACAAGCCATTGTTAGACACAATAGAACACATGCTCATAACTAGCCCTTGTCCAAGTTTCTCAGGACAAACATTATGCAAATCAATTAAAAACTATTATTGATAATATGATGCTATGGAATCCAACAACTGAATCCAGATATTGAAAATATCAAAGCCACAACATTTTACTGGAATTTTTAAGGTCATAAGAATTGAGGTGTATGGGCTCAGGGTCAGAACGTTTAAATTTTCCAATTGGCAATTTTTTTCTTTAAAACATCTTGAAATGCACCAATCAAGTCTACACTCAAAGCATTTCCTCCCATAGATAACTAAGGAATTTATTTTGCTAGTATTGGCTTGAGTAGATTTTTATGGCACACACAATTTATGAGCATCTCGTAAAATGAAATGAGAACACGAAGTGGTTGCTATGCACACATATTTATAATTTGTTTTCCAGGTATTGAAACTTGTTATACAAGTCATAGTTCCAATAGATCAAAACTGACTAGGAACAAATTACTTTATCAATACTGCCTGGGTTGTATTGGTTCTCAGGTGTTCTGTAGACTAACTTGTTTTAGTTTTATTTATTCATATTTTGTATGTTTGGGTGCTTTTTCTTGTTTGTATACACATGTACCATGTGCATGCCTGGTGACTGTGGAGGCCAGAAGAGGGTGTCGTATACCCTATGACCAGAGATACGGACAGTTGTAAACTGCCATGTGTGTATAATAACCTGAACACAACTTGTCTGTAAGAGCCTCAAGTGCATTGGATTGCTTGCTGATCAGTCCCTCCAGCCCTCAGTAGTAACTCTGTAAAGGAAAATAAGGAAGATTCACACAGTTTTAAACACTTCTGAAAAAACATCTTTCAGTTCAAATTTTTCTCATTCAGTTAAAACCCTTTTCAGTTTTGAATATCCATCCTTAAATGCATGCTATCTCCTGACTTAATGGAAAAAAAATTAATGCAGTGGACTATATTTTTAAATGTGTCACATAATTTTATTCATAGCTATATGAAATTATATAAACTATAAATACTAACAATTAAATATTTAAAAATATAAATGATGCGTATTTCAACCACATTCTTACAATTTCTACCAGAATAGCAATATAGTACTTTCTCCATTGGATCCAAATGTGATAATCAGAAACAAATGACAAATATTTCATTTTTAAAAATTGATTGATTGATATATGTGTGTGCATGTGTTTGTGTGTGTGTGTGTGTGTGTGTGTGTGTGTATGTGTGTCTGTGTGTGTGTAAACATAACTTGTGGAAGGCAGTTCTTACCTTCCACCATTCGAGTCTTAGAAATCTACTTCAGGTTGTCAGACTTGGTAGCATACAACTCTACCTGCCGAGTTACCTCACTTTCGTCACCTTATTTTAAATTTTCAAAGGATTCTCCATCACATAGAGGATAAACTTTAGATTGTAGTTATAGATACTTTTAGCACCCTTTAACATATAGGGTAATATGGTTGGCCCATAGTAAGATATGGAGTAATTAAATTTCCTGTTATTTAAATTTAATACATCTATCTTATGTGAGAATGAGGGAGTAATCAGGAAGTGCTAGAGACATCATGTCCAAGATAAAGTAATCAGAGAGAGTGTGTTTGGGAGCTATCCTGTACTGTTCTATCAACCTCTCCAACAAACAACTCTCACATGCAATCCATTTTAGCCTCTAGAGTTACTTTTTCTTCTTTGATCAATAATCAAAACAACACAAAGCATCCATTTTTCCTGATTGTTTTTCAGCTTGAAATATGCATCTTCCTTTGATTTTCCTGCATTCTACTTAGGTTTTTATTTTTCCTTCTACATTTTATTTTTAAACAAAGCTTTCCTCTCACCATGTCTTCAATATTGTTTAGTCAATTTATAGTTTTAGTTTTATCTATCTATCTATCTATCTATCTAATCTATCTATCTCCATTAAAACATTGAACTGGATCATGTTTTATTTGCTTTCCGTGGGGCAGTGGAGTATTTAGTAGTTATCACAAGAACCAGTGGTTTCTAAGGATGGCGTTAAGCAATGATGCATGTACAGTGTATGTATGTTGTACTGTAACTACTATCACTAACACATGTATGATAATTAATGGGTATGTTCATGGTGCATACAGAGTGGAAAAAATTGAGAGCATTTATAATCTTACCAAAATTTTAGTTGCACTATTAAATAATAGAAGATGGGTTAAGAAATTTGAATTAGTTTCTAGTTTCATGAGCTCCTGTGAGTGAAACATTTGGCCATTTCCACCCATACCTTTCATTTGACAAAGTAGAGGGTTCATTCTACTTAACTAATCAGAAATTACTGAATGATAGTAAGTTATTAGAGAAGTCCTAATGACAATCGACCCAAAAGTTGTTTAAAAATGGATTTGCCTTTGTGTTAGCATGTATGTATGTCAGGCCTATTGCTGATTTTAGGCCTATGCTGATTTTAGGCCTAAAGTGTATATACAGGGCTGAAGGCTATAAGCTATTGTAAACAGGCAGCTTCTATGGAAATTTACCAGCCTGAGTAGTCATAGATCTTATAAATAGGCAGCCTTGGCTGACAGTACCAACTTAGATAAGGACAAGTGAATCATAGGCAGAGTCATAGTGACCTGTCTATGAATCTTCACCCAGCTGATACCCTGTTCTGAAAGGTATCTGTACTCCCTCTGAATACCTATGCTCCGGTGTCATTCCCTTCCACACATCCTGCCTTTTTGTGTTTATAACCTTTGTGTGAATAAGTAAATTATGATGTGATTTAAACAATTAAATTTAAAAAAATGAGAAAAAAAAAAAATGGATTTGCCAAATAAAATAAAGAACATTTTACATTTCTTCTCACAAATCATATCCAGTCTTTAATGTTCCTTTTACTCAGATTCTAAGTTTTTCTTTACAGTAAACATCTGCTTCTGATCCCCAGAATCAGTCAAGATTTCTAACAATTAAAGACTGTAGTACTGAATTTTCTTTTCATATAGGAAGTGAACTCATCCAGTCTTACTATGCTATTGCTTATGTTATTCTTACAATAACATCAACTTCTTATAATCACATCAACTCATACAAAGGAATTACAAAATTTAAATTGAAGTAAAATATTACAGCAAGTTAATACAAACTATAAAGTTCATATGATAATATCATCCAGCAATATTTTGTGTTTCAATATCAATAAGTATTTTTTTAAAGTGATACTCTTTTGATGTTTAACATCACTTGTCATTTATTGATATTGAATTTATCCTTGAATTCTCAAATATTTGTATTTATATTGTAAGCTCTGACATAAAATCATACACATTTTAATTTAACTACTTGTTGACATCATAGTACCTGTGTAGACAAATACGTATACGCTTGTATGTTTATCATTTGCACTTATTTTGCACTCCATGGTCATGGTATAAAAGGTCTTGGTAAAATTTTTTCTTTTTGGTAATTTAATTTGTAGAAAGGAGGAAAAAATTGTGCATGATTGTCACCTCTGATCAATGACAATGTGTAACCCATTGGCAGGAATCTTTAGTTTCATATCAGCCTCATGTTTGAAAATGCCCATATACATACAGATATGCCCATCAGACACACTAGTGTAAGTTTGAAACATGAATCCCTTTATTAGCCTCCAGAGAGTTCTACAACCACATATTTCTAGTCATTTGCTGAGATAAGGCATGTCAGAAGGTTGAAAAAGTATGTGGAACATTGACTAGTTATCATCTTAGTGATTCTACTGATGAATTGGTTTTAAAAGAATTTAATTTAAATGATTTTAATTTAGTTCAAAAATAATCATGAGAGATTGTTAAGAAATTAATTTTGAGATATTTAAGAGGTCTGTAGAATCCAGTGAGCAAAATGTCAAGAAAATCTCCGTAGCCCCTTGTGAGGTAACTGAAACAAAGATCCATCATGACTTGAGTATCCAAATAAAGGGAACATTTTTTCAGTTCTGGACCACTACATCCCATATTCTTACGTTTTATCACTGCTTTATTAATGGCTGGAATTTCTTGCAGTCAATATAAATTTTTATTTACTTGATATTTTTGATTTTATAAATATTAAAAATCACTAAATTCACATATTTATCATGTGTGTGGGAATGGAAAATCACTGGTGCTAATGTGGTTCTAGAAGGTCATGGAAATCAGTTCTCTTTCTAATATACAGTTCTGAAGGACAGACCTCAGACTGTCAGACTTGGTAGACATTCCATGTACCAACTGAGTCATCTTGGTTACCTGATTTGTGTGACATTTCTATAACAGTGGAGAACAAAATATATGTGGTGCATACATATTAATAACATTTTCAAATATCACTTAAAATGTTATCTCAAAATGATACTATTTTATTAGATTGTAGTAAGTGATGATAAAGCATGAAACAATATGCCAAGAAAATAATTTAAAAGTCCAGGAAGTTTCTAAGGAACAAAATAAAATAAAAATATAAAATCAAACAACCATCTTCATTCTTTTTTAAGTATAAACAAATTCATATATTACTGAAAATTAATCACTTTACAATTAAAACATTATTAATTTGTCTTTTTTCTCTCTCTTTTTTTTGTTTTTTCTCTCTTTTTTTTAATTTTATTTATTTAGTTATTTAAATCACATCATAATTTACTTATTTACACAGAGGTTATAAACATAAAAAGGCATCCTTTCTTCAGAAGGAAACATGAAAGCCCTGTTTACAGCTTGTTTAAATTGCCTGCCTCTTGATGTTTAAATCACTCCTAACCAGCCACATCGTCTTTATTACTCTACCCTAATTGGAACTCTCTATTGAATGATTCTCTGTACATTGAATCTCTGAGTCTTAATTGATGTCCAAACTTTGTCATTTACCTTCGGAAATGTGACTGGGACTATTTAAATGTACATTATCTTATTAAAGATACTGTTGGTTTTTTTTTTTCATTTTAAAACATGTTTATCATTGAAATAGTCTTACATCATTCCATCCCTTTCCTTTCTCTAATCCCTCTCAGTTACCCTTTCTTGACCCTCTCCCATGTGTTTCCAACTTGTAAGTTGTTAAACTTTTTGAATATTATTGATGTTTATACCATACATATATATATATACAAATGTGTGTGTTTGCAAATACAAAAAAAAGAAATTAATTTTACTCTCTTTGTGGTTATAAACTTTTATATTTTATTATTTATTGCAGTAATTTTTAAATAGCAATTTTTATTGATTGGCATAATAAATTAGAAATGCTAAAGTGTACATAAATAAATATTAATAAATGATGTTAAATTATATAATAAAACTAAAATTCAGTATAAAATATTTATTTGAGTAATAAACTACAAAAATTCTAAATAACTCTGATATCAGGTCAATATGGAGTGCTAGTTTCATCTTTGTTTTGTCATTATTTTTTCTTCCTAAAAGTTTTTTCTGATAAAATCATAGAGGGATTTTAATTTTATTTTTACTTAATGTTTAATTTAACTTTAAATTTTATCCTAATTTGATATTTGTATTGTAACATATTTACATAAGAGAAATGTTCTCTTATAACTTGAAATTTAAAAGAAAAAGCTCGCTCTCTGATACCACATTTATGACTCTGTTTCAAAGTTTTAATGGAAACTGTGTCAGTCCATGAGGAGGCTTCTGCTGTACCACCACAGGGTGTTATTTAGTATATCAAGGATTCTTTTCAAGCCATATGCTGTGGTTAAGGTAAACCTTCTCCCTAAAACTTAAGGATTATCATTAATTTTTTCCAGTGTTTTATAAAACTGTATTCTTGTGAAGATAATTGAGGGTTGTATATCAGAAATATTATCAAAAGCATTATTTCATTATTTTTTTACCAGTGGAATGAACTCTTTCATATCTATTAACTTCCTTTAATTGATTTAGTGATTTGCTTAAAATCTATGTACTTTCCTCCTACTACACAATATATTCTGAAGTTATCAGGTGTATATAGTTTTGTTTGTTGTGCTTTTTTTCTAATTAGCAATTATAGATTGTTGAGTTCTTACTCTACACACCATTTTTTTTCTCTAAATACCATTAAAATATACTTTTGGGGTCTATTACTTAACTTCATTTATAACATCTCCTCCAAAGATTATCAGTATTCTGGAATGCCACTTTTGTTTTTCACATATCATAATGCATGTGCCATCACCGAGGAATAAAGTTACGTTAGTTAGGAATGTTAAACTAAAACTATTTCAGTTTAACAAGAGCTAAGCATACACATTTATAGTAGATGAACCCAAGGAACTGTTGATTTTTATCTCTTACTGTGTGTTCTCCAATTGTATCTTCACATTTGGAAGAGGAAGCTAGAGTAAGTGAGAATAAAAACAAAACTTAAATCTGAGGCTTAGATTAGTGAGCCAAGAAGTTACTAAGGTAATGGCCTCTGGCAAAATATGTCTCTGAATAACCAGATGGTTGCCCTTGGCATACATCCTCAGACTTCTTTATGCAGCAGACTGTTCTATCACACGTTTTATACTCATTAATATGTTTAACAGGCTGTTAGCAAATTTGTAATAAATATATGCCACACTGCAATATGTTATTAAAAAACAGTTCTACTAAATATAATTCTCTGAAAGAATGTGGGGAGATGTTAGAAAGTACTCAGTTCTTCCATTCACTTTTTATAAACATGTTATATCATTTTATTATAACATAAAATTCTTTATTAGGAAATAAAAATAAATATCAGTTTGATAAATAGTGATAAAATGATAGAAAATAGTAATAAAATAATGACACTGTGGTGCACGTAATTAGTAAGTCTTCATAAAATGGTTAGATTGAGCTTTAAATTTTCTAAGATCTATAGTACACAGAGAAAATAAAAATATGATAGGAGCACAAGAGGTGGCACAGTGGGTAAGAGGGCTTACTCTGCAAGCGTGATGGACAGCAGCAAAAATTATCAGCACCACCCATATCTATAGCTAGGTATGGCTGCATCTGACTGTAAACTCAGAATTGTGGACACAGGGAGGTGAATCCTAAGACCTTTCTGGATAGTTTAGCCAAAACGGAGAAGTATCTCAAAATAGCAAAAGTCATTCAATAGATATCATTATTTTCATTCCTACACTTGTTCATTTTCATGATTCAAGATAACGCTCAAATTCCTAAAGTCACAGAGACATCTCATGCCACCTCACAAATAGATTTTCATAACTGTCCTACGATTTTAAGTGTACTAAAATGTTTCATTTTGTTATCAAATAATCTGAAATCTTATTGAAGTCACTTACATTAATGTTGAATGCTCATTTACAATGGTCTACTTCATCTTCTTTCTCTCTTTAATTTTATTCTATTCTATGCCACTCATCCTAGATACAAACACCATCCAATTTGGAAGTCACCCACTCTTTCACTCTGTCACCATGTAATTGATATGTTCCCTCTTTAGAATGTTATTTATCTCCTATCTAACATTTTCCCCATTATATGTCAACTTTAATGTGCTCTTTGAGAAACATTCCCACGCCCAGACTACATTAGTATACAAGCATCCAAACAGTGGGTAAAGGGATTCATCTCTCTTTAAATTTTTATTTAAAAATGCCAAGACTCTACTTGACACACAGCTGACACTAAATACATTTTAAGCAGGGAATAAATATCACTTCTAATCAAGAAATACATTATTTTTGCCTCATCTTACTATAGATCAAGAAATCATTGTCTCCTTAGAATGCTAAGTACTTAAATGAGTTCCTTATATGTGGCCTCTCTAAGCATGATTCTTTTTGTTTGTTCATTCGGTTGTTATTTTATAGTTATGGAGTTTGAAGAACTCTAGGAGAGTATTCCACTATTGAGCCTTGCTCCTTCCATTCTTAGTAATCTTTGATTATCTACGTCTCCAAAAAGCAGGCTCATTCCTCATCTTTCATGAGCAGATGACCTTGTTTGCCCAGTGCTTTGTTGCTTGCACTGTCTTTCTCTTTCCTACAATGTCTTCTCAACACCAAGCTGGTATTCACTCTTTTGAGTAGACTATATTTACATGTCTCTTGAATATATCTTATACTTTTAAAATTCTCATTTGCATATTTCAATTTCTGAATTATACACAAATATCTGCTAGTTTTACTTTAATTTCCATTCTTTGATGGAGGCAATTATTTCCTTAGTGTAGTATCCTCTGTGAGATGCTTAATAATAAACTTCCCCTGAGCAGAGATTGAACATATCATGTCAGTTGACTAATTACAATTTACAATATACTCTTTACTAAACAGAAAATTAGTCAATTTAGCTTGTTTTTGTTAGTTTGAAAATTTAAAAGATGCTTTGCTTGATCATGCCTTTTGTTTGAGTTTTTATTTTATTCATTAAATAAAATCTTGAGAGTTTTATATAGTAAGAATTGTTAAGCATTCATTTTCCTGTCTCTCACCATGAAATAGATAACTTTATGTCACTTCCTTAATCAATCTCAACAATATGTGACACAGCAAGCACTATTTAATGTATCCAACATCCCAGATGATTGTTGTTTATTGTCTTATATGCTCATATGGCTAAATATCCCTATCCCGACAATAAATTATGTGCTCTGCAGATTGTCAAACATTTTTAAATGAGCATGGGAATTTATTTAAACTACTGTAATTTTTTAAGGGAGATCCCAAACCTTGACACTATTACTGATGCTATGGTGTGCTTACAGACAGGAGCCTAGCATAGCTCCCCTCCAAAAGGCACAACAAGCAGCTGAAAGTCAGATGCATATATTTCCACCCAATCAATGGACAGAAGCTGATATTCCCCGTGGTTGACTTAGGAAAAAGCTGGAGGAAGCTGAGGAAGGAGGGACCCTATAGGAGGACCAACAATTCCATTCTTTCTGCTGCCCCTCAGGCTTCAGTCCTGTTCCCCCCTACCACCAATATCTTATCAGGTCCAACTATCCTGGACCCTGGGATCTCTCAGACAATAAGCCACCAACCCTGCAGAATACACCAGCTGATATGAGGTCCCCAACACATATACAGCAGAGGACTACTAGGTCTTGACTCAAGAGACTTGAGACCTCAGGAGTGAGGAGATCTGGTGGGATGGGGGTGGGGAGGTGGGACATCCTCTTGAAGATGGGAGAACGAGATATGATGTGGAACAGTCAGAGGGCAGACTGGGAAGGTAATAAAGACTGGACTGTAAAAAAAATTAAAGAATAAAAATAAAATAGTCAATGTAAGAAATGATTCATTCAAATTATACTTTTCTTGTCTTGTGAAAACATATTTATATTTAAGTACCAGGTATTTTGTTTGGTAATTTCTCAATAGAAAAAGGCAAGTCAGAAAACTGTCTTCTTTATTGAACAACACAACTTATGGAGGAAATATGTTTTCCTTACTTAGATAACTCAGTATTGCTCGAAACTGAAATTCAAAATGAAGAACATCAGAAAAATAAAATTTTCATTTTTTTCTGTTGCAACATATCTATGTCCATAATACTATTAAGCTAAATTCTAAACTATGGGGTTTAGAATATTCCTGGGGAGCAAGCTTAGCCTAATTTGTCAGATCAAAGCTAATAAGTTACCCTATTTAAAAGTAAATACAAATGGCATTACAAGGATGATACCTGTGGCCTCTACTGGCCTAAAAACATAGACAAGCATGCATCTATGTATGTACGTGAATTACTAACAGAAAAATCAAAAGCATCTACCTATACATAAACTAACCAGGAGAGAAAGCATTGCAATAGAAAAAAATAAGTAAGTTATGAAGGTATAATTGGAGAAAGAACTGAAAATGAAGAAGGGGGATGTTACAGAATTAATCAAGGCATAGGAAAATAAACATTAAAGACACGTAAAAAAGAATGACTTAAATTAAAGACTTAAATTGCTTTGGTAAATTATTATTTTTTAGTAAAAATAGATTCTATCTCTCCACTCCCCTCATGTCTTTCCCCTCACCTCGACTCTCTGATTTATCCACTCTCCCCCTTCATTTCCCTTCAGAAAAGAGCAGACCTCTTTGAAAAATAATAAGAAAAGGAGAAGTCATTAAGTCTGAATAAGTAAGTATTACTTGCAAAATATCGATCAATTCATTAGTGTAAGTGCGTTTGCTTATATGTAAGTAGGAAAACTGTAGGTATACGTAAGATGAGACAATAATATAATGAACTATTTTGAGAGAGAAAGAGAGATGGGGAGGGAGTGAAGGAAGGAAAAAAAACAGGAGGAGGAGAAGGAGAAGAGATACTATGAGGAGGAGGAAAGAGAAAGAGAGAAGAAAGGTAGGAGAAGGAAGGGGAGAAAGAGTGAAAATATATGGATTCTAAAGGAGACTAAGATGCTGGAGAGATGGTTCAGTGGTTTAGATACTTGCTACTCCTCCATGTGACTTGAGTTATTTTTTGGCTCCTAAATCAGGCAGATAACAACCACCTAAAGCACTTCTACCTCTGATGATCTAATATGCCCTGTTCAGTCACAGTGACACATGTACAATGCACAAACGTGTATATAATAGGAAAAATGAATCTTAGGTGGAAAAAAAAAAAAACACCTTTTAAACCATGTTCAAACAGCATTCTTTTAATAGCCAGAAGCTAGAAAACACCAGATGTCCCTCAACCAAAGAGTAGATACAGAAAACGTGGTTCATTTGCATAATGGAATACTATTCATCTATTAAAAACAAGGACAACATGAATTTTGAAGGCAAATGGATGAACTAGAAAATATCGTTCTGAGGAGGTAACTCAGACCCAAAAGACATGGATGATAGCACAGAGGATTAGTGGATATTAGCTAAAAAATACTGAATAACGAGGATACAACACCCAGTTTGTAAGAAGTGTAACAAGCAGAAAGGCCCAAGTGAGCATGATTCAGTGTGGAAGGAAATAATCATAGGAGGTAAAGGGAAAAAGGGATCTGGGTGGGAGAGGGAGAGTAAGGGGAAAAGGAAACATGATCAAGTATGGGAGGGTGGCAGGAGAGAAGCCCAGAGGACAAGGAGAATGAATGGAAACAAGCAGCCTGTGGGGGTGGGGGTGGAGGAGAACAGGACCTCCTAGAAAGTACCAGAGACTCAGGCGTGAAGGACTCTCAGGACTCAATGGGGATGGCCTTAGCTAAAATGCACAACAGTGGGGAGAGGGAACTCAAAGGTCCACTGCAAGTATATAGACAAGGCCTCAAGTGGAGGGACAGTGTTAATAACTCACAGTCAAAATTTCTAAATCCAGAATTGTCCTGTCTAAAAGAAGTGCAGGGATAAAAATGGAGAAGAGACTGAAGGAAAGGTGGTCAAAAGACCGGACCCACTTTGGATCCATCTCATGGGGAGTTGGGGGGCATCAAGGCCTGATACTATTACTGATGCTATGATGTGCTTACAGACAGGAATCTGGCATGGGCTATCCTCTGAGTGGCCGTACCAGCAGCTGACTAAGACAGATACTTACACCCAACCATTAGACTTAAGCCAGGGACCACTATGGTTGCATTAGGAGAAGGATTGAAATAGCTAAAGGGGAGAGCAAACCTATAGGAAGACCAGCAGTCTTAACTTATCCAGACCCCAGGTTGCTTCCAGAGACTGAGCCACCAACCAGGAGCAACAAGGGCCTGCCTGAGACCCCTGTCATATATATAGCAGAGGTCTTCCTGGTGTAGCCTCAGTGAGAGAAGTTGTGCTTAAGACACTTGAGGAACCAGGGAAGGGAGAGAGCTGGTTTGAGGAGGGGGAGGGGTATCATCCTCTTGAAAACAAGGAGAGGAGGAATGGAATGAGGAAACTATGGAAGAGGGGGCTGGAAGGGGGACAAGGACTAGAATGTAAATAAATGAAATAATAAAAAAAAATCGACCTTAGATTTAATGAAAACCCGTGTCAGGAGAATTGTGGTTGCACCCATGATTTGTCTCTGAATGACAGTACAAAGTGTGTCAAGAACATGACTTGACATTGGGAAGAACTATGATGAGGGAGTGTAAAAGTAATAGGAAAGGAAACCAAAAGCCTAAGAAATAACAACCCATTACTCATTGACAGAGTGGATACGTCTATGCATGGAAAGAAGGAAGAAGAGGAAACATTTAAACATTCTCATCTCATTCAACACAAAATGACAGACTTATTTGCTGTTATCTGTTATTCCTGCCTCATATTTTGGCTTAATGTATATATGCACAGCTGTGGTTTCTGACCCAAGAGACAATTGTGGCCAATTAGCCTATGGATTCAAGAAAATTTTTTATTGTTATTGCTTACGAAGCCTTAAAGTAATCAGTTTAGTTAGAAACACATGTTTAGATTCCTTGAGGAATAATTTCTTAGGTAAATTAACAATGTATTGCAAAGTACCTTAAAACACATTTACTTTCAATTTGTAAGACATGGAAGATATTTGAAAAAAAAAACTGTATTTCCTATTAAAAATAAAATATAACAAAAAAACCCCTTCAATTCTTTCCTTAAAATTCATGACAAAGAACATTTCTATTTTAGGTAAATTTTAGAAATTGTGTTTTACTAGTACTTGGCCTGAATTTAATAAAACAAGTAGTTGGGATTGGAGTGTGGTTTCAGCTGTAAATATTTCCTAGGGTTTTGAAAAAAGCATTAGAACATCATTAGGAAAAGATTTTTTTTTTTGTGCAAATGTTTAGGTCCAGAAATTCACAGGAAGATGATGCTGACAACATAATATAGAAATATGTCACTCTGCTTCCCATTCCAGCCTGTCCTTCAGCTGAGATCGATCTACATAGATAAGGCTGTTCCAAAAGCTTCATTGCCATTCCCAGTAGTTCATTGTAAATGAATTCTAGTAGTTTTTCCCTAAGTAACTAAGCGTAACTTTGACTCTATGTGTTTGGTATTATAAAATGGATAATTAGTTTCAATGTTTGACAAAAGCACTCCAATAGTTTTGTGGTGTTTTTTTGTTTTTAAATACCATAATCTCAGCAAACTATTTCAAAAAGTACAAACTCAAATCGGAAATTATTGAAACATTAAATTCACATGCCATTTACTATTATCCATTCTCTTGTCAAACTCCCGGACTCAAGCATCCCTCCCTCCCCAGCCTTTCATGGACAACAGCTGCATGTGTAGCACCTCCTATACCTTTACTAACCTTTTACATGAGCAATTTCAGCTTTCCCTTTTCTACATTCAGAGTTATTTTAATACTACTTTAGATCGGAAGAAGAATTCAGAAAATTTGAGTCTACTCACCAATCTGAACAACAATAAAATACTACTTGGATGTAATTATTTCACCCTCTCCTTCCTGTTTCTCTTTATCCACTCCAATCCTGTGAAACCTGTTTATTTCTTTTTGCTCTACTATGGCTGGTTTGAGTAAGAAATATCCTGTATATGATGGGGCATTTGAACACTTGGTCTCCCGGTTGACGGTGCTATTTAGAGATGTTTGGGTGTGTGGTTTTACTGGAAGAACTGCCACCATGCTATACTGGCCATCACGAACTTCAACCTTTGAATGTAATGAGCTCAAATAAATTGTATAAGCTTTATTGCTCATGATATTTTATCACAGCCACAAAAATATAGCTAATAAAGAAGTTGGTACCATAAAGTGGGCTGTTGCTATGAAACAACTGATCATGGTTGGTTGGTTGTGTGTGTGTGTGTGTGTGTTGTGTGTGTTGTGTGTTATCATCTACTCATACAATTAAATTTGTTTGAATATCAAACATGGAATGCAATACACCATCCCAGTAGAAGTCTAGTGGAAGTACTTCTGAGAACAAGGTAGATTGTAGCGTTGCAAGTACTTGAACAATAAACTTGTAAGTAGCATTCCCCCATGGTCTCTGCTTCAGCTGTGCCTCCAAGTCCCTGGCCTTGAGTTCCTTTCCTGACTTCCTATCATTGTGGATGAAATAAAACATTTTGTTTCCAAAATAATTTTAATCATGGTATTTATCACAACAACATATAGCAATTATATAAATATAGTTTGGATATGAAGTAACTCCCAAACAACACGTGCTAAAAGCAAGATCACCATTGTGTGATTTTTCCTGGGAAATGGTAGAAAGTTTCATGAGGATTCACCCAGTGAAGACTTTATGTATCTTTCCCTTGAAGAGGATTACAGACCCCAGTATTTCTCTTGTTCACACCTAAGGTTTTGCTCACATTTTCTGTGCAAACATCAGTGTTGTCTTTCTTCTCCCTCAATTAGAGGACAAGAAGCAATATTTTCATGTAATCATGAGTTGAAATTCATCAAAATTTTTATCCAAGATAAACTATCTCATCTTCAAGCTGAGTATTTCTTGAATTTTTTTCAGCTGGAAAATGGTTAGGATGGTTACTGCTAATTGTCAACTTGACAACCTCTGCAGTCATCCAGGAGCGAATCCTCTGGACGTATCCATAGGGTATTATCTTAATTAGGTTGATTGATATGGGAAGACTTACTTTCCCTATAGATGAAACAGATCCTTGAGCTGAAGGAAACTAGTTGAGCGTGGAGTATATTTATCCCTCCCTGTATTTTTAATTATGGATACAATGTGGCCAGCTAACTGTTTCCCCTACCATGATGGACTGTATCTACAACTGTGAGATAAATAAACCATTTCTCCCTGAATATGAGTTTCCAGGATAACAAAGAAACAGGAAAGTAACCTGAGACAGACATTAACAAATTTCCCTTGCATTATTCACTTATATATGTTCCATGTTCCATGTTTATTCTGTTCAAATAACATCATCATACTCTAGGAACAGTTAAAAACCTATATGATAGGTTTGTTTCAGTAATGCTTTAAAAAGCCATAACATGAAGATTAGGCAAGTTTATGAATGAAGTAAGACATCCATGTAAATTTCTGAAGTATCATTTTCAGGCTTGATTTCGACTTGTGGGTCTACTGTATGTTTTAAGAATTATTCATTATTTTTGAAATACTCAGATGTATGTCTCTGATAAGCCAAATGTAGAATGCTATCTCTGTGAAAATGATTAATTGTAGTAATCATTGTAGGAATTCCACAAAAAGCGTAGTATTTTACCTTTTGTCATTTGAAAGGAGTTTTAATTTTCAAATTACATTTTCTTCTACCTTAATGTAATATAGGAAAGTAGTAAAATGTCAAAATCCTTTCATAATTATATATAGAATGAAAGAATTAAATGCTCCAACTAAAACTTTTAGCACAAAAGGTCACAAATGAGCCGCAGGACTAAAAGCAAGAGCTTCCTGCTCCGTTGCTCTAATTACTGATATTTTATAGAAAGACTATTCGAAGTGACCTTAACATGCAAATATAACTCTTCTCATCTGAAAAAAAAGTATAGCAGATAAAATCTTTTTTGAGACATTGCTTCATGTAATTCACACTGAAGTTAGATAATATTAAAAAAAAAGTCAATAGCTTCCAGACGACTTTGAAATAAAAAAGCAAAATAAAGTAAAATATATGTAGTTGAACTATTATATATATATATATATATATATATATATATATATATATATATATATATATCATATGGTATTTCAATACATGTATACTGACTGTACTGTCTTCATACTTGGTAGTCATTGTCAGTTTGACACAGACTAAACTTACCTGGGAAAAGAAACTTCAACTGTGAATTTTTCTCCAACAGATTGGCCTATATATAAGTCTGTAGATCATTTCCCCCAATGTAATATTTTATTAATTATTTAGGAATTTCATACAATGCAACCTGATCACACTCATGTCCTATTCCTCTCAGGTCCATTTTTCAATCTAGTGTCAGTCCTCAGGAAAGAAAGAAAGAAAGAAAGAAAGAAAGAAGAAAGAAAGGAAGGAAGGAAGGAAGGAAGGAAGGAAGGAAGGAAGGAAGGAAGGAAGGAAAGAGGAAAATCAAAACCAAGCAAGCAAACAAACAAAAAACATCTCCAATTTGTGTTGCCGATACACTCATAGGATCATTGTCCAAATTCACATTGTCTGGTCAGTTAACTGAGTCCTTTCTTCCCCCCCTAACCCCCCTGCCAGAAGCCATCATCTGTGAAAGCTACACTTCAGCATATTTATCAGTTTTAAGAACTCTCTTCAATCATTTCTTCCCCCAACCTCCTCTCCAGTGATCAGTACCACTGCAAAAACCATCAAAAACCAAAAAACCAAAAAACAAACAAACAAACAAAACCACTGCAAAAGAAGTTTCCTTGTGATAATAGCTGGCAGTATGGATCGTGGACTTCTACCTAGTCACCTAGTTTCCAGCATCAGCATGGACCATTTTCTTGATTAATGACTAAAATGTAAGCACCCAGATCACTGCAGCTCATGCCAACCTCAGACAAGTGGACTTGGGATTTTCATGAAAGCAGTCAGAGTAAGCCATAGGGAGCTAGATAGTAAGCAGTTTCCCCACATGTCTCTACATCAGTTCTTGCCTTGAATTACTTCCCTAGCTTCCCATGATGGTTAACTATGAACTAAATAATTGCTTTCCCACCTGAATATTTTTGCTGTTGTGCTGCTAGTGGTAGTGGTAGTTGTGGTGGTCTTGGTGGTATTTGATGTTATTGTTGTTGTTTAAGATAAACCCCTACTTCTGGATCTTGGAACTCTCTATGTAGACAAGGATAACTTCAAACTCAGGGAGATATGTCTGCCTTTGCCAAGGCTGATATTAAAGTGTGTGCCAGCTGCTGGGTGGAGCCTTTCAGAGTACAACATGTGCCTGTCTGAAACCATAACAGAGTATCAGTAATAGTGTCAGGGCTTGGTGCTTGCCCATTGCATGGGTCTCAGTTGCACCAGTTATTGTTTGGACATTCCCTCAGTGTCTCCTCCATTCCCTATGCCTGAATTTCTTGTAGACAGGATAAATTTTGGGTTGAGATTCAGACAAATGCAGACACTCATAGCCAAGTAGTGGATGGAGCTTGAGGACTCTTACAGAAGTATAGGAGAAATGATTGGAGGCCCCTATGGGGGTAGAAACTCCACAGGAAGACAAATAGAGTCAACTAACCTGGACTCTTGGGGCTCTCAGAGTCTTAAACATCAACCAAAGAACATAAACCAGTTCAATCTAAACCTCACCACACATATGTAACAGATGTGCAGCTTGGTCTTCATGTAGGTCCCGAACAACTGGAACAGGGACTATCCCAACATCTCTTGCCTATACTTAGGATATGTTCTTCTAGCTGGGCTACATGTCTGGTTTTAGTAAGAGAGGAAGTGCCTGGGTGGGTACATACCCAGGGGGCCCCACCCGCTCAAAGAAGAAGGAGAAGGGGGATGAGGGAAAGATTGTGGGAGGGGGTAACCAGGTTGGGGACAGTGAGAGTGATGTAAACTGAATAAGTAAAATAATGATGATGGTGATGATGGTGATGATGATGAAGATGATGATGACGATGACAATGATAATTAAATTAAAATTTAAAACGGGAGGTGTCAACATACCTTGTCCTCAAGGTGGTTTTTATCAGTGTTCACAACAATAGAAACCTAACTCTGACAAAAATTCATACCAAAGAGTCAAGACCAGAGTACAGACCAGAGCATGTAATTTTGCGGAGAATTGTGGCATCACTTGAAATGTCAAGCTGGAAAAGTCTAAATACTAGAAGGTTAGTGTTGTCCTTTCAGGAACTCAGTAAACAACAGTGAGAGAAATGTAGAAGCCTGGCCGATGAAGTTTCAGAGAGAAGCTAATGGCTGTTTGTGTGATGTCTTTGAATTAAGAATGTATGGGTTTTGATTTATTTGGGCCAATGAATCCTCCCATCATCATTAATAAGAAATCTGCCCTCTTATAATAAAATGTTTGTTTTACTAGGACAATTGATGTTGACTAGCTAGGGCTGAAATTTTTGCAATTTTAATAATTCACAATAATTATAGAAAATGTTGCTTCATAAACATTTCATTTTGTCTACATTATTTTAAAACCACAATTTGCTATATTAGCACTTGTGTGTTTTTAACCCACCTACATAAACTTTTAAATATGTGAGGTAGTAAATTTGTTAATAAACTTGATTTTGGTAATCTCAAATACATGTCTCTTGTCTAATAATAAAGCAAGTGCTCAAATTGTAAATTCATATGCTATTTTGAAATGTTCAGATTTCTCACCACCTTTTTTTTTTCTTCTGGCTCTCACACTTGGGCAATCTGACAGGGATAATTTGTCCCTTATATGTGTAGGGACAAAGGGAAGTTCACTTCACAGAAAATCTTCAGCCATAAGAGATATTGGAAACACTAGAATGTCAGTAAAGAAGAACTCTGAATTCAACATGACCTGGGAACTGAAAATATTCCAGCACCTCTGAAGTTTTTTGCTTCATATCAAATAATATACTTTTAGGCTTAAATCAACGTACATTATTACTTTGGAATCCTATTGGTTTCTAAAGTAAGACAATTGTCACATTACTGTGATTAAAATGTCAGGATGCAGCAAGTTGGTTTAGGTGAAGATAGTCTCGTTCTTTACATTCAATACTTCAATAGCCTTTCTGTGTTCGAGGGTCCACTTTCTTGTCTTCAAAGGCAGCAATATTGGGTGCGTTTCTTCTTCAGGCTTCATTTCATAGGTACTCTCCTCTTCCATCATTTTAAAAGGGCTTCATGACAATGTAAAGTCTATTCTGATGAACCAGGATAACATCCCTATGTAAAGACCAGATAAGCAGCCACCTGAGTCCCCTGCTATATACTTAGCCTACAAACTTGATTTTCTTTGCAGCTAACTTATTACTATTACTGTTTCTGAGAATTAAGGCATGACTATCTTTGAACTTTTACTCTATCTGTAAGTTCCTTGATAGGGATTTCAATACTCTAATATTGGCTGTGCAGAGCCAGTGATGAGGTTGGTTATTCTGTGATTACAAAATACTGAATACTATTGTGACTCTTTGCAATTTGAAGCAATAGGTATTTATATCCCTTCAAATTATAAACTGTATTTGAGCATGTATGGTCTGGTAAGAGGAACTAAAAATGAGCAACTTATTATATAATGATTTGTTGATTTATGGTGGCTTTCTATACACAACTAATTGTGTAAATGAAAAAGGTGTTGATTTAAAAATTATAGGAAGCAAACATTCCTGTGTTTGGAATGGCTTAAAATAAATTGCAAAATCATACTTCAGAAGCATTTACATACCTTCGAATTAAAATTGAATGAGATGTTCTCCTAAAACCTGTAACCTGAATATTTTCTTCATAATAGCAATAGAAACAAATTATAGAAATATAACTATGTCAATAATTTGAATATGCCTCCTTTTTACACCTTTATAAAGCAAAATAACTTTCAGATATCTGATCAGTGAAGTGAACCTTTTTGATATATTTGTGGATTTAGGAAGTTATTGAAATGGAATAAACACAGGCGCTGGTCAGCAAGGTCTTGACATGGACAAAAATGGAAATGAGACATAATTATTGAGATAAAGTGATATTGTTGATATAAGTAGATATTCTGGACTATTTAGTACTGAAAATTTATCTATTCTTCCAAATACAGTAGCAATGTATATAATACATTTTTCATAGGATGTAGAAATATATATGAGAAGGAATGGTTGACCCAATGTTTACTTATATAAGGAAAGAAGATCTCTGATGATTAACATGAATTTTTAATAACTATTATATAGTGTTGTGGTTTAGAACAATGTGTTTTGATGTCAAGGTGGTGAGAGGTAGATTTTCAGTGATTGTTTTATATTGTTCACTTGGTTGGTTAAAGAATTACCAGAGATATTAATTAGACATACATTTGGATACCCATGTGAGGGTATTTCTATGCAAGATTAATTACATGGAAAAGAGTTCCTTGAGTTTTGGCAGCTGAATATCATGTCCAAGACTGAATAAATGGAAAGGGGAAAGCCAGGTGAGACTTGCATTTTCATTTCTCTGTTATCACAGAGATAGCAAGCAGCAGCATCCTTATGCCATGCAGCTGAAAGTTGTACCTGCAACCAAGCTGTTACTTCCACAGTGAACTAATTCACTCAAGCTCCAGGCCCAATATATCTTTCCTGCATGAAATTGCTTAATGTCAGATATTCATTTTCAATGATGATGAACATAACCAATACATATAGCTAAGTATGTATAGTGATATAAATAAAGAAAAATATATTTCAAAATGGTTAACATTATAACAACATGTTAACATGCTTATGTAGCTACAGTCTATTCTGGCAGCAGCATAGATGACAACCCCAGTCACCGAGATAAATATGTTGGTTGCCAACTGAAATTGTCATGCACCATGTGGCTGAACTATGGCATTTGGTATTTTCAATGCAACACAGGGATTGTAACTTAAAATTGTTTTCACACTAAAATGTCATTTTTAAGGCAGAACCTCAGTGTAATTCATGGACCAGCCATATATAAACTAATAAGACAAAGCTAATATCAATGAATAAAAACTCAAAAAGATTTCTAAAAATTAGATGTTAAATAGTTTTAAGCAATGTAAAACCACCATCACACCATTAAACTAATCTACATCCTGCCAGTATTGTTTCAATACCCCAGTATATGCACATAGACAAACCACACACACACACACACACACACACAAAAGCATGTATGTACATGTGCATGCACATCTTTCCCTTTTCCTTAACTCTAATCTATTCTACAGAGTAAATCTCCTAAACTCTTGCCTTTATTACTCAAACTTTAAGGATTTGTAGCTTATTCCATAGGAGCAAGTGTAAATTTGAATTCAAATTGTCAAATTAAAAATTCACAATTAGAGCCAATTTGAATATTCAACACTTTAGCAGTTGTCAACATTTTCTAGAAGTATTTTTCCTGAAATTTGAGTATCTCTTCAGAAATGTGTTATAGTCTTTGTTCTTTGAATTACTGAGAAATGAAAATTGAAGATGGAAAGTTTAGTGCATCCCCTTTATCATACCCTCTAAATCATCTGGTATTCACTGGGAACTCACCAGCTTAGCAAAACAAGGAAACAGGTAAACTAACAGACACCCTCCTCACTCTTTTCCCCTTCAAATCCAATTCTCTACTCTTTCCCCTAACACTGAAACAGAATGCCAGCTGCAGTCTTCCTCCCTTCTCTACATCTCTGGAGGATCCCACATACCATCACTGAGAACCTCCTTCTCCCAACTCAGCCCCTAACTCCAGCAGACACTCCTGCTAATGAACAGACAATGTCTGCCAGAAAATCAGTAGGCTACTTGACTATCTTCATTCTCTGTTCCCTGAAATCCAAGTCACCAGCATCATCTCCGGGTCTTCAGCAGAATGCCTTTGGCAGCCTTCTCTCATCTCTAAGGATCCCACAGATTTTCCCCTTCTCACCTTCCTTTTCCCACTTGGAGCTTTGTTACAGACACCAACACCAGTAGGTAACCCCTGATAACCTGAGGGTTACTCCCAGAGCAATATCTAGGCTGAGGGCAGACTCATACTTCTCTCATTGCTCCTGGTATCCAACATACCCAGTCTCATACCCAGCTCTATAGCAGGCAACATGCTATAGTCTCACTTTCCTCCCTGACCACATCTCCAAAAGACCACAAAGACTTTCTCCCCCAATCTTCTTCCCCCAACCCATCCCAGCATCTTACCCTCTAACACCAGCATGCATTAGGTGTGAATATAGCAACTGAGCAGTCCTGGAAACAAGAAACAGATAACCATCACAATCTCTGAAAATCCAGAGAGGAAATAGAAACCAAGTCCAAAACACCCATCCAACAAAGACAAACCTAGAAGTCAGTACCTATACTTAAAATCATCCAAACCTAGATACCTAGATGCAAGCATAAAAACAGTATCAGTAATAACCAATAACAGCCAAGATATTCTATCCCACTGCAGCCCTGCTAATCTACCAAGGCTTAAATTTTAAATATTAAAATTGTAAGCAAGGCTTATATATTATAACATAGCCGAAATACAAAAAGAAAAAAGAAAAGAAAGAAAAAGAAAAGAAAAAAGAAAAAAGAAAAGAAAAAACCAATTATAGTAAGATAATAGAGATTGTCAAGGAGAAAATAAATTCTTCAAAAAAAAATACAGGAAAAAAGATGGAGGAGATGAATAAATCTCTTAAAGAAATCTAAGAAAACACAAAGGAACAGATGAAGAAATTGATTAAAATATAAAATTGAAATATAATCAACAAAGAAAACACAAACAGGAAATTTTAGAAATGAAAAATTGGGAATTTGAACAAAAATAACAGAGGAAAACTTCATCAACAAAATACAAGAAATGCAAGAGAGACGAAGATTTCAAAGAAGAAATGAATCCACTGGATCAAGAAAATGTTAAATCTAAAAACTTCCTGATACAAAACATTCAGGAAATTGGAAACACTATAAAAAAACTAAAGTAAGAATAATATGAATAAAAAAATGGGAAGAATCCCAGCTGAAAGTCAAAAAAATATTTTCAATAAAATCATAAAGGAAAAATTTCCTAACTTAACGAAAGAAATGCTTATGAAGATATTAGAAGCATACAGAATACTGGAAAAGACTATAGGAAAAAAGAAAGTCACCTTGCCACATAATAACCAAAAACCCTAAACACACCGAAAGAAAAAGAAACAATATAAAATCTGCAAGGGAAAAAAAATCAAGTAAATATAAATGTCAGTAAATACAACTGAATTCTCAATGGTGACTCTAAAAGCAAAAATGTCCAGGCCAGATGAACTGCAGACTCATCAGGAGATGCAGAGATCACAGGTGCTAGCCCAACTGTTATACCCTGAAAAGCTTTCAATCAGCCTACATGAAGAAAATAAGCTCTTCCCTGATAAAGTGAATTTTAAGAAATATGTATCTACAAGTCTATCCCTCCAGAAGGTGTTAGGAAAAAAGCTACAGCAGAAGGTGGTTAACTACACCCATTGTGGTGGTTTGAATATGCTTGAATCGTAAGAAGTGGCACTATTAGAAGTTGTAGCCTTGTTGGACTAGGTGTGTTGTTGTTGGAGGAAGTTCATCACTGTGAAGGTGGCCTTTGATGCCTTAGGCTCAAGCTATGTCCAGTGCAAAAGAAAGTCCGCTCATGGCAGCCTTTGGATCAAGATGGAGAACTTTCAGCCTCTCCAGCATTGTGTCAGCTTCCACCACTGCCAAGTTTCCTGCCAGGATGTTAATGGACTAAACCTCTGAGACAATAAGCCAGTCCCAATTAAATGTTTTCCTTTATAAGAATTACCTTGGTCACAGTGTCTCATCACAGCAATGGAAACCATGAAAACAAAGGAAATAAATAATGTCACACCAGCAAAATCAAAAGTAGGGAAACACACACAAACATTCACTGACACACGTGTAGCAATATTAGAGCCACCAGAAACAACGACAACATAATAACAGGAATCAACAATCACTGATCATTGATAACTTAATATCAATAGTATCAATTCTTCAGTAAAAAGACACAGACTAACAGGATGGCTGCAAAAAGAGATCCATTCTTCTGCTGCATCCAAAACCCACACATCAATATCAAAGATAGGTACTATCTCAGAGTACAGGTTGAAACAAGATATTCTAAGAAAATGGACTTAAGGCTAGTATGTCTAGTTTAATATCCCGCAAAATAGACTTCAAACCAAAACTAGTCAAAACAACTAGGAAAAGACACCACATACATATCAAAGGAAAAATATCCACCAAGATGACATTTCTATTATTTTGATATGAACTTTTTATTGATTCTTTGTGAATTTACATCATACATCCCAATTTCACTCATCTCCCTGTCCCTTTGTATCTATCTGTTGCCCTTGCATCCTGCCCATCTAAAGAAAATAAAACATGATAGAATAAAATCAAACCAAAACAAATCAAAATAAAACAAAAATCATCTCATTGTGGAAGCTGTACTATGTCTCAGTGTGTCACTCAGAATAAACATTTGTCCACAAACCCACAAACCTTTACTTTCTATTTTTTTTTATTTTATTTTTTTATTGGAAATTTTATTTACATTTCAGATGTTCTCTCCTTACCCCACTTCCCACCCCTCCCTCCCAGGAACTCACTATCCCTTCCCCCCTCCTCCTGCCTCCACATTGGTGTACCCCCACCCACCCTCCCCTGTACCTCACCTCCCCACCCTCGAATACCGCCCCCCCCAACGTCCAGCCTTCATGGGACCAAGGATCTCTTCTCCCACTTATATATCGCTCCCTTGCATATATACCTTTACTTTCTAATGCTTATTGCAATGAGTCATGGGTCTGTTTCGAGCCCTCTGGTTTCAGTTACACTATCTATACTGGATCCTCCTGGATCTCCTCTCTGATATCCTATTGCTGTTCTGTGTCACAGAGATCCTTCAGTGTTGTATCTGCAGGACCAGTCCTTTCACATGCTTCATAATAGCATAGATTTGGTAGGTGTTTGGTTTAGCTAATTCCAAGCCCTGATTTGGGCCTGGGATATAACTGAGTTGGTCAGACCTACATTATTTCTTCTCCCCCACCATCTGGTAGAGCTCTCAAGCATTTCCCTAACTAGATCATACAATGTTGCAGCTGAAAAGAGGCAGGGCCCACTTACCCTATCCTGATACCCTCAAGCCAGCTCACCTACTCTTTTGCCACCAGGGCTAGCTCTAGTCTGGTGCTGAGGAGAGGTACAGGGCCTGTTCTCCTGCAAGCTTCAGTCAGGAAGGGGCTGGGACAGTTCTCCAGCTCCTAACCTAGGGGTCAGCTCTCCTCTCCCCCACAGGTAGCTAGAGATGAGAAGAGAAGAGCATCTTTCTTTCACACATGCTACCCCATGGCTTTACTTTCTAGTCCATTTCTCCACTGTGTACTCTATCTTTCCTATCTCTCCATCACGCATTTGCCCATTTTAATGGCACTCACGGCTGGTGATTGGGTGTCATTGGGCAGCCCTGGCCACTATGGCTGTAGTTGGAAATTGCAATTTCAATTCCTAATATCTTTGCCTCAAACACAGGGCACCCAAGTTTATCGAAGACACAAACAAGACAAGGGTTACACTCTCCCATATCTATTCAACATAGCACTTGAAGTTAACTAGAACAATAAGACAACTGGTGAAAATAAATGGAATACAAATTGGAAAAGAAGAAATTAAAGTATCCTTATTTGCAGATAATATGATAGTATACTTTAGTGACCCTAAAACTTCCACTAAGGAACTCTTACAACTGATAAACTTTTTAACTAATTAGTTGGGTACATGATTAAACAGTATATTAATCAATGCAATAACCATAATAAGTCCAACACAAATTTTTATAGGCATTGAAATGATGCAGTAATCACAGGGCCTATGTAGGTCTGTACCATATCTTCTCCTAATATATATAAGGAGTATATACATGTATATATATTACTTGACTGTGAGGAAAAAATAATGGGCCTTTAACTCTTGTACCTGGCCCCAGGTCTCCTTTCTTCATGTTGGATTGCCATATCCAACTTTGATATGATAATTTTTGCTTCATCTTATTGTATTTAATTTTGTCGTGTTTAGCTGCTATATTTTGGAAGCCTGTTCTTTTCTAATTTAGCTGTTATATTTTGGAAGCCTGTTCTTTTCTAAAGTAAGACAGTAGAGTAGTAAATTAGGAAGGGAGGGAAGGATGGAAGGAACTGGAAGACACAGACAGATAGGAAAGTATATCTAGGATCTATTGTATGAGAAAAGAATCTACTCTGAATAAATGTACAAAAATGTTCAGTGTATTTCAAACTCTTTTAATTTCTTTTCTTCACATAAGCAATATGCCTAGCTCAAGTTTCTAGGCATTCAATTATTTTCAGTTCTGTAGAGATTACTCAATCAGTCACCCCCTGCAAAGGTTATGACTACGTTCTAGAAATTATACCGCATTCTTGAGATGTAATAAAAGTCATAATAGGCATGATTCCTGCTGAGAGTTTAGTAGCAAAAAATAACAAAGTGCAATAAAATGTGATGGGCCACCCCTGTTGTGTTATGGAAACACATAATGAACACCTGAGCTATGGTATAATTGGGAGTATGTTTTACATGTCAGTTATATTTAAATCCTAAGAAGAAAGATAATTTGCTTAAATATAAAACCTACGGGTTAGAATCTGTTTCTGTAGTTATTCTAGAAAAAATACACAAATTTCCCAAATGCACATAAGCTATGACATAAAATTGTAGGGAGTAAGAATTTTGCAGATTGCCAAAAAGCAATTCATTAACCTAATGGACTTATTAATGTTGTCTATACTAGAGAAGATATGTACAGAACAAGCAAGACAATTATACACAGAGAAAACATGAATGCCAAGGTACATTGAATGAACTTAATGTCATTACTTTGCTTATGGTAGATTTATGTAAGCAAATCTATAAAGTAACCTTAAATTGCATGGCAGTAAAAACCAATATAAGAATCCTACACTTCATATATCAAGTAGACTTCTAGTTTACCCATGTATAACTGTATGCCTGGGTACCCATGTATAACTAGTACTCTCTCCCTTTTTAATTTGTTCAATTACTTTACTACTCTCTCTTTTAGAGCCATGAATAAGAATTCCTGGAAAGAAGCCATGTCTGCAGAGACTGATTGATTAAAACTGCAGAACTGTGCTGAAATTGGAATGTTCCAGGCCCAAAGGCTATTTGCCATATTTTGGGTTAATTTCAAGGCCCCAAACCCCCTCAACAGCAATTTCTTACCCATTTCTGTCTCCGAACTAAAAATCCAGCAATAGCAGATAAAAACATTTGGAGGTTTTTAGCTTTGTAAATGACTATCTCCAGAAGTCTAAACTAAGAATGTCACCAGACTGCATCTTGGACTTGATGAAAAGTTCCCCCACCTTGCTCTAACTGCTTTTATGATATGTACTACACTTGCCTTGAATTATGATTTTCTTTGTTCCCCAAAACTATAAGACTTAATTAAACTGTTTCCACATTGGAATATGAAATTTGAGGTAATCTCAGTCTGTGTTCCATGGGACATGGTCACTCAAAGTAGCTTCAGAATACACTATCTTTTGTTTCCTTTAAAATGAGAGTGGTATTTTGTTTTTCTTTCTTTTTCTTTCTTTCTTTCTTTCTTTCTTTTTCTTTCTTTCTTTCTTTCTTTCTTTCTCTTCCTTCCTTCCTTCCTTCCTTCCTTCCTTTCTTTCTTCTTTCTTTTATTCTCTCTCTCTCTCCTTTTTTTAATATAAAGAACCTTGGTGAAATTATTTACCATTTGTAATTTTTATATTGAAAGATACTTCTATCATTGGCAGAGGTAGTGGTTGACAATTTTGCTAGTGTCTTAGTTTTGAGATTTATAAAGATATCCTATATATTAACTTCTTGTCTGAATTACAAGTGGCTAATATTTTCTCTCATTCTGTATACTATCTATTCATTCTATTACTATTAGTAGTTCATTTTGATGTGTTTTTTTTTTTTATTTTATGCAATTTCATGTGTTAGATCTTGAAGATGTTTTGTATCCTAGTGGGGTTCTATTCTGAAGTTATTTCTATTCTTCCATGGGAAAGACAATTTCTTTTACTCTAAACATTCCTTAGTTGCTTGTAGTTTTCTGCCTAGAGTTGAAACCTCATGATATTTCCCTGTCCCAGGTCAATATGTCTATTGGTTTTGTCAATATTCATGACATGTGTAGGTAGCCCTGTTGGTGAAACTTAATGGAGTTTTGACATATCTAGGATAAGCAGTTCCACAGCAAACATCCTGTTCATGTGACTCATGAAATCCTGCCACTACTTCTACATGATTCCTAAGCCTTAGGTTGAGAAGTCACAGAGATCTATTACTTATTGCTATACAATTCTTCAAGGAAACTTCTTTTTAGTCGCAAATGGAAACCATTCCACTGAGCAAACTGCAGAGTTTTTAAACACTCTGTTTGAGTTTGATGCAGAGTGGAAAATGTGGAAAAGTTAATTAATGACTATTTAAAGAAGGAAGATTAATCTTCTCTAGAAATGAGCCCCTAATTGGTCATCCAATAGCAAATAGTCACCTGTTAAACCACCCCTCCACACACTCTACAGTTAAAGAAGTCATGAAGTTGGGATATGCTTGGGGACACAGAAGGAGCTTAAGTAGTGAGACAAAAGATTGGAAATTATTTAAATTCAATATTCATGTACAAAAATCTCAAAAACAAATTAACAACTCATCAAAACAAATGACGAAACAATGGAAGACTATTTCCAAGTTCCTATTTAAGAATTTATGAATAAAATTAGGCATCCATCAATATGTGTGTTTATATCTGGATATTCTATTCTGTTTTGTTACTTTATATGTTTGCCTTTGTGTCAGTGCCATGCTGTTTTTATCATTATGTCTCTGTGGGATCCTTTAGGGCCAGGTGATGTAATGCCTATGTCTGTGTTCTTTCTGTTTAGAATTGTATTGGTTCTTATATTTATTTGATATTAATTTTAGGATAGATTTTTACTATTTCTATGAAGAATGTCATTGGGATTTTCATGAGTATTATATTGAATCTGTAGTTAGTTAGTTAGTTAGTCTACCATTCGCAGTATTGATTTGGCTAATAAAGGAGCATAGAATGTATTTCAATCCTTTAGTGTCTTCTTGTTTTGCTTCTTTGGTCTGTTAAAGTTTCAATTGACCAGGGCTTGTATCTCTTAGTTTAATTTATTGCTCTGTTGTGTTATGAGGTTAACATGATTGCATATTATTCCAGATTTCTTTTTTCCACTAGATTGTTTTAGGTGTATAAAAAAATCTTCTGCTTTTGTATGTTGCTGTTGTATCCTGTTACTTTACTGGAACTAAATGAAATAATTTTGTCTGTGTTAATACTTTTTATCTAGTGACATAGCACCAGAAGTTTAATGGTCCTCTAAGTATCTTCAGTGAAGTAAATGCTGTGAACATGGCATAGGGTGTGGCAAGATCTCAGTGAATCTATCCTGTCCCTCATTACTATTAGAACATCTATGACAGGAAAAATGATGCTATTGAATATGTACAATGTAAATTATGCTTGTCAAACCATTGAACTACTGACCCATTTTACAAACAATGTATATATGTTGTTCATGAGTTGATTTTTTTTCACCTATAAAAGGGAAGTATTATACTAAACAAAATAATGTAAGTCATGGTAGAACATATTTGGAAATATAAATACTGTTATATTAGAAATTCAAAGATCAGTAAGGGAATGTATTCATATTTTATACAGATGAGACTACTGTATCAGAGTCAATGTTTATGGGCCAAAGAGATAAACACAATTATTGTTGAATATTACAGAAGTTCTGTATATTCCTTTAAAAATCATAGCATGAATTATATAGTTTTGACAAATTTAGGTCCTCTTAAAATTTATAACTTAAAACTTGTGGATAGACAATGAAATATGATTTAAATAAGAAAATATGAATATTTTATGGCCTTTTTAATGCAGAGTTCATATTAAGATGTTATATGTGATAGAATTCTGTGTTTGACAGTTCTAGTTATATTTCATGTTTTATTGATATTAAATTAATGTAGATAGCAAGCCATGAGCCAAATTCCTTTAGGAAACATGAATACTGCCAAGCAAAAATCAAGGTTATTCTTTTCTTTTTGCTGTAACATCGAAGTAGTGGAATTATTTTCCCTGCAAATAATTATTCTAAAAATTTTAAAGGTGTTTTTTGACATGCTCATAAACAAACTTCTAAAACAAACATATGATGTGTACTTAAAATATAGTAATTGCTCAATTATTTTCTAGTATAAGGGAAGGGAAGAGGAGGGGTAAGGAGAGATAACTAGGAAAAAGTGGATCACATGGAAGAAAAAAAGAGAAGGGGGGAGAAAGGGAGAGAGACAGAGACAGAGAGGATATTTAGAAAAAAAGGAAAGAAATATTGCATGAATAGGAAACTAGATGCTAGTAGAATCAATTCTTTCCTCCAATGTATCTCAGTAACTTTAACTTACACCATTGTAAATACAGGTCTCCCTGTGGAATATATATTCCATATCAGTCTCTAAATTGTTGAGGACCTGCCACACATTGGTCTGGATTCCTGAGGAAGCAGTGTTTGGGAGATCATCAAAAGAAACAACTTGATGTCAATGATGGGTACAAGCTGACAGCTCTGTAGTCTATTCAAAATGCCCTCTAGATAGCTCTCTGCCTGGGGTAGCTCTCTACTGGCAAGGATGCGGAGAAAGAGGAACACTCCTCCATTGTTGGTGGGATTGCAAGATGGTGCAACCAATATGGAAAACAGTCTGGTGGTTCCTCAGAAAATTGGACATATCACTACCTGAGGACCCAGATATACCACTCCTGGGCACATACCCAGAAGATGCTCTAACACATAACAAGGACATATGCTCCACTATGTTCATAGCAGCTTTATTTATAATAGCCAGAAACTGGAAAGAACCCAGATGCCCTTCAACAGAGGAATGGATACAAAAAATGTGGTACATTTATACAATGGAATATTACTCAGCTATTAAAAACAATGAATTTGATAAATTCTTATATAAATGGATGGAACTAGAAAATATCATCCTGAGCGAGGTAACCCAATCACAAAAGAACATACATGGTATTCACTCACTGATTATTGGACTTTAACCCAGAAGCTTGAAACACCCAAGATTCAACTCACAGACCACATAAAGCTCATGAAGAATGAAGAATAAGTGGGGGGCTGTACAGTCCCTCTTAGAGGAAGTAACAAAATACTCAAGGGAGCAAATATAGATGCAAAGTGCAGGACAGAAACTGAAGGAGGGGCCGTCTGCAGACCATTCCACCTGGGTATCCATCCCATGTGCAGTCACCAAAGGTAGATGCTGATGTGGGTGTCAGGAGGTGCATGCTGACAGGAGCCTAACATAACTGTCTCCTTAGAGGTCTGCAAGAGTCTGACATACTCAGAGGCTGGTGCTCACAGCTAACCATTAAACTGATCATGGGGTTCCCAACAGAGAAGATAGAGTGAAGACTGAAGGAGTAGAAAGGGTACGGGACTCCATGAGGAGAGCAACAATACCAACCAACCAGAGCCCACAGGGTCTAAACCACCAGCCTGGGAGTGCTCAGGGAGGGACCCATGGCTCCAGCTACATATGCAAGGGAGCTATATATAAGTGGGAGAAGAGATTCTTGGTCCCATGAAGGCTGAACATCATGGGGGGTGGTATTCGAGGGTGGGGAGGTGAGGTTCTGGGGAGGGTGGGTGTGGGTACACCATCATAGAGGCAGGAGGAGGGGGGAAGGGATAGGGAGTTCTTGGGAGGGGGGGGAAAGGGGTAAGGGGAAAACACCTGAAATGTAAATAAAAGTTCCAATAAAAAAAAAGAATTTTATAGATAGCTCTTGGATTCTCTGACCAAAGCCAGAAGATGTGCTAGAAAAAAATTCTAAAAGAGTTGTAATAGCTCTCTAAATAGTTTTTTGGTTTTCCAACCAAGATCAGAAAACCTGCTAGAAAAATTTTAAAATAGATATAACAGCTCTGCAATCAGTTCTCTCTAGCTAACTTCTGCAGACCAAAGTCTAGTCTTTTATTTACAAATCAATTCAGCCATAAACCCAGGTTCCCTTTTGTTTTTTTCTATGATCAACATTTTATGACCTTAGCCCCTTGATTCTTAGGGAAACACAGCTAAATACAGCATGTTCTTTCTTTTTTTCTGTCTTTCTTTCTTTTATAGCAAATGATTTCAGAGATCTGACTGCCTTTGTAAGCACAAACAGTAAGTTTCACTGGATGGATCTGGACTTGAGATTACCACTCCCTTAAATCTCTTTATCTCCCTTCTTAATATCTTTCTGTTAAGTTTGCTCATTAATCGAGCTGCCTCTTTCTTTAAGTCCTTGGAACCCCCTCATACAATTCATATTGCAGCCTTATATTTTGCATAGTTGAGAAATCCTGCAAAAGACAACTTTTACACTGATTTATGTTTTATTGATCTCAAGCTTTCAGAGTTCTTTCCCACAGCCTTAAGGACTGTCCTGGAAGTCACAACATCACAGAGACCCTCTGTTGCTTCCAGAATCATGTTGTTTATAATTATAATGGAGTCATTAGCCTTGGAAGGGAGAACATTTCCCAAAGGAGCAACATAAAGTGTAATATATACCTTATTATACAAACAAGACTCACATCTAGCAACCATTAGCACTCGTGGAGTCCTGTGCCCCATTGGTCCTGCTCCCAGGGCAAGAACGTCTTCATGATGTCCCTTCAGAGGGATGCAGGACTTGGCAATAGAGGCCTAAAATAGTAATATAAAAAAGAGCTCATTTATTGAAGAATGTTTTGCTGTTAATTAATTTAATGTGTATTATGATTATATCAAGAAAAGAAGCGCGGGCGGTGGTGGCGCACGCCTTTAATCCCAGCACTTGGGAGGCAGAGGCAGGCGGATTTCTGAGTTCCAGGACAGCCCGGACTACACAGAGAAACCCTGTCTCGGAAAAAAAAAAAAAAAAAAAAAAGAAAAGAAGCATTTTCATTATTTTGGGAGGAAAAATTACTATTGTACTACAAAAAGTAATAGGAAGATAAGCTAGTTAACTTTCAATATTGCTGTTATATTTATTAACTAAGGTTGTCATGTGACTAATTATGAAAGAGCCAAAAGCACAATGATTTTTCAACGTGAAACAAAAAATGAATATCTCAAGAAATCTTGTAATATTTTGTTTTAATACATTTATTTACAATTACATTAAATGTTCTTTTTTTCTTTTCTCTTTTTTTAATTGGATATTTTATTTATTTATATTTCAGATGCCATCCCCTTTCCCCAGTTCACCTCCCTAGAGGCTCCTTATCCCATCTCCCCTACTCCTTTTTGCTTTTATACCATTTTAATTACATGCAAGTATTAAGGTCAGTTCTAGGTTGAGGAACTAGTAATACAATAGATGCAAATAGTCAAGGAACAAGCAAGAAAATAAACACAATAGTCAAAGGACAAGCAATGCAATAAACAAAATTCCATGATCACTCCCGTGGTCACTGTTTCTAAAGGCTTATCAGGATGACCAAAATATCTGAGCCAACTTCCCTGTCCTAGCCCAAAGTCATTTTCATGTCTGAAGCCTACTTCCTTGCTATACCTTAAGATTTAGATTCCTGCCTGAAATTACTTCTTTGTTCTAACCTAATGTCCAGTTCCTGCCTTAAACTCACTTCCTTGTCCTTGGCCAATGTCATAATCCTACCAAGCAGCCCATTTCTGCAATAATGACCCTAAAATCAAGAAATATTTGAAGAACTTTATTTTCCTCCCATATTCTGGTCATGTCTTTGTTTCCTGATTGTTTCTCACCTTCTCTCCTTCCCTCTCTCCCTCCCTCCCCATCACTCTCTTTCTCTCTATCTTCCTTCCTCCCTCCATCATCACTTCCTCCTTTACCCTGTCTCTCCAGGGTGCATTTTACTTTACCTTTGCCTCTTCAAATCTGATTTTTCAATAAAAACATGTATCACTTCTTTTTCCTTTATCCTGACTTTCCTTGCATTTTGATCCCTTTAGCCATGCTCACATACTGTAGTGTCCGTATCCTTACATGACACAGGGTTTTTTCATATGACCCAGAAAACACTTGGTTTTTCCCAAAATTAAACAAAGAATTCTGTTTATGCAAATAAAATAATAGAAATGAATATTTACACTGGGTCCAGTTAGAGTCATTTCAAATCTTCTGATAGGTACAGATAAGGTATGAAAAACACATGGACTATAGATATACTAGCTTATTAAATAATTATTAAGCACCTAGTACATTTACAATTGCTTCCATGTATAATGTCTTTATGGGTACTTTGAGAATGTCATGTGTTTAAGTGTAGGATTCTCCTCCCTGTAGTGAGAATTTTGGTTTCTTTAAAAACCCAGTTATGTTGTGTGATTATGTATGATTTTAATCCCAGGTATGGTATATATGGCTGCTTCAGAGAGAATTGTTGTCAGTTTTAAAGCTTGGCTTAATTAAATATATTAATCTGAGCATGCAGAAATAATAAGAACCTCAGAAATCCTAGGAGAATGAATTTCAGTTTTTATAGCATTTTTATTAAGCTTGGTATTAAAACATTGATGTTTCTCTGTTCCCATCACACACTCCCTCCCCACTGCCTGCAAAGAAAAAGTGGGACTAGAATTGAGAAGGGTGGTAGATGTAAGAACCCAATAAAGTAACCTAAAATATATGGTTACAAATGGCACCCAAGGGCTAGGCACAATAGGGAACTTGTTTTCTGATGCCATAGAGGAAGCAGCAAAGGACTAAGGAATGGCCATTCTGTTTCAAGACATCAGTAAAAGTTTATTGTGGCTATTGCCCCTAAGTAATTTTTCCCTGCTTTTTTTCCCAGAGGGAAATTTTTTCCCCTTCGTCATCATCGTTGTATTATTATTATTATTATTATTATTATTATTATTATTATTCGTTTTATTCTTCCTCCTCCTCCTCTTCCCCTTTCTCCTCTCCTGCTCCTCATCCTCTTCCTCCACCTTCTCCCCCTCCTCTTCTCCTCCTTTTTCTTCTTTTTTCCTCCTCTTCTTCCTCCTCCTTTCCTCCTCCTCCTCTCCTCCTCCTCCTCCTTCTTTTTCTATTCTGTCTCAGAAAATGGTGAGGAATGGCCAAGGAATTGGAAAAGTTGCTAGTATATATGGAGGGTCTGAGAAACAAACAAACAAAAATGGATGAAAACCAGAAAAGTCATTCTATTCTCTTGGTTTTTGAAAGGGTTGCAGAACTGGCTGTGCAACTGGAGGGGTGAAGGGGAGAGATCGAAGCAATTGTGAAGTGAGTAGTACAGGAAAAAATGGGGAAAAAAAGGTTCAGACGTCCTGACTGAGAGCAGGAATTTTTTGCAGGATGAAAGAGGGAAGCAAATTGGGCTAGAAGGCAGATTAAGGCCTTGCCCTGTACTGGGTACTTTGGATTCCAAGTCCATGCATTCCTTGGGTGAGGCAGGGAGCTGGGAGGAGCAGGAGGCAGTATAGAGTGAATGGATTATAGAAAAAAAAAAAACTTGTTTTTGAGAGAGTTAATCTTTTTCCAACTGTGCTAGGAGAAGAGGGATAGCCTGGGGTTGCAAAAGTACTATCGGTTTTCCCAGTAATTGTGTAGCACATGACTGCTAATGGTGATGATGAGTTTTATGATGAGATAATGTGGCATCCTATAGAAAAGATAGATTTGAGGCATTTTAAATAGGCTATTATTTCCTACGGAATGTATTCCCCTTATGTTAAACAAATATTAAGTAACTGGGCTACCCAAGGCTGGAAAAGTAAATAACAGCTATGCAAGAGGCCTGTCAGTAGTTATAGTGTCAGCAGTTACAACGGTTAAGGGGTTAGAAGAAGAAAGCCTTGAATACTGAACAAATAGAGCAAAGAAAATGAAAATTATTAAGGATCAATTGCATGGTGAAGGGGGTCATTCTGACCTACAAGAACAGATTCACTTTGATGATGTCAGACTGGTGTTGATAGAGACCTTGGCTTTTGAAACTTTGAATACTGAATGTAAAAGAATTATTAGACCATTAATGGCATGAATGACACCAATGGATTAGTGGATAAAGGATACAACTGGTATTGCCTGTCATGAGAATCATACCTGTTGCAGATAGTATTTAATTCGGAGGCATCTGATCTGGTTTGTTCTTAAGCAGTCACCATGTTTCCGACTAGACAAGGCCTGAGGTCAAGAGCAGCAGCATGATCGCGCTGCTGCTTGGCTCAGACCGGGGCTCAGGCCCGCCAGAAGCACCAGCCCTGTTACCGATGAGAAGCCATCTTGGTGGCTAAAGCAGCCAATCCACCATGCTGTTCACAATGCATAGCTGAACCTAGATAATACCTGCCATCCAGCAGTACCCGATAGAATGAAGACTCTTAATACTTAATGGCTATCCAATTGGTACATATATTTGAAACGCTCAGTTAACAAGATGCCCACACAATTAGAATTGTAAACCCAATTAGCTAACCTAGATATGAATAACTACCCGAGACTGCTAAAGACACATGGATATCTCCAGCCATCTTCTCTCTTGCTCCTCGCTCCTCTTCTTTCTTTTCCTCTTCCTCTCCTTCCCCTCTTTGCTCCTCCCATATTAGCTCCTCCCCAATTGCTCCACTGCAAACAATGGAGCAGCAGCAGGAAACCATCCTGCTACACATACCAATATCATAGAATTAGATATATAAGGTCTCAGATATTAAAATAGCTGATTCTTTCATTGCAGGAAATTAGGCCATTTACAAAGAAATTATAACCAGGTCCGATCTCACAATGGCCAATGTGGTGACTGTGAGAGGTATGGTACTTTCCACCAGAGATGGGAACAAGTTGTTTTAGTGGCAATGGGTTCTGGAGATACACACACACACACACACACACACACACACACACACACACACACACATAAGACAGAACACCTAGATCTAGGCTTCCTGGAGTTTGCAGCACTATCACTGCAAAGTGTATCACTGAACTAATGAATGCAGGTCCAGAAGTGATATACAAGGCAATCTCTTGCTATTGAGAAACAGAAAACAGAATGAGGGGCCTGCCATCTACGGACACACAGCAAAAAAAATACAAGTTGTTTCGCTGTGATCAGTCAGGAGATAAGGAGACAGAAAAACTGCAACTGTGTATTGCTGACAAAATAATAACTGGTGTTAATGGTCCTTTACCTTCAGGGTCAGTAGGGATATAAGGACAAAATGGATAAATATTGTATCTCCTTGAAAAGGAACAAAAAAGGTGGATTATTGCATTTCCTTTTAGACTAAGAAAGCAACAAGTCTCAAATATTTTGCATTGGTATGGATTATTGTATACTGATAGAAATTTAAGGTTATATTAGCAGTGGCACACTGTATATACGTTTCCACTCTTGTTTAAGGTGAGGTGCATAGGCAACTCATTCAAAAACTTGATGTAAATTTGAAGTCCTTGAAAGCTGCTAGTGTGAACTGTTTAGGAAAATTAAGAAATTCAAGTTAGTAGTTAGTTACCTAAAAATAATCAGTCTTGTAGTCTTCTTAGGTACTAGTTTAGTTAATTACAGAAATAAGCTTTATTTATACTCCTATGTATGTTTCCAAAGTTAAACAGAAAAGAGTATTGCTAAAAACAAACAACGTTTGTCTGTTAAGATATACTTTAGAAAGATAGAGAGAGAGAAAGAGAGAGAGAGAGAGAGAAAGAGAGACAGAGAGAGAGAGGGTCATGAAACACTTCAAAGATCTACAGACTATGACATATAAGATGTTATCATAATAAAAAACTTTTCTGACAGAGATACACATTATCTCCTGGTAGCACACCAATCTACCTCAAAGAACATGACAGGCACCAAAGAACCTCTGCATGGAGTTTGCTTCAATTATGGCAAAGATGAACATTGGACCACAGAAACCTACCTCTTGCCCCATGCTATCCAAACTGTGGACAAGAAAGACACTAGGAAGTCAATTGAGAAATTTAGATGAGATAGGATGGTTTTTCAAAATTCACAGATTAGTTTGTCAGATATTCTAGGCCTGTTGGCCAAAGATTAAGTGCCACACCAATACAGAGGAACCCTGGATGACTATTCATGTAGCCAGCAGTTTCTGTCATTTCTCTAGTTTGGCAAGTTGCTTGCTCCTTACTTCTTGTTTACTCAGATAATATCGATCCTTCTTGGTCTCTGATAAGATTTAGGACTAGATATTTATAGTCTTATGGTTTCCTTTATTAAAGACTAAACACATTAAAGCCTTAAGTTTTTAGGATCTAACAAAATGTTTAAGGTCTAAAAAAAGATGTTTTATGTTGCCAAATGCACAATTATTATTATTAAAATATGATTTAGGTAAAGAACTTCCAACTTACCAAGATAGAGTACATAGTGGAATACCTTTTTCAAGGTTGTAAATACAAATAGATTGATTATTATAAATATAATTGTAAATATAATTCTTACCCGATAGTTCTCATAATTGTTCTTATTGTATATAGTTGGTTGATCTTAAAGAAAAATTTTGAACTAAAGATGGAAATGGAAATGTAGTGAGAATTTTGTTTCTTTAAAAACCCAGATATGTTATACTATGGTTTTGTTTTAATACAAGGTTTGGGATATGCTGTTGCTTAGATTGTCCATAGCTACTAATTATGATTTTTCTCATACTCTAGGAGGGGTGTGATATTTTTTGCCAGCTTCAGATATAGTTTATGTTTGGAATTCTAGGAACTCTTGAGAATGTATAAATGTGAGAACCCTGAAGAGGCCTGTTGTAGCTATTGCTCTCCCTGCTGTGGGCTAGCTGCTGCTGGTGGTCTTTGCTGATGCTTTGCTGAATTGATGGTTTGCTCATTCTCTGGATTGCTATTTAGCATTATCCTGATGACCAAGTTTGGCCTTGCCCCTAGAAACTTTATAGTCCCTAATCAGAAGGAAATAGTGTAAGCAGATGCCCACCTTTTACCTCTCTAACCTTCTTTTTCTCCTACCTCATGTTGAGGGGTTAAAAAGGATTAAGGAGGTGGAGAAGCGTGATAGATATGAGAATCCAATAAAGTAATTAAAAGATACAGTTCCACTTTATGGGTATTTGAGAATTTCATGTGTTTAAATTCAGGCAACTCCTCCCCAATACCCTTCCTATATCAAGCCCCTCTAACCCACTCAACCATTTGAGTGTCTTTGTAGTTTTCTTTTTAAATATAAAATTAACTTGTATTTCTCAACTATTCTTGGATATATGGGTTATTCTGCTGGAGCGTAGTTGACCTAAAAAGGGCTATACCCAAGTTCCATCTCCATTCTAATATTTGGCTTTGTGGGCCTTGCATGCTCTCACAACTGTTAAGTTCAAATACAAGCCACATCTTCTACAATAGTCCCTGAACCTTGGGAGGATGAGGTGAGGTATTTGTGATCCAGCACGACTTGTTTGTTCTCTTATTGTATGCACCTTGGATATAGTATTGTTACCTGTTTGCTTGTTTTCATTTTTAGCATGTGTGCACATAAAGGCCTAGGCATGTCAAAACATCCTTGTGGCAATCAGAGGATTGTGAGTGCTCATTCTCTCTTTCCACTACGTGGATCTAAGGGATAGCATTCAGATTTCCAGCGTTTGCAGCAAGTACCTTCATCTGCCGAGTCATTCTGCATGTGCAATGCCAATACAATTTTACTATACAAAAAGTAAACCCTAATAAATGCTATAGACTTCAATGATGAAGAATCATTTAGCATTTGTAGCAAATTAGCTCAATATAAAGCAAAGTGGAAATAAATTAAATAAAAGGAGCTACTCTATAGTGGTAGTGGGAAAGGCAGATATGAGACTTCTTACTGATAACAGCACGACTTTTCGGTAATAGAATATCTATTTTAAAATAATCTCTCAAAGTATGTATACAATGCAACAAATCAAATGAATTGTTCAATATTGAATGAACTGCAATCAATCAAATGGGTTTTTTTGTTTATTTTGTTTAATCTATAACAAACCTAGGATTATTGTAGACACTAAGTTTCATGGACCCTGACATGATATTTGTTAGTCTTCATGAGGCAATATTCATCAGAGGAAAGTGAATGGAGGTAGACTAAATTACATGTCATTTTTCTTACTTTAATCATTTTAACAACAAAAATGAAATAATTCATAAAACATAATATACAAATGAACTATTGTAATAAATGATTTAGTACTTTTAAACTAAAATGTCAATGGCCAACACAGAATTTTGAATGCCAACTATATATGCAAGAATATGTATGCTGTTCAATTAGCTAGTTTATGGAATGAAAAATAGGCACATAATATATTCTCGAAGTTGTAATCAGGTTGTGCATCTCATATTCTGCTAATAAGTACTTGTTTACATTGTGATAATAGCTAGTCTCCCAGCCTCATTTCCTGATTGATGAAAAGGGCATATGTGTATCTACCAATTATTTTTCTAGATTTAAATTGTGTGATTGTGTGCGCACATTATAGCACTAGCAACAGACGTCATCATTTATAGTCACCTGTTAAAGGGCGTTCTCATTCCCTGCTTGTTCGTGCACCTAACTTATAAAAGAAACTGTTGCTGCAGCAAACATTGATTTCTCAATTAGTTAAATTATTTTACATGATTTATTTTTTTCTTGAGAAATCTGCACACGATGTTCCTGGGGAATTTGACAAATGGTATTTCTCATTTGTTCCGTATTTAGTACATTTGAATACTAAATAGTAAATAATAAAGAGCCAGTTGGTTTACATCTCGCTAACTGGATAAAATATTACAAGCATTTGGTTGAGCAACAGCACTTAGCCTTGAGGGTAAACCTTGACCTAATGAAGGATCTGGTTCTTTATTGACAAAACATGTTCAAGTGTCTTGCCACTTTCTATCAAGATCATGAAATGCATCTCTTGAGTTTGCAGTAAAAATGAAAGTATCCACTGGATGTGAGTTTTAAAGAGCAAAAATAAAGAAATTAATTAAAATTTAATGTTTTCAAGACTAGGATCTGATGACACCTCAAGATTCTTATATAATTAACAATTTTAATCAAATATATCAGGGCTAATGAGTGGGTTGCTGGCCTTTTTCACTGATAGCCATGCTTCCTTATCTCATGCGTCTACATAAGTATGTTTCTTTCTCACATATGTTAAAATGGTATATACACCCAGTTATTAAAGCATGGATTCTTAAGCTCAGATTCCCAGCATTCACATAAAAAGGTGAATATGATAATTCTGTGTTCTCCGGCAATGAAGAGGCAAAACCAAGTGGATTACCAGTTGGTAATTCTCTGGTCTAGCGAGAGAGTGCTTTCAAAAACGCAAGGTATAGATTGACCAAAATAGGCACTGGATATTAACCACTGGCCTACACACACACACACACACACACACACACACACACACACACACACACATACACATACACATAACATACATACATATACATACACACATATACAACATATCACACATACACTCACATATTATATATATACATAACATATACATATCATATAATATAATCACAATATACATTATATATATACATACTTATATATACACACACATATAATTGTACAAGCACTAACACACATATGAACATCCTTATTCTCATCATATAAACATGAAACATCTATATCTCAAAAGGTCTTGGTTCTCCACTTGCTATCGCTCCTTTGCATGCACTTCGACCTGTTCCACTCAGGATATTCCACTCAAGGAAACCTACATCCAACAATGAACCATTGTTATGTTAGGACAGAACTACCAAACACTGGTTGTCATTTTCCTCCCATTCGTCACACTATCACTATCCCTGTGTTGATTCATAAAGCGGGCTTTATCCATGGAAGGAATCTCAGAAACCAAACTTACTTAACAAGCCACAAAAAGCAGTTGATGACATCATACAGCTGTGGTATCCAAAAGGTACGGTACATGCTTAGTAAATAATCAATTTACTTGTTCTAAAACTGTCCACATTCACACACTCAATTATTTATTCTTATGTTGACTACCATTTTTTGGTTCTTCAGACACCAGTTTAGAGGAAAATATTGTTGCATCTTTCTGTGGCATATTAAGGCATTTTAATACATAAGAATAATATATAATAAAAGATAAACTAATTAACATCACACATCTCTCATCTCTAAATATTATAATCGTTTTCACCTGCTACGAACTTAATATTCAGTAGAAATAGAGAAAACCAAAAAACGTTACTATAAAATAAGGTTTTTTATGTCTTACATTCTGTCATTCTCTCTTTAATATTTATACAATATATGTAAATATAAAATGAAACATCCAGAAAGTCCAGTTGAAATGTTCACATTTTACTGTAATTAATAATCTAGCATGTGAATAATTTCTTTAAAAGTTACAATGACGGTTTCATAATGACTCAACATTTGATCTTTCTTGCCAGAGGTTCTTGTCTCTTTAAAATTCTAGATGCATAGGGTTTAAGGTTGGTGTTCTGAGCACAGCACAAAGGTCTTTGTGCCAAGAGATCTCCCAGAAAGCCAGGAATGTTAAGCCTATAGGATAGTCAAATCAAGGGAAAGGACATAAAATCTATCTTTTCCATTAAGAAATCTGGTAATTGAAGATGATTAGCAGCCTGATTACCTGTATTGTCTGTTTGGTAAGGTCATATAAAGCTCCTAAAACCAGGACAGGTGGTAGTTAGTAATCTAAATGATTTACAGCCAGGACTCTACAAGTTCATACAATAAGGGTCAGAGATACCTAGTAGTTTAAAGGATCCTTATATTATCTAATTTATCAACGGCTCCCCAAGCTCCACAACCTGGACGAGAGATGGTTAATAGTCCAAATGACCTTTCCACTTTCTTTATGACTGAGACTAGGCCAGACCCTTAAGCTAAAACAGGTAGCCTATCGCTAAACCTAACTTCTTTGAAGAAATGACATGTACCTTGAGTTGAGTTTCAGTATAATCCCGCATTTTTGTGTACTGCGGTTTGATTTATACCTTCAGGTTTTTTTTTTTTTTTCAAATTATACTGGGTTTAAATATACTAGCAATAAACTACCTGGTATCAGACTCCCCAGTGTTTGATCCAGGTTGATAAATTTAATCTGAACTGAACTTTCATTCTTTCCAGCCTACCATGACCACCGCCAGGGTTCCACTCAGTTGGTGATTTGTTCCCCTAAGGTACAGTAACTCCTTTAAACTTAATAATATATGAATAAGTATACATTTTATGAAGCTACTATAATAATAACTCATATGCCTGTTTCAAAAAGGCTTTAGTTTTAGTTACTCCTTCTCATATTCAGCCCTTATCCATGCTTGACACAAATTCTAATCATTCCTGAACATCTTTTGACCTTTGGTAACTGCTGGGAGAAAGAGAGTCAGTTTTCTTTAATTATGATCACCGGTGGATTGGAAACATAGCAGGGTAGGTTGCTCCTAAGACTACATGGGCAGCAATAGAACTCAATGTGGAACAAAGAAAAGAAGGAGGAAGAAACCTTGGATGAGGATGAAGACAAGGAGGAGGACGAGGAGGAAGGGGATGAAGGGAGGAGGATGAGCACGAGGATGAGAAGAAAGAAATGAAATTTCAAAGTTGGGTGGGAAGGGATGGGAGAATGGAAAGTTGATAATGACAGAAATGTAGGATGAATATGTTCAAAATGTATTAAACAAAATCTTAAATAATGACTAAAACATTGTTTTAAAAAGACGCCAAACAATAACATTCCACTCTCCCAAAAAGAGGATATTTAGTCACTCCAAAGACCATGCAAGTAGCAAGGATAGCAGCTCTATCTTAATGCCAATGAGAAAAGCCTCAGATTGTGATTTCAAACTTACAGCCTCCAGTCTAAGGGAAGTAAAATTACTAATCTAAACAATGCTGTGCGAGCTATTGTTGTGTCAGGTGTGACCATCAAGCCAACTGGCTTGATGAAAAGTACAAAGCATAACACTGTTTTTATTCAAGGTAAATCTCATCAAACTTTTTTGTTTATCACTATGCATGACTGATTCCTTAGAGCCTTGTGATTCCCCTCCTCCCCCCTCTGTGTGTGTGTGTGGTGTGTGGGTGTGTGTGGTGTGTGTGCGGCGCAGCGCACACACACTCACACAGATACGTAAATGCATGTGGTAGCCAGAGACTTCAGTGTTGTTCTAACTACCTGTTTTAGATAGTGTCTCTCCTGTTCTACGGCCACCGACTAGGTTATCCAGACTGGCCATGAGCTCCAGCAACCTTGCTCTTCTCCAAGTGCTATGACTCCAACTGGAACACCACCCTGAGTTTCTTTACATATACCTTGGAGAATGAGCTCCTGTTCTTATGCACAGCAAGCAGTTTTTCCACTGAGAAATCTCCTTAGTTCCTGTTATGATTCAGTTTCTTATTTACTTTTTAAAGGCTCTGAGCTACTAGTATATTCTTTTTGTTGTTTTATTAACTGTTATTCCCTTAAGCACGGCATGTGTGAAAATCATACTCACTTGGTTATGATTTTCATATCTGCTGAAATATGATTGTATACACAATACTTGTATTTACACACACAATATACATACACATATATATAATGCATAGGCTTAATGGAACCTCAATGAGTATAGATATTCTTAGTGTTTATAGCAATATCTATGGGAAATTTGTAAAATACTATTCAAACATGAAATATATCTGCTAATGTTTAAGTATAATTTTAAATACTAAGGTTTTTATTACTTTTCTTAAAATATTTCTTTCATGAAATAGCAAATGATTCATTTTTTTTTCAGTTGAAAAACACTCATTTAAAGAGGCTAACAAGAATCAAATATTTTAAAATATTTTGACAGCTTCATAATAGAACTTTTTTATCCATACTATAAATAACTCACACACCATTGTTTCACAAAATCTCCAGAGAAGTAAATGGCTTAAGAAAGCTGGTAATAACATACCCATAGTCTCCTTCTCTCCTCTCTCTCTATAGATAGATAGATAGATAGATAGATAGATAGATAGATAGATAGATAGATAGATGGATGGATGGATGGATGGATGGATGGATGGATGGATGGATGGATGGATGGATAGATAGATAGATAGATAGATAGATAGATAGATAGATAGATAGATAGATAGATAGATACCCTGCATAATATATGATGATATATGCATCATATTAGCAGAGACACTGGTATGATAACTCTGACAAAGGAAATGTTTTTACTTTTATTATATTCCATTCAATATACTTATGATTACAATCCTTTGCTAGGTCTCATTTTCAGTAGTTGATGAACATATATTTGTCTCTACAGTTTTGTGTTCATGTACTTTTGTTTGGTTAGTGTTTGGAAGGGTTTTGTTTTGTTTGTTTTTGTTTTTGTTGTTTGGTGTTTTATATTTTTCATAGTTGAAGGAGTTCTGTTGTGTTGGGTTTGTTTACTTTTTAGAGAAATCTTAAAGTTAGGAATAGGGAGACAGAGAGTATATGAAGGACTCGTGGGAGAGGAAGAAATTATTAAGTATATTTAAATTTAAAAATTGTTCTAAATAATAAAATATAATAACAAAAGAAAATAAAGATATAAAAAGGCAACTGACTTCAAACTTTTGAAGATGATGCTTCCCAACTGGTTTCTACATGACAGTTTGTTAGAATTACTTGCCTTGAGCCATGAGACCAATGTTCCTGAGTGCCTGTCTCTCAGTGTACTTAAACTGATATCTTCTGAAGCCTATTCCCAAGTATACTCTCTCAATTTGTATAGAGGGTTAGAAATGACAAAATTCCCTGTTTTCTTTGGTGTATACATCATTAAATCACCAGACCAAATCAGCTAATACTGTAACTCTATCTAACACTTTGGGAAAATCAAGTAACAGAAAAGTTACTTTTAATTACATGGCAATTACAAGTTCTAAAAGAAAGTGGATCTTAAGGAAAACAATTGATAAGAACTGCAGTACTTGTGAAAGTTGTAAACAGACTTTTTGAGATGTTAAGTACTCCTTCTTTTTTTTCTCTTCTTTTAAGGTAAGAATCAGAATTGAAGTGCATTTCATGAGATACCAGTTTATTCAAATCCTCTAAAATCTTTGAAAACAAAGCAAGTTCAATACAGAAAAAGACAATGAGCAAGTGTTTTTTGTTTTGTTTTGATGTCTGAAACATCTTTTTAACCTGCCTTATCCCTGTGTCATGTGCTTCCTCTTTTCCTATACTAGTTATTCCTTCAAATGCTTGAATGCATTTTTAGTAGTTATCAACTTCATTTTGCCCGTGATGAACTACTTTGTATGTAGCTACAAATGTCAGAACTGACAATCTACCAGTGAATGAAAAGAATACACTGCACACATGTGCTCTTTGGGAGGTAACTGTGATCCAGCTGTTTTCTTGTTTATTATTTAAAACAATGTTTAAATTTAAATATATTTGATGGATTTGTTTCCCTCCTCAAAGTCCCCCAAGATTTTCTCCCCTCCTTCCATAAATATCCAACTGCAAATTCTTTCTCAAAATAACAAACAAATCCTAGCACAATGAAACCCCCAAACCAAGAAAATAAAATTAAACCACCTCAAAAGAAAGCATAAAACTGAAATTACACCAAACTGTAACCAAATTAAGCCACACATTCAAAAAAAAACATGAAGTCCATTATATGTTGGTCAACTATGCCTGCGTATGAGGCTTGTTCTGTAGTAGTTGACTGTGTCATGCTATTATAGATAACTGATTTTCTCTCTCCCAATAAGTGACAGTTGAGTTGTTAACCTTTACCCTAGTGTGGTACTTCTCCTCCTTCCGAATGCTGTGGTGATCCTTTAGTACAGTTCCTCAGTTGTGGTGACCCCCAACCATAAAATTATTTTTGTTATACTTCCATAACTGTAATTTTGGTACTGTTATGAAATGTGATGTAAATATCTGATATGCATAGTATCTGATATGTAACTCTGGTGAAAGGGTCATGACCCACAAACTGAGGACCAGTGCTCTAGTGGCTAGATTTTTATTCATGCGCTCATTTGTTCTTTCTGTCATGCATTCATTCAATCATTCATGCATGCATGCATTTTTTTATTAAAGTAACAAAATATAATGAAATAAAACTATCAGATCAAAGTTGGTCAAGACAAACCAATAGAAGTAAAGGAGCCCAAGTGAGGTCACAAGCCCCAAAGATTCACTCATTCTCACACTAAGGATTCCCATAACATATTAAACTGGAAACCATAATGTATATGAGAGGACCAGTGCAGACCAATGCAGGCCTTATGCATGCTAAGTCTTTGTTAGTTCACACGAGCTCATGTAGATTTAGATGGACATGTTTTCTTGTCCTACATCTCCTCTTTTATAACTCTGTTTTCCTTCTCTTCCACAGTGATTCCCTGAGCTCTGAGGGAGGGATTTGATGGAAACATTCCATTTAGGGCTGAAGATTCCAAGGGCTCAGGATCTCAGTGTAATATCCAACTGTGACTTTCTATATTTGTTCCCATCTGTTGCCGGAGGAAGCTTCTCTGAGCAAGGTTGACAAACAAGACCCTGATCTATTCCTATAACAGAATATCATGACGTATCATTTTCTTACTACTTTTTTCTTTCTTTTTAAGCTCAATCTTGTTTGGTTTTTACACTAGTCCTTGGGTTATCTAGTGTCAGGTTCTTAGTCACCCAACCCAAAATTGTATATGGGTTCAAACTTGTAGAATGGACCTTATGTCAAATCAAATATTGCTTGGATATTTCCACAACTAATGTGCCACCTTTTCCTAACTTATCTTGCAGGAAGTAGACCATTGTAGATCAAGTGTTTGTGGCTGGCTTGTGTTGGTTATTTTTATTTTTTCTTTCTTTCTCTTTTGATACCATTCAGAGTGCCTTTTACAGACACTGGAACATGGGATGAAGGCTGTGTTTAGGCAGTGAATCTAAATCCTCATTGTCAACGAGTTAGTTATGTAGATGTTTTACACCACAGGAGCTTATACCACAGGGGCTTTGTTAGTTTGTGGAGAGCAAGTTCTAGTCTTAACAAAAGCCTGAATTGTTTGGGTATTTCCCTTTAGACAATAATTCAATTAGATATAACCCCAATATACTACTATAAGCTTTGATTGCTGACAAGAGATGCTCAATTGGAACTCTGCCTCCCTCATTATTTAGCAATTTCATTTTATTGCCTTCATATATGTATATATTAGTATTGTATTGTATTAGGTTTTCATATGACCCCCTCAAGTGGCCTTGAATAGTAGCTGTTCCTGCCAGCATTCCCTAGCTCATTTTGTTCTTCTCTCCCTCTGCACTTGATTCTCCCATTTCATTCCCCACAGGATCCATAACTATCTATTCAATTTCCCTTTCCTGGGGAGACATAGCCATGCCACCATTCCTTCACATTTTAAAGAAATGAATATGTGGCTTTGCTTCAGTGCAATGAGCTAGGAATGCAAAGAATTCTGTTTCAATGCAAAAAGTATTTTCCTGTTTCAGCAATACTTTAACACTCTGACATATTGATCCGTGTAGAATGTAAGCTTCAAATATTAATACAATGGAACATTTGCTCTCAGGTTTCTACAATGATACATTGAATTGTTCTTATAGAGGAACAGAGAAATTGTTCAGTGGTTAAGAGACATTGCTCCTCTTCCAAATGACTATACTTTGATTCACACCATCCACATTTGTTGGCTCACTACCACCTGTAACTCTGGTTACAGAGGATCTGACACACCCTTCTGGCTTGAGCAGGCATCTCCTCATATATGCATAAAAGCATAAAGCAAACAATACAGAGTGGAAAAGAGCAAAGAATATGAGAGAGAGAGAGGAGAGAGAGAGAGAGAGAGAGAGAGGAGAGAGAGAGAGAGAGAGAGAGATGATAGAGTGAAAATTCTAACAGACAAGAGAAAAATAATACAAATACTTTAAATACACTGTACTATAGATATGGCTAATACATTTAAAAACCTAAGGGATGTAAATGTTGCATTTCAAATTATAGAAAAGAGAGGAGTATTGTCTAGTTTCCCAGACATGACCCTGAGGACAGACCATGCTAAATAAATTTTTCAAGCATTTCTTGTTAAAGAAATTAGGTGTGCCCCATTTTTAAAAGGGTTATTTGGTTGTCTAGAGCCTAATTTCTTTAATTCTTTGTATATATTGGATATTAGTCCTCTATCAGATGTGGGATTGGTAAAGATCTTTTCCCAATCTGTTGGTTGCCATTTTGTCCTATTGACAGTGTCCTTTGCCTTACAGAAACTTTGCAATTTTATGTAGTCCCATTTGTCAATTCTTGATCTTAGATCACAAGCCATTGGTGTTCTGTTCAGGAACTTTTCGCCTGTGCCTAGGTGTTCGAGGGTCTTCCCCACCTTCTCTTCTATTAGTTTCAGTGTGTCTGGTTTTATGTGAAGGTCCTTTATCCATTTGGACTTGAGCTTCATACACAGAGATAAGAATGGATCGATTTGCTAAACAAAGAATTCTCAACTGAGGAAATATGAATGGCCGAGAAGCACCTGAAGAAATGTTCAGCATCCCTAGTCATCAGGGAAATGCAAATCAAAACAACCCTGAGATTCCACCTCACACCAGTCAGAATGGCTAAGATTAAAAACTCAGGTGATAGTAGATGCTGGCAAGGATGTAGAAAGAGGAACACTCCTCCATTGTTGGTGGGATTGTAAGATGGTGCAACCAATATGGAAAACAGTCTGGCGGTTCCTCAGAAAATTGGACATATCACTACCTGAGGACCCAGCTATACCACCCTGGGCATATACGCAGAAGATGCTCTAACACATAACAAGGACATATGCTCCACTAAGCTAATAGCAGTTTTATTTATAATAGCCAGAAACTGGAAAGAACCCAGATGCCCTTCAACAGAGGAATGGAGACAAAAAAATGTAGTACATTTACACAATGGAAATTACTCAGCTATTAAAAACAATGAATTTGATAAATTCTTATATAAATGGATGGAACTAGAAAATATCATCCTGAGTGAGGTAACCCAATCACAAAAGAGCATACATGATATTCACTCACTGATTATTGGACTTTAACCCAGAAGCTTGAAACACCCAAGATTCAACTCACAGACCACATAAAGCTCATGAAGAATGAAGAACAAGTGGGGGGGCGGCTACAGTCCCTCTTAGAAGAAGTAACAAAATAATCAAGGGAGCAAATATGGATGCAAAGTGCAGGACAGAAACTGAAGGAGAGGCCGTCTGCAGACCATTCCACCTGGGTATCCATCCCATGTGCAGTCACCTAATGTAGATGCTGACATGGGTGTCAGGAGGTGCATGCTGACAGGAGCCTAACATAACTGTCTCCTTAGAGGTCTGCAAGAGTCTGACACATTCAGAGGCGGATGCTCACAGCTAACCATTAAACTGATCATGGGCTTCCCAACAGAGAAGATAGAGTGAAGACTGAAGGAGTAGAAAGGGTAGGGGACTCCATGAGGAGAGCAACAATACCAACCAACCAGAGCCCCCAGGATCTAAACCACCAGCCTGGAGTGCTCAGGGAGCGACCCATGGCTCCAACTATATATGCAAGAGAGCTATATATAAGTGGGAGAAGAGATTCTTGGTCCCATGAAGGCTGAAGGTGGTATTCGAGGGTGGGGAGGTGAGGTTCTGGGGTGGGTGGGTGTGGGTACACCATCATAGAGGCAGGAGAGGGAAGGGATAGGAGATTCCTGAAGGAAGGGGCATAGGAGAAACACTATTCCCCCTTTTAAAGGTGATGACATCAATATTTGATGTTTTTATTACTTTACAAACTTAGATAAGAAGAAATCTCCAGCATAAAACAAATCATGATTTTAGGAATGTCTTAAATTTATTGTTTTCCACTTTATAATATAACTCTCTAAAGATAATCATGTTTTTTCCACTAAATTTAAATACTAAAAACTCTCCTTAACCCAATCAGGAAGTTTTGAATTGATTTACTTTATATATGTTTTAAAAATTAATATAAGATTAGGTTTGATAACGAGATGAATAGTAGGTAACAATTAATTCCGTAATTCATGTCTTTGTTTTAAAGTACTTTAGTTCAAACAAAATGATACTTTAAGATTAATCTTCTGTTTCCCTTAAAGCCAGTAAAAGTTTTTTACCGTTCATGTGAATTCTGTTAACTCACACAAGGAATGTAGGCCAGATATTAAAATGCTTAAACACTTGGATAAGTTTTTTTCAATTATCTACCAAATTCCATGCCATGGTTCCTGGCCGATCGTTCAGTGTAATATTGTTCTCTGGTAATTAGTTGATGGCAAAATTCTTACCGTTCTGAAAAGATCTAGGTGTTTAAAGAACTGGATTCTCTCATTTTATTGTGTATCTTGGTTTGGAAAGTGGATTCAAGTAAGTGAAAAGTTCATCAAAGTAGTTGTCTTTTATTCCTTTTCGACATTAAAAATATCTTCCAGACATACTCTTGGAAATTCTTGTAGTTCATTGAAAATTGATCCCACTTTAAATGCAATATTGTTCCGTAATTCACTCTGAAATTTATTTAATTCTTTATTTCCATCTTAAGATTTTTCAAATTCACTTACTTTTAAGCACAATCTCTTTGAAAATTCTGTGAACTGAAGAGAAAGTTCTCCGTAAAAACATGGCCAAATCATTTTGACTAGAAATCTTTATTCTTTTCTTTAAATATGTTGATATTTTATTTAATTTTCATTTATTTATCTTCCTCTTCTCAGTTTCCTTTCCACTAAACCTTCTTCCCTCCCTCCCCCTTCCTTATGAGGGCCTCTCCCACCTGCCCACCCACTCCTGCTCAGTCTGACCTAGCATCCCCTACCATGACCAAGGGGCTCCCCTTCCAGGGCATGCTCAATACAGCAATTCTCTACTACAGAAAATAAATAATTAATTTTGTTGCTAATTGTATACAAAAATGTATTTTTCATACTAAAATTGCTATATGTTAAATTAGAGGAGTTGAGATAGGGAAAAACAGAAAGGCAATCCATTTAATCCTCATTGATAAAAGCATTACCTGTAAATGTAGTTACAATAGTTAAGACAAACCAAAATTCTGTCAAATCAGAAAGTGCTAAACTATTTTTATTTTTAATAAATTCCATAAAAACATTCTCGTCTTTTAAACTTTTGTCAAATGAAAAAGTATTTAATTTCTGATATGAAAATTGAGATAATATCAGAGCTTTAAGTATTAAATGTATTAGTTGCATGTATTGATTATAAGGAAGTAAACATAAAAGTTCAGTAAAACAATGAAATGAACAACCAGTTTTGCTGATATGAGTCAACTCACAAATACTGAAAGCATGATAATTAGCACATACCCTTTATATTTATATTATCACCACATTTAAACATTATTTTTAATTATGAATCTGCTACTCATATTAAAATACTATTCATAAATATTTATATTTTTTATAGTATGTTTTAGATTATTAACATACAATTATGGAATATATTAACAAATATTGCTTCTGCCTTTTCAGTTTAATATTGTATTAAAAGTTACCCTTAAATAATTATGTTGTTAGCATTAGTTTATGGAAAAATGTTACTGTGTTAATTAGCCTTATTTTTAAGCTTTCTTGAAGGATTTAACATAGATTATCAGCAACTGATTGATTTGTATAGCAACGATGCTTCAGCTCACTTGAGTCAATACCAAGTTATGGGTTTTTTTTTGTGTGTTTGATTGTTTTTGTTTCGAGACAGGTTTCTTGTTAGCCGGTGCGAATCACTCTGTAGACACTGCCCCCAACTCAGAATCGCCCTTGCTCCAAGTGCTGGTTAAGGTCCACACGTTGCATAGTGTTATTTTAATAACTGTGTAAAGCATGGTTTAGTAATGTTTTTATTAATTCTATGTGTATTTTATGGATTATATTCTGATCCTATTACCTCCAAATTCCAACATTAGCTCACTCTAAATCTGCCCCAGTCTTCCTACCAATCCTCAACTTCTTCTGTTCCTCTTATCTTTTCTCTTTTTAAAATTAATATTCCACTGACTCCACTTGTGTTCTCCTTAAATTTCTGTGTATGCAGTCATTTACTGAGCATATTTGATCTATCAGGAACTATAACGAAAAGAAAATTGGCATTTCTGACCTCAAAAGCCACCAATCTTCATAGATTGTCAATCATATATGGAGAATTAGGAACTCCTTTCAAGATCATGCTAGATAGCGACTGGCTTTATGTGCCACAACCATATGCTGTGAGTTCTGGATTGCAGGGATCCTGTCACATCTAGAAGAAATTGTTTCACGCCAGTTCTTCCCTCACTCTCCCATCATCCCTTTTGAAGTGCTGCTTAAACCATGGAGAAAGACGTGCTACAAATTCTGTACATACATCTCAGCACTCCATAGTAGTTTATTCTCTGCCTGTTGACCAGTTGTGATGTATGTTACATATGTATGTATGTATGTATGTATGTATGTATGTATTTTCATTCACCATTTTTTATTGTACAAGAGTTTTCTATGATGAAGTCTGAAAGATCCATTAACTTATAAATACAAAGATGCAAATTTAAAGGGCATTTTGATCTCCATATAGTAACATAAGTGTAGTAATTTCTCGTCTGGGCATTTGAGCACCTCAAATATAGATTCTTGATTTGGTTGCAATATTTTGTATTTCCTCCTATGAGGTAGGTCTCAAATCAATTAGAAATTAACTTACCTCCATAATGTTTATGCTCCTATTGTACTCAAGAACATATCTTGTCGGGGTTCATAGTGTTTCCAGCTGGGTAAGATATTATTGATCATCCTGCCACAACCAGCAGCAAAACACGGAACACCTTCCTGTATATGATAGCTAGGAGCAGGGAAGACACTCTTGGTCAATACCAACTTCATTTCCTCATAGCCTGTGACAAATTACTGTGGTCTCTTCAGCAATGGGTCTTGCCATCAAGTGCTTGTGGGCATCAAAGATCAATGGTAATAGATCTTATATTTTGTGTTCCTCCAGGATATCTCTGCCCAACAACATAAGAGAAATATAACTCACTTAGCACTTGGTCTTTTATTTGGCAAGCTATGACATTTGGATAAGTTTAATCACCTGTGTAGGCTAACTCCTATTAAGTCATTTATAACCTTAAAAAATTGATGTCCATGTGGCCTTATTCAAAAGTACTTGGTCTTAGTTTTTCTCTCTTCAATCCTCTCTTCTGCCTGACCCACCCATCCCTCTCACTACTTAAACTTTCTTTCCCGGTTTGTCCTGTCCTACATATCAGCTGTGTTCTACTATTTGTCTTATTTTACGATCCTCCTTTCCCACAGTGATCAATTTCTTCTTTTCTCAATTCTATAAATAATTAGAGTAAACACACAAATCTAAAATTCAACACTGACATCCACATAAAAGTGAGAGTCTGTTATGTTTGCCAGTCCTTGTCTGCGATATATCAGTCAATACAATGTTTACTAAGTCATCCATTTTCAAGAAAAATTTATATTTTTCATTTTTCTTTATGGCTCAATACAAGTGCAAAGAATATTGATATCACACCAGGTGAAAAGTATTAGGATGTTTCAGATTGTAGCTACCAGAAAAGATTTTTGATGAACTCCAATAAACATTCTCTGTACTATAAAATAGAGTCTTTTGTGTATGCTAAGGGGTACTATAGTTAGATAGATGATATATTTACTTACAGTTTTCTGAAGAACAAACATGCTAATTTCAACCATGGCTATTCTCCTTCAACAATATGTGAGGGTTCCCCATTTACTATATGCTGTCCAGCATTTGTTGGCATTTGTTTTTTAAATCTCAGCCAAAATGACAGGGGCAAGATCAACTCTCAAAGTAGTTTTAGTTTTTCTTCAATTGATGGCTAACATGGCTGAACAATTTAAGCTATTTCTTACCAACTTGCATTTCTGTCTTCTAAGAAACTTGTGTATTTCCCTAACCCATTTTTTACTGTTTATTTCTTTGAAATTTTGAGATTTTACTTGCATGTTTGAGAAATGAATAGTCTGTCAGATGTATAGAGGGCAATACATTATTGGCATTATCTAGAGTACATCTCTAATCAGTTTTTTTCTTTGTAGTGGGTAGATGTTTAATTTCATCAAGTGTTATTGATAGTTGATTCAACATCTGGAAAACTATACACAATCTCATACTCTAAGCTTTTATTATGAATGTATATATACTATACTATCGTTTGAAGTTGTAGTCTCATGTCTAACTTTGAAATTGTTGTCCATTTGAATTGCTTTGTGTGCAGGGTAAGATTTCTGTGCCAAGAATCAAGTCGCATTCTTCTATGTGTTGCAATCTAGGTTCTTTAATAAAAACTTATAAAGATGTTCTAATGCATGCCTTTGATATCATAGTTAAATAAATCGGGTGAGTGTAGGTATGTATGCTTATAAATGTTTTTTTTCTCTAGTCTACTCATGATGGTATGTGTTTTTGAGCAAATACAGTGCTGTTTTCATTGGTCATCGATTTGTAATATAGCTTAAAATCTGAAATGATGAAACTTCACGCAGTTTGTTCTTTCATGAGTAAAGAATGGATTTTATCTATTGAGGTTCTTATATGCTTCCTCTGTGACTACTAGAGCCACAAAGTAATGATCCACAGGGGCAAGAAGCAGTTCTCTTCAACACAATTCAGCAGCTGGTGTTGGCTCAGACTTTGAGAGCTTTACCCAGGTAATTTATTTTAGGCATATTCAAACATAGTATCACTTGGTGAAACCTTTCTTGATGATAATTAACTCAATCCTTTGTGCACAACATAAACTAAATAAAGATTGGACATGATTACATTGAAACTTTGTAAAATTCATATGACATCTTCCATAAGATAGGTTATATATATTGGATGGTGGGGGGGGGGGGGAGTTATGGTAAGAGACAAGGGGAAGGGAAGCTATGGATGGTCTCAGTCACCCAGATAGTGCAAAGCTCAAGTCTGTTCTCAGTCTTTTGGCAGAAAACACATTATAAGCATCTCCTTGGCAGAGACAAACTTGTCTGTTTAACACTCTTGGTTCTGCTTGTGCTTAATTGTGACTGCAAGACCCTCACGCCTCTCATACTTACCTGTAAATTCTAAGATATTTTTCAGTTCGATTGGAGTGATGTTGATTGCACAGGATCTGTAGATTGCTTTTGGTAAGAGGTCCATAATTCACACTATAATTTTCCATTCCATGAGTGTGTCCATTTTTGTCTTCTGCTCTCTTCTTCAATTGTTCTTCTCAGTGGCTTAACACTTTCATGGTAGAGGGATTCAGTCCCTTGATTACATTGATTTCAAATTATTTTTGAGGCTATTGTGAAGGAAATTTTATTTATTCCATATTTTTTTCTCAGTATGTTTGTAACTTGCATTTCTTTATTTCTTTGTTATTTATTATTTATCTCATTATTGATTGTGTGTGTGTTGTGTGATGTATTGTGTGTGTGTACATGTAATTTTATACCTTGCTGCTTTGTGAATGTGTATTGTCTGTAGGCCTTTTCTGATAGTCCTAGGTAAATGGTATATAGAATCATATCATGTGAAAATAAGTATAGTTTGATTAATTTCTTTCTTATTTGTATCCCTTTTATTCCTTTTCTTATTTTAATGACCTAGCTAAGGTTTTAATCTTGAATAGATTTGGAATGTTTCTGTTTTGTCTTGTTAATGATTTTAGTGGTAGTATTTTGTTTTTCTTCATAGTATGTGGTGTCGGTGGACTTATTTAATTACCTTTATTATTTTTAAATATGTTCTTTCTGTCTGTAGAAATTCCAAGACTTATAATATTGTTGAATTTTTTTCAAATGTGTCTTCTGCATCTAATGAGATGATAATTTCCTGTATCTCAGTCTATTTATGTGGTAGATAGCTGATTTATATATATTGAAAGATCTCTACATCTCTGGGATCAACTTGGCTTGATGATGGTGGACTGCCATTTCAATAGGTGCAATCTTGAATTTGGTTTTCAAGTATTTTATTGAGATTGTTTTCTCTTTGTCTTCTTCAAGAACAATACCCTGTAATTCTCTCTAAGTAGTTGTTTCATGTGTGTGGGGAGGAGTATCTGTTTTGTATTAGTAGAATTCCAGCTTTGTCAAAATATTTTGAAAAGAACTTTTTCTATTTTATGGGATAATTTTAGAATTATTGACTTTAGTGCTTCCAGTGTTTAGTAGATTTCTTTGCTGAAACAATCCAACTTTATTAAACTTTCTTATTTGTTTACTTGGGGGATTTTCTTTTTGGTTTTTGTTTGTTTGTTTGTTTTTCCGAGACAGGTTTTTCTGTATAGCCATGGCTGTCTTGGAACTCACTCTGTAGAGCAGGCTGGCCTTGAACTCAGAAATCCGCCTGCCTCTGCTTCACAAGTGCTAGGATTAAAGGCATGTGCCACCACCGCCAGGCTACTTGGGGGATTTTTAATTGCTTCGATCTCATTGGTTGTAATGTGTCTGTTTAAATTATTTATACTTCTTGATTTTACTCTGGTAGGTCATATATACCAAAATATTCTTCCCTTACTCTTAGTTTCTTCCGTTTACTTTCCACTATGACCAGAATAACAATAAGTTATTGTTAAAGTGATTTAAAATTTTAATAAATTGATAAATTTACATATAAATTATTTTAAATAATTGGACAAAAGTCTATATTGAAAAAGGAAGTGTCTGGTGTAATTACACTACAAGTATTGCTAAACTACTGCTAAACTAGGAAGAGAATTGTCATAATGAATATATTTGATAAAAAATTTTTCAAAACAAAATTGAGAAAAGAGACCACTAAGATGTTCATATATATGTAAAAAGAAAAAGAAAATAGAGGATACTAGTATCCACATTTTCAGAGTAGAAATTTAGATTGGAAGAGAGGATGGGATGTACTTTGACAACCTGTGATCTCTGCAACCTTCTATTTGTCTTATGTAATATCTACCACTTAACTGAGTTCATTTAATGACTTGGTTCTATGACAAAGATGATCAAACATAGAGACTTATATGTCTGCCCTAACCCTTATCTGTTTATAAATTATTATTTCTCATCTATTTATAGTCATAGTACCTGAACACTGCTCTAAACATGAATGTAATAAGTTTGAAATAATTTAAAATGAATAAATTTATCATTTTTATGAGTGTAAATATTGGAGATTTTGACTTAAAAGAAACCACCTTCAATGAATTTAAAACCCCAGGGTATGATGAGTGGTGTATGACCTGTTATCTGGAGAATGATCTGATTCTAAAACTGAAGCCATCAACCCACCATAGCTAACAGCACTACTACTAAGACAAAAATAAATATACACATATTTAAAATTGATAATGAGTCATATATAAGATGCACACAAAATTATAGTATGAAAATACATATTGAAAAGGGAATAGTCTGGCAATTATATTAAAATTATTGCTAAAATACGGCTAAATAGAAATAGAATTGTCATAACAAATGTACTTGATAAAACATGTTTCATATAAACAAATTAAGGAAAGGAAAGACTACATATTTTAACACTTTTAATGTAAAAACGTAAAATGATACAAGATACAGATAAAAAGTAAGAAATTCTGTTTCCCAATCTGTATAACTCGTAAAATGGTAAGCATAATAAAAATATGAGCAACTAAAAAGTTTGAACTTTATATATAAAGGACACTATAAAACATTAAATAAAGAATATATATGTTTTCTAATTTATATTTTACCTTTAAAATAAGTAAATACTAATACTACAAAAATATATTTCATGAGAGTTTCAGATAACTTTAAATAATTTACAAGGAATTTGTCATTCAAAGCTAGCCAAGGATATAATAATCTAGTGGACATTATTTATAGAAAGGTGATAAAATGATAGTCATGGAATAATACAGATATTGTATGTGAGGAATGAATAAAATTAAGTTAGGTATATTGGACATCTATATGTGATGTTACCACAAGAACAGAAAATGAAAACATGGAGAATAAGAAAATATAGTAATTTACATTTTGAGGGAAAAATTAATGTATAGATTTTATGAAATGAACATATTTTTCCTTTGAGTTTTATACACTCGTATAATACAAAACTAGAAGTTGTATCTCAAAATAGAAGTCAGAGAACTGTCTGTTTATTTGGTGTGCTGTGGCCTCTTGCACATGTGGCATCTCTCTGTATATAGACTTAGAATGTTTCTGTGAATTAATTGAAAAGATATGCTATGCCTTTACCACTTTCTTCTTATATGCTCCATGTCATAGGTCACAATATCCCACTGGGCCTCTTTCAGCAATGTTCTCTATCTCTAGTTAATTTTTTGTAGTGAATGTGTTTTATTAACAATACCCATCAATATTGACATTAAATTCATTCATATTTATATACTGGAATAGGCAGATGCTTGAAACTGGCCATTATAAGCAGGAGTAAAGGGGTTTATTCTATCTATTCAGTGTATCCTATGTGTTTTCTTCTAATTCTCTTCAAATTATTTTCATGAATTCCTGACAATTGCAAACATTGGATTTTCAAAATATTCACCCAACACTCACAGTTCCTCTCAAATTTACTGTTATCTTCATTATACACTCTACTTTGTATTCTTGTGTTTTTATGTGGCATGGCCACATAAAAAAAGACTAACTAGTCATTCTATTCATTCAATTAATCAATAAATCAGTGGATCTGATTGATTCAGAATATATTTCATCTCTCGTGTTCATGTTTAAAAGAAGTATAATTTTAGAGAATCTAAGATAAGAAACAGAAACAGTTGTGAGCAAGCCATCCTCCTTATGGAATGACCAGCATAGCAAATATGGAATCAGAAAGGAGTGAAGAAATTGTGTCTTAATCAAATTTTTACAGGAGTCTCATGAAGGAAAATTGCTTTTCCCCTTACTGACTCAGAGTGGCACACAGAGCCACAATCAGATATTGTTATTCTATACCCGCATGTTGTTACCAATTTTATGTATTTATAGCTAGACATTGTTAAAAATCTCTCTTCTTTCATGATCACTAAATCTAATACAACACACATATTTTTCTGAGCCAGGGACACGAAATAGTCACAGAGGAACAATAGGGAACACGGTAATTGAGGCTGTGCATTCAGCTGAGATTCTAAGAATAAAGTACATCTGCTGTCCAAAGTATTATAAGAATGATTACATGTTTGTCTTAGATGTCAGTACATTCTGTAAAGGTTGAATACACAGTGCACATGCAATATGAATACATAGTTGTAAATTATTTCAAAGAACATGTTTGTGAATTGGTAAACCTGGCATGGGGGAGGTCCTACAGGGAGCCCATGGGGTGACCCTAGCTGAGATTCCTGCCACCAGGAGATATAGAGACTGATGTGCCCATCTGCTGTAGCCAGGCAGAACTTCCAGTAGAAGAAAAGGGACACCAACACATACATAAATGTTCAACCCAAAATTTGTCTTATCTACAAGTTGCACAGGGACAAAAATGGAGGGAGGCACTAGAGAGATGACTCCATGATTAAGAGTACTGATTGCTCTTCCAAAGTCCTGAGTTCAAATCTCAGCAACCACATGGTGCCTCACACCCAATTATAATGGGAACCAGTGCCCTTTCTGGTTTGGATCAACTTCTCCAAACTGGACATCCTAGTTGGACCTAAGTGAGACAGGACATGCTTAGTTCTGCTTGGACTAAATAACCCAGAGAAGGGTAGTACCAAAGGAGGCTTAATTCCCTGAGGAGAAGGGGAGGGGTAATGAGAGAAGGGGTTTGTAAGGGCAGACTAGGGCAAAGGACAGCAGTTAGGACTGAGACTAGACTGTAATGTGAATTAAAAAAAAAATACATTGTGGAATAAAAGGTTGATTTATAAAGCTAATATTAATATTTCCTTTAAAATCCCACGTTTTTAAAGCTCTCAAATTCACTTTGGACTACCCATACATTCTTAGGTGTTTTACCACCCATTGTTTCAAAAAAGACTGAATCTCAGCAGCTACCAATAGGCAATAGTTTCTCACCTAGGCACGGGGAGGGGGTGGTGGAGGGGGGTTTATGCTATCCTCCTTCCATGATGGGATTAGTCAGGATTGAGCTTGTATGGGTGTTATGCATGCTGTTGTTGTCACTGTGAGTTCTTACCTCCTAATCCTCTGCTGTGTTGCTCAAACACTATTTAGCTGCAGTCATTCAAATTTCTTACGATAAAACCAAATTAAGGAAGTTATGGCCTAAAGGCCAGTTCTACAACGATACTAGAAGGAATATTAAGATTTGAGAAGAGGACTAAAGATACCTAAGAGTAATAGGGAATAATAAACAATTCCAGAACATTTGATCAAAAGAGATTTAAAGAAACAGCACAAAGATACTAAATATCAGGAACTGTTACACATTGTTCACTAATAAGTATTCATATTGATCATCACAATTATCCAACAGTAAGAAGAAACCTAAGAGATTGGATTACAAAATAGTGTCATCCTTTTGATACATCACTGTCAACAATTTTGAGACTTTAAACAATTCATCAGTGGAAGATGTTGGTAAACTTATTAGTGAAGCTTTCAATCATGCTATTTTTTCCATAGATTTGATCCTGATTACTTAGTGAAGTAATCAGGATATTGTAATAAGAAAACCAAGTTTGGAGAAGACATAACGCTTGAAGGATACTTAGAAAATATTTTACTACTGTGAAAGAGGTACTGTTGCAAGGCACAGTGTTTAATTATGAAATAAAGATTGATGTTATTTTATTTGTTTATTTTGGTTTGGCTTTCAAATTATTTAAAGAAGATACCCTCTAATCTTAGTATAAAGTAGAATAAAATATTTGTTTACTTTTTATTTATTTATTTGTGTGTGTGTGTGTGTTTCTCCATGTATATAAGTGAGCAACATGTATCCATTACCAGCAAAGGCCAGAAAAGTGCATCAGATTTCTAGAATTATAGTTACAAAGTTGTGAGCTCCCATGTGGCTGCTAAGAATTGAATTTAAGTACCCTAAAGAGGAGCAAGACCTCTTAACTGTGGAACCTTCCCTCCAGCCCCAAGTACAAGATATTTTCTGAAACTAAAATGTAATTCCAAAAATAAAATTTAGCTGACTTACTAACTTGTTAGGTTTTTCAGCAATTGGAAGAAAATTGAACTGCAGGCAACCGCATTAACAAAAACTGCAAGTCTTCATTAACAAATGTAGATAGTGGAAATACAAATTAAGTCAAGCTTTGTGGATATGCATAGGATTGAAAAAGTGTATGTAACTTCTGATAATAGAAAGTGGCTCAACTGAGAACTCTGCAAACACAGTGGATACCACAATTGTCAAACTGTTTTATGGTCTTTCAGGATTGCTTGATGGAAGACAACTTGAAGTACAAATGTTTATTTTGCATCATAGTTTCAGGTGTTATTAGTCTATTGTGGTGATGGAGCATGGGGAAACATGAGGTCTATATCTGTGGGAGAATTTGAAATGGACAATGTACATCAGGACAGTCCACCAAGCTGAGAGTTAATCCCAGACTAGGGCTGTGCAATCTCCAATTACAACACTCAATGACCTTCTTTACCCATCTGATTCTTAAAGTTACAATGTATCCCATAATAGTGTCAACAAGTGGAAGGTTATCATTACAAAAGAAACCTTTGGACATATTTATGATTCAATTTCCTTTTTTTTTTTTTTTTACATTTTCATTCCTTTTATATTTATAGATTCTTATGGAAATATAATTCTAGCACTTCCTACTTCTCTTTCTTCAGCACAGTCCTTCCCAAGACCCCTCCCTTCAATTATTTTCATATTGATCACTTTCAAATTGATATTCTCTTCTTTCACAATTATTCTCCCTCCCTAGCTGTCCTGCCTCTCTCAGTGAGACATGTTGTCTTGCTCTCTTAATATGTTAATATAATGTGCTAAGTCAATTTTTATAGTTTGGGTATCTGCATTGTTTAAGGGCTGATCACTTTGTACTTTGTAACAAATTAAGGTTCATTCCTGGAAGAGGCATAGTGTTTTCTTGCCTGTGTCACCTCATTCAATGTAAACTTTTCTAGGTCTATCCATTTACCTGAAATTTTCATGATTTATTAATTTTTTACAGATGAACAGTATTGCTTTCTGTATATGTACAGTATTTTATTATAATCTATCTTTTTAAAGACATTTATGTTCTGTTTCCTGGCTACTGTGAACAAGTCAATGAATATGGCTAAACATGTATCTGTGTAAAAGAGTTTTGTAATCTATGGACATATTCCAAGTATTGGTACAGCGGAGTAAATTTATTTTTATTTTTGCATTCTTAAGATTTATTTTATTTTTATTTTTTATGTTTTTTAAAGGATGCTCCACTCCTTTCCCATAATAACTGCACTAGTTTGTATTTCCACCAAATATGAATAAGGTTTTTTGCCTTTCCCTGTATCCACACCAGAGAAAGAGCAGTTATTTTGTTGATATTTTTCCATTTTTAATGTGTAAAGATGTAAGTTCTAACTTGATTAACCACAATGGCTAAGATGATGAACAGTTTTGAGGTATTTACTGCCATTATTTCTATTGAGAACTCTTTATTAACATTCCTTGCCATTTTTAATCCTTTTGGTTTTGTTGTTCTTGCTATTGTTCTTTCTATAATCTGGATATTAATCATCTAGAAGATGTCTGACTAATTAAAGATCTCTCCCATTCTGTGTGTTTATTCTTCCTTTACCTGCTGTCTTGGCAGTAGGATAAAATTAGTTTTATAAAATTCTAATTGTCATTTTTTGGCCTTAAGCCTTGGCAACTGGAATCTTGTTCAAGAATGTCTTTCCCTCACCTAAATCTTATGGGGTATTTCTTGTACTTTCTCTTTGCAGGTCAAGTTTTTAGTATTAAGGTATTATTTTTTACAGATGAACAGTAAGTATTTCATTAATACTTTGGTACACTATTAAGTACTGTTTGTGTATGGTGAAAGATATGTAGCAATTTCACTCTTCTGGTTATGGACATAGAGTGTGTAGCCAGCACCATTGGTGAAGATGTTGTCAATGCTTTTTGACTCTTGGCCAAATACCAGTACCTATAGACACAAGTGCAAAATCTGGGACTTCTATTTTGTTTCATTAGTCTATATATCCGCTTCTGTACCAGTAATAATTTTTTATCATTTTAATTTTATAACATATCTTTTTTGGGGGGTGGGGATTGATTGACAGGCACGAGCGGTGATTCGAACTCGGGAGAGACTGACTGACAGACGGCTGCCTTCTACTCCAGAGCGCTGAGACTGCACCACCGCTGGCCGGTTTATAACATATCTTAAAATCTGGAATAACAACCTTTTCAATATTATTCTATTTGCTCAGGACTTTTTGGTTATCTATGTCTTATCTGGTTTCACAAATTTTAGTACATTCTTTTCTATTTTGTGAGAATGTTGTGTACAATTCCATTGGGATTAGATATCTAATTTATATTACAGTCAGTATAAATTGATGAGGTTAATGGACACATGAATTCAACAAAATTTTGTGTAATTCATAACAATTCCATATATGCTAATAGAAATACTATATATTCAATAAATATCTAGTCATATATAAATTATAATATATATATATATATATAAAAATGTTGATTAGGTATGATGGACAATTTTTGAAACTCATTTCTTTATTAATATATTGAGGACTTCCAACAGCTCAAGAAAAAGGGGAAAATATTTATGATCAAGGTAGAAATTTTATAAGATTAAGAAAGAATGTAGTAAATTAGATAGATGCCAGACAACTTACCCATAGCACTTAGGAGGCACAGGCAAATGGAAATCCGTGAGCAAAACTCCATCCTGATCTATTTAGTAAATTCCTAGTTAGCCAAAATAAACAGATAGACTCTGTTTCAGAGAGAGAAGAATAGAGGGTGTGGATACATTATGTACAGTGTGTTTATCGAGATATTTGTCACTGAAAATTACCATGGCTAATGAGTGGTAAAGCTGCTGACAAACTTCAGTTCATATTCAGAAAATCATTGTATGCTATTGATTCACTTAAATCTTGAAAATCAAATCAAATTGTGCATTGTCATATATGGAATAATTACTTCATGATTTATAGTTATGGAAAGCGATACTATGCTTAATAAATATAATTTACTAAGTATTTCACATGAAATATTAGTAATAAAATGTATTGTAATTTTATGATCTGACTACATTAAATTACATATTTGTTTCACAATTACTTTGAATTTAAATAAAATCTTAAAAATAAATGTTTCACAACAATAAATCAATGTAAGTTTTCATTAACAAATCTGTTTGCAATGATTTAGTATTTAAAGAAAGGTGAAGAAGAGAAATAGGAGAAATAAATTTTATTTTACATATTCAAGAAAACCAGATGTCTATTTGTTAAAAATCCATCCAAATCAAATTCTGTACTTACTCTTCCACAGAATGTGAATAGGCAATTAAGTATCATTCATCATTTTTTCAATAAGGAGAAAACATCACCATGTATGGACTAGAGTACCCCGTCACAAGGCTAAATACAACAGCATCTTCTGTCAGTCATGTCTGGACTTGTCATCAAACACATCATTCTGATTTCTGGCCCATACACAGACATTCGTGATGGGCAATGATAAAGTAGATATTTTCATATTCTCTTCTTTTGCCTTCAACATTCAATCTCCCCCAATGTAGCATGAATTCTAAAGAGAGAAACCATGCAGAATTTCCAAAATTATAGCACAATGATGTACAGATTGTATTTTCTATAATGTAAATTGTATCTCCATTCTCCAAATGGACGTGATTGAAATGGAAAATCCTCCCCATTATATATGCAGATGGGGGTTATTATAATTCCTTTCAAATGGAAGCATCTATCTATATGTTATCTTCATAATGCATTGCTATGTAATATGTAGACGTCATTTCAAAAATAGATGACATTTAATTCTTGAATTCGGGTAAGCAGCTGAATGACTGTCGGGAATATGTTGTCTGCCTTTACCTTTAACAAATAATACTACTAAGCTGCAAAATATTTGAGCTATAATAATGAACACCATGGCAGGATTATGTGACTCTCATAAGTTGGTAGTAACTATCGACTGTCAAATTGAACTTGGAGCCCACTCAACAGGAAGGAAATCATGCCTGGTACCTTGTCAAATTCTCAGGGTCAATGAAATCATGGAACTTATAAAGAGAAACTATTACAACCACTTTGTGAGACCAGCAGTACTCTTAATTGCATTCTAAATCTTATCCTGATACCCAACAGATAAGTGTAGCTGCTACCTCATACCAAGAAAGCTTCTCTTTCCAGCAAATAAAGACCATACCAACCTCAACATTAACACCAAAACCACAACTGGACACAAAGAAGAGATCAAAGGATTATGGTGAAACATATTTCCACTGGATATGTCTAATCTTAGATTCTGTATCTATGACTCTGAGAACCCTATGAAAGAAAGGAGAGGAAGATTGTAAGAGCCAGAACAACAGGAAATCTGTTGTGAATCGGTCTCTCACAAAAGAAGCTGAATAAACAAGAGCAGGACAACGGCATGATCAATAGACTTGTCAATGCCAAAGATTGAATATCTCACAGGGACATAGCCCTGAACAAGAAATGGCAGCATGCTAATGACTACTTAAAGAGAGAATTAGTTTCTCCCAAGGATGAGCCCCAATTAACCATTCAAAAACAAAGCCCTGAAAGTGTATAGACATTAAAAAGAGAAACAAAAGAAACAAAAAAAACAAAGAGACAGAGTTCATCAAGTTCATCAAGCTCTGTAATTCCTAAAAAAAAAAAAAAATTCTTCACTTAAAATAATTATGAGTTAAGCCTGCGAAATGCTCAGTAGGTAAAGATGCTTGCTTCCAATTCAAGCCTAATTATTGGAGTTTGAACATCAGGCCCATAAGTAAGATGGATGGGACAAATGGCTATTGTCTTCTAATATCTACATACAGACCTATTTTTACCCACATAAATAAACACACACACACACACACACACACACACACACACACACACAACAGAGACAGAGACAGAGACAGAGAGAGACAGAGACAGAGAGACAAAGACAGAGACAGCGACAGAGAGACAGAGAGATTAGTGAATTAATTAAAATTTTAAAAATTATTAGTTAAATAAATAATCTCAGTACTTATAATGTAATTTAACGCTCTTCAAATTTTATTTGGTAGACTATTTAAACTTAGACACCAAACCTAGACACTATGAGTGATGTCAAGAAGTGCTTGCTGACAGGAGCCTGGTATAGCTGTCTCCTGAAAGGCTCTGCCAGAACCTTGCAAATGCAGAACTGGATGCTCGCAGTCAACCATTGGACTAAGCACGGGGACCCCAATGGAGGAGTTAGAGAAAGTACTGAAGGAACTGAAGGGGATTGCAACCCATAGGAAAACAACTATATCAACCAACCAGACACCCCAGAGGTCCGAGGAACTAAACCACCAACCAAAGAGTACACATGAGGGAACCCATGGCTCCATCTGCAAATGTAGCAGAGGATGGACTTGTCGGTCATCTATGGAAGGAGAGGCCCCTGGTCCTGGAAAGGCTTGATGCCTCAGTGTAGGGGAATGCCAGGATGGGGAGGAGGAGTTGGTGGGTAGGTGGGTGAGCACTCTCATAGAAGCAAGGGGAGGGAAGAAGGGATAGGGAGTTTCCAGAGGGGAAAATGGGAAAGGGGATAATATTTAAATGGAAAGAAATAAAATGTCCAAAACTATGAAAAAGAAATAAATGTTATTGAGTAAAAATTATAGTTTAAGATTTTCTTTCAAGTGCTCAGATATTTTTTGTTCATACTACTTTACGTCAAAGATTTTCTTGCCTGAAATAACTTTTAGGCTCTATCATCAGACAATTCACAGTTAAGGCAGTCTTTTTCACATTATAGTTGACTAACTTTAAGCCTTTTTTTAGGTTATAAAGATGCCTTGAAAGTCACTTATGCTATTCTATTACGGTAGTAACAGAAACTAAATGCACTTAGATTAGAATTTAGTTTGTGAGGTGTTTTTAGTTTGATTTTTATTTTCATGATAAAATACTGTCCATACCAACTTCAAGAATAAGTTTATTTATTAATATTACCACGTTACAATCCATCTCAATAAAGTAGGCTAGGAGTCAAATCAGGCACCAGGAAGCAGGAACTGAAGGAGAGATCACACAGGAGTGATGCTTTTGGTCTTGATTCCAGATTAACTACCTTTCTTATACCTCCCAGAATGACTGCCCAGGCATAGCACTGCCCAAAATTCTAGACCTTGCTCTGTCAATCCACAATCAAGAAAATTTAATTCAAGCATAGCTACCAGCAAATCTAAGGGATGCATTTCCTTAACTGAGGTCCTCTCCTCCTAAGGGACTAGTTTGTGCCATGGTGTCAAAATTTAATTAGCACAAATGCACCATAATACGGATTTATTTTCCTAAAATTGATATTTTTATTGTATATGTTAACTCATCTGGAGTTTTCTGTGCATGTCTGATAGGTTATATGAAAAGCATACACTATGGCTTCAATTGTACACATGTAGCTACTTGAGTTATAAAACTTTGAAAATCTAGTGTTCTTCCAAGATGGTTCAATCACTATACTCCTGTGTTCCTGGGGATTTCATTTGCTTTCAAGATATTCCTTGACTATAAAGGAGATGAATAATACCATGGAGTATAAGATGCATGTAGTTCTGGGTTTGTCCACTGGCTTGCACTCATTTCTATGAGAAAAATTATCTTTTAACACAAATATCAGTAGGAGAATATTTGGAAGGGATATAAAATCTTGTCTGTTCTCCTGTCTGTCCTTGGCTACCACAGTTCCTCTCACAACTCCTGCTTCCTAGTACCATATCTCTCTTCACTATCATCAGTCACATATTTTTGATCTAATTACCATATCCTATGTCACAAGACAACAACCATATCTCTGAGAGGAAAGAAAATACCATTTTTCAGCAAATTGTATTCTTTGCTTTATGCTCTGTATCACTGGAACCTTTGTGATTCTCATCAAAGTCCCACACTTCAGACTTTGCCTTGCTGTAACTTTCTTCTTGAAGTATATTAGATGCCCCTGTGTCATTATAGTAAAATGTACACTTTATGGAGTATTATTTTCTTTGACTTTGTAGTTCAGAGTTTGAGATATATTATTAACAGTATTTGCTGATTACATTAATTTTAAAGACATTTAAGATAAACATAAATATACACTAATCATTTGTCGCAAGGTATGAGTTTTAAAATAATATCATAGGGCCTACTGATTTTACTTACATTTTTTTGTGTGTATATGATGTTGAGCAAATGTCATTTGTTTGGCACGTATGTAAAGAGGAGTTTTAATGCTTCAAGTGTCCACAACTGTTTCAGAAATGCAGGTCTAAAAATCTGATGACAATCCTGATTACAAATATAGGCAAAGACATCCACCTATCAACACTGAATGAAAACAAATTTTGAAGAGTTTAAAGTATAAAAATTCTGATCCTTATTTGCATTTTTTCCACTTGCAAATTATTAATCTATGACTAGATTAAACTAAGAGAATTGGGTGTGAAGCCCGTTTTCTTGCTTTTCTTCATCTTCACCATAAACCTGATATGTTATTTTGTATGCAAAGTCAGTGCCAATAATAAAAAATTGTAAGGAGTCACTTAAATTTTCTAGACATGGCAGATATAAGTAATATGTAGAGTTAAAAGAAACCTTAGGAGAGAGAAATGGGACAAACAATTAAGTGTTTGTTATATACGTCAGGTGACCTAAGTTTAATTACCAAAATCTATGTAAATTTAGAAGTAAGGAGCTAACTTCACAAAATTGTCATTTGACTTCACACTCATGGTATAATATTCAGACAAACACGCACACTCACACTCACATGTAATTTACAGAATAAAACAGAAATACTGTGTATTAAAGCCCATATACATATTTATATTGACCAACATTTTCTTAAAATTCTTTGTCTCCTCCAAAATGTATGGCAAATTTTAATTGTTTGGTGGCTCTTTAAGTCTATATAAAATTTTTCTTTGGGATAAGAAGAATTTTCAGTCTTTAGTAAAAAATATTATAACCATTACACAAATCCCTTGAGTTTATTCCTACATGGTAATTGTACCCTATGGTCTGTAAATTAGTTTCAGTCTAATAAAAAGAGGAAGTATGATATTACCAATTGTTACTTTGGTTGGGAAGATAGAGCAGGGATAAATGTACTGTATCTACAATAATCTTAAAACATTGTATATATAAATATAAATAAAGAATAAATGTATTAATTCTAGAATGTCTCATATAAAATAACCATATTTGGTTAGTATGCAGAGGTATTTTTACCATTGCAGGTCACCAAAATGTCTAAAATATTATTGGTTCAAAACTTTTTTAAGCAGAACAGAGTGGCAACACTAAGACACAGGTGTCAGTGGAAGGCAGCCAGAAATGCTAACATTATCACAAACTACACTGAGTCACTGAATAATAAGCCAATACTGTCTTCCCTCCCAGCCAATTGTCCCATTCTGATGTGTGAACCAGGGGGAAGATATGTGTGTACCAGGGGGAAGAGGTGGCATCTCTGTTGGGCAGCTGTGTGTATTTTCCTTTGAAATCCTGAGTGTGGCCATACTCTAGGCTGACATGTTTTCCTGTTATGGTGCTATGTTGACACTAGAGAACAATGTTTGCAAAGCTATTGTTTCCACAGCTTGTTCTGATTTATGCTCGCTTCTATGTGAAGGCCTCTGTGGTGGTGTGAACCTGGCTGTCACATGTAGCAATGTGTCAGAGAATTGTTTCTCACTGTCTTAAGTCTATTCTATTATGTCACATAAGATTATTTTGTTAACTGGGCTTGGATTGTGAGTTTCTCAAGACTCAAATAAAACAGAGAATCTCAATCAAAGCTATGGATATGAAGTATCTAGATTTCTAAAGACTGAGAATCACAAAGAATTGTGAGAAAGAGTACAAAAGTTTTAGAAGAATGTTTTGAAGGCAGAATTTATTTAGATGCACAATTTCAAAAATTTTATGACTCATAAAGTAAATTTCTCTTATAATATCATTTTAATTTCTTATGGAATGCAATGTTTTCTTAATCATACTTACAGAGTAACTCATGAGTAATTCATTTTGAAATGAGAAACAACTCCTTCTAAACAAGATGAAGTTTAGTTTAAAGCTGAAAAAAATTGGAAGAACTTTCAAACCAACTCCTCTATTTTCAAAAGCTCATATTTCAGAAAAGGTTAGTAATATGAAAATCATATTGTTTCTGATGAATTCAAATATTAAAGCCCAATTATTTAACTGTTGACACTGACTGCTACATAGAAATTTATTCGATATTCCAGTAGTTTTTATTAGCAACTTCCATGTAGATACAGCTTTTTGATTAAGGTCTATATGTATGTCTTCTCAAAGGACTTTCAATGTTCAAAGATGACTAGAATTCCACAAACAGAATTGATTTTTTTAAAATACTTTCAGATGATTGGCTTTCAGTTGTGGATTTAAAAAATTCCCAATATCTGAATAATTGCATTCAAAAACCAAATCTATCATTGCTTTATGACCAGTCAATTTTATTATATAGGTATGATATGGAAAGTAATTATATAAATATCTACACAATATGTATAAGTTTATTTGTGCATAGATATGGATATCATCACCATTGTATTTAATATATCATTTATTCATAAAAATGCATATACAGGTATTGACTGAATGTAATCAAATGTATGGTTCCTGATTAATTAAGATGAAATATATTATAGGTTATTGGTATTAACCCATAACAAGAACCTCAAAATGCTACACTGAAACCAATTGCCCAATAATTAATTTTCATTTAAATGTTTTATACATTATTGATCAACTTTACTGGGCAGTATGGATATTTTTAAGGAAGTGTTATGATGAGAACTCTTACAATAGACCCACATTACCATATCAATATAATTAGTAAACATTGGATGCCATTTCATGGCCTATGTAAGTATCAAGATATATTTTGTTTCTTATAATCTGACAATTATGTTTTATCAATGTTTAAAGAATGGAATGACTGTCAGTGATTAATTTAATGCATATATAAATAGTAACGAAAATGATCACCTTCTTGATGATTTTAAAAAGTGCTAATTAACATTGAGATTATTTACGTGAAACTAATTGAATAATGTACTCTTTCAAATCTAAAAATTAAGTCATATTAGTTTCTAACATTAAAAAAAAACACTCAAATTTAATAATTAGTAATATTTTCTATGTGGCTTTTTAACAACAAGGTTCAAGAGAATATTCATTCTATTATTAATGTGTCATACATAGGGGAAACTCTAACATAAAGATATATTGAACTAAAGCAGAGAAAACAGCAACCATAATACACTAGTCCTAAAATAATTTAAAAAATCAGTGTTTAAAAATCCCAACAAGTCTATGCTAGAACATTCCCACCGTAAACAGCCCTGAAGGCTTTGATGAAATGCAGTCTTCTGGAAATGAAGGATAAGAAACAATAAAACAAATTGACATTGTCGTAAGTTTATAATCTTTTAGTTCTAATCTCACATAAATTCCGTCCACCTGCCCAGTGAAAAGGCTTGGCTCTTGCCTGTGTAACAAAATGTTGAACCCTCATTTTTATGTCTATCCTTTTAGAACGTTTCAGCAAATGATTTCTAGATTAAAAAATACATTATAATGCGTATGAAATGTTTCTCCAGTGCATGCTGTCGGGGGAAAGGAAGATGCTTTATTTGGGCTTTCTGTTGCTCTACTAAAGACACCATGACCAAAACAACTTAGGAGGAAAAAGGGTTTTTTTGACATAGACATTACAGATCATAGTCCAATTAAGGAAGTGAAAATAGGAATTTAAGGCAGGAATCTGGGGCAGGAAATGAATCAAAAGCCATGGAATAAAGCTGCTTCTTGGCTTGTACCTTCTGGTTTGCTCAGTGGATTGAGTCTTCCTACATGAATCCTTAATTAAAAAGAAGCTTTATAGGCTTTCCAAATGGCAAGCCAGCAGACACAGAAGGAAATGAATAAGGAGATTAGAAAAAATAGAAAACATCTCTATATATCTATGGTTTTATTGGGATCGTGTTTTCATTCCCGTGCGTTAAATGACAGAATTGGCTCTCCTTGTATAGTATTGTACATTTAACAGCTTTATTTTTAATATTCATAAATTAAAGTGATAATGAGAAGCAAATTACTTACCTCAAAATATAATTACTAAGTACCATAGTAAATTGGACTTAATTCTAGTTATTAAATCTTTTCCATGGAATCAATCTTTGTTAATGTTTTCTTGTGCTATTTTGAGAGATTTGATAATAACAAATGGAAATATTCTTTTTAAAAAATCTCATTAAATTTATGAAGAATAGAGAAAGGATGTGTATTTTTTTTCTTATAATATGTGGTGTAGTATTTTAATCAGCTTTATTTAATAGTCATAATCAAATTTGCTCAGAATATCAGGTTGGTTAAGAAGATACCATATAGTGGTTTCATTATTGTGTTTATTTAAAAATAACAGCAATGATGTTAATTTGAGTAATGCTTAATTTTCACAATTACCTAAGAAGTATAACAAACGTTATGTTAAATAACTTTTAACCATTCTTTGGAAATATACTAAAAAATTGTTACATTATGAAAATCATTTTTATGAAATATGTAACAGAACCAATTTAAACTTATCCCCAACTAGCTTACAAATAAACAAAACTCAGATTATGGTTATATTATTTGGCTTTAACAATTACTGGGGGAGGGTAACCCCTAATATACACTTTTAGCAGCTAACCTGGCTACCTTCCCAGCAGTGTTCCCCAGATGCTTACTATTTCAACTGGCCATATGTTCAAGGTATATCTTCCCTCTGGAAGTCACCTTCCTCTCTCCTTATTTCTCTTTTTTATTCACCCCAACCAGGTAACTCAAAACTCACCTACCTCTAATCCCTCCAGGAATTGATTGTTCCAATTTTATCTAGCCAACAGTTTTAAATGGAGGAAGAAGGTTTACACAAGAAAAGCTTGTGAAGGTGAGAATTCATTGGTAGGCCTAGACCTTTGAGTGCAGAATTTCGCATTACAATACACAGTAACAGACAAAACTTCACCAAAATACTTCAGCAAATGAACCTATTGTATTTGAAGGAAAATGAAAAATTTTTTAGAGGATTTCAGAATCCTCTGAGTGTTTGTGTAGGTGTGTTGTGTGTGTGTGTGTGTGTGTGTGTGTGTGTGTGTAAAGTTGTGTGTTAAATATGTGTGCTGTAATATAATTGAGGGGGCTGTGCATTTGAAGGTTCTAAATTCATGCCAGAAGCCTTTCTCAATTGTCCCCATTTATTCTGGTTATTCTGCAGAAAAGGCTTTTTACTTTAACCTGGTGGTTAGCAATTTTATTCAGATATCCCAGCTGGTCAACAAGGGCCATGACTTCTACTATGTCCATCTTCCTATTATTTCTATTGTAAATACATGTCCCAGTACATGGCATATTTTTTAAGTGTCCTAGAACTGTAAATTAAATCATCATGACTTTTTGGCAAGCCATTCATTGATAGAGCCATCTACACAGGCATCTTTTATATGAGAAAGTGTATGATAATGTTTAGGAATCAATCAGTACATGCCTCTTTACAAGCCTAGGTAAGCATAGAATTTGTATGTGTGCATGTGAGGAAATCCCATAGGGTTGTTAAATATGCAAATGCTACTGATGTTCTTAGTGGAAGGTCTTATAAATATCAAAAGTCCTTTGAATAACTATCAGTCATAACTGAAAGATGCCAGGAAAATTATTGGTAAGAATTTATCTGATTCCGAGACATTCTGTTGCTTTCTTTACCAATACAGTAGAATATAGACTAGATAATAGAAATTTTCAATATTTTCCTTTGTCCATTAAGAATTTTAAGTTTATATGCAACAATTTCAATTTTTCAGGCAAAGCTGAAGGTGAGTTTCCCTGAGAAAACATGGCACAAGAAAGGGAAGCTGTATCATATCCTACCTGTAGTCATCAATGACAAAATAAAGCACACGATTTCAAACACATTAACTTGTCCATATTAAGACATCTGCTCGCAAATAATCACCAAATAACCACAGCTGACATTATTTGGAACAGAAGAATTTCCCCTGCATTTCCAGGAGCCATAATAAAGCAGTTATTGTTTTAAAGCACTATATTAGGAACAAATTTATTATAATGTAATGGAGTCCCAGAACAAAGATCACCTAGATCATGCTGTCACTGTCCACTGTCTTCAAGAGTTATTTACAAATGCTGCACCATGATTCCTGTTCTTTTTTTTTTTTTTTTTGGTCTTTACTACATTTTGAGATTTATTCCAATGAGATCTCAGTGATTTATCCATATATATTTATCAGTTTAATGAAAGTAAATTAAAACTAATTGTAATGTCATTTCAAAAAAAAAAAAAAAAAACCATGATAATTCTTTAAAATATTTTCCAAATATTACCACATGATCTGGTCAATAATCCAAATCCCTATTCCAAAATTAGAGATTTTAAGAGTATGATTTACTTCATAGTCATTCCATAAGACTAGGAAGACTGTCTGACTTGAATAGGTAGATCATGTTTTAATCATAAGAATCGTATCCACTATTTTTAATGGCCTAAGTTAAAATTGTAAAATATTAACATTTTCACTGAAAATAGCATTTTGATATGCAAATATTTAATATTTAATTGAAAGCATCAAATTCCTGGAGACCACCAATCTGGTTCTGCAAGTTTATTAACAACAATTATTTTATAAATATATTAGAAAGCACCATATTATTTTAATGTTTATTAAATATGTATGGAGCAAGGAAATAACTGAGCAACATCTTCCATTGATCTTTGTCTATAAATACAGCAAGTTAATAATCTTCCACATATGGAGCTACTTAAGAAAACACGTCATTCTATAGTACCTATTGTTAGTATGGTACATTTTTTTAAATTAATAAAGATAATTATTGAAAGAGGTATCATGGAATTAGTGCTTGAACACGTCTACTGCAAGCAGTTTAGCATTGAAACATTTTCCATGTTAGAGTGGCAAAAACCATCTGCTAGAAGCAACTTTTTTAGACATACACTTCAGGACAGTCTGCCATGGCATGAAAGGTTTGGTGCCCAAGGAAGATCTGTCTAAAGAGGTAGGAACTTGGAGCATAGTGTCTTCACATTTGGCAGATCAAGAAGTACTCTGTCAGGATCTGAAACCAGAAATACCCTTCAAGACATCTTTAGCATCTATGTCTCTTACCCAGGCAATGGTCCCAAAGGTTACATCTTCCCCAAAGAGAAAAAAATCACATATCGAACACAATAGTCTGTGTGGGGTATTACACACCAAGTTCCTAACAATATCCAAGTTGGTTAGATTGCAATTTCATTATGTCTCACAGCCAGCTATTTTGTGGTCTCAGATCATCCCTAGACACTGCCAGTATCTGAGAATGTGGGTTCAAACAAAAGCTAACTCAATACCAGCCTGAATAATTAAAGGGCTACTTGATTTTTATTACTCAAAATTCAGGGAATATGTGTGTAAGATTCTGAAAGCAAAGAGACAGAGACATGGAAGAGTATTTCACTAAAGAAAAAATACGAATACCAAGTAATCCCTTGTAAATAGACTTAATATCATTCCCCATCAGATAAACATAAAAACATCCATAGAACATCACTATACAACAGTCAGAATTCCTAAATCTTAAAAATGCAACAATCAATCCTGACTATGTATGAACTTGATAGTTTAGAAGCAAGCATGCACAACTATCCTGGAAAAAAACAATAGTATCCTATATCTTATGAAAATGGCTATGATTTAAACATAAAACTTAGCAACTGAGTGCTGGGAATTCTACCCCAGGTGATCACAATGTATGGACACAGAAATCCTGGCCATAAATAATCATTTCATTGGTTAGCTTAGTTTTAGTAATAACAAATATTGAGGGGAAATTAATTTGTTGGCAGAGGAATAAATAAGCAAATTATTAAGTACTAAAAAAATACTATTCAACATTATAAAGGAGCAGTTACCCACATTTACCACAAATGAATGAAGGTGAATGACCAAAGCAATCTAAAAAGATTTATACTGGGTCTTCTTATTTTTACAGTGTTATCAAGAAAAATTATAATGATTAAGAAAAGATTATTACTGTGCAGATGTGCAGCTCAGTGTCCATGTGGGTCCCTAAGCACCTGGAAAAGGAGTTGTCAATAAAGCTGTTGCCTGTCTGTGGATCCCATTCCTCAAACTGGGCTGCCTTACCTGGTCTCAGTGGGAGAGGATGCACCTATTGCTACAGAGACTTGTACCAGTGTGGGGCTGTAGCAGGAGTGAGGACTCCTCCTTCTCACACGATAAGGGAACTGGGGATAGACAGAGGGACTGTGTGAAGGGGGACCTTTTGGGAGGCAGCAATCTGGATATAAAGTAAATGAATGAATGAAGGAAGGAAGGAAGGAATAAATGAATGAATGAATGAGTAAGTAAGTAAGTAAGTAAGATAAAACAACACTATGCTAAAGGACCTAAGGTTGAGATAAAGAATGTAGCTTGTGTGTAAAACATGCTGGCCTGAAGACAACATGGGAGATTGTTGTTTTGTGTTACCTTCAGTGGTAGATTCAAGAATGCTATGCGTGCACATACTAACAAATTCACAGCAGATTAATTAAATATGAATACATTTGACATATCTTTTAAGATGTCAAAGTCCTAGACAAGCCATTGATGTGCAAAATATTAGTTCTGGGGGAATTATGCACAGTATGTGGCATTCCCATATCACTTATTAAAATTATCTTGTAGTTTTTATGAATGCAGAATTATCTCAAAATAACTTTGAATGAAGTACAATGTGCTATGTTTTACCAGTATGTGTTATCCAAATTCATATGCCATAAGAAAAGGTCTGCTCAGTTAATTAATTCTATTTCAGTCTCTAATTACTGTTCTCTCTTGTTAACTCTACTCTTTATGGAGCAGGATAATCCAAACTCATGGCTCATAGTACTCAAACTATTTTAACAATCTTTCAAAAGTCAGAACTATTAAGTAATTTCCTTATTATTAACTACACAGAACAATTGAATGAGGACATGTGAAAGAAAATATTTAGTAGTAGAATTTTCTGAAATAAGCTTAATGAATCTACAGTAAAATCTGTCAAAATTTATTAAAAATATTAAAAAGCTCTCATTTCACATCAAATCATAAATGTTACAGAGACTTTATTATCCTTTATATTGTTTTCTAGAAACGATGTATAGAGTTTAAAATGAAAAATTTAATAAAATGTAAGTGGAAATATCTAATTTTATTTTTCTGTTATTAGTCACCAGTTGCATATGTTCTTTGCAATAAATCTCCATTATTACTTATATGTGAACATTTCTGTGAATGAACTTCACAGAGTAATGTTGTATGTAAGTTGGTTAAATTAAAACCTTTAAGTAAATCCTAGAGAGTGAAAGAGTATCATCAACTATGATGAAATTATTTTAATATACTTGAAATAGTCTTTCTGTTTTTCTCATTATGTTATTTTATAAATGCTAATATAAAGTTTTTGGAGCTATTATATAGGTATGCTCCCAGAAAACTCAAGACACTTTTATAAGAGAAATCTAAGATGGGTTCAGAAGCTGGTTGATTATGCATGTTATGATTAAAATACATTACTGTGTGACAGGTTATATGAATATTGTTCTATGTATCAAAAAGTGATATTTTATTTATTTTATGTAAGATGTATATTATGTAAGATGTATATACATACATACATGTATCATAAATTATGTCTTTGGCTATAATATGAAATTGTTTTCCTCTGCCAGAGAAACACCTCAAGATACTACCTAATTTATATCCATAAACCCAGTTGTACAAAACTCTGGAAGCACCTCACATACAATTTCAATATGTCTAACATGATGAGGGAATCAGGCTTAAGATCATACTTACAGGTTGGAAATATAAAACGTTTATAAGCAACTGATCTTTCAGGATTCTCAGATTTCTCTGAGCCCAAGTTGCAGTAGAAAGTAATTTTTTAAGCTCCTGCTTCCTGATTTGAAAGGTATTTGTTTGGGATTTCGTGTTGTTTTGTTAATTTGTTTCATTGTTTTGTCAAGCAACCATGTTAAAAAAAATAGTACGGTGAAATAATTGCCTAATATAACTAAAGGTTATGGTTTGTATTGACAAATTAAAAAAAAAAAAAAATCACAGCACAAGAGGAGAACTTTCCAGATCTGACACGAATAGAAAGTCAATATAACATTTCAACTTTCTATTTTTGGTAGCATGCATATGGGGAAGGGCAAAGAGGTGTCAAATCCTTTTATAATTTCTTTTTCAGTTCTGTTTTTTGTATAACCAAGAATCCAGTAAGTGAAGCCAAGTTTTAATAAAGTAGTATGTAGACATGACAAGTTTTTAACAGTGTAACATGTAGAAATGAAGAGACTAAGGACAAGAAGCACCACAAAAAGAACAAACACAAAGGGCTACATTTCTGAATAACACAGTGTCCTAAGCATAATTCTTTTCATTACTGAGATACAGTTCTGCAGGTCAGCAGTACACACAAAGGGAAGAGTTAAGCATTATATCTATTAACATCTCCATGTTCCTTCCGAATATCCTATGAGCAAAACTAGTCAGATCAATTGCTATACATCTTTGATTTGTACTTGTATGTAGTATTTTCAGGCAGACCCCAAGAAAGATACAGCTTCTTTTTTATTGGTTATTTTACTTATTTACATTTCAAATGTTATTCCCCTTCTAGGTTTCCCCTCTGCAAACCCCCAACCCTTCCTCCGCACCTGCTTCTATAAGAGTGCTCCCGCACCCACCGATTTAATTCTGCCTCACAGCCCTAGCTTTCCACTACACTGGAGCATCAAGCTTTCATAGGACCAAGGGCCTCTCCTCCCATTGATGCCAGCTAAGGCAATCCTCTCCTACATATGCTTCTGGAGCCATAAGTAGGGACTCATGTGCTGCATGTCCAGCGCCAAGACGCAAGCATGAAAATTAACCCCAGGTCTGTATACGTGCTTTCGATTTTCAGGTAACAATAATGATAAAAACAGCATGCTAGATAATTTGACAGGAGGAATGAGTAAAAATCTAAACAAAAGGTATTTATAAAAATAAAATGGCGACCACTAACAAGGGCAGGACACTGAGAAGACTGTGAGTGTGAAAACATGTTCTTGTGGCAAAAACTGAGTAAGCATGCAAGAACTGTTCCAAAGAACATGAAAGGAAATGTCAAAACAAGATGCCTCTGCATCTCACTTTATTATATTTGACCTTACCTTAGTGGATGGATTTTTGTATCATTTACATTTTACTAATGAGAAATAGAGTATTTATTTCCAGGATTTCCTAAAGTCAGTATATTTGTCTCAATTCTTCCTTAATTTTATTTTAAGTGAATTTCTAACCTACTTTAAAGATTATATCCTTTTCCTAATTTCATTCTGAAAGACAATTGCTGGATTTATTTGTTCTGCCTGATACATCATGTCATGCTATGAGCTCAGAGCTAGGTCCTATTATCCTTCATTCTTTATTACTTTACTATAATCTTTGGGTATCAAAATATCAATTACCATTTGGGAGAAACCTCAGTCTGAATTTCTCTGAGCTCCACACTCAAACTTACAGTTAATTTTCCACATCTCCATCATGATAGCTAAAACCAAAAGCTAATTTGGTTTTGTTGTTGTTATTTGTTTATTTGTCTTATGAATGTCATTCTCTTTTTTTCATATACTTAATTCTTCACTCACACAATATATCTCTACTGCACTCTTTCCTTTTACCAGTTCTCCCTCACCAGCCTTCTTCCTGAGATCCACTGCTCCTCTGTTTCTCTTCAGAAAAGAGCAGGCATCCCAGGAATATCAACCCAACAGTGTAAAACAAGATACAATAAGACAAAGCCCAAATCCTCATATGGAGGTTGGATGAGGAAACCCACTAGGAGGAAATGGATCTTATGAGCAGGCAAAAGAATCAGAGATAACCCGACTCAGACTGTTATGAGTCCAAAAAAAAAAAAAAAAAAAAAAAAAGCTTTAAGCTAGACAACCACAGCATGTATGCAGAGGACCTAGTATAGACTCATGCAGACTCCTGATTGTTGCTTCAGTCTTTGTGAGCCCCTATGATCCCTGCTTAGTTGATTCTGTGGACTGTTTTCTCATGATATCCTTGATCGCCCTGAGGTCTACAATCCTCCCCCTTTCTGTGGGGTTTCCCTTTACTCTACTTAATGTTTGGTTTTGAGTCTCTCTTACTCAGTGACTTGTATCACACTAAATGTGACATTTATTTCTCTGCTCAGTGCAAACCCTTTTGTGTAATCAGCAGCCTGTAGTTTCTTCTGTACAATGTCTTATACGAAGAAGAACCTTACTTTCTCTATCTCATAGTTGCTTGCTGCTATTATGTGTGCTATCACTTCAGATACTCTCACATCAGATACTTCTACTCTAGCCCAGCTGTGCTTTAACTCTGTAATGCTCTGACTGACCTATTCACTATACATGGTCTTGCTAATAAAAAACAAAAAAAAACAACAGCAAAAAAATGAAAGTTATGTTTCCAGCAATGTTTTGATCATAATACTCTCTCAAAACCTCTTCTTGAATGTCATACCTCATCCAGACAGATGCTTTGCTTCCTTTCAAAACTCCAAAGCTACTCTCAAAGCTAATATTTTTACATGCTTTTCCCTTAGACAGAAATGTTTTAGCACTAGACACTTCAGAGTCACTCTTTCTAGCCTGTTTTCTACTTAAATGTCATGTCATTCTGAAGTTTAACCTATGTTCCATTTTGAGCTATATCAAGTTTGTCTATTTGAATTTGTATAAAATCCAAACTAACGCTTACTGACAGGAAACAGGCCGGTGTCTACTAGAATGATAATAGGTATTGCTTGTGGGATAGAGAATAAGAATGAACCTTAAAAATGACTAAAATTCATAAGGCCTGAATCATGGTTGCATCTGGATTGTAGTATGTGTAGTGTATAACAATCTTATCAACGTCTGTATCCTTGTGATGGTTCAGGCATGCTTCATCTCTTCAAACTAGTCAGAAAAATAAAGCAAAATGTTGAGTTAAACTGAGTTAGTGTTGAAGTTTTGCACTGAATGTTCTGAGCTCATAATGTCTAATATTACACTATGACACAGAAGTAAAGTTACACAGAATAAATAGGTTATATTTAGGAGTAAGCACCAACACACCTAACAACTATTAAAAAAAAAGAGAGAGAGAGAAAATAAAATTGAAAGACAGCAGGAAGGATGGATATCTGGAAGATTTGAAGGAAAGAGTGAGATAAACATTGTAATAGTCTGAGGAAAATATTTTTATTAATGCTATGGAAGTACCCTCAAGGAAGCTTATGAGATCAGAACATGGCATTATTTCCAGAAAGTAAGAGCTCACTTAATTATTTAAATTAAATATTAGTAATAGAAAATTTTTCCATAACCTTGTTTAAATCAGTTGAATAGATTAATGAATTTTCCACATGCAACCATGAATAAAATAATAAATTGTTACATGTGAATAAGACAAAGCTGAGTGTGGGGTTGCATGGAAACAGCTTCATTTCAGGTGACATTTCCATGACATAAGTCTAATCACAAGAATGCAATTACTGATAAAAATGTTATTGACCAATAGAAAAAGAAGAAAACAAAGTAGAGAGTAATAAAATATGAGGAGATAGAATGCAGAAAAGCTAAACTTTCCTACTAGACTGGTGGCTAAATATCTATTCTACATCTTGTACAACTTTACCAAATTGATTTTTACTCCCAAATTTCATGTCTATGTACCTATCACAAGCTTTGAAAATACTCTAATTTGCATGTACATACATCATCACTGTATTGACAGTATCTCATTAGTGGATCTATTTTCTTTGTATTTACTTTTTACTTCCCTTCTTTCTCTACACCCTTTTCTTTCTTTTTCCTTCCTTCCTTCCTTCCTTCCTTCCTTCCTTCCTTCCTTCCTTCCTTCCTTCCTTCCTTCCTTCTTTCCTTCCTCTCTCTCTCTCTTTCTTTTTTCTTTCTTTACTTCTTGTCATTATTTTTCTTTTGTTCATTCATCTTGAAATATGAGAATAATTTTATTCACTGTCTTTCCAAAGTTGTGAACGAAATCATGACAGTATACTGAAACACTTAATATACTGTTTAGGAGCAGAGTCAGAAGTGGTCAATGAATTCAACATGTATACTACAGTGTTAAGATTGGTTTATTGAATGGACTGCTAGAGAGGATCAGGTTGAATAAAGCCATTATTAGCATACTGGCCTTTTATTTATTTATTCATTCATTATTTGTTAATTATATCCCAACCCCTGTCCTCCTCCTATTTCCCCTTCAAAGAGTCCCTCCCCTCTCCCCTTCTCCACTGAGAGAGTGCTCCCACCCCAGAATGGCCCCACCCAGGACCAGAATTGGTCTCTGCAGGATTGGGCTGAACCTCTCTCACTGAACCCAGACAAGGCAACCATGGAGACTGAGCCGCATGTCTGCTCTATATGTTCCTGGGGTCTCAGTCCAGCTCTTGTACGCTCTTTGGTTGGTAGCTCAGTCTCTTAAAGCTCCCAAGGGTCCAAGTTAGTTGACACTGTTGTTCTTTTTGTGGAGTTCCTATCCCTTCAGGGCCTTCAATCTTACCCCCCAATTCTTCCAAAAGAGTCCCCGACCTTCGTCCAACGTTTGACCAGAGGTATCTACATCTGTTTCAGTCAGCTGCTGGGTAGAACTTCTCAGATGACAGTTATTCTAGGCTCCTGCTGCAAGCATAGTAGAGTATCATTAATAGTTTCAGGGACTGGTGTTTGCTCCTGCATGGGTCTCAAATTGGGCCTGTTAATAGTTGGCTATTCCTTCAGTCTCTGTTCCATTTTGTCTCTGTATTTCTTTTAGTCTGGACAAATTTTGGATCAAAACTTTTGTCACTGAGTTGGTCTCTTTATCCCTCCATTGGGTCCTGCCTGGCTATAAACCTCTTCTGGTTCCATGTACTCACTGTTATGCATCTTGGCTAAGGTCATCCACATTAACTCCTGGGATGGGGGAGGCTCCCAGAGTCTCTGGCCTCTTAAGATCTTTTTACTTTTACCAACTAGGATTCCTTTATATTTTCATGGATTATACATGTATTCCAAATTTAACCAACAAATAGAAGAGCTGAGGCTAAGTTCTTCAGAAAATTCTGTGTACTTTAATAACAATATATATTAATATTTATACAAGAAAAATATTAAATTAAATAATTTGTTTCCTTTCTTTCTTCTTTCATCAAATATTTAAGTAGAGATGGGCATGAAATTATAGAACATCTGCAAGCCCATGTGTTAGTATTCAAACAGACTTGTAAATTAAGTGTTAAATAACAGTGACGTGTCATGAAAAATTAACAAATGTCAGTGTTAGAATTATATTTTTATATACTAGAAAGTACTAATCTAGTATGTGTGGCTAGGTGGATTTACATGGGATATTTAAATAATTCTAAAAGAGATTTATAATGGAACAGTAAGGCTGGTGTTTGCCATATGTGCTTTTTTTTCCAAAGGATTTCAAAGTTCGGGATGCCCAAAATTTTAAAAGGATTCAATAAACTTTAAAAATTTTTTCTTAAAAAAATGAAAAAAACTAGGAATTACTGGTAAAACAGAATTTGGAAAAAAAATTGAACAGCCCCTATTCCAGTGTATATCCTAAATTATTGCAAAACCCTGTTTTTTTTTTAAGTTTACAAAAATTTTAAAAAAAAATTTTTAAAAATTTAAAACTTTTTTTTTTAAAATTTTTTGGCCAATTTAAAAAAAATTTTTTGGGGGAAAATTTTAGCCAAAAAAAAATTTTTTTTAATATTTTTTTTTAATTTCACAAAAATTTTAAAAAATTTTTTTTTTAAAAGGGCAATATTTAAAAAGGGAAAGTTTTGGGGTTTTTTTTAAAGGTTTTTAAAAATTTTAAAAATTTAAAAAAATTTTTTTTTTTTTTTTTTTTTTAATTTTTTAAAATGTTTCAAAAAAAAATTAAAGAGATAATTAAAATTTAGCCCTTTTCTTATTTCTTTTCCCCCTTTTTTCCCCCCCCCTTTTTTGGGGGGGTTTGGCTTTTTTTTTTTTTTTTACCCCTTTTTTTAATCAAAAAGAAAAACAAAAATTTTTTAACAAATTTTTTTCCCTTTTTTTTCCCCTTTTTTTCATTTCCCCAAATAAGAATTTTTGGGGTGTGGGTTTAAAAAAATTTTTTTTTTTTTCCCTTTCCATTCTGGGCTCGGTTGTTCTTTCCTTTACTGGGAAAGTTTAAAAAACCCTTCCCCTTTTTTTTAAAAAATTTTAAAAGCCTTTTTTGGGGTTCAGGTTTTTATTATTCCCCTTTTTTAAAAAGGTTTTTAAACCATTTTTTAAAAAGAAATCATTCCCCTTTTTACCTTTTTTCCCCAAAGCGAAATTGATTTTTCATTTTTCCTTTTCCCCCTTTCAGTTGCCGTTTTATCCTAATTGCCCGACTAATTTAATCTGGCCCCTTTTTCCCCTTTTTGGGGTTTTTCCCCGGGGTTTTTAAAAAAATTTTTATTTTTTTTAAAAAAACCCCCCGAAAGAAAAAAAAAGAATGGGATTTCTTTTAAAATTTTTAAAAAGGTTTTTAAAAAAAAAAAAAATTAATAACAAACCATATAAAAAAAAAAAATTTTAAAAATTTTTTTAAAATTTTTAAAATTTTTTGATTTAAACTTTCCTGTTTTACAAAGAAAAAACCCAAAAAAAACTAGGGTTTTCCCCGGGGGGGGGAACCCCTTTTTTGTTTTGTTTTTTTCAGGTTTTAAAAAGGCCGTCCAAAAATTAAAAAGGGGGGGGTTTAAAAATAAATTTTTTTAAAGGGGCCAAAAACAAAAATTTAAAGGTGATTTTCAAAAACACCTTTTTTTTTTAAAAATTTTTAAAAAGTTTTTTTTAAGAAAAAAATTTTCAACCCTTTAAAAAAAAGTTAGCCAGGTCCCTTTGTATGTTTTTAAAACACCTTTTTCCCGTTTTAAAAAAAAAAAAAAATTTTAACCCCAGTTTTTAAAAATTTTTTGGGGGTTTTTTTAAGTTAAAAAATTTCCCCCTTTAAAATAGAAATAACAAAAAAACCTTTTGACAAAATAGTGTATTGTTTAATTTTTTTTTAAAATTTTTAAAAATTTTTTTACATTTTTTGTAAAAAATTGTTAACTTTGGGGGGGTTGGTAAGTATTCCAAGGAAGGAAAGGGTTTAGGAGGGTCTAAATTTGGGAAAACAAAATAATTAAAAAAATTTTTTTTTAAAAAAAAAAAATTTTTCAGTTTTTCTTTAAAAAAAAGAATAAAAATTTTAAAACAAAAGGGAATAGGAAATAAAAGATTAAAATTTAAAAATAAAGATTTAATTTAAAAGGGGGCTTTTTATTTTGTTTTTTGCCCCTTTTTTCTATTTTTGGGTTTTTAACCCAAATTTGGGGGAAAAAGTTACAAAAAAATTTTTTAAAAAAATTTAAAAAAACAAATTCCTACCTTACCCCAAAATGTTTTCATTTTTTTCAGATAAAAAAAATTTCAAAAATTTAAAAAGGTTTTTGGGGTGTGGTTTTAAGGGGGAAAAAAAATTTTTTAAAATATTTTAAATTTATTAAAAAATTAATTTTAAAAAAACCCAAAAAAATTTTTTTCTTTAATTTTGGATAATTTTTTATAAATTTTTAAAAAAAACCCAAAATAACCAAAAAACATTTTAACCAAATTTTTTTTTCTTTTTTTTCTAACTTAAAAAAATTTTTAAAAATTTTAAAAAAAATTTTTTGAAAACTTGGAAAAATGCGTTTTTTCATTGAAAAGAAAACTGTTTTTGGGAAAAATTTTTTTCTTTTTTTTTTAAAAAAAAAAAAAAATTTTTTAAAAAAAAGAAAAAGGGGGTCAGTCTTTCAAAAGGGAAAAAAAATTTTGCAAAAACCAAGGGGGTTGGCTAAAAAATTTTTAATGCAAAAATTTTAAAAATTAAGCGAAAATTTTGGAAAAAAAAAATTTTTTAAATTTTAAATTTTTTCCTTTTTTTTTAGTTTTTATCCCCAAATTTTTAATTACAAAAAAAGCCCAAATTGGTGAGTTTTTAAAAAAAAAAGATTTAAAAAAATTTTTTCAAAAGAAAAATTTTTTGGGAAAAAAAAAAAAAAATTGGGGAATCAAAAAGGGGTTAAAAAATTTTTTGGGGGGTTTTAAAAAAATTTTTTAAAATTTTTAAAAAATTTAAATTGGTGATTATTTTTTTTTAATTTCTACTTTCTTGGGCAACATACTGTAAAAAAATTTAGGGAAAATATTAACCAGCTAGAAAGTACAATGAAATGTCTATACCAGGTTACATAGGGGGAAACCCTAAAGTAAGAACGGGAAATTAAATACCGGGGGACAAGGAAAAAAAAAAATACCATAAAAAAAAACCAAGAAAATACCAAAAAACATTGGCCATTGATGAATAAAAAAGGGGGTGTGTGTTTAAGCATTTTAAAAAATTAATGTACCAGCCTTTTCCCACCTTTAAATGTTTTAAAGTCTGAAAAAATTTATTTTTTAAAATTTCTTTGGGGAAACGGGAACAAAAAATTTTTGGTAATTGAAAGGAAAAGAGCATAAAACTGAATCACATTTCCCTCAGCCTGGCACTGCGGGAATACAAACATTTCTTTGGTTGAATATTTTTTTTCAACAGTTTGCAATCCCTTTCACAGATACAGGAAAAACACTCCCCTTATGGAATTCCACTTTAAATTGACAGTGTTCTTAGCAATGCCTTTGCCCCCCCAAACCCGTTATATACCCACTGCTATTTGGTTTTTATGCCCCCAGTTTCATGACAAATGCAAGGTTTTCATTAAGTCACATTCGATTTTCGGGAAAAAAAATTTTCCCTTTCTAAAGGGTTTTTTTGAAAGCTCACCAACCCTGTTAGGCTTTATGGAAAAAAATGATCACAGATAAATTAAAAAATTTTTATGGGTTTTTAAAAAAACCCAAAAATTCTGTTTCCACTGAGGACAGGATTTTTCTTTTAATTCCCTTTACATGCCAAGCAGAGGGAGTGAAAAAACAAAGTTTTTGCTGGGGGGGCCTTATTTAATACCCAAACTTGATGACACAAAAAAGCAGAGATGGGGTTTATTTAACGTGCTTCTGTAAGACAAAAAAAAAATTTAATGAAAGGGAAAAACTTCTAAAAAATAATTGTCCAGTTTTTTTCTAATTTTCCCAATCTTTCTCACAATAGCCCCAATTTTTGAAAAAAAATTTTTTTTATTTTTGCTTTTTGGGTCTTAAATTTTTAAAATTTATCAAAAGGACACTGAAAATTTTGGGGTCCAAGAACAGGAAAAAATTTCAAAGGGAAATTTTCATTTCATTAAATGGAGATACTTTTTCCCCACCCCGCTTTGGAAGGGTTATTTTGAAAAATATGTTTATTGAAGCACATTTCGGGGAAAAAGGGGAAATTTTTATACTAAAAAAAAAATACTTTTACAACAAAAAAAAAAAGCTTAGTCCTAAGTTTTTTTGGGTCTTTTTTTATTAAAATTAAAAAATTTTTTTTGGGATCTTTTATTTTCTGTGTTACGCTGGGGGAAAAAGATGAAAAAAAGGGGGGGGTAAATGAATAATTGGAAACACCACAACACACACAAAAACCCAAACACACACAACACAAAGTTAAAAAAGGTTTTTTCAAAACAAACTGTTAAAATGATTTTCCTTTGGGAAAACCCGAAAAATTTGGTAATTTTTTAAAAAACTGACAATTGTAAATAAAATATTAAAATTTTTATCTATTTTCAGACAAGCCCCCAAATTGTGATGAGAATTTTTTTTTTTTTTTTGGGGTTGGCTATTTTTCTCCCTGGTGGGCCTCCCGAGCACTTCCCATATGAAATACACTAAAACTTTGAGGAAAGGCTTTGAGTAGCCACCCCCCCAAAAACAAACCTTGTTGGGGGGGTTTGGGGTGGTTTTGTCCCCCCCCTTTTTTCATCGGGTGTAGAGGACCTGTAGTCTTGGAACCCCAGGGTTTTTTAAGGGTTTTCCAGATACCCTGTGACCAAAACCCAAAAAAAAAAAAACCCCTTCCCCCAAAAGGAACTTATTTGAATTAAAATATGGCGTTGGGGCCCTTTGTCTCTCTCATTATCAGAGCCAAAAAGTGCCTTCAAAAAATTAATTTTTCCTTTTTTTCCTAAAATTTTCCCCTGAATTCTGGCTGTTCCCCCCCAAATTTGCCCCCCAAAACCCCCAATTCCCCCTTCCATCACCCTCCCTTTTCCCTTTGTCCCCCCACCATGCCCCTTTTTTCACTATAAGCAGGGCTATCTCCCTACCAGGATAATTCCCCCCCCACAAAACCCCCCTTGCTGATTTTTTTTTGGGGAACTCACATGTACTTGGTTAACTTTTTTTTAAAATATCTAAAAAAAAAAAAAAGAAAATTCATACAATTTTTTTTTTTCTGACCTGGATTACCTCACTAAAAATTTGGTTTTGTCTTTTTTTTTTCCCCATTTATTTCCCGGGTAATACATATTTAAAAAAAAAAAAAAAAAACATTCTATTAAAAAAAATTAAAAACATGCAACTTTATCCCCCCAATCTTTTAAAACATAACTGGGGTTTTTTACTATTTTTGGAAAATTAAAGTATAATATAAAAAAACGGGTTTGAACAATTGTCCTTTGGCAGAAGGGAAAGTGTCCTGGGGGTTTTTTCCCAAGGGTGGTTTTCCCTGGATTTAAAAAATTTTTTAAAATTTTCCAAAAATTTCTGAGGAAAACATACTGTTTTACATGGGGTTAAAAGTTGCACTTCCCTAGCAACGGGGGATGCCCCCTTTTTTTTTATATCCTCACAGCAGAGTTGTCACTTTTGTTAGGGACCTGGCTTTTTTGAAGTTATAAAATAGGTCTAAAGGGGGAAAATTTTGGGTTTGAATCACCAAACCTAAGAAGTTGAAGATTTTTTTGGGATGCCGCAGTCATTTGAGTTTCATCCTTTTAAAATTCCTGAATGTTTTGTCCCTTTAATTTTAAAAAATTGGACATTTTTTAAATCCCCACTTTCTCAATTCTTTTTTTTTTATTTAGCCATTTTCGGGGACTTTGACAAAACCTTTTTTTCCCATTCTGAAAAATGTTTGCTTTTTTGAAGGGGGGATACTTTTTTTAAGAAGCCCCAAAATTTCATGAAGCCCCCCTAAAAATTTTTTAAAAAAAACTAAATTTTAAATTTGCAACAAAAAAAATTTTTCAAAAAAATCCATTCCCCTTTGCCAAATTTCAAGGGGGTTTTCCCCCTTTCTTTTTCTACTACAGTGGGAAAAAGGGTTTTTGGGGCTTTGATGAAAGGGAAATTTAAAAATTTTTTTCTGTAAAAATGCTGGGAAAGGGGTTTGTCACAAAACTTTTGGGGAAAAATCAATCACCTTTTGATCATTTGGGCCCAAACTCCATGAAAAGGGAACCCAACAAAAACTACTCGGGGCCAAAACCCAAAAAACCAGAGAATAGATCCCCAGAGTTTCGGGGAAAAAACCCAAAATTTTGGGGGAATAAAAAAAAAAATTTTTTTTCTCAAATGGTCTATACTTTAGATCATAAATTTTTTAGGCATCATAAAAGAGAGGTTTCTCCTGCAGGTGATGGGACAAAAATAGAAACCCCAAACCAAAATTTCCTGGAAAAACCTTTGGGAAGCACAGCCCCAAAATGTGATATATCCCCAAGTTATACCCAGACTCAGGGGGCTCACAGAAAAGGGGGGAAAAAAAATATAAGACCCTTTTTTTAAACTTAATGTTGGTTTATTTCCCCTTTTCGGGTTTTTAAAAAACAAAAAAACAAAAAGTAAACATTTATTTCCGAATATTTTGGCAAAACCTTTGGAAAAACCCCTGTTTTAATTCTTCCCCAACCCATGAAAAAAACCTTCCTTTCCAACTAAAAGGGGCTTCTGCAAATTAGTTTTACATTTTAAATTTTCCATAGAACAAAACTAGCCCAGCGTGAAATTGTAATTCACTCTTTCACCTGATGGTTTCTTTTTAAAAAAAAATTTTTTAAAAAAAAACCAGCCAAAAAATGAAAGTTTGTTTTAGAATTTTTAAACCCAAATCCCCTTTTCTCAAAACCCTCTTTTTGAATGATAATAAGGGATTCCCTTTTAAAATAAAAAAACCCTTTAAAAAAAGCAAAAATTTTAACCCAACCTTTGACGGAAATGTTTTACCAACAAACTTAAAGAGTACCCCTTTTTTGGGGGCCTTTTTTTCCCCTAACTTTAAAAAAAATTTGTTGATTTTTTCTGAATTTAAAAAATTTTCCTTTTGAGCTAAAAGTTTTCCCAATTTGAAAGAATAAATCCCAAATTAGGTTCTAAGGAAAACGGGCCCCACTAAAAATAAAAAAAAAAGGAGGGGGAAAAATAGAAATTTAAAGAAGAAAATATAGCTAAAATTTATAAGGGGGTGAATAAAAAATTGGTTGATCTGAAAAAATATTTTTTTTAAAATTTTATAAGGCCCCTGAAACCTTTGGTTTTCGGGCAGGGCTTTTTCCCCTTTAAAAAAGCCCAAATAAAATCAAAGAATAAAAATTTTTTTTTAAACCCTATTTTTTAAATTTTGGAAAGTTTAATGAATTTTCCCCACCTCAAAAATGTCTAAAAAATTTTCCCTTAATAAACAAAGTAAATTTTTGGGGAATAAAAGGGTTATTTTAGGTAAAAACCTACAAACCTAAAAAAATAATTAAAAAAAAGTTTTTGAAAGAGAAAAAAAGAAAAAAAAGGGGAAGGAGGAAAATAAAGATTTGGAAAGAAGAGTGGGGTTAAAAAATTTGAAATAGCTGGGGAAAAATTTTTTTTAATCTTGGAAATTTCCCCCCAAACTTTTTTTAACCCCCAATACCAAGGGCATAATTTCCCGGGAAAAATACTTAATTTTTTTAAAATTTTAATTTTTATTTTTGAAAATTTTTATCTTTTTTTTAATTTTTTTTTAATTTTAATTTTTTTCCCCACAGGAAAACCCCCTTGTTTTTTTTTTTTTCCTTTTTCCCCTTTTGGGTTTCCTTTTTTTTCCCCCTTCCCTTTCCCCCTTTTCTTTTTTTTCCCTTTTCTTTCCTTTTCAATTTTTTGTAAAATTTTTTTTTTGGCCTTTTAAAAGAAAAACAAAAAAAGGAGAAAAAATTTTAATTAAAATGCTTTTTCCAAAGGGGTCAAAATATCTTTTCAAAAACATTTTTAATAACTTTAAAAATTAAAATTTTTTCTAATTTTAAACATGTATATAAAAAGGTTAAATTAAATTTTACTCAAAATTTGAATGGTTAATAAATCCATTATTACATTCTCCCTTTATTTATTATTTTTTTTTGTTTTAAATTTTTCCCCCAACCCGCCCTTTCCCCTTTTCCCCCTTTTTTTCCCCCCCCTTCCCCCTTCTTCCCTTAATTTTTCCCCCCTTCCCCCCTTCCTTTCCTTCCTTCCTTTCTTTCCCCCCCCCTCTCCGTTCTTTTTTTTTCTTTTTTTTTTTCCATTTTTTTTTTTTGGTTTTCCAAATCTTAAATAATGGTAATTTTTCCCCTGTTTCCTTTTTGGGGAAGCCCTTCCCTTTATTCAAATCTTAAAATTTTTCCCAATTTTTAAAAGGGGCCCCAAAAATTCTAAAGTTTACCAAGGTTTTTAAAATTTTTTTATTAAGGGCTGCTGGGGGGAATTCCGGGTTGAATTAAACCAACCCCCCCTTCTGCCAATTTTTTTAATTTTTCTTTTAGGGGGTTTAATTTTTTCCCCCCGGGTCCTTTCCTTTGGGGGCCCCTTTTTTGGGGGTTGGGTCCCCCCCTTTTTTTCCCTAATAGTTGGTGCTACCCGGGGGCCCCCCCGGCCTTTTGGGGGTTGCGGGGTTGGGGGGGGGGCCTCCCCCGGGGAACCTTTTTAAAAGGGAAATTTTTTTTAGGCTGACCTTTTTGGGAAAAAAATTTATGTTCCCGGGGGGTTTGGGGGTTCCATTTGGTACGACCCTTTTGGGTTGGGGAGCCCCATCCCAAAAGTTTTCCCAAAAAGGGTTTCAAAGTAAAGGTTAAAAAGTTGGACAACTTTTGTTTTTTTTGTGGGGGGCCCAAAATCCCTTTCGGGGCCCTTCCCCTTCCCCCCAAATTCCCCTTCCAAAGACCCCCGACCTTAATTCCAAAGTTTGGGATCCAGAGGAAAACTAATCTGTTTCAGAGATGCTGGGTTTTTTAGTACTTCTAGATGAAAAGTTTATTTTTATTTATTGCGCAAGGCATGGGGTTTGAGTTTTTCTTTAATGGGTTTAAAAGGGGGGAAAAGGGTTTCCTTTTGGGTTGGGTTTTCTAAAAAATTGGGCCCGAAAAGGGGCCCTTTTCCCTTTTCAGCCGTTTTATTTTGTTTTATTTTCTTTTAGTCTACAAATTTTGGATCAAAACTTTTTAATGAGTTTTCGACCCTCCATTTGGGGGGGGTTTGCCTGGATAAAAACCCCTTTTTTTCCCAGGGGTCCTTTTTTCCCATTTGGGGGGGGCACACATTCACTTGGGGGAAAAAGGGGGGGGCTAGGTTTTCCCCCTTTAATCTTTTTCTTTTAAATTAGGGGGCAAACAATTGGGAATTAAAATTAACTTTTAAACCCAAAATTTAACCAAAAATGGACTGGGGAAAAAATTATAGAAAAATTTGGGGGTTGTATTTAATTGAAAATATAAATATTTAATACAAAACCTATTAATTTAAATAATTTTAAAAAGGTTTGTTTTCCTTTCTTCTTTCATCAAATTTAAATAGGGTTTGGCTTTAGCTCTGCGGCCCTGTGAGTATTCCAAAGGGGGCCGGGAAATTAAGGGGGAAAAATTTAAAAGTTCCCTGGGGTAAAAAAATTTAAAAAATGTCAAGTGTTTGGAATTTTTATTTTTTTACTAAAAAAGGGGGTTTTGGGGGGGTTTTGGGGGGGGCATTGGGGGGAATTTACAGGGGGGGGGAATTTTAATTAATTTAAAAAATTTTTTAAAATTTTGCTTTTTTTTTAAAAATAAAAAAAACAAAATTTGGAAAAAACAAAAAAATTTAAATTTTCTTTAATTTCCCAAATATTTATGTTTTAATTTTTTTTTACTTTTTTAAATTAAATTTAAAATAAAATTTTTTTTTTAATTTTTTTTTGGTTTTTTGAAAAATTTAAAAAAAGTTTTTTTTTTTTTTTTTCCCTTTTTTTTTTTTAAAATGGTTTTTTAAAAATTTAATTTGGGTATTTTTAAATTTTTTCCCCTGAAATTAAAAATTTTAAAGGGAAATTTTCAAGTTCTCTGTTTTTTTTTTGGAATTTCAATTAAGTGTTGTCAATCTAGCTCCCCCCCTGAAAGAGATAATTAAAAATTACCAGCCCGAAGCGTATTTCTATGTCCTACTCTTTTCTGACCCTCCCCCCCTGGGTTACTGATTTTATTTATTTTTAAGTATTCTAGTCCCCCTTTTTTTTTTTTTTTTTTTTTTGGGGTTTTTAAAAACCCTGTTAAATTTTTCCCACAACTGAATTTCCCAAAATTGGGTTTAAAAAACTTTAAAAAATTTTCTAAATAAAACGGCAACAAATTTTTTCAAAAAATCCAATATAGAAAATTTAGAGGGTTGGTAGTTTTTGAAGTTGTGAGTTCTGCGGTTTCCACCCTGTGGCTTGGCGACCCTTACAAGCTCTTTCATTCTCCAACTTTTATTGCGTTTTGGAACACATTTTCCCTGAGATAGAATTTGATTTTAAACCCCAACCATGGGAGGGGCTTTCCAGGGGGGGAAAATGCTATTTGGGGTTTGGTGGGAAAACCCCCCCACCCCCAAATGAAAAAATTGGCCCCTTTTCACTGGCTTGACTAAATTCCTAATTGCTTATTGACTATATTGAGATGTTTTTGAAACAAATTTGTATGCTCCTTTATTTTAATCTTACAAGAAGAACACAGAATTTTATCTAACAATATTCTTTGCTTCCTGTACTATTCTCTACTTATAAGTCTGAGGTTCCAAATAGCAGCAATTCTTTGGAGGTGATTCAGAGTTTAAATGAATTTTATTTAATTATCTACTCTTCTCCATTCTGAGACATCTGTGTTGTTCTATTCCATAGTTACTGTGGACAATGCTTTAATAAACATCTCTACAGCCTTTTTTTCTTTTAATGGCTTAAATTGACCATATAAGTTGAAATTACAGCTTCTGTATTGGATTTAAAACCCATATCAATAAACAAAAGCATGTTAATAATAATACATCAGTATTGCTTTAAGGGCAGAAAATAAAACACTTCCCCTTGGTCCATTTATCCAAGAGCAAGACCAGAATTGTAATTATCTACTTGGTTCTCCTGAGTCTCCCACTTTACATGTCTGCCTGTTGTATCAGTCTAGATCAGTGCCTGACTGACTGCAGTCCTGTGAATCTGTCTGTCCTGTCTCTATTGTGGTCTGTCCATGTGTGTTTCTAAAATGTGATTGGTCTCTCTTTAAAAACAGCCAGAAAGATCTAAAAAGAAAGAATGAGGGTTGCATTACAGAAATCTTCAACGGAGTGTTACAAAGAGTTTAAACCAGACTCCAACAGACTTGAATAAGCAAACAACACTATCAAACAGTATTAAAATTCTGCTTCCAGACGTTATGGTGCATATTTATTTTATGATGTTACATTCAGCCTATTCTCTGTTTTCCACAAATGAATATCATAACACATATACAAACATGCATGCATTGCTCATGAGCCTGGGCAAGGGAGAGGACCTAATTTAAGGTTTGTATTATCTCAGGTTGTAAAAGATGATACCAGAAAATCCTAGACAAGTAAAGGTAGCTGTATACTGAATTTTTAAAGGCCAATTAAACAAGCAGGCTGAGTATATGGTCTGATTACAGAATGCTAGCCTTTTTTTTTTCCATTAAACTATTTATTAACTTTAAGTTTCAGTTTTAAGTGATCTAAAAGGTTACTATCAACTCTGACTGTGAAGTCCAAAAAAAGATTCAGCCAGTCTCTTAGAGTGTATGAGATAATGCACCATAATGTATTGCCACAGATTTTTGACTCAAAAAAAAAAATGTAGTACACCCATGTTTCTTTTTTTTTTAATTTTTATTTTTAATTTTTTTCAGCAAATCAAAAAAATTTAAAAAGCATTCAAACAGAATAAAATGAAAAGAAACAAACAAGCAAAATACCAAGGGTCAGATATACTTATACAAGAATTCTATAGAGCCTTCAAACAAGCAATACTTTTTGAGTTATGTTTAAAAAATTTCAGAACCACAATAAGCTCCTTCACAAAGCAAATAATATTGAAATAGTGAAATCAAGTGTAAACCCAACAAAAATATATAAATTATAGTCCAGTATCCCTCATGAGTATACATACAAAAATTCTCAATGAAGTAGTTGCAAACTGAATACAAGAGATATAAAAAAAATAATATTCCATGAATTACTGAACAACTGTTTTTTTGTTTTTGTTTTTGTTTTGTTTTTTTTTTAGAAGACCGTACTCCATATACAGGCTGCATGTTTTGGGATAGCCCCCACTCCAGATGTTTGAGATCTACTTGAAAACCAAGCTGCACATTTACAACATATGTGCAGGGAGGCCTAGGTCCATGTTTCTTAAAAATTTGTGTTAGATAATATTAAGTTGAATATACCAATAGTTCCCAACATTATCACATAGACAATAAGCATTATAATCACTTAGATCACAAACTATGTGTAGTTGTCTTGATATTCTTTTTCAACACTTTAAATTATATATTACATTTAGTCTGAAATAAAAAGAGACGTGTGTGGAGAGCTTTGGGGGATGCTTGGCTGGAATCCGATATTGGCCAAGGACAAGGAAACTGGGCTTTAGGTAGGAATCTGACATTGGGCCATGACAAGGAAGTAAGTTCAGGCAGAAATCTAATTTTAGGCCAAAACAGAGAAGTAATTTCAGTCGGGAATCCAAGTCTTAGGCTAGAAAAAAAGAAGTAGGCCTCAGGCATGAATATGACTGTGGGCTAGGACAGGGAAGTAGGGAAGTAGGCTCTGATATTTTTGTCATCCTGATGAGCCCTTAGAAACATCATGAGAGTGATCACAGAGGTGATCACGGAACTTTGTATATTGCCTTGTTTGTTCTTTGACTGTTTGTATCTATTGTATTGTTGGTTCCTCAACCTAGAACTGACCTATATAGTTGCATGTAATTAAAAGGGTTTAAAAGAAATGTTGAAATAAACAAACCTGCCTCAGCCTTCAGCCTCAGAACTGCCCTATATCATGTTTTTAACTAGAGTAAGGATTAAAGTGGGGCCGCTCAATTCATAATGATGGTTTAGTAGAAGAGATACATTTCAAGGGAAAGATAAATAGATTAATATATTATATTATATATATATATATGTATATATATATATAATATATATTAATATATATATATATATAATATATATATATATATAGTATATAATTAAGTCCCAGTACATATGTTAGCTCAAGTCCATATATTATGGCACCTAAGGTTGTGCTCATAAATTTTATGAGAAATGAACAGATTCTAAAATACACATTAAAGAAAAACAGCTAAGCCTGAAGGTTCTATTATCTACTTTCAGTTTCTAATCATAAGCAAATATTTAAAAATGCACAGTCATATAGTCTGATAGTAAATTAAGTTAGAAATGCAGTTTCTATGTCAGTTGAAATAAGCATATTCAGACTGAATTTTAAGACTAAACATTTTATGTTTATCTTCTTTTTGTGTACATAGAAATGAAGTATTTAAAATAAGCTAGAAGGAGGAAAGGGGGCTCATTGACTCCCTCTCTAAGGATGAACAAATTTTAGACAAGAACTCTAGAGGGCTTGTGTCTAAAAACATTTTCTCAAGTGAACAAAAGGAAGCTGTTTGAAATCTAAGCAGAAAGAAGGTGGAAAAGTCAAGAACTTCTATTTCAAATTCTCTAAAGTTCCAGTTAATTTCCCAATGACATCATCTACCCATTATCTTATACTTACAGAATAAAAGACACATTGGTGAGCTCTTTGAAACTTCCAAAAAGCATTTATTTCAGGATTTTGGTACCAAGAAGTTTATAATTATGTTACAAAGAAATAAAAAACATACAACAAATGCCAGGTTACAGCTACAGAGAAATGGTAATCACTGTTAAAAGCCTTTTGGTATTCTCAGAAAATTTAAGTTGTCTTTAAATTATTTGCAGGATGGTGATTATTTTATATAAGTTCTACTTTCTTTTTTTCCCCCAGATATCTTATTTTAATTTTATTTATTTATTTTTTTTTGCTTATTCACTTTATAACCCGTCCCAGTCACCCCCTCCCACAATCCTTCCCCATCTCTTGTTTTCTGAGTACCCCCTCCTCCTGTATCTCCCACCCTGCCACTTTAAGTCTCTGAGAGGCTAGGTGCTTCCTCTCCCATTTAGGCCAGATGAGGCACCCAGCTAGAAGACCATACTCCATATACAGGCTGCATGTTTTGGGATAGCCCCCACTCCAGATGTTTGAGACCTGCATGAAAACCAAGCTGCACATTTACAACATATGTGCAGGGAGGCCTGGTCCAGCCCATGGAGGTAGATCTGTGTAGACTAGGTATGCTCCACGGTTGGTGATTCAGTCTCTAAGAGCTCCAAGGGTTCAGGTTGGTTTACTCTGTTGATCTTCCTGTGCAGTTCCTATCTCCTTAGGGCCCACAATCCTTCCCCCTATTCTTCTATAAGAGTTCTACTTTCTTAGCAACATACTGTAACAAAATATTATGGCTAATACTAATACAGCTAGAAAGTAGCAAAGTATTGTCTATACCAAGGTTACACATGATGAACTCAAAGTAAGAACAGAAATTCAATACCAGTGACAGGGAAAAGAATACCATGAAAAACACAAGTAAATAGCAAAACCATTGGCACATCGATGAATTAGATAGATGATAGATAGATAGATAGATAGATAGATAGATAGATAGATAGATAGATAAGATAGATATAGATATAGATATAGATATGATATAGATATAGATATAGATATAATATGTGGTGTGTGTGTGTGTGTTTAAGTCAGTTTTAAATTATATGTACCAACCTATTCACCTTTCAATGTATTAATCTGACAAATAATTATTATAAATCAATGGAACAGAAGCTTCAAATGGTAATTGAAAGGAAAGAGCATATGACTGAATCACAGTCCCTCAGCCTGGCACTGCAGATACAAACATTTCATTTGGTTGAATATTTTTCTACAACAGTTTGCAATCCTCTTTCACAGATACAGGAAAACACTCCCACTCACGGAATTCCACTTTGATTAGACAGTGATCTTAGCAATGCCTTCTGCCTCCCCAAACCCGTTATATACCCACTGCTATTTGGTATTTATGTAGCAGTTTCATGACAAATGCAATGTTTTCATTAAGTCACATTCGATTTTCTGGAGTAGATTCCATTTCTGAAGCCTTTTTGCAAGCTCACAATCCTGTTAGGCATATGGACAAAATGACTCACAGATAAATTAAAAAACTTTGATAGATGTATTACCAAACATTCTGTTCCACTGAGGACAGGATTTTTCTTTTAATCTACGCAGTTCATGCCAAGCAGATGGAGTGAGAAAACAAATCTTTGCTGTGTGTGGCCTTATCTTAATAGCCAACTTGATCGACACATAAAGCAGAGATGAGGTAGTAATTGTGCTTCTGTAAGACAAAAAGGAAAATTAATGTAAGGATACTTCTCAAAATAACTGTCCGGTTTCTTACTAATGTTCAATCTCTTCTCACAATAGTATAATTTCTGTAAAATATTATTTTATATTAGCTTTTCTAGTCTTCAATGTTTAAATTATCAAAAGGACACTGACATTATGTTGTCCAAGAACAGGCAAATAGCTAAGGAGTTCATTTCATTAAATGGAGATACTCTTCCTCAGCCAGCTTTGAGAATGGTTATTTTGAAAAATATGTTTATTGAAGCACATTTCATGGGAAAGTGGAATTTTATACTGAAAAAATACTTTTACAACTAAAAAAAAGCTTATGTCCTAAGTATTGTAGTCATTTCTTTAGTAAAATTGCATAATTAATTTGAGGATCTTTTATTTATCTCTGTGTTACAGCTGTGGTATAAGATGTACTAAACTGGGTAAATGAATAATTGTGATACACACACACACACACACACACACAAATGTTAACAATGGTTTTCTAAACAGAACTGTTCATTAATGATTTTCCTTTAGGAACCCTGTCTAATTTGGCATAATGATTTAAAAAGACTGACAATTGTAAATAAAATATTAAACTCTTATCATATTTTGCAGACAAGACACCATTGTAGATGAGAGATTTATTACTTCATTGGTGACTATGTTTCTCTTCTGGTAGCCTACAGAGCCCATTCCCATATGAAATACACTAGAACATAGAGGTAAAGGCTCTGAGTAGCCACCGACCCAAACTCACCTTGTTCGATGAGTTGTGTGGTTGTTGTCTCAGCCTTGCTATCATCTTGTGTAGAGGAGCCTGTAGTCTTGGCAACAGCCAGGGTTGTTTAGTGGTTTCCATGAGACCCTGTGACCATAACCCAAATAAATATAACCCATTCCCTATACTGGAAGCTTCATTTGAATATAAAATATGGCAGTTGAGCCTCTGTCTCTCTCATTATTCAGAGACTTGTTAATAGTGCCTTCACATAATTTAAGTTTTCCATTACATTCCTCAAATGCCCCTGAATTCTGGCTGTCTCTCCACCACATTGCCTCCCACAACCACATTCCCCTTCCATCACCCTACCTGTTCTCCTGTTGTCAATCCACCATGTTCCAGTTCACCTATAAGATCTATGCTATTTCCCCTACCAGGATAATTCATGCCCCACAAATCCCTTGCTGATAGTCCTCTCTGGATCTACACATAGTAGCTTGGTTAACATTTATTTAATGTCTAATATCCAAAGTAAGAGAATTCATACTATATTTATCTTTCTGAGCCTGGATTACCTCACTCAAAATGGTGTCTTTCTAGTTCCATTCATTTGCCTGTATATATCATGATTAAAAAAAAAAAAAGAATTAACATTCTATTGAGTAAATTAAACTATGCAACTTTATCTATCCAATCTTTTATTAACATATATCTAGGGTTTCTTATATTTTTGGCAATTATAATATAATATCAATGAACGTGTTTGAACAATTGTCCTTCTGGCAGAATGAAGTGTCCTGTGGGTATATTTCCAAGGGTGGTATAGCTGGATATTTAAGTAGATTAATTTCCAAATTTCTGAGGAACTAATCATACTGATTTACATAGTGGCTTAAAAGATTGCACTTCCACTAGCAACAGAGGCATGTTCCCTTTATTCCATATCCTCACTAGCATGAGTTGTCACTTGTGTTACTGATCTTGGCTTTTATGAGAGTTATAAAATAGGATCTCAAGGTAAATTTGGTTTGAATCTACCAAACACTAAGAATGTTGAAGATCTTTTTGAGTGTTTCACAGTCATTTGAGTTTCATCCATTAAGAATTCTCTGAATAGATCTGTACCATATTTTTTAATTGGACTATTTTTTAAATATCCACTTTCTCAAGTTCTTTATATATCTTGGATATTAGTCCATTTTCAGATGTAGAGATGACAAAACCATTTTTCCCATTCTGTAGACTGCTGCTTTTTCTGAATGATGGTATACTTTCCTTATAGAAGCTTCTCAATTTCATGAGACCCACTTATTAATTGTTAAACTTAGTGCTCCTTTAATAGCTAACAGAATAAAATTTCAGAAATCCATTGCCTTGTGCCAATGATTTCAAGGAGATTTCTACTTTCTTTTCTACTACAGTCAGTGTATGTGGATTTATGTTGAGGTCTTGGATCCACTAGGAGTTAAATTTTGTCTGTAAGATATGCTAGGGCAAGGGTGTCACAAAGCTTGTAGGAATAATCAATCAATCTCTGAGTCAGTTTAGGCCACTCCATGATAGGGAAGCCATACAAAAACTACTCAGGACCAGAACCAAGAACCAGAGAATAGATACCTCAGAGATCTGGAGTAAAACCAGACACTGTGGATCATAAAACAGTAGATATAATTTCATTCTCAATGATGGTCTATACTTATAGATCAGTGATATATTTAGGCATCATCAGAGAGGATTTCTCCTGCAGGTGATGGGAGCAAATATAGAAACCCAAAGCCAGAAATTACACTGAGGAAATACCTTGGAATGCACAGCCCTAAGTGTGATATATCCATCAAGTTTATCACCTCAGAGCTCAGGGTGCTCTACAGAAGAGGAGGGAAAAAGAATATAGGAGCCAAAAGAAATTGAGGACACCAGTAGGTCAAGGACCTCTAAATGAAATAAACAAGGCACATATGAGCTCATAGAGACTGAAGCAGCAATCATAGAGCTTCTAGAGGTCTGCACCAGATCTTCTATATATTATATGATAGCTTTCACTTCAGTGTTTTTATGGAATTTTTAAGTGTGTGAATGTGTCGGTCTCCACTTCCTGAGCCTTGTCTTTTGTCTTTTGCCTTCTGTTACTTTGCATTGTCCCACTTTGTTGTGATGTTCTTTTTTAATTTAGCTTATTATACCTCACTTTATTATGTCCTGTTGATATTACTTAGAATCCCTTTGCTTTGTTTTCTAACGAGGAAAAGAAAGAGTGTGGATTGAGATGAGAGAAGAAAGTTGGGGAAGGAACTGGAGGTAGTAGAGAAAAGAAAAATTGTAATCTGGATACTCTATTATATAGAAAGTAATATATTTTCAATAAACAAAAAAATAATAAAAGAAAATATTCAATTCCTTAAAAGAGCATACATTGCAAAAGGCAAGCATTGGAAATAGTTTCTTGTACATACTTATATATAAGTATAATTTCAAGCATATGTTATCATCTATAATCTGGTTTTAATACACACTCCCTATCCATGTCTTTCAGAGATATCATTTCAACAATAAACAATGTTCTTAAAACTCTGTGATGAGAGCTAGATATAAAATACAGAGATTTTCTAACTTTTCTAGGGAGTTTAGTTCTTATACTACTAATAAATAAAGCCAGACATTGTTTATTATTTATCAAATTCTGTTTTCCATAAAAATGAAGGCATTGGTACTTTTATTTTTTTTCTCTGTATAAATGAAGCAGCACGCAATTAAGTCAAGACTGCACTATAAATTGATAATTCAAATTCTAATATATCATAATTTCTCTTAAAAAGAAAAATAAGAAATATATATTTATAAACTTTATACACACTACATGTTTTAAGTTATATGTTAGGTGTTATATGTTATGTGTTTTATTTGTTATGTGTAATATAACTTTAATTTTTTTCAAACTCTTATTTTTTATTGGATATTTTATTTACATTTCAAATATTATCCCCTTTCTTAGTTTCCCCCTCTGGAAGCCTCCCCATCCCACCCCTTCTTCTGCTGCTTCTATGAAGGTGCTCCCCCACCCACCCAGTCCCTTCCTGCCCTCACATTCTCCTATACTAGAGCATGGAGCCTTCACAGGAACAAGGGCCTCTTCTCCATTGATGCCCGAGAAGGCCATCCTCGGCTACATATGCAGCTGTAGCCATGACTCTTTCCATGTGTACCCTTGGTTGGTGTTTAGTCCCTGGGAGCTCTGGGGGGGGTCTGGTTGGTTTAAGTTGTTCATCCTATGGTGTCGAAAACTCTTTTATCTCCTTCAGTCCTTTCTCTTACTCCTCCATTGGGGACCCCATGCTCAGTCCAATGTTGGCTGCAAGTATCTGTCTCTGTATTTGTCAGGCTCTGGTAGAGCCTCTCAGGAGACAGCTATAACAGGCTCCTGTCAGCAAGCACTTCTTGGCATCCCCAATATTGTCTGGATTTGTGACTGTATATGGGATGAATGCCCAGGAAAGGCAGTCTCTGAATGGCCTTTCCGAAAGTCTTTTCTCACACCTTGTTTCTGTTTTACTCCCATGAGTATTTTGTTCCCCCTTCTAAGAAGGACGAAGCACCCACAGTTTGGTATTTCTTCCTCTTGAGGTTCATGTGGTCTGTGAATTGTATCTTGATTATTCCAAGTTTTTGAGCTAATATCCAGTTATCAGTGAGTGCATACGATATGTGTTCTTTGTGATTAGGTTACCTCACTCAGGATAATATTTTCTAGTTTCACCCATTTGCCTATGAATTTCATGAAGTCATTGTTTTTAATAGCTGAGTAGTATTCCATTGTGTAAATGTAGACAAATGAGACCTCATAAAATTGCAAAGTTTCTCTAAGGCAAAGGACACTGTCAATAGGACAAAAGGGCAACCAAGAAATTAGGAAAAGATATTTACCAATCCTACATCAGACAGAGGGCTAATATCCAATATATAGAAAGAACTCAAGGTTAGACTCCAGAGAATCAAATAACCCTATTAAAAATGGGGTACAGAGCAAAACATAGAATTTTCACCTGAAGAATATTGGGTGGCTGAGAAGCACATAAGAAATGTTCAACTTCCTTAGTCATCAGGGAAATGCAAATCAAAACAACCCTGAGATTCCACCTCACACCAGTCAGAATGGCTAAGATCAAAAACTCAGGTGATAGTAGATGCTGGCTAGGATGTGGAGAAAGAGGAACACTCCTCCATTGTTGGTTGGATTGCAAGCTAGTACAACCATTCTGGAAATCAGTCTGACAATTCCTCAGAAATTTGGGCATAGTATTAACTGAGACTCAGCTATACTACTACTGAAGTACCCAAAAGGTACTTCAACATATACCAAGGACACATGCTTCACTATGTTCATAGCAGCCTTTAGCAAGAAGCTGGAAAGAACCCAGATGTTCTGCAACAGAGGAATGGATACAAACTCTAATTTTTAATGATGATTCTTAAATGCTTTAACCTCCCTTGTAGCCAACAACCAACAGAGATAGTGGAAAAGAAAGGATATTAGGGAAATGGACCTATTTAGAACAGTTCTTTGGAACAAATCCTGTCTGTATTTTCTGGAAATTAGCAGTGCAGTTCATGGGTCAGGTGGGGCAGCTCAATCCACTCAAAATACTTCACAGACACACTAGCAGTCAGTTCAGTAGAGTTGGGATGGTAAACATGAATCAGCATCAATGATTCTATCTTGCAGAGTCAGCCAGGCCTCAGCCTTGGCAACAGTCAGCAGGAGGAAGGACCAGTAGGAATTCCAGAAGTTCTCAGCTATGCCTCTCTCAGTGAAGCAGAGATTAGTGAAGACGTGAGACCACAAGTGTTGCACAGCTAGCTCCATAGCAAGCCAAGATCAGCCTTACTTTCTGTCCAGTTCTTTTTATAGTCTCTCCAAACATCATATGTCCTTCACAGATTTTGCCTCAGCATATGCATCTGTCTCTGATGGCATCACTTTGCCAGTCAGCCTGAGTCCAAGAAGCAGCACAAACTACAATATGACATCAAAGATTTTTGGTGTTTTCTCTCTATTCTGACAAATGCAGCTCAACTACTCAAAGTAAGGTGGACCAATACATTCATGTTGTTCACGTGAATCCTTCATCACGTGCCCTTTCAGTGCTTGCTTTAGTGGAACATCTTTACCTGTGTCTGCTTCATCTAAACATTCCTTCATGTGTTTGCCCCAGCAAAACACCATACAACGACTTTCCAAAGAACTCTTAAGTTTCCACTTTAGTGTAATATGTTGTATGTTATAATTTAGTAGATCTTAGTAATTTTTAAGTTTCTGCCTTTTGGACATATTCTATTCTGAAGCCATCCAAGTGTCACAAATTAATTATAATACTTTATTAAGAAATCAGATTAAGCATAAGCACACACCTTCCTGGTCATACTAAACTGCCACATTTTGTCCATCTGTCTGATTCTAGAGATTTCATTAATTGAGAATTGTTCTTCAGTGATAGTCAAGTTCAGATATGCAAAAAGGAGATAATTCAAATTTAAATAAAGCAATATTTTCATCAGTACAAAAAGGAGACACAAAAGGATTAGATGCAATTCCTAATATGTCTTAAATTATTCAAAGTGTGTTTGATGAATAGTTGGATTATCAACAGAGAATTTATTTGAAATAAAGAATACCAGTGTCAAAACTAAGAAAGTTTCTCTTATTTTTTTAAATGTTTTCAGTTACCATATGCTCAAGAAATTTTAAATTTTGGTTTATGTTGCAATATAGTGTAGGGGGAAGTTTGCCAGCCAAACTCCCACACTGTAGCCAACACCACGAGAGCTCAAGTGCTCCAAAATCTCACCACTCAGCTTGCTAAGTTCCCACTGGTGGGTCACTACCATGCCATTCCCTTGCTTCAAATCCCCATGGCCTTTGAGAGGTACATCATGCAAATCCAGGCTTTGTTGCCATACTTTCCTCTTTCAAACTTGGTCGAGTCACTGTGAGAAAAAAACACCAAGCAGAGCTTAGGAACAATCTCTGGGTGCAACTACTAAAACCTAATCTTGTAAGCCTTAATAAATCTAATCTTTTGATGGCAGATCTTTGTGGATCCGCCATCAAACCAAGAAACTCTTTTCTTTATATTTTGCCTTTCTTTTCCTCTTCCTCTGTCCAACCAGGAAGTCCCGCCTCCTACTCACCCAGTGATTGGCTACTTTATTCATTAGTGGATGGTTCACAAGAAGTCCTTGAGTATGTGACTCATTCCTTGTCTGCAGCCCCTCCCAGGAGAACAGAATTAACCTCAGAATACAAAATATCATGGCTATCCACAACAATATAGAGGTGGAATATCTCTTTAGCAACCAAGCATATGCTCAGATACAAAGTAAGTCTCAACAGATAATAAAGTTGAAATAACCTTATGTATTCTATCAGACCATCAAGGATTCAAACTGGATTACAACAACAGAAATGACAGGAAATCTATAACTCATGTAAACTGAACAACTCTCTACTGAATGTCTCATAGCTCAAAACAGAAATACAGAAAGAAATTAAAGATTTCCCTATATTTCAATGGAAATGAAGGCAAAAAATACCCAATCTTGGGGGTCACAATGGGAGTGGTATTAAGAGAAAAGTTCATAGCATTACCCATCTTCATAAAGAAATAGGAGAGATCTCAAACTCATACTCTTGATGGAAAAATATTGAGTAAATACTCACAAACCAATTCCAAAATACATCAAAAAGATCACCTATCATTCTTAAGTAGGCTTCATTCCAGAGATGCAGTGATGGAACATATATAAACATAAGTCATACAAACTGACAAAAAATACACATGACCATCTCATTAGATTCTGGAAACATCTTTGACTCCTGTCACATAAGTAACAGAGGACTGCCTTGTCTGGCCTCAGTGGGGGAGGATGCACCTAATCCTGTAGAGACTTGATGGTTCAAGGAAGGAGGACAGGGTGGTGAGGTGGGAGTAGGTGAGTTGGGTGAAGTGAATGGAACGGTGAGGGGGAGCGAATCACCCTCTCATTGGCAAAGGGAAGGGGGAATAAGGTGAAGAACTCTTAGATGTGGTACCGGGACTGGGGACAATATTTGAAATGTAAATAAATATAACAATTTTAAAAAGATACTAAAACAAAAAAACAAAACAAAACAAAACAATAAATATTCCCTTTTTATACAAAATTTGATGATACCATGACCTTACAATTTTACTAGTAGGTTCTTCGTGCTTATCCATAAGTGTGCAGTATTGTGGATAAGCATATCACATTATTTCTCATAACTCTTCAATGCAGATAATGGAACTGTATTCCCATTATCAACTAGGAAATGGGAATAAGAAGCTATAAGGTACTCATTTTAAAATATTCATATGCTGACTCTTAGCAAAAGCATTTATATTTCAGAATAATTGCTATTCACCTGCTTAGAAAGTAGTAGTGTATAAAATCTCCAATGTGAAAATGATAGTTATGCACTTGGGAGGCAGAGGCAGGCAGATTTCTGAGTTCGAGGTCTACAGAGTGAGTTCCAGGACAACCAGGGCTACACAGAGAAACCCTGTCTTGAAAAACAAAACAAAAAAACAAAAAACAAAAAAAGAAAAGAAAATGATAGTTATGAATCTAAAGCTATCTTAATTTTTATTTTATATTTAGATAAACCCATGTTTATGTGGTAGGGCTACATACAAAACCACAAAAATAATTTTGCTTTTGTATCAAGTAAGAAAAAAAAAAACATCAAGCTAAATGGAACAAAGAAATATCTCAGTTAATCTCATTGAATGCTTTACTTCAATTACTTAATTGGACCCACAGTGACATTTTTCTGTGATATCTCTGATGAGTGATTCCATGTTTGTTTTTCTTAGGAGATTTCTGATGATTTATAATAAACTGATTCTTAAAATTTGAAAGTGGACATCTTCTCCTTCACGTCCAGGGAGACAGAAACTATTCCTCCGGTACAATTACCCAATATATGCCATGAGAGCTGATTGTACACTCTGAGGATATTATCTTCATATGTGAGAACATTCTACATTCATTACATTTAGCTTTTGAAATTATTCAGTCCCATCTCTATAAGTGGAATGTATGAGTATAGGGCATAGGAAGGTTGATAAAAAAGGGTTGCAGTTACAGAAGTTTCCTGGAGCTATCAGTAGGAAGTGTTGTAGGGAAGGATCAGCTTATCATGATAACAAATCTATGCTTATCCCTTTAATTAATCTAACAATACAGAGAAATGAGCTAACTTATTTGTCTATTGAACCGCAGCACTACCGGCACAGAAGAATCTCCTTTTTAAAATATACTTTTGATCACTTTGCGATTTAAATCCCAGTCTCTCAAATTATTATAAAGAACATGTTCAGTTTAAAATATGAGACCAAATGATGAGATTTCTTGTAAGTTAAATACTCTCACCTTGTGGAGCTTAAATCTGCTTTCAGCTGGAAACTCTCCAAGGAAACAAAATATATGTGGCTGATTTTATTTGGGGGGGTCTCTAATTATTCTGTTGGAACAGCAGTAGTGTTATTGAAATTGGCAGCATTGTAAATTGGGCGTACATGCTGTGGTAAGTGGTTAAAAATGATTTTCTAGTGAAATATTTTCAAGTGACCCCAAGAAATTCCCATTTAGGGTACTCCTGATAAATGTTGAGTTTTAATGCAGTTTTACTTACTTGTTGTTTCTCATATTGATGGTTCCTCTCTCATGCTCAAGGAGTTTGTCTCTAGAATTTTTTTTTTTTTTTTGGCACTTCTTGCCAATTCTGAATGACTCATGCAGATGCCATACTGAAGTATTATTTGGAACTAACAGCTCTCCCACGAGAAGTTGGCACGCATGGCTCCTTCCTACAAATTCAGACGGTTTAGGGTTTAGAGTAACTGATACTAGCTAAGTACCACTTCACAAACCCCAAACATAAATTATTTTTTCTAAACTGTACCGATTCATCTTAAAATTCTTCCATAAACACAAAACTTGGGAGGAAGTGCAGTGTTTATTCCATGGAACTCACATTGTGTGTTCTAAGTGGTTTAAACCTCACCTTCGCTGTGTGTGAGTTTTCCTCTAAGATGCTCTACTCTGAAAAACAAACCTAGAGTCTGCTCTCTCCTTTTGTGATCAGAAAATGTCCTGTTGTAGGAGAGGGCATATTCAGGGATGTTAATATTATAGGGCAACATTAACATTAATGCTCAATAGCTGTATCAAATATCAAACTGTAAATCAGCTAAATTTATGGCAAACAAATTCTCTAGAGGAGAATCAAAGAATGACAAGAAATCCAACACTTCAATTATGCTGAATATCTGCAGGAATATGTATGTTTACTAATGATTACATTTAAATAAAAATACTTAAACGGTTAAAAAGAATTGAACTCGTTACTTTTCTAAAAAAAAAAAAAAATTCAAACTGCAATTTGCTTTGCTGCAGATGCCTCCTTGATATTGACTCTTAGCAGAACACTCAGCGTAGTCAATGAGCTGATTCCAGAGATATTTCAGGAACTAGTTCGTGCTGAAGGGAGGGACTGCAGTAATTAGAGCATCTCTTCTACACAATTGTAACTTATTAGAGACAGTACCTTAAGTGGCAGAATCTGGTAGGACAATTTGTACTTATTCTCAGAAGTGCCAATATATTCGTTCTATGTCTGTGTGGGTATGGGACAGATTCCATGTGATGTTTCTGAATTTACCTTTGCTTTTTTGATGGAAAATATAGTTTCTTACACACATGAACCTACTACTTTTGAACATGATTTTATACAAACAGGAAGGTTAATAATTATGTGTTGCAGGTAATATTTAGAAACAGCGTCCTGTACGGCTTGTTCCCACGCAGCCGCCATGTTCTTGCTGCTCCTCAGCTCTAACCCGAGTTCTGGCTAGCTAGATGCACTGTCCCTGACACCCATGAGATGCCAGCATAGTGGCTGGTTCTGCAAATCCATCATGATGACTACAATGCTTGGCTGAGCCCAGGCCATTCCCGCTATGTCCACTGTACCTGATAGAATAAAGACACTTAATGCTTAAATATTATTCAATAGATTTATATATTTGGAAATGTTCAATTAACAAGATGCCCTCACAGTTAGAATTGTTGCTCGACTATCTAACCTAGATATTATAACGTACTTAGACTGCTAGAGACACGCGTACAACCGCAGCCATCTTCTCTCCTCTGCCTCCTTTTTCTCTCTCCTCCCCTTACTCTCCTTCTTTCCTCCCAACTCCTCACTCCACCTATCTTTCACAGTGCCCAATGACAGAGCTTTATTGCAAATACAGCGGGAAAATATCCCACTACAATTTTGCTAGGAAAGAGCCATTATATCTACTTAATAAATGTTTCTGGAACTAAATCAATTTTTGAACTTTTTTCTCCAAATAGGAATGGAAAAACAATGAAACAGAAGGCTATAAGCTATTGTAAACAGGCAGCTTCTGTGGAAATTTACCAGCCCAAGTAGTCATAGGTCTTATAAATAGGCAGCCTAGATGGACAGTACCAATTAGACAAGGACAAGTGAATCATAGGCAGAGTCATAGTGACCTGTCCCCTGAAACTTCACCCTGTTCTGAATGGTATTTGTACTCCCCCTGAACGCCTATGCTCCGGTGTCATTCCCTTCCCCACGTCCTGCCTTTTTGTGTTTATAAACCCCTATGTGAATAAGTACATTACAATGTGATTTAAACAATTAAATTTAAAAAAAAATGAGAAAAAGGAAAAAAAAAAGGAATGGGGACAATGTTTCAATCAATTTCATGTTCTGACTTAGCCGATCCTCACAGTAAGTGTGTCTCATAGATACTTTGAATTTACACACTGAAACAATTACACATTGACACAACGTGGAATTAAACAACATTTTAAGTCATATTAGAGTAATAGCTGACCTCAAGACTAATAGTATAAAATACAGCTTCACCTTTATCTATGAAATAAATAAAACATTGCAAATTTAAAAGTCATGGGCATCTTTACTTCACTTATAATTAAATCATTTTTCAAGGACCAGTATTCATAAGGAAACTGTTCAGAAAAGCCAAATGAAAAAAAAAAAAATGAAAACATTGGAGTACTACAGAGTGAGAGACAGGATGCAATACATCTGGAAAGATAAAGTCAAAGACCCTTGTCTGTAGCTTCTTGCCTTCTGTACCTGTGAATTACGTATACTATGTCTGGATGAGGCCAAAATTTCAGAAAATAGACAGGTAGGGCTACAGGCTTAGCATCTCAGGTATTTTCTTCCAAGCAAAAGATACTGTGATGTGGCTAACAGAAGGGTGGTTTTACCGCTTGGAATATTTTGAAATATTGTGTTTCATATACTATAGAATGTTGAAAACACAAAAGTCTTAAGTTACAAAGATAATTTTCCTGAGCTTTAAAATAGTAAGGATGACTCAGACCCAACTGGAGATAGGCCTTGCAAACACTGTATATTGCATGTATGTTCAACTATCTGCCCAATTATGTTTACTGCTTTGGCCATAGCCACTGACTTCATACCCCTTCACTGCCTTTTTTTCTGGACTCTTGCAGGGCTGGACTCTGGCAAGAGAGACATTAAAAGAGTACCCCACCATACCTGGTTGTAGTCTACATGCTTAGCCTCATCATTTAAAATCTTCTTCACACTCAGTAATCTCGATTTTATTCAGAAGCATGCGTTTGGACATCCATGTACAACATTTCCCTTTGCATTTATCTATCTTGCTCTAGTTATGCTGTCTTCATTATATCTTGGCTATATCTACTTAAAATGTGTCTAAACAGGTGGAACAAGACACAATGTATACCCATGTGTAGGAAAAAAACGCGCGGGGGGTGGGGGCCTCTTGGGCCCGCGGCCACGCAGTAAGAATCCACAGACCAGCTGCCCGTGGGAGGGCAGAACTCGCAGGCCGGTGCTTGAGTCGGCCCACTAGGCGGCAGGACAGAGTCCAGGGCTGGGTAACGGGGCTTTTCCTCAGTGAAGGTTCCCACATATTCGAGAAGGTCTAGGGTCCCAGATGCTGGAAGCAGGCCCAAGAAAACACGTGGAGTGGGTTTCCAAGGAGTAGCTTTATTATCCATGAGAAGGTAGTTGGATCTAGATGTGTGTGCGCCCCACAGAGCCTGGGGAAACCTCACTTTATATAGCGGGTGGAAAGGAGGAGGGGCCAGGGAGGAATAACTTAATTATCTAGGCCTTCTGACCTTTTTAATATGTAAATCTCAAGGCAGAGGACTGTTAGTCACACCCTCTACCTGTGTCTTACATGACTGAAGGTACAGGTTAAATGGAGATGAGACCATGTATCAGGGCCCTGGGTTCTGGAGGCGTGGCCAAACACCTGCAGTCTCATGGTTCCAGGCTCATGGCAACCCAAGATGCCCTTCCACGGCCCAACACCCATGGTCACTGTTACCTCTCTTGACTAGAGCCATGCTGAATGAGGAATATGATTTCCAGTAATCCTTACACTTCCTTCTTTCCCTTTGACATATATACCTATGCTAACCTCTCCTTTCCATTTAAATACTTGATATCATCTCAATACATATGTGGTACCATGGCTTGGGGTCTTACTTTATAAAGTAAAAGAAGCAGAGGCAGGTCTTAGAAGACTCTCACTCTTATATTATGACACATATGTTACCTTATCTTTAAACCAGAGGTGGTCTAGCCATGTTCTTATCTAATATAGCTGATATTCCTTTCCCTGTTATATTATCAACTCAATTATATCCTGTTTATAATGTTTTACTACCACATATTTGAAATGAAAGTTTACATATATCTTTCCATAATTTTAAACAAACTGCGGTAAGCACTTAAATATTCATGATCTTTGCAGTTATGCAGTAGCTGATATATATTTGAGGTATGAAAATAAACCTCATAGAAAAGTCCAAACTGATTACTTTCACAGTGAGATAGAAGCATTCTATTGAAGGTCTAATGAACGACCAGTGTGCTTATTTGTTCAAAAAGCCTTCCTCAGTTATTGTTTTATAAATATTCTGCAGGGCAATGTTATCATATAATGAATATTATTTATTGACTTTTAAGTATAAGGGATGCATAATTTTTCTGTCTTAGCCAGCTGACATATTGATTCTCAGTTTCCTACTTTAACATAAAATTCTCGATCATATTTTTATTATATACATATCAAAACTTTTCACTTCATAAAATAAGTATTGAGTTAATGTAAAAAGAAAGTTTACCAATCCTATATTAGTTTATTATGTATGTTAATATCAGATATGCTAATTATTTTCTTTTGTTTAAGGTCAACTACCTGACTCGAATCAGCTTAAGGAAGCAATAGAGATGATAGGCAGAGATGTTGCCTGTGAGGCTGGACATAATGCAACTGCAGTGACAAAGCAAAGAGAACTCAGTACTCATGCACAGTTCACTTCCCCCATGAATCGAGTTGAGATTCCTAGCTCATCAAATTCTGATTTCCTATATTAGGTTGGGATATTATTTCATTGATGCCTTCTGAAACTATCTCATAGTATACCTATTATTCTTCCTACTTGCTAAATCCAATTAGGTGGTAATGAAGATTAACAAACCAGTCAAATGAATGGCAGAATAATGTAACATTTAAAATGCTACTCTAAGGATTATATGCAAGTAATTGCATAATGTCTGAGTCCATGCCAGCACACTCAATATTATACTATACATACAAATAAAAATTGATCAACCCCCACCTATGTGTAACAAATATTCTGATATGTAAAAAATTAAAGTATTATATATATATATAATATATATATATGAATACTTATCTATGATAGCCTAATTTTTAATTAATTAATTTTATTTTTATTATTCTCTTGTATATTACATCTTGATTACAGTCTTCCAGTCTCTTGCTTCCTTCTTTCCTCCCTAGACCCAATTCTCCTTAAATTGCCCTTCAGAAAAGAGAAGCCTCACAGAGATATCAAACAAAAATGGCATAACAAGTTAAAATAAGACTAGGTAAACCTTACATACCAAGGCTTGACAAGGTAACTCAGTAGAAGGAAGTGCCCCCAAAGATCAAATGAGTTAGAAACATCCCTGCTTCCACTGTTAGGAGACCCATTTTTCCAAGCAGATTCCTGATGTTTTATCTCTGATAATAGTCTGACTCTTCTTCCAGAATGTTCCCTGAACTTTGGGCATAGGCTTTTTTTTCCTATTATTTATGATATATCATGATATATAAACGATCTACTACTGGGCTTCATTTTATCTATTCATTTATATGAATATCTATATCTATCTCTCTAGTTTTTTTTTTAGATGAGTATGTATGAATATTTATGTATGAACTTTCTTTGTGAAACTGCTATATGACCAAGAAATAAAATCTCCTGGAAATATACTGAAAGAATCTAATCAGAACAGAATAAAGACATCTGAACTACCATGTTTGTTGTGGTGTCATTTCACAACAGCCATGTAATGATATTAGCCTAGGTATCCATCAACGAATGAATGCATAAAAACCACTATATATAAATATGTATGTTTATATATATATAACATACAATTTAAAGTAACATTTTATTCTTGTAAGAGAAGAATTGAATTTAAGAAAATGTAAGAATTTAAGAATGCAATTTAAGAAAAATTGATGGAAATCAACACTGTTATACTGAAAATGAAAGTTGTACCTAAGCCGGCGGTGGTGGCGCACGCCTTATCCCACACTGGAGGCAAGCAGCGATTTCTGATTCGAGGCAGCCTGGTCTACAGAGTGATTTCCAGGATAGCCAACTTCACAGAGAAACCCGTCTCGAAAAACCAAAAAAAAAAAAAAAAAAAAAAAAAAGAAAGTTTACTAGAAAGACAAAATCTGCTTTTCACTAAAAAACAGATTTAACAGAGGGTGAGGTGTCAAAAAGAAGTGGAACTGTTTGGGAAGAAAAAGGAAACCAGTGAGGAACCAGGAGAATATATTTTCGAGAAAACACGATAAAAGTAGAAGAGAATGTTTAAACAGAATGTCATTGAAAACCGGCTATCCTTATACAAACAATAAAAGACAAAGTTATAAAGGCAACTCACATTTATGAGCTAATCATATAACATTCTGAAACTACTTTTATAGATTAAATTACCAGTAATGCCTTGAAGATTTTTACACATTTAAAAGGATAAAGAAGAACACATGCTTGAAGTATGAACTGAATATTTTTAAAGTTAGATCTCAAAACACAGCTGTGTCAGGGTACAATAACTAGAAATCTCTAATGCTAATAAATATGCTAATATCTTTCTCATTCTGGGAAAGATTTGATAATTTGCTTAAAAATAGCTGCAGAAAAGAATTAATCAATCTGATAATCAAATCCCATATACGAACACTGCCACTTAAATTTTCTCTACAGATCTTTACTTAATCATTTATTGACCTTGTAGTTATTTATAAATGTGTACTTTATTGATTATTCTTCACAATCATAAATAATTTTATATTCTTAATAACTTATTCAATTACTATTTTGAGGGCAGCTATTCCTATTAAACACAAATTCTGCTCTGATTAGTTATGTTAACAATACCAAAGGACCTAAAATTTTAAAGTAACAAATGGTCTGTACTTCAAATATTTTAAAACTTATACCAATCAATATTAGTCACTCTGTAAACTACAGTAGACTTCAAAGTACTTTTTCTACAAAAATGACTGACTATGTTTACCTGTCTTTACTATATTCCTTATAGTGACATCTCTGGTCACAATTTGAAAAGTGAGGAAGTAGTATTATAAACAGAACATGACTTCCTGCTGGATGTGGGCTCTATAAGTTCCCTCTCCCTACTGTCGGGCATTTCATCTAAGGTCCCTCCCTTTGAGTTCTGAGAGTCTCTCAACTCTTAGATCTCTGGTGCATTCTGGAGGGTCCCCCCAACATCCAACCTTCCTAGGTTGCCTATTTCCATTCTTTCTGCTGGCACTTGAGGCTTCAGTCCTTGTCGCTCACCTAAAATGAGGGAGGGAGTTGCCATTCCACAGTTAAAACTCTGACCCATAATTGTTCCTGTTTGAAAGAACTACAGAGATGAAAATGGAGAAGAACCTGAGGAAAAAAAGGTCCAGCAACAGGCCCAAAATGGGATCCAACTCAAGGGGAGGCCCTAAGGCCTGACACTATTGCTGAGCCTATGGAGAGCTCACAAAAATGGGACCTGTTAATTTAATAACTCTGTCTGGGGGTCCATTTTCAGTTCAAGCCATGTACTTTGGCTGCCAACATGTTGATATTGTTAAAGACAAGCTTTAACATGATGGGCAGGAATAAAATATTTCTAGGACAGAAAGGGCTAACATGATCAAGCTTCATGTTACTATTGATCCTACAGAATCAAGCTGTTTATATTGTATAGAATATATCTGTTTACAGAACATGGTCATATGGTCATATCTCTATTATATAACATCTTACATTTTATGTTAACAATTGTTACTTTGAAAAGCATATCAATTCATTTTTGTTATATTTTATGAAATCATTGTTATCAGAATGCTATATTTATTATCTAAAGTTTAATTCAAAAGGGAAATTTATAAATGACAAATTAATAATTTTAAGGATTCTAATAAAATGTCAGCTGTTTCCTTTGATTACATATTTGAAATTAGAGATAATGAGGCACATCATAGTGTCTGTTACCTTTTCTTTTTCATACAAGAAGAAACCAATGAAAATGACTTAATTATATTTACTAATAAAGATTAATAGAGACAGGAACATTCAACAACCTTTTAATAAATTCATAAATTACATCAACATATTTTCTGTTACATATTTTTATACATATAGCAAAATATCACCATAAAAGCACTGATAAAGTATAAAATTATGGCATAATAATGTATTGATGTATAATAAATTATTTGTTAAATATAGCCTAAATCATTGAGTTTCTTAAACAGTTCTGAACTCTAAAGGAGTTCTTACAGGATAAACCTCAAAAGATAAGATAAGGCATCAATTAGAAGATCTTACTTTATGTATTCTAATTAACTGGATTTATGCCTATAATTAAAGTTCACTCTGCTTGATCAGATGTTTTACAACACTATGTTGAGTTTTTGCTGTGTACCAGAAACTAGGATTAGGTGAATGAATAAAAATTATAGAGTTTATTCATGTTCTAACATGAGAAAGCAAAATTGCATTAGAATATACGTACTTTAAAAATGTAATGTATATTGAAAACTCATATCTAGAAATCTTGTTTATGTGTTATAGGGTATATGTCACATGACAATGTGATGTTTGATATTCCATCAAATTAACTTCGATTCCCTGCTTTTCCTTTCTCTGCAGATTTAGATCTTTGGTCAATCCCCCTTTTTTTTGGGGGGGGGAGCAAGGGCAGTTTATTCACAGTCCATCATAGAAGGAGGTTAGGGCAAGGAACTCAAGCAGAGGCAGCAATCTGGAGGCAAGAACAGAAGCCATGAAGGAGTGCTGCTTACTGGCTTGCTCTCCATGGCTTGTTCAGCCTGCTTTCTTTCTTTTTTTTTTTTAATATGTGTATGTCTTTTTTTAAAAAAATTATTTAGTTATTTAAATCACATCATAATTTACGTATTTACACAGGGGTTATAAACACAAAAATGCAGGATGTGGGGAAGGGAATAGCACCGGAGCATAGGTGTTCAGGGGGAGTACAGATACCTTTCAGAACAGGGTATCAGCTGGGTGTAGGTTCAGGGGACAGGTCACTATGACTCTGCCTATGATTCACTTGTCCTTATCTAAGTTGGTACTGTCCACCGAGGCTGCCTATTTATAAGACCTATGACTACTTGGGCTGGTAAATTTCCACAGAAGCTGCCTGTTTACAATAGCTTATAGCCTGCTGTTTCAGTGTTTTTCCACAGAGACCCAAGACTTGGTGTTAGCATGCATGTATGTCAGGACTATTTCTGACTTTAGGCCTATGGCTGATTTTAGGCTGACTAACTTTGTGATACAACAGATAGATAATTCGGTAGCAAAACCTATTCAGATACATTATCATAAGTTAGCTATGGAGGACCACAAGACTCAAGATGAGGTTGTTACTTTATCCAGGGTGTTCCTCAAACCCATCTCCACCCAACCTAAAAGAAGAGACTTCCACCCCTAGACCAAGCAGAGAGGGGCTACCCAGAACCTTCTCTGTCTGGTGATCTGAATTCTTGGTCAATCCCCCTTTAAGATCCCTTTGCTTTAAGACAATGTCAATCATAATTTCAGGGGTGGAATGAAAAATTAGTTTAAGAATAATTCCATTACCCTTGCTAGTGATTAGCATATGATAAGCTATGAAACAACTAAGGGACATAGAACATAGACAATCATAATAGATAGGTCGAAACAAAGTGCTGGTACAACATTGGGAAGGGCAATAATTATTTACAGAAAGAAACAATGAACATTGGACAGTCTAGCAATAGATAAAGCTCTAGAATATCAGATAAACACAAACATGATACTAGCACAATAATCAGTAGCATATGAAGATGTCTAATGTTAGTATTTGGTCTCTTTATTATACACATACAAAAATTTCAAACCATTGTTTTGGATTAAATATATGGGCTAGCTTTCAATCCCCATCTTAAACTGTGTACTTTTATTTCTAGATGAATGTCAAATGGGATGTTCATAAAGTAAATGTCTAAGGGTGGTAAATCTGTTGCTTCACACCTAATTCTCTATACCTTTGATGTGCCTGTTCTTGTTGAAATGACACCCTTAGCAGTGTGGGACTGCGTAAGGGTATCCTGGTTCTTTGCTGGGCATGGGCCTAGAACCCCGAGATTCCAAGGGAGAAACGGCAGAAAGTTCGGCCACGCCCCCAGAACTCAGGGTTCTGAAAAGCAGTCCAGTCTCCATGGACCTACATTGTTCAGTCACGTAGACCATTACAGCCCCTTCCAAAGTGCACAGGTAGAGGGTGTAATTACAGGCCTCAGGCCCTAGAGATTTACATACTAATGAAGGTCAGAGGGAGGAGCCAATTAAGCATTCCTCCCCAGACCCTTCCCACTTCTCCCTCCCTATTTAACTCAGGCCTGCCCTGAGTTTCGGGGGGGGGGGGGAGGGGGAGGGTACATCCAGATCCATCCACCATCTGCCATGACAATAAACCCTTTTGGAACCAAGGATTCCTTGTGTCATTGGGGCCTGCCGGGCCTGCCGCCACCAAAGCCTCCAGCCACTGGAACCTGGGACCTTCCTCCAGTATGAGAGACAGGCTGCCTGGAGGCCTCCAGGCAGCCTCCACCTCCAGGTCCTGGGCCGCTACCGCCTGGGCCCAGGGGCCTGCCACTGCGGCCCCCCAGTTTTTCCCACATAGCAGTTGAGAGATAATTATTCCCCCCATGTAAGGAGTCCTGTCTAGTCTTAGATTTTTCTTTTTTTTCCTCTGTGAGCAAGCACTGGCGGGATTCAAACTCGGGAGATACAGACAGACGGCCGCCTCAGACTCCAGAGCGTGGCGACAGCAGCGGTGTGCTATTGCTGTCTGTCTGTCTTAGATTTTTTCAAAACCTACTTTAATAAGTGTTTCTTAATTGCTTCACCCTTCCTTCCAGCCCATCTACCAGAGGAAGGGAAAAGAAAGATTAAGTGGAAATGGGGTGTATGTGTACCTGTGTAGAAGTCGTTATTTGAGGTGACTCCAGTCTTTGTTGTCAAGTTATCAGTCTAGTTCAAAGCACCAAACATGAATCAGTAGCAGTGACTCAATCCAGAAGAAACTGCAAGGCTCTGCTGAAACTGTATGAGTCTACAGAAGTGGCATGAAGCAACCAGAATACCCTGAGAAGTTCTCTGGAGTACTTTTCTCTCCAAGTCACTGCAAGTGAAGATCAGCAAAGACCAGCGAAGTGTTGCATAGCAAACCAATGCAAGAGTGTCCTCTTACTCTGGGTACTATTATATTTATACTATTTCTAAACATACACCCTCTCAAATATCTGCTCCAGCAAAGTATCACATTCCCCTTTATAAGACAGCTTCCAGGAAAACATTAGTTGACAAAACTGAGTCTCCAAAGAAACCAGAAAATTCTACTTTAGCATGGCTGCTTGAAGCACATGGCTGAATTTCTATAAAAACTTCCTTGACTCAAGTGATGATTGCTGATGTGTCAAAATTATGTTCCATTGCCATAGGTAGTATATATCTAATGAAATACTAATGCAGAGGAACAAAAGCCTAATCCATTTTTCAAATCTTTGTACAATTTTGAGTTTCTTTCTCATACTTTTGTTCCTGGTAATAATAAATAAAGATAGATATAGATAGATAGATAGATAGATAGATAGATAGATAGATAATAGAAAAAGGAACAAAATGGTCTTATTTGCAACTGAGCCCTATACATATTACCCTTGCTGAATCTTTATTTTGAGTAGTTTTCCTCCACCAGTAAAATATCTGAATGAACAGGCATCCTGGATTCTATACACCAGAGATTTTGACAGAAGAGTTCCTATGGAGTCTTAGTCTTAGGAAGCTATTGTGGAGGCAAAATTTGGTGTAGAGTCACCAGCTGTGTAGCTGGCAGTAAGAATCCTATCAATGATGTATAGACTGCTGACAACGTCTGGAAAACGGTAATGGAACCAGAATTATGTGTTTCACAGATGTAGAGATGTCTTAGTAAACTGTAGACTGGTTCTTATAAATATATCAGGAAATTCAGAGATTTAAAGAAAATACTAATTATACATTGAAAAACACATGAATGAGGTGGATGAGTTTTCTGAGTACACTTGAGGAGTTGGATGGAGGAATAAAAGATTTAAAAAGGAAAAATAATACATCAACCATTAATTCAAAGTGAAGTATGGAAGTGAGAGCTTTTTGTCAGTCTTAAAATAATATTCTGTCTCCAGTAGCTAATGACCAGAAGCTAAAGATCAGATATAAGATACTATCATAAATATAGCTGCAGAAAAAGATATATTTTCTTTCCAAAGCCTACCTTTCGAAGAGAGGAACATCAGAGTTGGTATGAATATATATGGCACTAAGCCTTGAAAAATCTAAATATGTGACTCAAATCACATATTTGTAAGATGATAAATGTATTTCCCACTCATAAACCATACCTATCTCATAATATAAAACCATTATTAATTATCAAAACAATAACCTATGTCAAATCATCACACATCCAAGAAAGGAATGAGATTCTAGAATTAGAATATACATAAGCCAAATGACACCTAGCAGAAGATAGATTCATATGTATAGAAATGAAAGTTTCTGTAATTAAGGATTGAGGAAGAAACATTTCATACTATCAATGTGTGGGTTCTGTTAGCTACTTTTCAATTGCTGTGACAAAATATCATGATCAAAGAAACTTATATAATAAAGCATTACATTGTGTTTACAGTTTCAGAAGTTTAGAGGTTAAGATGGCAAAGAAAAGACATGGTTACATGAATAGCTGAGGGATCACATCTTAATGAGAAATTATGACATAGAGAGGAAGGATACTGAGAATAGAGAAATCTTTGAAATTTAAAAGTGATGGCCATGTTGAGCATCAATGGGAGGAAAGGCCCTTGGTCCTGTGAAGGCTCAATGTCCCAGTGTAGAGGAATGCCAAGGCAGGGAGGTGAGAGTAGGTGGGTGGGTGGGGGATACTCTCATAGAAGCATGGGCAGTGGGCATGGATAGGGGATTTTTTGTGGGGGAATCTGGAAAGGGGATAACATTTGAAATGAAATAAAGAAAATAGCCAATAAAATGTACTAAAAAAATGAAATTGTATTCCCAGTGATATGCCTCCTTCAACAAAGCCACACCTTCTAATTCTTCCCCAACAGTTTTACAAACCGAGAGCCATGTATTCAAACAAATGACCATGTGGGGTGGAGCAAGGAGGGTAATTCTCATTTAAAACCAGCAGAGGGGTGTTATTCTACAGTTCAGTATTTATCACAGAGTCAAGAACCTTAAGAGAAAGAAAGAAACAAACAAACAAACAGGAAGCAAATTTGTTCATGCTAGGCTGTGAACAAAAGAAGAAAGTGACCCAAAGGTGATCTCCTACATTCAGTGAGATAGAAATGGCAGAATTATGGGACAGTAACAATAAGACCAGAATAATACAACAGATTCTTTTCTAAAGAATGTTCTTGGTTTGGGTGTCTCCCAGTATAATATGATTATGCCACAGAGAAGACAGAAATGATTTTACAGGTTAAGCTATTATTGGGCTAAGCTTACTGATACTAATGAAGAACAATATAAAATACCTTGAATTTATAAATTCTGATGTTTATATTTGACCATAAAGAGCACAGATACAAAACAGATTAAAGGAGTGTAATGTGGAAGGCAAGCAATCAGGTTTTACTAGATTAATCTAGAGATATATTCAACAGAACACAGAATAAGACGCAAACAGCCAACAATAAATCAAGAATAATATGACAAAAACAAACCTTGAGTTGAAAATTAAGAATGAAATATAAAGAATGTAAAATAACTTCACCCAAATTAATTTACTTTTACATATTTATTAATTTACAAAAAGAATTTATGGTTTTAGGAATCAGACAGAAATGCCAAAGCAAATTTCTTTTACTCTGACATGTGCCAGGTTTTAGATGGAGAATTTAACAAAGGCTGGGGAGATAGTTAAGATGGCAGAGTTTGATACCAGACCACCAGTTTAAAGCTGACATGTCGGTATGTGTCCGTTCTCCAGGGAAGAAAAGGGGGGGGAGTGAGGGGAAGGGGGGAGAAGGAGAGGGAAGGAGAGAGAGAAGAGAGAGGGAGAGAGAGAGAGAGAAAGAGAGATGAGTAGATGGCTTGGACTTTGCTAGTAAGCCACAGAACTTGAATAAGCAAATTTTGTTAGTTAATTAGGTTTAATTAGAGGCAGATGCACACAAAAAGAACATGGAAAGTGATTAAAGATGTTGATCTGTAGCTGGTGTGAGTGCACATGCATGCATACACACATACCATGCTAAGAATTTATGGTTTTAGGAATCAGACAGAAATGCCAAAGCAAGTCCTTAGATTTCAGCGGGCACAATGAAATTACGTTGAGTCCCTTAACCTGCTATCTGTGTATGTAATTGAAGTTAAGCAGTAAATCAGTGATAGTGGGCTGTTATTGTTTTTCTTTCATGGAATAATAGCCATCACAGAAGTAGAGATCATATTATAAGAAGGCTCAAACTATTAAACCATTCCCAGACTAGAAGGAAAAGAAAGCATATAGTACAACTAAAGATGCAAGAATATACAGCTCACTTTTAGATTAAAATGCTTCTGTAGACCCTTCATACCTTCTTTAATTCAAAGATTTTGATAATATCCAAACAGATGACACATACAGCCTGCAAGTGAACTGAAACAAGCTTAATTCTAGAGTTGACTCTAACTGAGAGCACCTTGTCAGGTGTGGAGTCTTTGTTACAATAAATAAATAAAATATATCAAGTGCTTGGTACCTAACCATTGATCTGAAACATTCTTTTGCCCATTTTTTAACAAGAAAAATCAGAAGAGTAGAATCATCTCAAAAAGAAAACACCAATCACATTTATAGTCCTAGATTTTGTGAAACTCTGTCCTTGTCATAATATAGTTCAAAGGACTATAGTCTATATACAGTACAGAATTTCTTTAACTAAATTCTGTTGGTAACAAATTGGTAGAATATGTTGAACAAAAAGCAGTAAATAAATCAAAAGCCTTAGTAAATCATGTATTCCAAATAAAGAGAACTACCCAGTAAAGATTTAGGGATCTATTATCTCAGTGAATGATTAGAAAATTCAGACTGTTTTAGAATACTGGAACTCAGGGAAGAGGGAAAGAGAGATCTGGGAGGGAACCAGGACAGGGAGTGGGAGAGGGGAACATTATCTGGTATTGGGTGGAGGAAAACGACTGAAACTCTGAGGCCCAGCAGAAAGAATGGAAACAGGCAACCTCAGGAGGTAGGGCGTTGTGGGGGACCTACAGAATGTACCAGAGACATGAGAGGTAAGAGACTCTTAGAACTCAAAGGGAGGGACCCTAGATGAAATGCTCTGCAGTGGGGAGAGGGAACTTGTAGAGCCTACATCCAGCAGAAAGGTAGAGCATCATGTGAGGGATGGGCTTGCTATTCCAAAGTCAAAACTTTGACCCTTAATTTTTCCTGTCTGAAAGAACTGCAGGGATGGAAATGGAGAGGAGCCTGAGTAAAAGAAGGTCCAGCCACAGGCCCAAAGTGGGATCCAGCTCAATGGGAGGCCCCAAGGCTTGTCAGTATTACTGAGGCTATGAAATGCTCACAAAAAGGGACCTATCATGACTGCCATCTGAAAGACCCAACAAGCAGTTGAAAGAGTCAGATGCAACCTCACACCAGTCAGAATGGTTAAGATCAAAAACTCAGGTGACAGCAGATGCTGGCAAGGATGTGGAGAAAGAGGAACACTCCTCCATTGTTGGTGGGATTGCAAGCTGGTACAACCACTCTGGAAATCAATCTGGTGGTTCCTCAGAAAATTGGACATGGCATTTGAGGACCCAGCTATACCACTCCTGGGCATATACCCAGAAGATGCTCCAACATATAACAAGGACATTTGTTCCACTATGTTCATAGCAGCCTTATTTATAATAGCCAGAAGCTGGAAAGAATACAGACGTCTTTCAACAGAGGAATGGATACAGAAAATGTGGTACGTCTACACAATGGAGTATTCACTCAGCTATTGAAAACAATGAATTCAAGACATTCTTAGGCAAATGGATGGACCTAGAAAACATCATCCTGAGAGAGATAACCCAATCACAAAAGAACACACAAGGTATGCACTCACTGGTTATTGGATATTAGCCCAAAAGCTCAGATTACTCAAGATACAACTCACAGACCACATGGATCTCATGAAGAAGGAAGACCAAAGTGTGGGTGCTTCCATCCTTCTTAATGGAGTAACAAAATACTCATGTGAGCAAATATGGAGACAAAGCATGGGACAAAAACTGAAGAAGGTGCCATCCAGTGACTGCTCCACCTGTGTATCCATCCCATGTGCAGTCACCAAAGGTAGACACTGATGTGGATGCCAGGAAGTGAATGCTGACAGGAGCCTGATCTAGCTGTCTCCTTAGAAGTCTGCCAGAGCCTGACATATACAGAGGTGGATGCTCACAGCTAACCATTGAACTGATCGTGGGGTTCCCAATGAAGGAGTGAGAGTGAGGACTGAAGGAGCTGAAAGGGTTTGCTGTCCCATGAGGAGAGCAACAATACCAGCCAACCAGAGCTCTCAAGGTCTAAACCACCAGCCTGGGAGCACATAGGGAGGGACCCATGGCTCTAACTGTGTATGTAGGGGAGGATGGCCTTGTCAGCTTAAGTTGGAGAGGAGGTCCTTGGTCCCATGAAGGCTGAATGCCCCAGTGTGGGGGAATTTGAGGGTGGGAGTAAGTGGGTGGGGGCACATCCCATAGAAGCAGGAGGAGGGGAGATGTGATAGGGGGTTCCTGGGCAGGGGGGATGGGGTAAGGGGATAACATCTGAAATGTACATAAAATATCCAATAAAAAATAAATTAAAAAATTTTAAAAAAATGAATGAACTTAAACATATAAAATCAAAATGTAAAAAAAAAAAAAATACTGAAACTTCCCCTTTAAGGTAAAAATATACTTGAATTGTAAGTTGAGAAAACAAACAAACAAAACAAACTAAAATTTTTACAGTGCTTCATAAGGAATTGTAGATATTGTATTCCTCAAATCCACAAGCTTGACCATATTCCAGTCACTGTTCTCTAGTCACATGCCTCTGTCAGTTGTATGAATCTTGAAAGCTCCGTTTCCACATACCTTCTTCACTAATTCTCTTGCTTTCTCTCAATATCCTTCTAAGAAAATAAATTAATGACATCAAATTTGAATTAACACACATTATATTCCCCATGCTCTCCCACTAAATGGCTTCAGTCTATTTTTTTTTCATTTATTATTTAAAATGTTGTACCTTGCATTTATTAATGTGCATAAAATTTTACGCATTTTAAGTGTTTTGAATTGAGATAAGTCTTTTTGTCTCTGATAAAATGTAACATATCAAATTTTCCATTACTGCTATTTACCCAGAGCCTTGAACAATTATAGACATATACCAAATGGTGAATGATTTCACAATGAATATTTTTGCAAGTGTGTGTGTGTGTGTGTGTGTGTGTGTGTGTTTGCTTGCTTGTGTAGGACTGAATAGAGTGGTGTATCTCTAAATTATTGGATTGTGTGCAGTGACCTGCATAGGTTCTGATATAGAAATTCCTTTCTCATGACAGAGCATCAAGTGCTTTTTTCTGTTGATCTATTTTTCTAGTCCTTGACTATTTTTATGGAACAAATCAAAAGAATAAACATAAAGCAAATAATCTTAAGTGAAAATATTTTCTTTAGGAAAGTTTTGAAGGCAGAGTTAATGTTTTGTGTCTAAGTGAATAGTTATGCCCAAGCATATTTTATTAGCTATAGTACCAAAGGAAATCCAGGAATGAGAGAAGAGAAATTGACATCTTGTAAGACAATATGCTAAATTAATTAGTGCTTTGAAAACCCACTAAATATAGTAGAGTATCATCCTTGTAACACAACATAAATATTATACATAGCAAGGACCTGACATTCATAAAGGAAATACCATGGAAATAGATTCCATGTGTACTCAATGTTTGAAGAAGATGGTACATGTTTTCATTGTTTAATTTTGAACAATTCAGAACAGATTAACAGAAGAAAGTATAAATGATTAATTGCCCACTTATTTAGAAATTATTCATATAATTTAGGTCTTTTTGCTAGGACTCTAATTAAAAGAATACAAAGTGTCACACAGTGAAGTCTCAATTATCAATGTATAATTTTCCAGTCTTTTTATTGTGTGACATGTGTTTTAAATCATAAAGAAATTGTTCTGTGCTAAGAAGAACATTTCTGGGTGTCAGATTCTGTTTCCATTTCTAACCTCTGTCTATCCAGGTGTTCCCACATGTGTATATTTACCACCTGCAGATCCCAAAATTGGCAGGCCAGGCCTAAAACTAATTCAGACTCAGCAGAATATAGGAGAGAAGTTCTTCTCATGACAATAGCTTAACAAAGCCACAAGTGAGGTTTCCAGTGGGGGCTGGGATGTGAGCTCATAATTGGCCCAGGAGCAGAGCTCTATATGGCAGTTCTTGGTACCAAGGAAGGACATCAGCTTGAAAGGCTGAACTCTCCGGAATATCAGCCTGAATGGCTAAACTCTCCAGACTCTTTAGAGTATATCATCATTGGCTTCAATGTTCTATTTCCTGTGGTTTGACAAGAGGGGTGTATTTTTATTTATCATAACGTCCACTTTTAAATGGAACAAAACCAAATAACAAAAAAAATGCACCTGAGACCATCACCAGATGGCATTCTTTACAGCTATAGAAGTAGCTTCTCAGAAACTAGAGAGAACACTATTCTTAAGTCGCAAAGGTTCTTTGGTTTAATTCATCCATGAAACCATATATATACATTTTTTTAATTTGACAGTCTACGTTTTTGAAAAGTTCTACAGATTTCCCGAGCTTAAGGATACAGAACTCCTTATAGTGGTGGGGAAATCTCTGGAATTTTTAGTGTAAATAATATCTCTGAGAGACTTAAAGTGGCAGGGTAGGGGATACAGGAGGAGGGGTACTCAGAAAACAAGAGATGGGGAAGGATTGTGGGAGGGGGTGACTGGGACGGGTTATAAAGTGAATAAGCAAAAAAAATAAAATTAAAAAAAAATAATATCAACTGAAGGATATTTTATGCTGTGAAAGTCTAATTCATTGGAAGTAGTACTGCAGGTGTGTTGGGGTCCTAATGATTAGAATTAGTAAAACATAGGCATCTGTGTCTCCGTTCCTCAGGGCAGCTTGTACTATATCTTCTACGTTCCACATTGGACAAAGGAAAAATGATCTTTTCAAATGGGGATGAACTCAACACATAGAAGCCTTCAGCTTTGTCCTTTAAGACTTCCTTCCTTCAATATCTATCACTGGTGTAATCAATAATTTTAAAACCAAAACAATTGCTAACTACATAACTAAGTAAATGAATAAATAATCAATGTTCGGGTGTCTCTCTTTTTTAGGTCCCCTTGTGGAATGCACAAAAACACTGTCTTAAATTACATCTTCAATATATTCCGTTTTTCCTTTCCATGGAACCTAATTCAAATCACTGTCCTTCTACAGCTAAACACAAGAACCCTTTCCTAGTCGTCACTACTATGATTAGACCTTTGCCACTAATTTTTCACATGGAAGCAGCCTATGCTAAATAATCAACCAATAGTTATCAATTACATCAACCTATTTTAATTTCATAAGTTATAATCGTCATATAACATCTTTTTTATTTGTTCTTATATTTCATTAATATTGTTTGCTTTGGTTCTTTCCTGGCCCAAGTGAGGACACCTCAGCCCCACTTGGGAGGGAGAAGAAAGAAACCATAATGGGGAGGTAGTGTAGGGAGAAACCTGGAGGGAAAGGAAAGAGGGAATCTGTAGCAGGAGAAGGGAACCTGATCTAGTATTGAGTACAAGAAAAGGACTGAAGCCCTGAGGCCCAGCAGAAAGCTTGGAAACAGATAACCTCAGGAGGTAGGTGTTGCGGTAATATTTAAAATCAGCAGCACCCGATCTGTCTTGAGTTAAAGAGCTGCCATGATCTAGACTAGCCTAGGCCTGAGAATATGCTGCCACATTTGACTCAGGTTGACAACTCAGGTGGCCAGAGACACAGGCCCTGCCACCCACGAGACAGACAGCAGCATGGGAGATGACTCTGCCAACTTCCACACTGTCTCCACAAGGATGGGCTGATCCCAGACCATCCCGCCATCTATGTGGTACCCACTAGAAATGAGACTTTAATATTTAATATTATCCAAAGGCTTTATATATTTGGTAATGCTCAAATTAACAAGATGCCCACACAATTGGAGTTATTTCCCAATTAACTAACCTAGATATAAGTTGTTTCCTAGGACTGCTCTCGATCTATGTGTGGTTTTCCATTAGTCCTACATCTCTGCCCCCCCACCCCCCAGCTCCTCCTCTTCCTTCTCCTCTTCCTCTCCTTACTCCTCCTCTTCCTCTCCTTACTCCTCCCACCTTAGCTCCTCCCAACTTGCGGGGAAAATATGCCGCTACAGGTAGGAGGTTGGGGGCCCCCTCCAGAATGCACCAGAGATCTGGGAGGCAAGAGACTCTCAGGACTCAAAGGAGTTATCCTAGATGAAGAAGAGGGAACTCTTAGAGCTCACCTCCAGCATAAAGATAGGGCATCAAGGGATGGATGAGGATGCCATCCCACAGTCAAAACTCTGACCCATAATTGTTCCTGTCTGAAAGAACTGCAGGGATGGACATGGAGTAGAGCCTGAGGAAAAGGAGGTCCAGCAACAGGTCCAACGTGGATCCAGCTCAAGGGAGGCCCCAGGGCCTGACACTATTACTGAGGCTATGGAGTGCTCACAAAAGGGCCCTATCATGACTGGCCTCTGAAAGACCCAACAAGCATCTGAATCAGATACAGATATTTGCACCCAACCAAGGGAAAGAAGCTGCTGACCCCTGAGCTAGAATCAGGGAAAGGCTGGAAGAAGCTGAGGAGGAGGGTGGCAACCCTGCAAGAGGACCAGTAATCTCAATTAACCCGGAACCTGGAGATCTCTCAGACACTGGACCATAAACCAGGGAGCATACACCTGCTGATATGAGGCCCCCAACACATATACAGCAGAGGACTGCCAGGTCTGGGTTCAGTCAGAGAAGATGTACCTAACCCTCAAGAGACTGGAGGCCCCAGGGAGTTTAGAGGTCTGGTGGGGTGGTGGTTGGGAGGGTAAGGACATTCTCTTGGAGATAGGGAGATAGGGGGATGGGGAAGAGGTATGGGATGTAGAAGAGTTGGAAGGTGGATCGAGAGGGGAATAAAATCTGGAGTGAAAAATTAAATAAATATGCAAAAGATTAAATAAATATTATATATGTATATATGACAAAATATCGAATATTATAGAAATTATTCAAATTATTTTATTTGTATGAATTGATAAACTAAATTCTATATATGTTTGTTTGTATATATTGTCACATTAATATTCATGTGATATCAATGGATTAGGCTTTGGTAGGACAATGAGTTGAGTTCATTTATTCTCTCTTTTCATTCAATTATGCTATTTCTATTTGCTCATTACTTTTTCTTGTTCATGTATATTTATGAGGCAAAGTGATGGGTTTCATATAGGCACTTTCGAAAAAATCATGTAGTTTGGCTATATTTACTTCCTCATTTCCCATTCTTCTATCTCCTCCTTCTTCTTTTCTCCTTCTATTAATTTTCTCTTTTACTCATTCCCTTCTGATCTGATGTCACACACACACACACACACACACATATATATGCATATATGTATATATACATACACACATATAAATATATATACATATATGTATACACACACACGCATATATATATACATATACACATACACATACATATAAATATATATACATACTTGGTTTTATGTTTATATAGGGAAAGACATGCCCCCCAAAGATGAGGAAAACATGCAGGGTCTGTTTTTCTATATTTCATTTATTTTGTTTGATACTGCTTTCTCAATACTTGTCTGGATATCGGCATTGGAATGTGTCCTAAATTTAAGACATAAAATATCAAAAAGTCTGTAATTTATATGGGGATTTTTTTTTCTGGATGTGTACAGTAAATTTTGACATAAGGTTTTACTATATTTTGGGGGCATGAATTTTTCATCAAAGCTATTCTATAAGCTCTCACCAAAGCAAAAACTGCTTGACACTACATGCTCCCCATTCAGTGTGTAGTTAGATAAAACTGTGATGATGACATCTGAACCATAGTAACAATATGCTTAGTTCTTAATATAATAACTTCAATGACATATACAGTATGCAGAAGACTGTTCCACTACTGTCGATATTATAACACACGAGACAAAGAAGAGCCTTCTAAGGTAACTCAATACTGACCATGCTTGTCTGCTATAATCCTGACCTAGCATATTAAGCAAAATGTTGAAATGCATTTCCATTGAAGACATTCCAGATTGTTCCACTGATCTATAAGTCCATAGAAGATATTCCAGATTGTTCCAATGATTTATACGTAAAGTAAAAACTAATGATTTTTGGACTGTTTCAGACTGCTCAGCCTGTCTCCAACATATTCACTAACATCACAGAGTTTAAAAGAGATGGAGACCTTTTTTTATTGAATATTTTATTTATTTACATTTCAAATGTTATCCCCATTCCTAGTTTTTCCTCCAGAAAACCCCATCCCATCCCCTATCCCCCTGATTTTATGAGGGTGCTCCCCACCACCCATTCCTGCCTCCCTGTCCTCACATTCCCCTACACTGAGGCATGGAGCCTTCAAAGGATAAGGGCCTCTTTTCCCATTGATGCCCTACAAGGCCATCCTCTGGTACATCTGCTGCTGTAGCCATGAGTAGTTCCATGTGTACCTCTTGGTTAGTAGTTTAGGTCTGGTTGGTTGATGTTGTTCTTCTTATGGGGTTGAAAACTCCTTTAGCTCCTTCAGTCCTTTCTCTAACTCCTCCACTGGGGACCCAGTGCTCAGTCCAATGTTTGGCTGCAAGCATCCGCCTCTGTATTTCTCAGGCTCTGGCAAAGCCTCTCAAGAGACAGCTACATCAGGCTCCTGTCAGCAAATACTTCTTGGCATCTGCAATAGTGTCTGGGTTTGGTGTCTGTATTTGGGATGGATTCCCAGGTGGGGCAGTCTCTGGATGGTCTCTCCTTCAGTCTTTGCTCCATACTTTGTCTCTGTTTTTCCTCCTATGAATAATTTGTTTCCTCTTTTAAGAAGGACTGAAGCATCCACACTTTGGTCTTTCTTCTTGCGCTTCATGTCGTCTGTGAATTGTATCTTGAATTTGGTCTTTCTTCTTGCGCTTCATGTTGTCTGTGAATTGTATCTTGAATATTCTGAGCTTTAACTCAGTCTGGACATTCCTCAGAAAATTGGACATAGTACTACATGAGGACCCAGCTATACCACTCCTGGGCATATAGCCAAAAGATGCTCCAACATATAACAAGGACACATGCTCCATTATGTTCATAGCAGCCTTATGTATAATAGCCAGAAACTGGAAAGAACCCAGATGTCCTTCAACAGAGGAATGGATACAGAAAATGTGGTACATTTCCACAGTAGAATACTACTCAGCTATTAGAAGCAGTGACTTCATGAAATTCTTAGGCAAATGGATGAAACTAAAAAGTATCATCCTGAGCCAGGTAACCCAGTCACAAAATAATATACATGGTATGCACTCACTGACAAGTAGAAATTAGCCCAAAAACTCGAGATGGAGATCTTTATATTTGATTTTATTCTGAAATTTTATCATATTTATTCTGATCTCATCCATGGCATTAAAATAAATCTATTAGGATTTCTTGTGCATGTTGTTTTATTTGATTCATGTAACATGTCTGGCAAACAAATTAATGATTGATTCAAATTTCCCCATTATAAACCTCTTTTTATAACTTATATTAGGCAAGTTTAGAGTTAAAGATTTGATTTGTAGTCAGATAGATGTGTGTGTTGTAACAAGCATTTACCTCTGATCATTTTGGAAATGGAGATGATAAACACCAAGGTGTGTAAGTTATTGAGAATATAATTCTTTGATTGGTGGATGGACTCCTTCAACACACAACATAGATATCACAGAGAAGACAAGATACCTTGACACTGTTTTAGAAAGCAAAGATTTAAATATTAATGAAAATATTATTTTATGTCAGTTTCTTCCCAAAGACTGTACCTTAGAAAGGGAATCACATTGAGGAGGTGCTTAACAAGAGATCTTTAAAGGGATAAAACAATGATTTTTATGAAACAGTCAAGGGAGCAGCTTTATCTGTTTTGTTTTTCATTATTTCCCACTAGCTCAGATTCAGTTTCTTTAAAAGATATTTAAAATAGTAGTAAAAATTAAATAACAATGTCAATACTATAAAGCATATATTCATAGTCATATCCTGAAAACCTAATGGAGGATATAAATTATAATGGATTAGGGATATTGCTTTGAATTACCTCTTCTGTTCATTTACCCAATGTTCTGAATAAAGATTTTTTTCAAAATTTTCAACAGAACTGAAACATTAGACAGTAGATATCATGAATAAATGACAAGTTGGTCAGTAGGTAGAAATGTAGATATATAACAGATGACTTTACCTATTGCAGTCAAACTCTTCTTCCTTATTTTGTATTTTCCATTATTTAGATACAAAATCAAAATAAAAATGAACGTTGTCACAGTAGCCAACCTATGAATAATGCATAATATAATTTAACTTTTCCTTTGTAGAAGATTGTTAGTGAACACATCAATGTAATCATCCAACCAAAGAGCCAGGTCAAGTTATTTTAATGATATACATTCAAGATTTATTTTAAACATGTCCAGTTTCACACAAGGTGGCTGAATAATTCAACAGCCCACCTGCAAAAGGTCCTTGACCACATAAAACTTGCAGCCAAGCTTTATTTCCCATTCACTTTAGAAGCAATTTGAGCATTGATTTTTAATGTTTAAAGGCAGCTGGAGTTCCAGATACACAGATGCTTAATTTTTATGTTGAATTTTTATAAGACTGTGGTTCCATTTATGGGCTCCTGTGAACAAATTTTCAGTTTCATTTTGTAGAAATACACAGATAAAATTTGAGGGCCCAGGTGTGTATGTTTTAAAACATACTTTACTGCTTTGAATTCAGCTTCTGGTAAAATTCAGGTTTTATTAATGTTTCACAGATAAGTATAGAACAGACAACTGAAGTTGCTTTGTGTGCTTAGCATCTGAATCAGTATATTTCTCTAGGAAAATGATCATGCTTATCAGAGATTAATTTTACTTTTAATTTCAAATTACACACTACAAAGTTATTACTATTAAATACAGTAAAATGTTAAAGAATATATGTGAAATTACAAAAACAATAAAAGTTAAACCTGAAACATATTTCTACAGGCGGTTAAGCAAATTCAACAAAACTCAGAAAGTTTCCTTCCACTAAAGTTGACTAGCTTAATAGCATTAGTGGCTTAATATTTCACAGTAAATCAGACCACACTATAAATAACTCGCCATCGCTCTCAGCCTTTTGGCTAAGATCAAGTGAAGTATCTGTTCTTATAAGTATAAATAATTCACCCATGGGAATGTTCTTATATGGCCTACTCTAGGTTGTAAAAAAACATAAATAAGATTCTAGTGGTATGAATATTTTGGACTCATAAAGGAATTATCTAATTTAATTTTAAGTATATGTGTGCTATATTTACATAATTTCATATAAAGCATAGTATTCTGTGGCAACAAAAGAGGAAAATATGCTATAGTAGGTCAATAAGTAGATTTGAAAAGATCTGAGTAAGGTGACAAAGACTCAGAAAGAAAAGCATTGTATAGTTTTTCTCATCTGTGACTCTTAGTTTCAAATTTTCAGACGTGAGCACATGACCTGGAGTAACTGCAGGAAGTTAGGAAATTCTAAAGGAACCATTGTTGAGCGTAGGAGGATAGGAATAGGAAACAGAGACTGGATGAGCACTGTACTAATGATCTGAAGGAAAGAGAGATGGGTTATCATTAAACAGATTGGAGAAGGTAAACACTCCAGAAGGGATGAAATTAACAGTAAGGATGTCTGAAAAAAATCATAAAAATTCATACTAATCTAAACATGCCTATAGCACATTAGATCAGATTATAAATATACATATACACTTTAAGTGAAATTTTATTTGGGCTGACAATACTCCTTCCAGTAATCATAGACATTTCTTTAAAATACAATACCAATGAGAACTTCTTAGCATTTTCCACGAGCATGATGAAGCGTTTGAACTCTCAAAGCCTATTGACTGGCATTGTGGCTTAGTGACAAACTCATGCTCAGTATGTGGGACTCCTTCAGTTAATTCTCATTCATACAAATAAAACGCAGTAATATTCATAATGAAAAACAATACAAAAGAAACTCTCCCATGTTCTGGACGTCGTGGGGGGGATACTCGAGGGTGGGGAGGTGAGGTACAGGGGAGGGTGGGTGGGGGTACACCAACGTGGAGGCAGGAGGAGGGGGGAAGGGATAGTGAGTTCCTGGGAGGGAGGGGGGGAATGGGGTAAGGAGAGAACAACTGAAATGTAAAAAAAAATTTCCAATAAAAAATTTCCAATAAAAAAAAAATGGCAAAAAAAAAAAAAAAGGAACTCTCCCATGTTACAATTATTCTGACGCTGTCCATCTCATCTGTGTGGGGAACAATGCCATTTGAATTGATCTTCAGTATTTCCTCCTAGATATAATTTTCAAGACAAGGTAGAAAGACAACATGATCACAACTGCTGGAAGCACAAAATCTTTTTTTAAAAAAACTACAATACCAGCATGAAAATCTCTCTTTGAGTTGATGGTCAGGTTGATGAGGAAAGTCCCCAAACCTTTAAGATATACAATCTGCTGGTTTTAACCCTTTTATTGCCATCCATCCAGAGGTGGATGTAAAGTCTCTTTAAATAAAGACACCATGCCCTCCACACACAATGTCTAGAGGCCCCTGACCTTGCATAGAAACTGAATAATACCTCCCTGAGAATCGTCTTTTATGATACTAGAAATCATCATGCAGGCTTCCAAAGGAGGGCATGAATCAACAGTCCTATGCAACTATAATGCCTATGAATCACAACACAGGTGCATGGTCCTATAATCCCAAGGGTACCTGGAAGCATGCATATCTTCGCAGTAACCAGTGACTCTCTAGTTGGACTTAAAACCTGATCAACAAAAGGGAAACATGCCTTCTACTTAGCCAACTAGCCAGAGCTAGTGAGTTAATAGATCTTAGAGGAAATCCAATAACCTCCTCTACTACTTTAATCAACTAGTTTTATTGAAATTATATTTTAATATCTGTGCTTATACCCACAAGTAAATATAGTTCTCACACTTCAGCAAGGACACCTTTCTGTGCAGCAGAGGGAGAAAATTACAGTCAGTCCACAGGCAATCAAAATTCAGAGCTGTTTTATCCTGTTAGAGAGAAAACATTTATGATACAACTACCACACCTAAGGCTCAGGATCTTTATGGAAGAAGATGGTTAGAAAGACTTGGACAGTCAGAAGAAAAGGGATTTTCTTTTGTCTCTAAGAAATATCAGAAGGGAAATCCCTAATTTTTCACTAATATAACTATTTAAACTTGAGTTGAGCAAGGGTGACAGAAATAGATATGTTAACGTGGGCAGGTAAAAGTTTACCAGGCCTCAAACCTACTTAAAGAACGATGAGCAACTAATGCTGTAATTGGAGAAATTGTCTTACTCAGGAAAGAACACATCTATTGGTTATGCATAGTAAATGGTCATCCTGAAGAATATATAAATATAAAACACTGTAAAGAGCCCACATGTTAAGTATAGAAAAACACATACACCACACACACACACACACACACACAACACACACACACGCACACACACACATGCACACAAAATGTATGTCACAGTAATGAATGAAATGTGTCCATGAATTTGAAATAAAGACAGAAATATGTATGAGGGAATTTGGAAGAATGGAAGGGAAAGAAGAAATGTTGTAATTATATTAATCACCCTCCCCAAAATAAAAATTTTTAAATTTGTATTTTAATACAAATTATTACTTCTATTTTACTACTATTTACCCCCCACCTTCAAACTTTCCAATGCACCCCCTTAAATTATGACTTCATTGTCTTTAATAAGTAATTTAACAAGATATATATATATATATATTATATATATATTATATATATAATATATAAAACTGAAAATTAATAAATACAACATGCTATGTTCATTTAGTATTACCTGTATTAAAATGTTTTTAGAAATAACAGTTTGTCATTGGATATCCAATTAGGGAGCTCATCCTTGGGGGAGACTAATTAATTCTCAGAAGTTATTAATTTCATGTAATTCTTTACCTAGGTTCGGAACCTGTGAAATTTTTCCCCTTCACATTGACATGCCACATGATGCTTCAGATATTATTTATGTACTCATATTATAGAGATATCATGGATGTAACTTCTCTATCCTGTCTAAGACACAGACTCTCTTAGCATATTTTCTTGATCTTCTGGCTCTCACATTGTTTCTTCTCTCTCTTCCAAATGATCCCTTAGACTTATATGTAGTGATGGTGCCGTGTATGTATTAATTGAAGCCCGACATCCTCAGTATCAGCTGTTGTCTGCAGTTTGACAAGTTGTGTCTTTAACGGTCTTTTCTAATTTGCAGGAAGCTTCTTTGGTGAATGATGATAGCTCCCCTTATCTGGGTGTAGGAGGGTAAGTATTTAGAATATAGTTACAAATTAAACTGGCTTAGAAGGATGGAAGTACTAGATTCTCTACAATCCACGACCTCTTTAGCCAAGAGAATTGGTTATGTTTTCCACAACAAGCATGATTTCTCTCTTGGTAAGCTGGTGTTACATCAAATTAGACAATTGCTGTTTACCAAGATGTGAGTGCACCTGTCACACCTTTGGGAGGATCTTGTTATGCTGGTCATTTTTGTGCCTCATAGGAATCACAACTGGGAAGAATAATTGTTTGCATTCTACCTTGCCAGCTCAGATTGCACCTTCCCACACAAGGAAAGCTAGTCTTTAGAGAGAGATTTCAGTGAAGATACAGCTCAAACTCACTGAGTCTTGTATTCAAATATGTGGTGTCTTCTCAAAAGGGACTTATATTCCATGTTTGGGAGGTAACCAAGGGCAACAGTGATAGTCTTTACTGTATGTGGAGTCTCTTGGACTCCCTAGACCAATCATGCAACTAGAAATTTCCCAGTGCCTTGTACTGACTTTCTAACAGATTTAATGAATATATAGCTTATAACATTTTTAATGTTTTAAGGAATATATATTTTAATGACTATATTATGTATTCATTAATGAAATTTTAATGAATATATTTATATTTTAATATATATAATTTTATGAGCTTTAATGAATATATTTTATATCTCCAATATTTTGCACACATGCCTAAGTATAGATTAAAATTATTTTCTCTGCCAAAATCAGTGTTTTGATTTTGAAATAAATATTATGTATTATCAAAAATAATACTCTCTTTAAGAATACACCCGGAATAAGTGCTAGTTTACATAATAAGTCACTTCACATGCAGTACTTGTACGCTGTGGCCATGGAACCTAAATCTTGCTTTTTCAAGGATTTGAAATCTTCAGTCAGTATGTTATTAGATAATTATTTTTTATCTATGTAGGAGACTTAAATCTAAGCCCTCAAGTTCTTTATAAAATTTTTAATTGATATATTTATTCCTTTTATATCCCAATTTCAAGCCCTTCTCCTCCCAGTGCCCCTCAGGCAGATATTTGTCCATTCCCTGTCTCCTTCTTCTCTAAGAATGGGGATGCCCACTCTAGTTCTTATCTGGGTATCGTGTTCCTATTCTCCAGAGCATCAGTCACTGCAGGACTACGTACATCCTCTCCCATTGAGGCTAGACAAGGTTCCTTTGGACAGCCCCTGCTCCACTTGTTGGGGGACCCACATGAAGAGAAAACCACACATCTGCTACATATGTGCAGGGAGTCTAAGTCCAGCCCAAGCTCACTTTTGGTGGTTCAGTCTCTGGGAGCTCTCAAGTGTCCAGGTTAGTTGATATATTTAGTCTTCCTGTGCAGTCCCTCTCCTTCCGCAGCTCTTCCACAAGTCTCCCCAAACTCCCTCTAATGTTTGGCTATGGGTCTCTGCATATGTTTCCTTTGGCTGCCCATTGAAGCCTCCAGAGGAAAGTTATGCTTAGCTCTTCTCTGCAAGCGTAACAGAGTATTAATAATATTGTCAGGGATTTGTTCTTGCCCATAGGATGGGTCTCAATTTGAACCAGTCATTGATTGGCCATTCCCTCTGTCTCTGCTCTATTTTTGCCCCTGCACATCTTGTAGGCAAGACACATATTGGGTTGAAGGTTTTGTGGGTAGGTTATTGTCTTTATCCCTCCACTGGGAATCTTGCCTGGCTAGAGGAAGTTCAGGCTTAAATTTCTAAATGCTATAAAAATCATCAATTTATACATTAAGTTGTATTTAGCATCAAAAGTGAAGGCATGTGCTATAAACCTGAATGTATTTTCAGAGTAATATTTAGAATAAAGTGGGTATGTGTTATAGTGTCATTATTAGTTATTTCTGTTATCAATTATCTGGGGCTTCTTTTAGCACCACCAGAGATACCTATTTCTTTTCTGCTTGCCAAGAACTCTGGTGATCCTCTTTAGTTTAAGGCATTTTAAAAGAAAACATACTATTGACATTGTATAATAGTTCTACAATTAGTGTTTTTATTTTAAAATTATTTTCTACTCATGAAAATATATTCTTAACATAATTTTTTCATCATCTACAATTCATAAAACTTGCTGACATTCTACATATGTATGTGTTCTATAATTTTCATCTAATGTCTTAAGCAAAACTTGTATGTGGTCTGTTCATGCATGAAGACATAGATTTCTCTATAATATTTACATATATACCAAATTTCATAAGGAGTTATAATATAAATACTTTTTCAAGCACAATAAATGTGATTTAAATTTTAATATCATGAACTTAAGAATGTAACATTTAAATAATTGAATTAGAATATAATGTTATTTCTATAGTCTATTGTAGTTTCTCTATAAAGATATTGTGTTGTATGTGTAGTCTTTGAAGAGTTTTCAAGTGAGTTGAAGTAAAAATAAGTATCTCAATTTACAATTTAATATGCTGTTGATTATTTATTTACAAAATCATATTTTATTCTAAACATTTCAATTTTCAGTAATTATTTCATTTTAGCAACTTAGTATCACTTAGATTCTTTGAAAGGAGAAGTTCAAAAGACATTCTGTTATGATAAAAAAATTTTATATAACAGCAACTTTGATGGGTTTGTTGTTCCACTTTAGACGTAGAGACAAGAGAATCAGGGGTTCAAGAATCTCTTCTGCTTTGTGCCAAGATTGAGGTCAGCCTAGGCTATGTGGATTCTGCTTGATGTCAGCCTCAGCTACATGAAATATGATTCAAAACAAACACATTATAAGCAATTCTTAATGATCCTCTTGAAACATCTCTTTTTGTTGCGTCTCTCGTTTTCAAATAATCCAGAATGACTGATAAGGCCATAACACAAAAGGCAGCTTAGCCAAAATATAACAGGCAAGTCAAGGACTCCTCAAATAAACATAAACCTCAAAGATAATTCAAACAGAAAATATTAGAAGACAAAATGTATTCTTTCTTCCTATACACCTCCAATTGCCTTTCAGAATCCACTTAAACGCAAAAGGCCAAGCATTCTAAGCTTCACTTTTTTGGATATGAGTTTGTCTTAATTCATTTCTATACAATGAAACAACATGGGTAATAAATGTCATTTATAAGTAGGTTATATATACTACAGTCACAAGAAGGTAGCCAAATCCTTTTAAATCCCCCATGAAAACCTAGTGCTTAACAAAAGCACCATATTGTCATTCATTCTTGGATTAGGTTCTTTTGTTCTTTCTTATTTCAATTTGGAGCATTTTTATGCCTTTAACCAGTATTCAACATATTAAAAGTTTATAACTTTTTCTTACTTTCTTAATCGTCTAATAAATATCCAGTTGAAGACTGAGTATTATGCTAGAATAAAAGAAGATAAACAGCTGGGCTGTGGTGGCACACACTTTTAATCCCAGCACTTGGGAGGCAGAGGCAGGCTGATTTCTGAGTTCAAGACCAGCCTGGCCTATAGAGTGAGTTCCAGGACAGCCAGGGCTACACAGAGAAACCTTGTCTCGAAAAAACAAAAAACAACAAAATGGACATAATGTGACAGAAGAGAAGTTAGTGGAAGTGATATCTTTTGGTCATTTTGTGGTTGACAATATTACCAGGAGTATTTAATAGGGAAAAGGTAAATGGGACAATAATATCAGACATTTATTTGTTGGTAAATCAAGTTAGCCCTTTACATTGTAGCATATGCAATAATTAACTAAAAATTGACTAAAATTTAAAGTCCAAGATTAAAGCTGATAAAATTAGTAATGGAAATTTAGGAAAGAATTCCTTTACATTAATCTGTAAATCGCATTTTGGTTATGCACCCAAAATCACAAATGTGAAGTAGCCTACTAAGTTTGAAAAATAATGTGGAGGTTAATCAGAAAAGTAGAAAAAAAATTTAATATCTTGAAGTGATATTTGAAACTTCAAGTACATAGGAACAGCATTCACAATGCTCTAAGGGATTTCTATGTGATGTAATATATTTATGACAATTAAAAAATTAATTTAACAATAGAATGGTTGGTTATTAAAATCCATATAATCTTCCTCAAATTGTTTTCAGTATATTTTATCACTTCAGTGCTAATTTACTCATAATTTCTATAAAGATGAATTTACTCATGTTTATAAAAAGACTTACACTGAGACAAAAGTTTTAATACTCGATATTAAATTATTTAAATATAACTATATTTATAGTCCTGCAGCTAGTTTATCAAGCAGCTGTTTAATATGTTTAAAGACTTAATTAAATAAGTCTATATAATTTTAACTACTTTCTCTCGTTCAAATTAATAAAAAAAACTTGTTGCAAAATTTCGAAATATGCATTAAAATTCATTAAAACAGAGGTTCGGGTTTCATTATGTAATGCTGTCAAACTTTTAAGACCTTATTTCCATATTGGTAGCCAAATTCTTTTATAACCTATGAAATTAAAAAGTCAAATAAATTATACCCTATCAGTGAGTCAACTAATAGTTTTCTCCAAACAAAATACTACCCTGTAAATCTTGTTTTATTTTTTTTAAAGTTTTAAAAATATAGCAGGTGGTCTCTGTGGCTCCTGTTGGCTCTTGAATACATCGGAATTTGCTAAAAGGAAAATAAGGAATAAATTCATGTTGATCCTTCAGGATGCATCAGGTACTATACATTATCTGCTTTTATGTTTACATGAATCTTCAGCATAGTAAAATTATTTTAATCATATATGTATGATTAGATTAGACACAATAGGACAGGGTGTTAAGAAAGAAGCCTTAGTTCCACAGGAAGTTACTGCTTACTAGGATTCTTCCATTAAAAATAAGTGCTTTGCAAGGGAAATGTCAGTCAGATAATAATCATAACTTTCACACAGCATGTTGACCAAATTAAAGAAAATATCCTGTGCTTGAAAATTTCTGAGGACTAATTTTAAGTGGGGTTTGGCATCAAAATAGGGTATCTATGAAAGAGAGTACATCATCTTGACAATATTATCTTGACTGGACATTCTCCTTTCTAAAGACAAATAAAACCTGAAGATACTGCTTTCCTGTTAGACATACATTATCTATTTCTAGACAGTAGGTTATATATTTGCTTATTTTCTGTTATGTATTTTTCAAGTAGTCTGAAAATAGAACTGAAATTGTTATTATTCTTATTTTATAAAGAAACAAATTTAAGCTTAAGAAAGTTCTATAAATGTTCCAAAGCCATGTTGATAGAAACATGGAACCATGACCCTTACTTTTATTTTCTTTAAGCCAGAAACATAAACACTGGATCCACATGCCTTGAAGGACCTTACAGTTCCATGACTAGTAATGGGAATTTTAATTATATGGATCCAAATTATTGTTGAGAATACCCTGCTGCTATGAGAGGTGCCTCTTGGTGCATGATAAGTGAAAACAGATTATAAATCATTGTTCATGATAAGTGAGAATACTTCCTACCACAAATAGGTTAATATGGAACATAAGTGATATATTTACTTTACTTAAAACATTTGGAAAATGATCTCTGGGAAACATTCATTATAATGTGTCTAGAAGGAAAAAAAAAGCCTTTTCCATCATTGTAAACCATAAAATCAAATTTATTCTTTCAGGCATTGCTATAATTTTATGTCTAAATGCACTGTCCATACAGCTAAGAAACTGGTAAAAATGTATTTGAACAAATGGGAAGAGAAATTTAAGGGATAATAACATAAAACTAATCTATATCAAACATATAAATCATACTATTTCCTTACAAATAGCACAGGATTAGATCCTTTTCAAAGAGTAGTAATAAATACTTGAGAAAAGCATCTTAAAAGAAGATGGTTTATTTTGGCTCAGATCTCAAGAGTACAGTCATCATGGCAGAAACTAGACAGCAGAGTATGATGCAGCCATCTAAAATTGCTTCCACAGACGGGATGCATATAAGGGTAAATTGCTGACGTCCATCTTGCTTTTTTATATTCAGCCCTGGGACTCTAGCCCACAGTCAAGATAGGTTTTCCCCTATCAGTGAACCAAATCTTGACACAGACAAGCCCAAAATACTGTCTTCTAGGTGATTCTATATCCTTTTTAGTTGACAACCAAATTTAAACATTGTGTTTACCAAAAAATGTATCTCCAGTGATCATATCATTATATTTGAAATTTTTAAAATGGAGTTTTGAATTTATATATGTATCTTGGAACATCTACCAGTTTATTAATGCATTTAAGTTCACATTATAAACTCTCTATGCAATGTAAATGGCCAGATAATAGATACCTATATTGAAAGAAAAAAATCAAGAATCACTTATTCCTATATCTGTAGTGTACTATATTCCATAATATTTATTAGTAATCATTGTTAAAACTAGAAAATACAAATTGATACAAATTGGGGTTTTTTATTCCACATTTAATTAATTAATTAATTAATTTTTATACCGCCACCATTCACCCTCCGTTCCACAACCCATACCTCCTCCCCACACCCTGTCTTCACGTGGATGTCCCCCCCACCCCCCACCCAACCAGACCTCTAAACTCCCTGTGGCCTCCAGTCTCTTAAGGGTTAGGTGCATCTTCTCTGACTGAACCCAGATCCGGCAGTCTTCTGCTATATATGCGTTAGGCCTCATATCAGCTGTTATATGCTGCCTGGTTGATGGTCCAGTGTTTGAGACATCCCAGGCATCCAGGTTAGTTGAGACTGCTGGATCTCCTACAGGGTGTCTCTCCTCCTCAGCTTTTCCAGCCTTTCCCTAATTCAACCACAGGGGTCAGCAGCTTCTGTCCATTGATTTTGAAGAAACTTATTTCAAATAACTAAATATTTATGAGCATTTCATTTTTACTGAGGAAGTAGCAAATTTCTTGAGAAAATGAACCACTGTACACTAGGCAAAAGTCATCATAGTTTTCAAAGATATTATTTTGTCATAATTTATTTTAATAATTAATTGATTCAAAGTGTTTTTTTTCCTGATTTTCTATTTGAGGATATATATTAGCATTTTTTTTAATAATTGGAAAAACAGTTTTGGTCACTGTGAATTTTAGTTAAATACATTAATTTTAATTCTGCTGGAGAAGAGTTTTTGCCAAACCATAAGTAGTGCAGATTTAATCCTAAAGTTTGATTCATTATTTGTAGATTATGTTATTCATTGTTTGGAGAGTAGAATACATGATGGCATGGGATACTAATCAAAGTCAAAAAGGGGGAGGAGACTAGAAAATGACAATTCTACCATGACAATATTTCTTCTATATTAAGATTTATATATAACTATATCATGAAAATATTTACTATGATTATGCATATTTTCATATGTTTATCAGTGATAAGTTGATATTTAAAAGATCACTCTGAGGTACCATGAGATAATGTCACTCTAAAAATATAGCTCACTTTCTTCTCTTTTGCTTGGAACATTCCTTAAACCTAAAATGTACTCTTTATGTATTCACTTCATTAATGTCTCTTCTTCTTTAATTATCAATGAAAACTCCCTATTCAGAAAAATTGCTGAAGACCTAATAATTATAAGAAATTAATTTTCCTCTTAAACTTCAGAGTATTCAGTACTTTTAGCTCTCATAGACATAAATGTGAAGTTTACTGAAAGCTGGCACACACTTACCATAGTGCAAAATTTATTTGAATATTTCACTTTTAATGCACACAGTACCTGTTCATGAAAGTACACAAGAAACACATGATAACTTGAGGGACCTTGCCTGATAATACAACAAATTCCATTTTTAAAGCAGGCTCCATTTTAAACTAAGGAGTAAACCAGAGCCAGGCTGACTCCATGACAGGATGCATACTTTGGGAGACTAAACCTAAGTTTCTGTTTCCCAGAAATGAGAACCTGGATCTGGGAACCTGTAATCAATTAACCACAGCCACGGGAAAGCAATCCAAATACACTTGGACACCTGGCCTTTAATAAGAAAGAGTACCTGATATGAATACACAATAAACCCTTAGGAAGAATGTATCTAGTACCTAATGTTTTAGATGTCATAGATAAATTGCTCAAGCTAACTGAACTCAATGGTAGCTCATGATTATGTGACATGCTTATAGTTTTACATGGCTACCAATCATGTAACAGCCAAGTTGAAAAGTACCTAACCCTGTTGCAACTAAAATAAAAAGGCTAAATCGTAGGTGCTAGGGGACTTCGGTGCTACCCTGCTGCATCAGAGAAAATTGAGAGTCGGAGCTTAAGCCTGGATAAAGAATCAATGTTTTTGCATAGTAGTTTAACTCTTGGTGGTCTTTGGGGACCTTGGATCTGGGCATTGCAAAGCAAAGACATTGTAAGCACCTGAAGCTCAAATAGGAACAAGCTCTTTAAACAGAATAAAGCTTTGAAATTAATGTTAAAGACTAAAACAGTTATTTAAAATATTTTTCTCATGAAAACCATATTAATAATTTTAGTATTTGATACAAACTTTGTGAAGAGGTTGTGAGGTGATATATTTATAGTAAGGGATTTTTGAAGCTCTAATTAAAACTTTTATATTTAGTTGGGGTGTGTGTGTGTGTGTGTGTGTGTGTGTGTGTGTGTGTGTCTGTCTGTCTGTCTCAGGTGTGATGTGCCCATAGAAATTGAGAAGATTGTCAGGCAACACCTGGAGCTGTAGATGCACATTGATTCTGGGAGCCAAACTATCTTTCTGTATAAGACAGCAGGTATTTCTAAGCACTGATATGTCTCTCTAGCCCAGGAGATCCCACTTTTAAGGAATACAATACTGATTTAATAGCAAGATATAAATGCATGATAATTTTTTTCTTTTCTGTGTTTGGTGTCTTATGCCATTCTTCATAAATAAAGAAGGGGGCTAGCCTATATATCTTATTGTCTCATATCTTAAGTAATAACGTGTAAAATTTTAACCATTCAACCCCCAGTTGACATCATTAAAAATATCAAATTATCCACATGATTCATTAAATTCATATGTTCTTAGCTCATAAAATTATGATAGAGTTGAATGTTCACAAATTGCTATAGAATATTTAGCATAAAACTACCATTTAAAAACTTGTTTTGACAGGCGACAGACAAATTGAAAAGTAAAGTGATCTTAATGTAATGATGTGACTCCTTAATTGCATTTAAATCATTGTGAAATTATTGAGGTTGGGGAATTTATAATCAACTACTTTCCATCTACTTATTTTGTCACCTGCCATCTCTCAGACTTGAGAATTTGTTTTATTTTTTTTCCAATTCCATTCAATGCCTTCAAGATTGACTTTAGTTTCAAAAGCAGCAATCATTCTTATTTATTTATTTTATTTTTATTTTTATTTTCAGCAAATCAAAAAATTTAAAAAGCATTCAAACAGAATAAAATGAAAAGAAACAAACAAGCAAAATACCAAGTGTCAGATATACTTATACAAGAATTCTATAGAGCCTTCAAACAACAATACTTTTTGAGTTATGTTTAAAAAAATTCAGAGCCACAATAAGCTCCTTCACAAAGCAAATAATATTGAAATAGTGAAATCAAGTATAAACCCAACAAAAATATATAAGTTATAGTCCAGTATCCCTCATGAATATACATACAAAAATTCTCAATGAAGTAGTTGCAAACTGAATACAAGAGATATAAAAAAATAATATTCCATGAACAACTGAACAACTGTTTTTTTTTAGAAGACCATACTCCATATACAGGCTGCATGTTTTGGGATAGCCCCACTCCAGATGTTTGAGACCTACATGAAAACCAAGCTGCACATTTACAACATATGTGCAGGGAGGCCTAGGTTCAGCCCATGGAGCTAGATCTGTGTAGACTAGATATGCTCCACAGTTGGTGATTCAGTCTCTGAGAGCTCCAACACAGGTGACAGCAGATGTTGGCGAGGATGTGGAGAAAGAGGAACACTCCTCCATTGTTGGTGGGATTGCAAGCTGGTACAATCACTATGGAAAGCAGTCTGGCGATACCTCAGAAAATTGAACATGGTGTTACCTGAGGACCCAGCTATACCCCTCCTGGGTATATACCCAGAAGATATTTCAACATGCAACAGGGCCACATGCTCCACTATGTTTATAGCGGCCTTATTCATAATAGCCAGAAGCTGGAAAGAACCCAGATGTCCTTCAACAGAAGAATGGATACAGAAAATGTGGTACATTTACACAATGGAGTACTACTCAGCCATTAAAAATAATGAGCTCATGAAATTCTTAGACAAATGGATGGAGCTAGAAAATATCATCCTGAGTGAGATGACCCAATCACAAAGGAACACACATGGTATGCACTCACTGATAAGCGGATATTAGCCCCAAAACACACAATACCTAAGATGCAAGCATAAACCTCATGAAACTCAAGAAGAAGGAGGAAGACCAAAGTGAGGGTGTTTTTGTCCTTTTTAGAACGAGTATCAAAAGATTCAACCAGAGCTCCCAGGATCTAAACCTCCAGCCGGAGAACAGATAGGGGCAAGCTGTCCTCTGAGAGGCTCTAACCAGCAGCTGACTCAGACAGATACAGACATCCAGAGCCAAACAGTGGATGGAGCTTGAGGACTCTTAAAGAAGAATAGGTGGAAGGATTGTGGGCCCTAAGCAGCAATCATTCTTAAGTGCTGAAGCATTTCTCTACCTCCACCACTATTTTAGTTCTACCACCACTGCTAATTTAGTAGGCATTTCTTATGAATACATCAACAGAGCAGACCAGGGAAGCAGGCAACTCACAGGCATCACACACACTATAATCCAGGGGATAATCAGAAACTAAGGAACAAAATACCTACCTAACAAAGGCAAATCCAGAAATCAGTACTGCGATCTACAACCCATTGTGAACGCGAGCACAAAAACAAAATCAATACCAGCCAGCATAATAAAGACTCCACTAGAGTCCAGCTATCCTTCCACAGCAGACCCTCAATATTCCAACAGAGCTGAAGCACAGGAAAAAGCCCCTAAAATCAACTACATAGAAGCATAGTGGTCCTTAAGTGGAAATGAATAAATCCTTTAAGTAAATTCAGAAAAACACCTACAAAATACTTGAGGAAATCCATTAATGAAATTCAAAATAAATAAACAATAACATACAGTTTAAAGAAACAAATTAAACTATACAAGACCTAAAAATGGAGAAAGAATCAATCAAGAAAACAGAAACCGAGGAATTGCTGGAAATGAAAAATTTACGAATTTGAATAGGAACTATGAAAGAAAACTTCTCCTGCAGAATGTAAGAGATGGAAGCCAGAATCATATGTGTTGAAAATATAGTAGAAGTAATGAATACATAAGTCAAAGAAAATCTTAAATCTAAAAAATTCCTAACACAAAATAAGTAGTAAATCTTGGACACTATGAAAAGACCAAACCTAAGAATAATCCAAAAGAAAGGAGAAGAATCCCAACTTAAAAGCTCAGAGAGTATTTTCAACAAAATTATTAAAGAAAAAATTTCTTACCTAAAGGAGATAATGATAAAGGTACAGGAAGGTACAGAACATGAAACAGATTAGACCATAAAAGAAAGTCCCTTTACCATATAATAATCAAAATACTAACCATACAGAGCAAAGAAAGAGTATTAAAAATCTGTAAGAGAATAAGAAAAACATATGAAGGCAAACCTATTAGAATTACATCTTATTTGTTACTGAAACTCTAAAAAACAAAATGGTTTGGACAGATGCCTTGAAGTTTCAAAGAAACCACAGATGTTAACCCAGACTACTAAACCCAAGAAAACTTTTAATCACCATAAATGGAGAAATTAATATATTTTATTATAACATCAAATTATAATAATATCTATGTACAACTCTAGCTCTATAGAAAGAAAACTCAAATCCAAAATTTTATACATGAAAACAGAAAATAATCTCACAGGAGCAAAATCAAAATAAGGGAAACTCACTCTCAAATCATTTGTGATTGATATGTCTCAATATTAACACTCTCAATTTCTCAATAAAAGAATAAAAGAATGTAAACAAAACCAAAATTGCTCCTCCTGCATCCAAGAAACAAACCTCAAAATGAATGAGAGATATTATCTCAGATTAAAGGGTTGGGAAAAGACATTCCATGAAAATTGACCCAAGAAGCAAGCTGGTGTAACCATCCTAGTAGTTAACAAATAGACTTCAAGCCCAAAGTATGCAAAAGAAATATGGAAGAGCACTGTATACTAATCAAAGAGAAATTCACCAACAGTTCAATCCTTACCAATTATGCTCCAAAATGAGAGTGCCCAAGTTTGTAAAGAAACACTACTACAGGTTAAATTACATATTGACTATCACTCATTGATAGTGGAAGACTTTAATACTACACTCTCACTAAGGGAAGGTTATGCAGAATAAAACTAAACCGAAAAATATTGGAATTAACAGACACTACTATAAGCCAAATAAACCTAACATACATTTAGAGAATATTTCACCCAAACACACAGAAACACACACACAACACACACACACACACACACACACACAAATATACATACATATATATTTTCTCCTTCTCTACAACTCAAAAAATTCTCTCAAAATTCAGCACATATTCAGACACGAAATAACTACCTGTATCCTATCAGACCACTATGAATTAAATCCTATTAACTCAACAAGAGCCACAGAAAACATGAAAACTTGTGGAAACTGAAAAACTCTCTACTGAATAAAAAAAAAATTATGACAGGACAGAAATAAAAAATAAATTAAAGACTTTCTAGAATCAATGAAAAGGAATATACAGTTTTACCCTAAAAGGAACATAATAATAGTGTTGCTAAGAGGAATATTCATAGAACTAAGCTCCTACATTAAAAAAATCTGGAAAGACCTCCTACAAGCAACATAACAGAATACCTGGGCACAGAAGTAATCACAACCAAGAGGAGTAGGCTCAAGAAAGAACCAAACTGAGGCCTGAAATCAATAAAAGAGGAAACAAAACGAAACAAAAAAAAATCAATGAAACAAAGAATTGGTTCTTTGACAATAGCAACAATATAGACAAACTTGTATTATTATTATTATTATTATTATTATTATTACATTTCAAATGATATCCCCTTCCTGGTTACCCCTCCATAACTGCCCTCCCATCCCATTCCCCCCTTGCCCTCATCTCTGCTTCTATGAAGGTACTCCTCCATCCACTCACTCACTCCTGACTCATCCCTCTGGCAAATACTAAGCTGGGAGCCTAAGCCTCCACAGGATCAAGGGACTCCCCCATCACTGTTGTCAATTAAGGCCATCCTCTGTAGCACGGATCCCTCCATGTATACACTTTGGATGGTGGGAACTCTGAGTGGTCTGGTTAATTGATATTGCTCTTCCTGTGCTGTTGCAATAGCCTTCAGCTCCTTTATAAAACTAACTAAAAGGCAATGGAGAATATATCCAATCAAAATTGCAAAGCAAAAAGGGACACCAAGGAAACACAAAGAATCAAAAGGATATACTGTGAAAATCTGCACTTGATTAAATTGGAAATTTTTAAAGAAATAGATAATTTTCTACGTAGATATCACCTACTACAGTTAAATCAAGATCAGATAAACAATTTAAATAGAACACAGAACCTAGTGAATTAAAATCAATTAGTTAAAATATCACCCATCCTACCCCCTAAAGAAGTCCATAGCCTTATGATTTTAGTGCAGATTTCCACAAGACTGTCAAAGGAGAGCAAACACTAACACTTCTCAAGTTATTCCACAAAATAGAAACAGAAGTGAGGAACATTGCTCAATTTGTTCTATAAGGCCTTAGCTATGTTTGTACTCATAAAAACACATAAAGACTCATCAAAGAAAGGGAATTGCAGATCAATTCCTTATGAACATAGAGGCAAAAAATTCAATAAAGTACTTTAAACCCATACACAAGATGACACCAAAAATATTATCCTTTATTATCAAGTAGGATTCACCCAAGACATTCAGTAATAGCTCAATATATGATCATTAAATGCAAAACATCACATAAGCCAACTGAAAGAAAGAATAAAAAGCCTATGGTCATTTCATTAGATGGTGTACAATCCTTTGACAAAATCCAACACCCATTCATGATAAAAGTCTTAGTCTAAGGATACAAGGATCATACCTAAAAATAATGAAATTTTATGGCAAATATATAGCCAACATCAAATTAAATAAAGCAATATCCAAAACAATTCTACTAAAATCAGGAACAAGAAAAACTTACTCACTGTCTCTATATCTATTCAAAAAAGTGCTAGAATTTTTAGATACAGCAGTAAGGTAATTAAAGGAGAACAATGGGACACAATTAAAAAGAAAGAAGCTAAAATATTATTATTTGAAGATAGTATACATATAGATCCTAAAAACTTCATCAGGGAAATTCTACAATAGAGAAAAATAGCTGAATATGAGACTTTCAGCAAAATAGCTGAATATGTGACTAACTAAAAAAAAAAAAAATTCTGTAGTCTTTGTATATACACATGAAAATAGGACTGTGAAAAATGAAAGGGAAAAAAAAACCTTTCAAAATAACTGTATATATACATATATACACATACATCATACACACACACACACACACACACACACACACACACACACAAATATATATATATATATATATATGTATGTATGTATGTATGTATGTATGTATGTATATATATCTTGGTGGAACTCTAACTAAGTAAGTAAAAGACTTATATGACAAAACATCAAGTCATTGAAGAAAGAAATTGAGGAAGATATAAGAAGATGGAAAGATCTCCTAAGCTCATGGATCAATAGGATTCACACAGTAAAGACAGCCATCCTATCAAAAGCAATTTACAAATTCAATTCAATCCCAATCAAATTTCCAACACAATTCTTGCCAGAATTTCAAAGGAAATTTAAAATTTTCATACGGAAAAGCAAATCACATAGAAGCTAAAACAATCCTGAACAATAAAATGACTTCTTAAGGACTCATAATTGCAAATTTCAAGTTTTCCTGAAGATCCATAGTCATAAAAATCACATGAAAACCAGACAGGTTGTTCATTGGTATTGAATTGAAGACCCAGTTAAAAATCAATACACATATAGACACATATGGATTTTTAAAAAAAAATGTTGATAAAGAAATAAAAAAGATTGAAATAAATTGAATTTCAACAAACAGTGTTTGTCAAATTGTATGTCTGTAAGTGGAATAATGCAAATAGATTCATATTTATCACCCTGCACAAAACTCAAGTCCAAATGGATCAAAGACCTCAACATGAAACTAGACACACTCAACCTGATTGTTGATAAATTGGTACTATCTTTTAATGTATTAGCACAGATGACTTTCTGAACAGAACAACCATACAGTAGGCACTAGGATCAATAATAAATGGGACTTCATGAAACTGTGAGTCTATGGAAACTACCAGTTGTTCAAAGCGGCATCCTACAGACTGTAGAAAGGTTTTCATTAACTCTGTATATGATAAATGACTAATATCTGAAGTATATAAGGAACTCAAGACACTAGACATAAAAAAATACCTCACATAATCTAGTTAGAAATAGGGCACAGTCCTAAGGAGAATTCTCATCAGCTAACTCAAATGTCTGACAAACAATTAAAGAAATGTTCAACATCCTTAGTCATCAAGGAAATACAGATCGAAAGTTCTTAGAGATTTCATCTTACACCTGTCAAATGGTGAAGATCAAAAGCATAAGTGACAGCTCATGCTGGTGAGGATGTTAGATAACAGGAACATTCATCCATTGCTGGTGGAGTGCAAACTTGTACAACCATTTTTGAAATCAATATGGCGGTTACTCAGAAAGGTGGAATTGATCTACTTCAAGATCAAGCTATACAAATATTGGGTATATACCCAAAGTATGTTACATCCTGCCAGGAGACCATTTGCTCAACCGTGTTCCTCAAAAACTGGAAACAATTAGTTGCTCTTTTATCAAAGAATAGATAAAGAAAATGTAGTACATTTGTACAATGTTTTATTACTTAAAAGTTGTTTAAAATGATGAAATGAAATTTGCAGAAAAAATAGACATATTTGCTAGAAATCTTGAAAAATCTAGAAAAAATATCATCATCTTGAGTGAGGTAACCATATCCAGAAAGACAGATGTGGTATCTATTCACTCAAAATGTAGATATTGTCCATTAACTAAATGATTACTAAGCTGCAATCCATAGACCCAGAGAGGTTAGGAAGAAAGGAGGAGTCTAGGACGGATGCTTGGATCTCCCTGGGAGAGGGGAATAGCACAGATTTTATGGGCAGACTGTAAGCAGGTGGAGATGGGAAAGGGGGCTCAGGTGGGAGGAGATGGCTGAAAAGAAAAGGAAAAATAGAGCAGTTTACCACTATCAGAATAAAATATGTTATCATAAGAACCAGAACTAGACACTGGAATCACAACATCAGAGATTATTTTTCATAATTGCAATTATACCATGCTCAGACAGCCTGAAACCACTAGAAATATATTTAATGAAGTTCATAAAGCGTTTGGAAGGAACAAGATGCGAAAGGAACACAATATGGTCATTTTATCCTTTTTCCCATGCATAGTATAGTTGTCATATGTATGCCTTATAAGAAAGAGCAAATACTTTTGAAAACACAGTTTAAGAGGTTATTATTTCTTCTGCGTTGATACAATAAATGTATTTTTTGAGTTTATTTAATCAGGATCACATTAGAGTCTGACAAGTGACTTAAATCTTCCACTTACACCTGCAGATAATATTTTAAATATAAACACGTGTGATAATGTCAATCTCCCTCCTCCTAATGAATTTATTTTCCATTCAGATTAATGCCTATATTTAATTTCTGAAGAGATGACTTGACTCCTTATTTAGTACCATTTGCTGCTCTTTCTGGGGACTGCAGTATGGTTTCCATTCTGGTCTTATTGTATCTAAAAAAAATTTTTTTTCCAATTTCCTTTCCTACTGCCTAAAAGTATATTTCAGTCAATAGTTTGCACAAAGTTTCATATCAGAGACTATGTTTTGATTAATCTATTCAAATGGTATTTCTCAGTATCTGATGAAATTATTTCATCTTTTCTATAAAACTTTTGACCCAGACGATACGTTTCTAAAGACTTTCATTGTCTAATATTAATTTATATGTTTGCCAAGTTCTGTTGGAACACATTGTTGTGTTTGTTGCTGTAGCACTGGTGTCTACTGCATTGCCATGCAAATAATTATCACCAGAATTCATCGAAAGAATAAACTAAGAAAAGTTTGAATTTTTTGAGTAGTCTTCAATTCTGTTTCTGCTTGAAGGTGATTAAAATGATAGAAGTTTGGAAACAGCTTATTAACATTCAATCTGCAGAAAAAAAAAAAAACTGTTAGAAGACTCAGACTGCTGGTTCACTCTATTTTAAGATCTTAAATGACTAATTAACCAAACTCTTGTACACACTCATGTACACAAGCACACACACACACACACACACACACACACACACACAACTTTACTACACTACTCTAGAATAAGAAACAGATTAAGAATAAGAGACTAAAGAGTACTCAGCCCTAAATTAGTAGTCTGTATCACACCCCTTCCTCAAGACTCAAGAATCATCTTAGAATAAAAGAAAAGATTCAAAGATTATTTGAGCCAGAGGTGGTGGGTGAATACAGACAGTTTTCCTGCCCCGACTCCAGACATAACAGTGCAGTTATATATATGAACTCACATTGACTGAGCCTACATACACTCAAGGAATCAATTTTCTTGTTTTGTCTTTGTTTTTTAATGGTGTGACCCTTGGGAGATAGCTCACTCTCCAAGGCATTCTCCATACCTGGAGTTACTGAATAACAAAAAATATAACTCAATGATTTTAAAAAATAAAATAAGAACTATGCAAAGACCAGAAAATTGAGTGAGTAGAAAAGTGGATCTTGGAAACGTAGGAAGAAAGAAGTGAGTATACTTAAAGTACATTGCGTTACATTCTCAAAGGCTTACTAAAAATATTACTTTTAAAAAACAAGAAAAAACAGAGCAACACATATACACGCATATGCACATGTGTGAGCATACACACACATTTCTTAATAAACATTTAATTTCTTTGTAAATCTTACGAGTCCTTTCTACCTATATTCTTCATTCCCCCTATTATACAATATAAAACGTAGAGATACACTGATAGATAGTGATTCCTTGAGATGGCCACTAGTCATTATGAATCATGATCAGCTTCATCTTTTTATGTGATTTTATACATCAATGAGGTTTGTTAAATTTTATTACATTTTTACACTACTGTGTGAATCCTATCTAGCAGGCATTTAATACATTAAGGATTATTCCAGTTCCTCTTTTTGTTCATAGTTATTACTCTAACTAGTTTGCCTGAAAATGGAAAACTTCTACATATTGATATGGCTTTGGCAGCATACAAGTGGTTGCCAAGTGATCTGTAGAACTGTACTCATGCCAAGTTGGTTTTGGCAAATATTAATGGGAAATAAAGTGCTAATAAACCCTTTTACATAGAGTAATACCTGAGTTTATGTAATTTCTCTCAACAAAGGATATCAAGCATATCACAAGAGAAAAACCTCATTAACTTTCAAAATATCAATAAGAGGTCATGCAATTCTCCTCTAATATCATATATTTCAAATCCTACATTAATGTGGAATGAGGTCAGTCTTTTACATAACGACAGATGAAGAAGAAAGAAATATTTTTAGTACACAAAAACAATTTAATTCAGAATTGCAAAGACATTAAATTCAAATTAATTTTTATAGGATTGTTTAGAATATTCCATGCATGAAAACAGATATTAATGATTCAGTATTTTGAAATGTGTTGTAAATCAATTAAATCAAAACATATTCAGTTACTGTTGAACACTTTGAGTCAAGCATGCTATGATTTTCTATGTATTTCTCAAGCAAATTTTAAGGAATGCTAACTTTTTCACTCATTTATTTAAAACAATTTTAAATAAAAACTTAGTCAAAAGATAATCTTTGAATGTAGACTTTTCTGTCTGATACTTACTTACTAATTTTCAGTTTCTGGATTTCCCTCCTTTGGACTCGTGGTCAGAATCTAGTCCCACATTTCTTCAGCATTACAGTGAATATATATGTGTTGAGTTACCATCAGTATCTCCAGCACACTAATTTTAAAAGCAAAACTCCAGGTCTGAGATTAGCCCTACTGAATCAGTAAATCTGAAATGAGCTCAGTAATGAAGACTTTTCATTACAATGTAGTGTCAACTTCTCTGGTCTCTCTACTTTCCTTTACCATACTCATAAATTTCATATATTCCAATTTTTACATCCATAGCTTTCAATACAAATTAAACATGTCATGTTAAGCCACAGTGCTTATTCAAGGCAGTTCTGAAATCCATCCAGCTAATGCTTGATTGCCTTAATTGAGAGTTTTTCGAGTAGTTATGTAAGGTGATTTTGATAATTATACTGAACAATAAATTAAATCATCAAAAATTCTAGAAAAATAATCTTAATTTACAATAATAATTTTAGATTTCACTAATTATATAGTATCTTCATACCTATATTCCATGTCTTCAGTATGAAAATTGATAATCCAGTTACATGATAATACATTGTAGCCGGACTGGATTTGGCTGATATAATCAAGAAGAGCATTACTAATCATGGTATAGGAGATAAATATGTATAAAAAAGAGTGTAAACTCAGTCATGTACATGTACAGAATGATGTGTAGGATTTGTAGTATCAGATAACACATACAAAACTGCTAAGATGCATGGAGAATTTTTCATGTATCCTAAAAAATTGGATGACTTTTTACACAGTGAATAATGCATGCATCATTACTAAAGAGTTCATCTATTTCTCATTATGTATAGAGGAATATGTGCAAAATGCACATGTGTCCATGCATTGTCATACATGCCAAGATTTGTGGATACCAAATATGGTTAAAATAATTGAACCTTGAGTTCTCAATACTAATCAGACTGAGAGATCCCATCTAAATCTCAGAGAACAACATGGAGGAGAGGATGGAAAGAATATAAGAACCAAGTAATAGGAAAATAAAAGAATTGTAAAGTGGCATAGTTTAGGCAAGATACAGTCACCTTAGCCTTGAGCTCACAGCAGCTATGTTACTATCAATGCTCTCACAAGAAGCATTGTTGGTCCCGTCAATGTTGCTGAAACTACCAACAATTAATAATACATGTCAGCAGGGATCCCATCTATTATCTAGAGTCCTATCAATTATTACTGAACTACTGGTTACTGACAAAGTCTGGGAGATGTGTATAAATAAATTTTTTAGTCAAATATATATATATAAGAAGCAAGACATATCACTAACTCAACTATCAGCCTTATTAATATTCACTGGCCAGACCCTTTCCTCTCCTTTAACAACATCCCTTCAGTTACCGTTTTGTTGCTAATAATTTCATCATCTTCAGTAGATCAAATAAAATGAATCACCTAATATGTAGCTTTTAAGTGTTACTTTCTTTACTTAATTTATCATTTTACATTTATACGTGGATATTTTTTTCTTTCTTTGGCCTAATTTTTGTTCACTACACAGTTTTAAAATGGTTTCTTTAACTTATCTTTTGTAGTTAGTTTTTGGCATTGAGAAAAAGAAAGTGGCCAATGCCCCAGTGGGCAAAAGCTTCTCAACACACACACACAAAAAAACAAAAAACAAAAAAACAAAAAACAGTTGTCAAGAACAATTTCTTTTTCTATAATCGTTGGGAAAAATTATTTTGTAAAAACTCACTTCTAGGCCGGGAGGTGGTGGCGCACGCCTTTAATCCCAGCACATGGGAGGAAGAAGCAGGCGGATTTCTGAGTTCGAGGCCAGCCTGGTCTATAGAGTGAGTTCCAGGACAGCCAGGGCTACACAGAGAAACCCTGTCTCGAAAAACCAAAAAAAAAAAAAAAAAAAAAAAACAACAACAACAAAAAAAAACTCGAACAAATCAGTAGCCTTCCTCTACTTGAAAGATAAACAGGCTGAAAAAGAAATTAGGGAAATGACAACTTTCACAATAGTCACAAATAATATAAAATACCTCGGGGTGAATCTAACCAAGCAAGTGAAAGATCTGTATGACAAGAACTTCAAGTCTCTGAAGAAAGAAATTGAAGAAGATCTCAGGAAATGGAAAGATCTCCCATGCTCATGGATCTGCAGGATTAATATAGTAAAAATGGCCATCTTGCCAAAAGCAATCTACAGATTCAATGCAATCCCCATTAAAATACCAACTCAATTCTTTACAGAACTAGAAAGAGAAATTCTCAAATTTATTTGGAACAACAAAAAACCCAGAATAGCAAAAACCATTCTCAACAATAAAAGAACTTCTGGAGGAATCGCCATCCCTGACCTCAAGCTGTACTACAGAGCAATAGTGATAAAAACGGCCTGGTATTGGTACAGAGACAGGCAGGAAGATCAGTAGAATAGAGTTGAAGACCCAGAAATGAACCCACACAACTATGGTCATTTAATCTTTGACAAAGTAGCTAAAACCATCCACTGGAACAAGGACAGCATTTTCAACAAATGGTGCTGGTTCAACTGGAGGACAGCATGCAGAAGAATGCAAATTGATCCATTCTTATTTCCTGGTACAAAGCTCAAGTCCAAGTGGATAAAGGACCTTCACATAAAACCAGACACACTGAAACTAATAGAAGAGAAGGTGGGGAAGACCCTAGAATACCTAGGCACAGGGAAAAGTTCCTGAACAGAACACCAATGGCCTATGCTCTAAGATCAAGAATTGACAAATGGGACTTCATAAAATTGCAAAGTTTCTGTAAGGCAAAGGACACTGTCAATAGGACAAAACTGCAACCAACAGATTGGGAAAAGATCTTTACCGATCTCACATCCGATAGAGGACTAATATCCAATATATACAAAGAACTCAAGAAATTTGCCCCGGACAACCAAATAACCCTATTAAAAAATGGGGTACGGAGCTAAACAAAGAATTCTCAACTGAGGAAATGCAAATGGCCGAGAAGCACCTAAAGAAATGTTCAGCATCCTTGGTCATCAGGGAAATGCAAATCAAAACAACCCTGAGATTCCACCTCACACCAGTCAGAATGGCTAAAATAAAAAACTCAGGTGATAGCAGATGCTGGCGAGGATGTGGAGAAAAAGGAACACTCCTCCATTGTTGGTGGGATTGCAAGATGGTGCAACCACTATGGAAAACAGTCTGGCGGTTCCTCAGAAAATTGGACATATCACTACCTGAGGACCCAGCTATACCACTCCTGGGTATATATCCAGAAGATGCTCTAACACATTACAAGGACATATGCTCCACTATGTTCATAGCAGCTTTATTTATAATAGCCAGAAACTGGAAAGAACCCAGATGCCCTTCAACAGAGGAATGGATACAAAAAATGTGGTACATTTATACAATGGAATATTACTCAGCTATTAAAAACAATGAATTTGATAAATTCTTATATAAATGGATGGAACTAGAAAATATCATCCTGAGTGAAGTAACCCAATCACAAAAGAACATACATGGTATTCACTCACTGATTATTGGATTTTAGCCCAGAAGCCTGAAATACCCAAGATTCAACTCACAGACCACATAAAGCTCATAAAGAATGATTACCAAGTAGTCCTTCTTAGAAGGAGTAACAAAATAGTCAAGGGAGCAAATATGGAGACACAGTGCAGGACAGAAAATGAAGGAGGGACCATCTACAGACCATTCCACCTGGATATTCGTCCTATGTGCAGTCACCGAAGGTAGAGGTTGATGTGGATGTCAGGATGTACATGCTGAGACTGATATAGCTGTCTCCTTAGAGGTCTGCAAGACTCTGACATACTCAGAGGCAGATGCTCACAGCTAACCATTAAACTGATCATGGGGTTCCCAATGGAGAAGATAGAGTGAAGGCTGAAAGAGTTGAGAGGATTTGCGACACCATGAGGAAAGCAACAATCCCAACGAACCAGAGCCCCCAGGGTCTAAACCACCAGCCTGGGAGCGCTTAGGGAGGGACCCATGGCTCCAGCTATATATGCAAGGGAGCTATATATAAGTGGGAGAAGAGATCCTTGGTCCCATGAAGGCTGTAAGTCGTGGGGGGGGTATTCGAGGGTGGGGAGGTGAGGTACGGGGGAGGGTGGAAGGGGGTACACCAATGTGGAGGCAGGAGGAGGGGGAAGGGATAGTGAGTTCCTGGGAGGAAGGGGGGAAATGGGGTAAGGAGAGAACATCTGAAATGTAAATAAAATTTCAAAAAAAAAAAAAAAAAAAAACCCAAATGAACTCTTTCTTCAGTGAATTGTCTTCCCAGCAATAAGAAAAGTGTCTAATACACTATGTTCTTTAATATATTCTTACTATAGTCTTGTTCATGCTTTCAACTCTCTCCCATGGATGTACACTCCTGGTGCAATTGCAAAATGTATGTACAAGACATTAAGCTTTTCTAGAACTAAAACAGCATTAAGATGTTGCATAGTTGATCTTTCAGCACAGTCATTTTACTGAATGTGAGAACATCTGATTCCTGCTTAAACTTGAAACTGCTTGATGATTCACATTGTAGCAGAAATTATATATCCTATTGGCCAAGTTTCAGCTTAGTATATACACCATATCTGCCTTGCGTTTGAATGCTCAATATTCAGATTTGAGGATTTGTTTTTTAAAGTGTCTGGAAGAAAAATACATGTTATATCGTAATCTTTCCTATCACTAGGTGAATGTTCATTTCCTTAACATTCACATTAAAATAGAATTTTTAAAATTATAATTGATTCCATTTTCACTTGAAAATCAATGGTTCTTGATGCTATTATAAGAAATAATTGTTTAAATCAAGCCTATAATTTTCTAGTATACAATTCTTTGGAGAATAACAAGTTATACAATTATTTTGGAAACCTTCTATCAGTCCTGAATATGGCAACCATATATATGTCAGCCTTTCCACAGCTAAGTAGTTTTAAAATGCATGGCATAAATGCGTTAAAGATTTTCCCAAAAATATTTAAAGCAACATTATTTTTGATAACAAAAGAAGCAGAATTTACTTCACTAGCTACTGAATACAAAAATATTAAAGCTAAGATGGAAAGAATAATTTACTAACACATATACTAAATGATTTTCAAAATCAGTCTAGAAAGTAACAGATAAAACCATAGCATACTTATTTTTTTCCATTTGTATAAAATACAGAAATATGAATTAAATCACAGTGACAAAACCATTTGTCCTTACTACAGAAATGGTAGAAATAGAAACAAAAACAGAGTTTAAAGTAGTACTACAAGGCACTATATGTTTTCTATATGATCATTATCTAAATTGTGGAGGTAAGATCACTGTGGGAGTGTACGTGTGTGTGTGTGTGTGTGTGTGTGTGTGTGTGTGTGTGTGTGTAGCCATTACCTTATACATTTTCTATACATTGTTTATTAAATGTTAATTCTACATTAGTGAAGCTTTTAATGATACATAATAGGAAAAATGAAAGAGCAATAAACTGAGACAATCCCCAGATAATAGATAATGGATATTATAATGTCTGGCCTTTTCACATAAAGATGGGAATATCATTTAGAAATATCAAAATAATAGCTCACAATTAAGTGTCCTTATTATAAATTTACAGCTATTTTAAAAATCGTCATCCTAATCTTTATTTTATCATTTAAATGGTTTATGTGGAAAAGAAATTTTAAATGTTTTCTCTACTGTACAGAATGCTTAAGTACTCCTGTTTATAATCATTCATATATCTTTTATATCATGTAAGAAAAAAAACAAAACAAAACAAAGAAAAAGACCAAGCAACTTTTTTACATATTCAGCAAAACGAATTAATGTGTTTTACATTAATTTTTAACTCTAGTCTAGATATACGAAATTTTTAAAGAGCTAGGAATGCTTAAATGCTTAAGGAACACAATTTTATTTGAATTAATATTTGAAATTTAAAGCTGATTCTTGCCAGCAGGAAAATAAAATTAACATTAGATATAACTTCTTTTACATGATTCATTTTGAGATAAATATTGTGTGATTGGTTAACATCTGTGTATGATTTCTTGGCAAAAACAGAGATGTGGGCAAGTTGCCTTAAGATATTTATGATGCAGCCTGACAAAATTAATAAAACTGCAAGCAAACAACCATGCTTTCTAACAAATCTCTTAATAATATTATAGTTTATATCTGTTGGGCTTTGATTTGTGTGACATCTAAAGATCTGCTTGGAACATTAGATTCAATGTGCTCAAATCACAAATATGTCTTTAAATACACTGAATGCTGATATGAATTATTGACTCACACTTCCTCCCAAGACACCCAAGAAATTGCTCATGGAAAAAGTTCCCAACTCTTCTTAGTAAGAAACCCTACTTTGAAACAAACAAAACTATTTTGAGATAATGGAACAGATATAATCAAACCTAGATTCCTTCTTGATATTTCTGGTCTGTCCTGGTATGACTCTACAATTGTATCCTTATGATATAAATGTTGTCGTAGTCAGGATTTATATTCCTGCACAAAACATCATGACCAAGAAGCAAGTTGGGGAGGAAAGGGCTCATTTAGCTTACACTTCCTCATTGCTGTTCATCACCAAAGGAAGACAGAAAAGGAAGGAACTCATACAGGGCAGGAACTTGGAGGTAGGAGTGGATGTAGAAGCCATGGAGGGTGCTGCTTGCTTCCCTGGCTTGCTCAGTTGCTTTCTTATAGAACGCCGGACTACCAGCCCAGAGATGGTAGCATCCACAATCGGTTGAGTTCTCCCCACTTGGTTACTAATTGAGAAAATACCTTACACCTTGATCCCATGGAGGCATTTCCTCGCGGGAGGCTCCTTTCTCTGTGATAACTCCAGTTTGTGTCAAGTTGATACACAAAACCAGGCAGTACAAAGGTATTCAAGGATGCTCTCTTGCCAGGATGGTGATCCTTATTTCAGGAAACCCAAGCTCCCTAGTTCACTCAGAGGAAGCAATTTGAGGTTGGCATTTCAGTGGTTCTCCCAGTTCTTTTATTACACTGGTCTCCAATATTTTGTAGTCTTTTCTAATGAAGTGTCCTCCTCCCTGACTCCTATTTTAATAATTTATCATTGTGTATCTTCTATTGCCATGTTATTATTGATGCATTCTTTTATAAACCATTTTAATTAAGTTTTATGTTTGTAGGAAAGGAGTAGACAATACCAAATTCCCATATTCTCTGTCTATTGCACTCATTCAATTTCTCAATGTTCTGCTTTCAGAAATCTTGTTTCTTTATTGTTCTATATATGAATGCTTCCCATGTTATATTCTTTTTTTACTTTATTATCATCGATTAACACTTCAACATCGCCATAACTCATCTCTTCCTCAATCTTTTGTAGTGAAACAAATTATCACAAGAGAATCAGAAGGTAAAGGGTCTTTCTATAGCTTCAATGCTGTGTCTGTTTAAAATATATTACTTTTAATCTTTTTTTTATAATTTAAGGCTTATTTTAAAACATTAAAATTAGAACTTCCTTTGCATGTAGACTGTCATAACTTTAATTTTAATCCTTCAAAGATCTTATTTTTTAAAAAATTTAAGCTTCATTTAAATGCATAAAAGATTGGGTTTCTATCAAGCTTCATAACAAAGGGTCCCAGAATATTGATAACAAGTTGTTTTAATAAGGTATATTTCAGATCTCACATCTAAGGATTGCCGATGGACAGTCAACATCACAAGTTTCATTCAGAAGCCATATCTAGAATGGGAGAGGCTTGATCAAGTTATATCATCCTATCGCAATAGAAATTACCCAGAAGTTGAAGCCTGTTTAGAGTCTCTGTGTAAATTGTCTCTACTGCCAAGGTTATTCGGAGAGCCAAGCCCAAGTCAGCTAAGGAAGTATATATTCTACCTGACTTGACAACAAATGTTACTCTCTATGAAATGAAGGCATATAGTCTTTTAGGGATGGTGTTATACAGACTAAATAGTGAGGTTTTGCTGAAGCAAAACGCAACATAGTACATCAACAAGAGTGTTTGCAGCTGCAATCAAAAGTCAAAATTCTAAAGGAATAGAAGAGCAACTCATTTTAAATCAGTGAGAATGATATATTGATTCCCTTTTCCCATAAAAAAGTAGTTACATATGGAGATTAGAATCAATTTTTTAATTACATTTGTGGTTAAGTGAATTTGAAGACTGGCCTGAAACCAAACCACCTGGATCTAATTATTTATGTGTTCCACTTCAGGAGAGTCCAATCTTTAAAAAAATTTCTTTTATGAAAACTGGCAGTTTTGAGACAGACTACATACACTGGTATATATTTTGCAGACATCCCACAGGACATATAGAATTTTATTTTTGATTGAGATGATAGAAGCTTAGAGTAACATATAATTTTATCTAAATGTTCATTTCTAGAAAGTCTACATAAAAACATAGCCCAGAGCACATGTTGAAATATATATTTCAATATATATATTTAAGTATATATATTTAAAATTCATTCTATAAATTTTATGTGAATGACTGTGTACTATTTACATATAAAAGACTTAATATTTCTTAATATTTGGGCTCTAAAAATTCCCAAAAGGCTATTTTGTTAAAGAGCTGAATCTCAAAATATCATTGTAAAATGTTGGATAATTGGGGGTTATAAAAATTCTGACCCAAAAAATAAATGAATTCCTTAATAAGTCACAATATGGTGTGCTAGTGCAATATAATAGAAAAGTAAAAAGGGAGAGCGTAGTCTCTGGCAAACTTCTCCAGCTTTATAGTGTTTTCTTTTTGCCTTCTAGCTGTATGAGGCAAGAAGACACTTTGTTGTACCAAATAAATCTAGTCATGATGATCAGTAGAAGTAGAGTCATGTGACCAAGGATGAAGACTCTGACAACATTGACAGTGCAAAACATTTTCTAGCTTAAGTTGGTTTATTCTCATTTGTGATTAAAAACAGATACCTAATTAACAAGTTTGTATTTTAACATTTTCATTTGTGTATTTATGATATGTAACAAAAGATAATAAAACCAAGTCAGACTTGATATATATGTGGATTAAACATTTAAAGGTAAGGTAAAGTGAAGCAAGCTAGAGAGATCTAGTAAATAAGAGTGCTCTTCCAAAGGACTTGAGTTCAGGTCCCAGTAGACAGACCAGCTGGTTGACTCACATCCTCTATGGCCATCTGGATAGGATCCAGTACATTTTCTACTGTCAAGGACATCTGAACTTACATGCACATACACACATAAAACACATATACATAATATAAAAGGATGCAAATAAATCTTTAAACATATTATTAAAAGCTGTGTATATGCTATAGTCAGGAGATTAAAGAAGTTTACATCCATTTCATCAGCTTGTTTTCTGGCTGTGATTCTGGTTTAATCTTTCATCATTTGTACATTTGAGTATTTATTTGTTATATTTCTGTTATACATATGCATACATACATACATACACAGAAAAGAAAGAGAAAGGGGGGAGGGAGGGAGAGGGGAGTGGGAAGGAGGAGGGAGAGAGAAGAGAGAGAGAGAGAGAGAGAGAGAGAGAGAGAGAGAGAGAGAGAGAGAGAGAGAGAGAGAGAGAGACTGAGAATGTTCCACTGTAAAATAAATGAATGAATGAGCAAATGAATGAAAAATAAATAAATAAATAAATATCCACATAAGGGCCAGAGCTCATTTCGTTGTTGGTGTGGATACTGTAGAATACTGTTTTCTAGCGTGATATGGCTGTTGCTCTAATGAACTCAAAGCAGCCATCATTACCTGGAAAGCATTGAGTCTATGTATTGGGCCATTTTATGCAGTGAGGAGTGGTCTCATCCTTGCCTGAAGATTCATTTGCAATTACTTGTTGATCTAAGAAAAGTAGACACTGTTTGGTGTGGTATAGCCATACTCATGCATGCAAATCTACCAGCGCTCATTGGAACATACAAAGAAGAAAGTCAAGGATTAGTTCATAGAGAGGGGTCATTTGGAGTGGTAGGAGATGAGAGTAATAGTAATTGATTATCACCAAAATAAATTAAATATGTAAATTCAAATGTCATCCATCCATTATTATTATATTATTTATATGATTACATTATTTATAACAATTTATGCTAATAAAAGTAAACTCAAATACTATTAATGTTTGTTTTGTAAGGTAAACATATGTCTAGAAATAATTTTTATGTATAGAAAAGTACATAGTATATCATAGGCACAGATCATATCATCTTGGACCTAATAAGAAAAAATACATTTCAATTATTTTGGATTGTGAATTTCAGGGGGATATTTTCTATTCTTTGCTTGGTATTTCCTTCTTAATTTTAGATTTATGAACTTGGAAGTGCTTTTAGAATATTAATTTGAATTACATTTAGATTTTATAAAATAAATCACCCATCCACCATAAACTTCACTGTGCTATGCATTTCAGATTCATTTTTCTCAATTTCAGTTACTGATGACTGCCAAGATCATTCCAAAGTCAGGCTTGTTTTTGCATCAGTGATACGCCTTTGGTTATAATGTCGAACATGCACATACTGGTCCAAAAATACATAGAGATATATCAGTCTTCACTAAGTTTTAAGTTGCCACTTTAATTGGAGTAGAAAAAATTACTTTCTGCCAGTTATGGTAATATGTGCTTATAAGAAACTAAAATAACTAGCTTCATATTTTTAATGTATTCTAGAGATGGCTTATCATGTTTGTGGACTTAAGCTGGGCATCTGCCCAACTGGGATGCACCTTAATAAGTGACTGCTTGTAGTGGCAGCTGGTAGGGTGCAGATAGAGCTGTGTTCTGTATACACATATGAAGACACAAACCTCTTCAATATGTTCTCTCCTGTAATCTGATAGACATCAATGGAGCCAGATTTACCTTTGAATCCTATCTAGTACTTGATCCTGAGGCATAAATAATCTATTTTACAATGAATTCTCTATTGAGATATGAATATTTGCAACAAATGTTTAATTTGCATGTATGACTATGCATGTTTATTTTTTTATCTTTTCTTGGAAATACACACGGATGCACAATATTTACTAAGGTGATACAAAGCACATCTGTGTATTCTTCATTCAATTTTTCAAACTTTTTTTTTGTTTTGTTTTTTCGAGACAGGGTTTCTCTGTATAGCCCTGGCTGTCCTGGAACTCACTCGGTAGACCAGGCTGGCCTCAAACTCAGAAATCCACCTGCCTCTGCCTTCCAAGTGCTGGGATTAAAGGCGTGTGCCACCACTGCCCGGCTCAAATATTTTTTTAAAGTTTTTTTTTTTTTTTTTAAGCTCATGCTTTACCAAATTGATAGTCTAATTTTGAGCAGCCTTGTTTGTCTGGCCTTTGTGTATGTCCCCATGGTTTTACCAAACACACAAGACAAATAAAAAGCTGAGGTGTTCTATGCTAAAGCACATATGCTGACTTTGCCTTAGAACAATCTAGCCTGATGAGAACTTAACAGAATCCAGAACTACAGAACCCACCACAGGAATCCTTTCTGTTTTCAGCATAGCAAGGATGTGAACACCTTCTTGGCCTATTCTGATGACCTTTGTTCATATTTCTAATTTGTGATAATAGTATAGTCATATCATAGGAAACATTACATAATTCTATATTAACTTGACTCCCACACAAGTCTCCCAATACATACGCAGCAGGTGGCCAGTAAATTAAGACTTTATTAATTATTCTCAGAACTCTTCAATACTATGAGTCACCTGTTAAAATGGACAAGGTCTCTCTTGGATGGTAGGGTTAAATTTTATAAAAATTAAAGTGAGATTGATCAGCACCTTAACTGATGACCACAAAACAGACAGACGGACAAACAAGGAACAAAACAAAAACATGATTGGCTTAGCTATTTTAGCCTGAATATAGAGTGTGTTCAATTTTGAATAAATCATCCACAATATTGTTCTGCCTTTCCCTGAGCTTTATAAGAAACAGAGATAATAGCTGAATCTGTTACAACCGGGGATATGCGTTTATTTAAAGGAGGAGTCAAATACTGAGACATTCATTTTAAGCTTTAAATGTTTCCCCTCTCCCAGTAGAATTTTAAAATGTGCTAGCATCTATCATCTAGCAAGGTATATAAATTATAGCCGTTTAATATGGTAACAAATGTATCATTGAATAAATTGAGTTCTGGCCGGGCAGTGGTGGCCCATGCCATTAATCCCAGCACTTGTGAGGCAGAAACAGGTGGATTTCTGAGTTTGTGGCCAGCCTTGTCTACAGAGTGAGTTCCAAGACAGCCAGGGTATACAGAGAAACCCTGTCTCAAAAAACAAAAACCAAACAATAAATAAATAAATAAATAAATAAATAAATAAATAAATAAATAGAGAAAGAAAAGAAACTGAGTTGTGATATTGTAAAATGGACACAGATACCTGTCAACTGACATGGTACAGGTTTTTCATCATATTAATGCTTTGAAGTACAGTATCGTCTCTATTTAATCTATGTCATCTCCCTTTCTGTAATTCATCATTTTCACATGATAATTACTTTACTCAGGGCAGCTACTTGCTATTGTAATGTTAAACTTATCAGAATGGACAAATCTACAAGGACATCTCCTTCATCAGTCTTCTTACAATTGGATTACATTTGTGATAATCTTATTATAAACACCTGCAGAAGGTGATTCTATAATTTCCTTGGTAACAGTTAAACTACTTAAAAGTTTCTACTGTAAGCTGTATTCCTGAAATTTTCTCCAAATGCAGCATGCTGCAGAGTCAGCTGAATAGTATCTTGTTTTAATCCTATAAAATCTAGCAAAAACAAAATTACTCAGGAATATTGAGTTTATCTAAGGTCATTACTGATAACTGAGCTATGAGTTCTCATGTTTCCTAATTGATGTCATAAAGAAATTTCTGCTGTTCAATATGTTTAACTTTCAAATTTTGTTTAACAGAACATTTAGATTTAAGGAAAACTGGAACAGACACTACAGATTCTCAGTCTATACCATAATTTGCCAGTTTAACTCACTGCTATTATCTCATATAATTATTGGAAACATGAGACAATTACTGTGTCAATTTTGATAGATTTTCATTCTTTATGTATTCTGAAATATGGAAAATAGTTTTTCCATAAAATGTACAGGGGATTATATTTAAATTCTGTCTTAAAAATATGTTCTAGTTTAATATTGAGTTATTATATATAATATTATATATATCCTAAATTTAAAGTCAATTTAAGATATATATATATATATATATATATATATATATATATATATATTCCTCTTAGGTACTGTCTTTGTTGGGGTTTTATTGCTGTGAAGAGACATTGACCAAAGCAACTCTTATAAAGGCTAACAGTTAATTGGGGTGGCTTACAGTTCCAGAGTTTTAGTCCATTATCATCATGATGGCAGCTTGGTGTTGGAGGAACCAAGAGTTCTACAACTTATTTCAAAGGCAAAAAAAGGAGAATATTATCTGCATTGAGTGGAGCCTGTGCATAGGAGACGTAAAAGTCAGCCCACACAGTGATACACTTCTGCCAAGAATGTCACACCTCCTCTGATAAGGTCATACTTCCTAATAGTGCCATTACCTATGGCCAAGCACTGAATTACATGAATCTATCAAAGCCAAATCTATTCACACCACCACAGGTACACTGATCATTTTAACTATCATTTGGTGGTCTTATACATCATTTAAAACTTATATATGATACTCAGTGCATTTTCGCAAATGTGAGAATGTATTTCAATGCTTAAGATATTACACAGTATCTCATTATTTCTTCATTCCATGCTCACAGAATTATGTTTAAGGAGGTTATTTGCAACATGACATGCTAGTCTTGAAAACAGAAAATGAAATTCATTTTTATTCTTTTTCTATATATTATATCCCAATAACACTTCCTTCCCTCTCCTTCTCCTAATCTCTCTCCCACCAGATTCCCTCTAAACATATCCAACCCTGTCAACCCCTCTCCAGAAAGAACAGCCACGCCTTCCCCAGTACATCAACCAAACACAGCATAAGAAGCTATAATAAAATGAACCCTATACCATCCCATCAAGGCTTAACAGGGCAACTCATAGGAAAGAGGAAAACGGTCTGACAAGTAGGCAAAAAAAAAAAAAAGTCAGGGATAGTCCTTGTTCTCACTATTAGGATTCCTACAATAATCTCAAGCTACTCTGCCATAACTATATAGAGAGGATATAGGTCAAACACCTACAGTATCACTCATCTCTGTGAGAGCCCATGAGTTCCAGTCAGTTGATTCTCTGGCTATATTCTTTTGGTATATTCCTTGAAACATCTGGTTCTTCTGATCCTTCCTCCTCCTCGTCTGCTGCACTAATGTTTGGCTGTGAGACTCTGCATCTGTTCTTATCAGTTGTTGAATGAAGTCTCTCTGGTAACTTTGATAGTTCTGCTAGGCTTAAAATACTCTTCAGGCAGGACAAACGTAGGTTGAAGGTTTTGTGGTTGGGTTGGTATTCCACTATCTGTACTTCATGCCTTACTTGGTTACAGAAGACAATGCTCCAGGTCCTTTTGTATTTCTAGAAGTCTTTGCTAGTGTTACTACCGTACATTCCATGGAGTTTCCATTGCATTAGATTTCCACCTTGCCCTGATGTGTCTCCCTATTCCAGACTTTTCTCCAAGTATTTTCTCTCCTCCCATCTGTTCCTTTCTGTTCCCAACCACAACAGCCTGCAGAGAGATTTTTATTTCCACCTTTAAGGCTTCCTTGTTATTTAGCATCTCTAGGTCTTTGAGTGTTTTACTTTACAGCTAATATCCACTTATGAGTGAGTACATACCATGGTTGTCTTTCTAGTGCTGGGTTACCTCACTCAGGATAATATTTTCTAGTTCCATACATTTTCCTGAAAATTCATGATACCTTATCATTGTTTTTCAAAGCTGAGTAATATTTCATTGTGTCAGTATACCACATTTCCTTACCCATTCTTTGGTTGAGGAACATCTATGTTATTTCTAGTTTATGGCTATTATAAATAAAGCTACTATGAACATAGTTGAGCAAATGTTCCAGTGACAGGATGGAGTACTTTTGGGTACATGCCCAGAAGTGGTATAGCTGGGTCTTGAGATAGAAGCATTCCCAGTTTTCTGATGAACCACCAAATTGATTTCGAGAGTGGTTGTACAACTGAGCACTTCAACCAGCAGTGGATGTTCTCCTTGCTCTACATCCTTACCAGCATGAGTTGCCATAGGTGTTTTTTGAATGTTACCATTTAAGTCTTGTGTCCTCAGTTTCTTCAAAACCTGAAATGTTTCTAGGAATTTGTTTTCATGCTCCTTCAAGTATAATGGGTAGGATTCAGTTTACTTCAGATTATTCATTAGAACTGATTGCTGTTATTTGTTTATCTTCCTCTATACCAAAAACTGTATTGGCTTAGTGTGCCTTGCCTATCAAGTATACCTTGCCAGCCAAATGCCAAATGCCTCTTATTTCCTCAGGTTTATTGTTTATTGATTCCATTCTCTCAGGTCCCACTGCCTTTAAAGAGGTGACAAGTCATGCCTGGACTTAAAAGGAACATAAAGGCAACTATGAGATAAGAGTTCAGGGACCTTCTCAGAAACACATGAGTGAAAATAATAGGATAGAATTCAGGGAAGGTTTGCTTTATGTGAAGCTGGTACATCATTTTTTAAATAAATGGGAGCACAAATATTAAAATAATCCCTGGTTTGCAGAAGAAGGAACTTTATATGATGGGGTATAGGTTAGAGTCCAAAATAACATTGAAAAAGCTATAAAGATGGGGAAAAGATCCTTTTCAGTTTGGGTATTTTGGGGCATTTGTTTATACTGTCACAGAAGATAAGGAAGATATTAATAATGAGGAAAAAGTGACTAATTCATTGAATGAATATTAACTGGATGTTCAAACCTTAAAACTGTCATAAGAGGCAAAAAAGGAGATTTACACTATTCAGGCAAAATCAGAATTAAACAGCATTTAAAACTTCACTAGAAGGATAGTAACCAATGCACAATCTCACATACAATCTTAAGGGGCAAGAAAATAAAATAATTACAGGTATTTAAGTACATACTAAATTATGAATTTGTACAACATGTGAAATCTTGGTTTCCTTTAAAGCACTGGAATAGATGTATTTATATCACAAATACCATAAATACTAACAGCTTGCCTTCCTCTTCTTGATCAATTAAAAATCAAGGGAGAATCTGATGTCAACAGTTATATAGATTTCATCCTTGCTGTATTATGTTGCTGCTAATAACGATCAGTTATTAAAAGCTTTATATAACCCTGTAGATTTTCAAAGTTCATATGCTGATTACTATAGAAAGAAAAGATATCCTTGTCTAGGTAGTAAGCGATGAGATTTACTCATACCAACTGAATTTCTGATTTAAAACATTCTCCAACCTTCTCTCATTTCACAGCCAGATACTTGTTTTATTGAGGGCTGATCTAATTGTATAGCAGGGATTAATGGTTCACATGTTCATCACTCTATTCATACTATATTCTCCTGAGCCCAACTGATAGAACAAGATATTTTGATTCTTCTATTACACTTTACTTAGAAACTTTACATATTTTACCAGATTCTGCTTATACTGTAGAATTATTTGCAGTAAAACTCATGTTCTTGCATGGTCTAACCTGGTTGTTTTTTATTCTTAAGTGAAATAAGCAAGCTGATGCATTAACTTTCCCTAGTGTTACATCTCTAGAAGAAAACTGCGAAGGGATATGCATCTGTCCCTGCAGAGGAATCTATTGAACATTTGTGGAGTTCTATAAAATTTTTATTTGCCAGATGGAATTGTTGTCTCAGAGGCTTACTGCTGAGTAAGCTCACTCTTTCTAGTTCTTTCAGAATTCTGACAGGATAGGTCAACTCAGCTTTTCTGACTCAAACACCTCTCAAACCTGACTGATTCAATCTGGCTTCTCTCAGCTTCTCATTGAATTGATCTGCCTGGCCTCAAATTAATTCTGGCAATTTGTTCTAATCTTTTGACTCCTTTCTCTTTGTCTTCAACTGCCTCAACTACACTGCACTATATTTGCTCCACTGGCTCCCAAGTGACTGCTTCTCTCTTCCTGCCTTGCTCTTAAATAGACTCACTTTCCTGATTAACAGACATAATAATACGTCTGATTCATTCTCTGCTTTGTCACTTTGACTGCCCCTCAATTAGATGTCACTTTCAAACATTGGTTCTTTCTTCTAAAGAATTAGTTTTTCCTTAAAGGCATATACTGAGTTGTCTGCATTCCAATCAGATCACATAGATCTAGATCTTTGTATGCCATCCATTGCTAGAGCAGCCATGTTGTTGTATTTAAGTTCTACTTATTCTTCAGGCTGAAAAAGACAATGGCAGAGAGCAAGGCAACAGTGGAAATCACCAGAAAGATAGGAAACCTCCTGCGAAATAACAAGAAGACATATCAATCATATCAACAGAAATCAAGTCTGCCAACATAATTTTATTTAATGTGATTATAATATAATTATATTTATCCCCTTGTCTTTTGTTCTTCCAAACACTTCCAGCCTTGATCTCTTACTAATTCATAACCAAAATTTTCATTAATTATTGCTACAGGCAAAAATGCTGCCACAGCCAAAATTAGGAGGTGGATGGTACAATTTGATTTGTGAACTAACTAAAGGTTTATGAATAAGTATTTAAAGAATTGATGGAATTTGAGAAACCTCCTCCTCATCCAAACTGATTAACTATATGAGCAATCCTGTGGGATAATGTACTCAGTAGTATTTATGAAGTTAATACTATTATATCTATTTATGTTTCTGGCATATCTGCTATCAGATATTCGTTGGTTACTCCCACAAGCTTTGTGGCATCATGCCATTACATTAGCATACGGTACAAGCAGGACACGATTGTTGTTGCACAAGTTTGTGACTGGATTGGGTTTACCTTTGTCCTTTGGTGGTGTGTAGAAAACCTTCTTAACTAAGAACACTATCACTCTGGATGATGGTCCCAGGATTAATGTAGTAAAAATACCACCTTACCACAATCAATCTATTTTTCAATATAAGAAAAAAATGAAGAAAATGCAGATTATTAAGTTACATAAAAAATCATTCTAGAGAAAAAAATCTGCTTTTAAATAAGTGACATATTTTTATGAAATATTGTTTATTAGTATAGAATAGAAAGTTAAAACTCAAAACAAACAGCAACAGCAACAAAGACCCTTACTTTTGCTTACACAACCATCATACACAGTTTCTCATAAACGTTGGTTTAGCTCTATGTTTTTTTCATCACAGATGAGTTCTGAGAAGTACAATTCTGCAGGCTTTTGATTTCCAAGTTGGATAACAACTGGTATGTGATATCCCATAATGGAATTGCTTACATTTCTCCCACTTATAGACCATGGACAAATTCAAAACTTAATAGTTCACAATTACCTGTAACTGAAGTTCCATGAAATATGACACCTTCTATTGTTCCCTACACATGTTATGCACACACACACACACACACATACACAAACACACACACACACACACACACACATATTTGTGTATGCATACATACTCATATATAGACATGAATCATATAAAACCATAGAATGATTTTAAAATAAATCAACATGCTGTATCTTTTTGTTATTAATGTTTCATTCTTCTGCAAAAAAAAAATAAATAAAATCTCTGGAATATTGAACAGGGGTGGCTTCAGTGAGAAAGTTCCTATAGATTCATATATTTGAATAACTGACCCACACTCCCAACTTGTGCTGCTGTTTGAACAGGCTTAGGATGTGTTTTCTTCTTAGAAATGGTTTGGGCCTATGGGGTTGGTCGTTGAAAGCTTAAGTTCTAAGGTCTGTCCCAGTTTGTTCTCTCTGTTCCACAATGCAGTTTAAGATGTGACTTCTCCATCTTGTTGTTCATCATCTATGCCTGCTTGATATCTAGTCCCATCTTAATCTCTCAAACCCTCTGGAAACTTAAGAAGAAATATAATGAGAAGAATTGAGAATGATTTTATGACAGCTGCATAAAAGTAACTAATAGAGATGCCTTTATATGGAGCAATCTATAACACATCATGGTACAGAAAAACAAAGTTGCTCTGTAACTTTAATCTCTCCGTAAGATTTAAAACTCCCAAATAAATAAAATATATAATATCCCAAAATACTACTAAGCCAGTATGAAATTCTGAAATACCCACTTCATGAATTCTATCTATTCCCATGCTTCTATTTAAATAAAAAGCAGCTGATGTTTGCTAAAGTGGGGAGGCAGGAATTTTAAATAATGGATTAAAATCATTGCAGTAGCTCCTAAAACTATCCCATGCCATCTTGGGTCAAGTTGCTGTGACTGACTAATACCCATATTTGGTTTTAATTCTTGGCATACTCACCCAAATTATTACCTGAGTAGTTGGGTTCATTGCCAAAACAGCAAGAGGATTTTTTTTTCTAGAGGCCACATTAAAAAGAGGAATAAATTAAGTGGTCCAGTGATCTCTCAAGCTGTCTTCCCTCTACTGGAGTTCTGACATGAGGTTCATGCATAACTAAGCAGTCCTCATGTGTGGTCTCTAGCATCATTAACCAATCTTTCTCTGTGCTTAGTCTCTCCTCCAAGGTGGTCTGACAAGTTGTCAGAACTGGAAGACAAGTAGTCTCTTGCTTCTCCAGGTCCCAGGCTTTCTCATCTGTCAGAATGAGATGCCTGGGAAAATTCCAGTATTGGGGTGTGTTCCATTGTTTAATTAGTTAACTGAAGAGAGGAGTATGTTTTTACAGTATCTATATTTCTGCCAAATGGCTACATACTGAAAAATCTTATCATAATTATGAAGTTTCATAATGTAAATATATTTTTTTAAAAACTAAAATCCTCTTCTTTATGATTGCTCTATTTACCAAAGGCAAGAAGAGGTAAGGAGTTGGTGGTAGATTCATCTTGTTTTTGATTCTGCCACTATTTTGTTGTTGCTTTTTGCCTTCCAACAAAAAGGGTAATTATCCTTTATTATTTCAGAAATATAGGACTTTATCAAACATCCTAATTTAATATGAAACACCACATGTTCTCCTTTAAAATGAAAATGAACACTGGTAAAGGAGGAATATTGGAGACAAATAAATTTAAGAAAAGTAATGTAATAAATGTAAGGAAGAAAACAAGAACTAAAGAAGAGGTCACATAGCTTGAAAACAACATGGACAGAACACAGAAAAAAGGTTCATCAGGATTTGTTTTAAATAAATACATGAGCAGTAAGTGGAAATTCTTGTATTACTGAAAGTTTGCACACAACGTCTAGGAAAAATGTACTGCAATAAAGTTGAAAACAATAAAATGAGGACAGCTTTGCATATCTCTGGCTCTAACAGTTAAGAAAAAAGGCACAGATGGGAGAGAAATATAACCCACATACCTTACAGGTGTAAGCAGATTACTATAGGAAAATTGGAAACCATCAACTCACATGGTTCAGTGAGAAAGGAAGCTTGTGACCATGGCTGAGGGCCTGAGTTTGATCCCTCAAAATTCTGAACTATCCGCTGATCCCTAAAATAATAATGTGGTATGTGATCCTCATATGCTATATACATACATACATACATGCATACATGCATACACACATACATAAATATATGAATATCTGAACAGCTAAGAAGAAAAGGAACCTGAAAAGGAATGAAGAATGATGAAGCACAACACTTTCTAAAAGTCAACAGGCACATTTTGGCTTTTGCAAGTGCACACAGAATTTAAATGGAAGAAATAAATATTATTTTCCAAAGACAAAACTGCAACAGTTTGTTCTTTAATGGGTCATCTAATCTATTGTTTACAGCAGTTTTAAAAATGTTAAGAAACTATGTCATAAAAAACTCAGGATCCATAGTGAAAACATAAAATATTTGTGTACTACATATTCATAAGGGAAACATTTAAAAAACACATTGGATATACATTTGAAAAATATTATAGGAAGCATGATTACATTTATATAAAATGTCAACATATTAAGGACAGGCCATTCTGGAAGTTGAAGTGGAGAGTCATATTATATGTGCCAATAGTTGGAGTATTGGCAGTTAGAAAGTTAAGGAGTGCTTTTACATTTTTCCAGACCTTTTTTGTGCCCTTCCACTCCCAAATCTCTAGTCTTCACTTGTCTAATTTGTGAATTTAGAACAGATGAGCCCCTTCTGCTGAGAGAGATGGCCAAGTTAATAGTCCAGTGGTTGGTACCTCACAGGTACCGAACAATTACTAGAAGTAATTAATAACTTTTATTCAAGGAGAGAACATTTGTTTAAGTGCTTCTCAGCCATTTGCAATTCCTCTATTGAGAATTCTTTGTTTAGCTCTATACCATATTTATTAATTGGGTTATTGTTTTTTTTAAAAGTCTATCTTCTTGAGCTCTTTATATAGTTTGGATATTAGCCCTTTATCAGACATAGGATTGGTGACAATATTTTCCCAATCTGTAGGTAAGTGGTTTGTCCTATTGATTACGTCCTTTGCCTTACAGAAGCTTTCCAGTTTCATGAAGTCTCATTTATCAATTCTTGATGGTAGAGACTGAGCCACATGGTACTCTGTTCAGGAAAATTCCCCAGTGCCTATGAGTTTGAGGCTCCTTCCCACTTTCTCTTCTATTAAATTCAGTGTATCTGGTATTATGTTGAGGTCTTTGATCCACTTGAACTTGAGCTTTGTGTAAGGTGATAATATGGATCTATTTTCATTCTTCTACATGCAGTCTACCAGTTAGATGAACAGCATTTGTTGAAGATGCTTTCTTTTTTCCACTGTAACTTTTTAGTTTCTTTGTCAAATATCAAGCGTCCATAGGTGTGTGGGTTTATTTCTAGGTCTTTGATTCTAACCCATTGATCAACCTATCTTTCTCTATACCAATATCATGTGGTCTTTAGCACTATTCCTCTGTAGTACAGCATAAAGACACTGATGGTGAGTGATTACCTGAGAAGTTCTTTTATTTTTGAGAATTACTTTGGATCTCCTGAGGGTTTTTTTTGTTTGTTTGTTTTCCCAAATGAAATTAAGAATTGCTCTTTCCATGTCTGTGAAGAATTTTGTTGAGCATATACCTAAAGATATTCCACTATACAAGGACACATGTTACACTATATTCATGGCAACATTATTCATAATAGCTAGAAGCTGGAAACAACCCAGATGCCCCTCAACTGAACAATAGATACAGAAAGTGTGGTTCATTTACATAATGCAATATTATTCAGCTATTAAAAGAGAGAATATCAAGAATTTTGCAGGCAAACTGATGGAACTAGAAAATATTATCCTGAATGAGGTAACATATACCCAAAAGGACATGCATGGTATGTATTCACAGATAAGTGGATTTTAGCCATAAATACAGAATACTCACAGACATACCCAAAGACCATCTAAGATACCCAAAGATACAACCCACAGACCATAAAATTTTAACAAGAAGAAAAACCCAAGTGAGGATACTACAATCACACTTAGAAGGGGTAATAAAATAATCATTGAAGGCAGAGGAAGAATGGGACCTGTGTGGGAGAGAGGGGGAGGGAAAAGAGGGACAGAATCGGGTATTGGGGGGAAGAATTGGGTTGGTGTTAAACAGGATAGAAGCCCGAGAGCCAGGTGAATGAATGGAAATATGCCGCATCTGGAGTGGGCGTGGGATAGCCTTGAGAAAGTCCCTGGGATATGAGAGATTCCCAGGATTCAACTGGGGTGATTTTAGCTGAAATGCTCAAGAGTGTGGAGAAGGAACCTGAAGACACTACCTCCAGAACATAGACAGGGCCCCAAGTAGAGGTACCCCGAATTGTACCTATCAAAAAAACTTGCAGGAACATAAATAGAGTAGAGACTGAAGGAAAGGATGTCCAGTGGCTGGCTCAACTTGTAATCCATCTCTTAGGGTTTGGGACACCCAATCCTGGCACTATTACTGATGCTATGTTATGCTTACAGATAGGAGCTAGCACATTTGTCCTCTGAGAGTCCTTACCAGCAGCTGACTGAAACAGTTGTAGATACTTAGCGCTTACCATTTGACTGAAGTCAGGGACTCTTAAGGAAGAGTTAGGGGAAGGATTGAAGGAGCTGAAGATGATGGCAACCTCATAGGAAGCCCAACAATGCCAACTAACCCAGACTCCTGGGAGCTCTCAGAGACTAAGTCAGCAACCAAAAAGCACACATGGCCTGGTCCAAGGTCCCTGGCACATATATAGCAGAGGACTGTCTGTCTGGCCTCAGTTCGAGTGGGTGTTTCTAATCCTGTAGAGACAGCCTCAAGGAAGGGAGATGACACCCCCCAACCCTGTCACCATCCCCGGGTAAGAGGTGCACCCTCTCAGCAGCAAAGGGGAAGGGGAATGAGATAAAGAACTGTGGGAGGGGGGCCTGGATGGGGGCAATGTCTGGAATGTAAATAAATAAAATAATTAGTTAATTAAAAAAAGAAACTGAGAAAATTTAATGAATATTTCTATTTAAGAACGGTTGACATTATTAAAGAACTAGCAATATCTTGACACTTCCTTTGTTTTCTGTACCCAGAAGAAGTCTCTCTGTGCACAAGACAGTGACACCCACCCAGCAGATTTGCTGTGAAACCTGAAATCTATAAATCCAATAATAGTACTCAGCATGTATTGGTGACTCAAACATTTTTTGCCAACAACAGAATCTCATACTCTTAGTATTTTGCAAAATTAGTTCTTATACTCCTTTCAGTTTCTTTTCAACAAGCAAAAATACATTGTGGTCTTAAGGTATAAATTAAAAAAATATCTAAGAAAGATAACATTATGTTGGGTTACCCTGACCTTCAATGGTAGTCAATTTTTCTGTTTCTTCAAACCACCAAAAATATTGTATGCAATGATTATATTGTAGAATGTTGTGCTGTGATTTTTGAGGTTACTTATAAATAACTTTATGTGTGTCAGGCAACCTCACTTGGCAACTTGTTATCACAGTCTGCTTATTTTCAGTCCCTTGATATTTTTGTACTAGGTTTTTATTTCAATGCTTATGAGTTATATGATAGTAAGTTCATATATGCCATCTCTCAAAAAATACAAGAAACGTGCCCTTTAGGTGATCTAGTTCTTAAGGCCATGTGATATAATTATTCACAATTTTCATCCTTTTTGAACAATAAGAAAAGAGACAAAACAAATGCCAAGGAAAATTTTCTAGTTCACTAACCGTTGCATCGAACAACCTATGAAAGGAAGGACTGAAGAGTCTAAAGAGACATCAAAATGAATTAATGCACACCACAAATTTACCTATGGATGCACAAAACATCTATTTTTAAATCTTGTTGTTTAGTGACTTCTACTATTATCATTGTGGGTATGTAACTATGGAGTGGGTAGTTTGGTCTTGTGCATGTGGAGCATCTCTGTGTATGTCTGTGAGTGTATTTGTGAGGGCCAGAAGTCTAGGATTCTTCCACTTTATTCACTAAAATGTGCTCTATCACTGACTTGATACTTAGCTGATGATACTATACTTGATGACCAACTAGCCAGTCATCTTCTCTAAGGCTCTCCAACACTGAGAATGTAAGTGTTTTCCCCCATCTTGGTTATTTATGTGGACAAAAAGAATCTATTTTAGGTCCTCATCATGAGCAAGAAATAATTTCCCCAATGAGATATCTTTTCAGACTAATTACATTCTTGTTTGCTTTTTTGTATTTGGTTGGTTGGTTCATTGGGTTTTTTGAGTATATATATATATATATATATATATATATATATATTATATATATTTTATTTTTTATTTTTTTTTTCTCAAACAGGATTTCTCTATGTAACCTTAGCTGTCCTGCATCTCATTCTATAGAGCAGGCTGGTCTCGAACTCAAAGAGATCTGCCTGCCTCTGATTGCCATGTACTGGGATAAAAGACTTCAACCAGTACCACCTGGCAAATTCTTAAAACACAATAAAGTACATAACAGATATCTCATGCATTTAATTCCCTTTTAAAATAGTACAAACCCAATTATCTCCTGCAGTGCACATATTATTTGTATAAGGTCAAAGGATAAGTGAGATAAATTAACATTTTATTACAAGCTGTGTGTCTAGTACCTAGAAGATTGCCTTATAATATGTAGATACCTTATTAGTAAATTAAATAACTATCAATATTTCCTAAATGAGATTATTGTATTTCTTTTATATGGCTATAAAATAATGGCAACTTTATTTATTTTTTTTTTAGTTGAGTCTTTTTTTTTTTTCATGTCTTTCTTTTTTTTTTTTAATTGGAAATTTTTTATTGGAAAATTTTTTTTACATTTTAGATGTTCTCTCCTTACCCCATTTCCCCCTCCCTCCCAGGAACTCACTATCCTTCCCCCCTCCTCCTGCCTCCACATTGGTGTACCCTCACCCACCCTCCCCATACCTCACCTCCCCACCCTCGAGTATCCCCCCCCACGACGTCCAGCCTTCATGGGACCAAGGATCTCTTCTCCCACTTATATATAGCTCCCTTGTATATATAGCTGGAACCATGGGTCCCTCCCTAAGCACTCCCAGCCTGGTGGTTTAGACCCTGGGGGCTCTGGTTGGTTGGGATTGTTGCTTTCCTCACGGTGTCGCGAATCCTCTCAACTCCTTCAGCCTTCACTCTATCTTCTCCATTGGTAACCCCATGCTCAGTTTAATGGTTAGCTGTGAGCATCTGCCTAAGTATGTCAGACTCTTGCAGACGTCTAAGGAGACAGCTATATCAGGCTCCTGTCAGCATGTACATCCTGACATCCACATCAACCTCTACCTTTGGTGACTGCACATAGGATGGATATCCAGGTGGAATGGTCTGTAGACGGTCCCTCTTCAGTTTCTGTCCTTCATTGTGTCTCCATATTTGCACCCTTGAGTATTTTGTTACTCCTTCTAAGAAGGACTGAAGCCTCCCCTACTTGGTCGTCATTCCTCATGAGCTTTATGGTCTGTGAGTTGAATCTTGGGTATTTCAGGCTTCTGGGCTAAAATCCAATAATCAGTGAGTGAATACCATGTATGTTCTTTTGTGATTGGGTTACTTCACTCACCTGAAAGCTCTAGAACAAAAAGAAGCAAATACACCTAAGAGGAGTAGGTGTCAGGAAATAATCAAACTCAGGGCTGAAATCAACCGAGTAGAAACAGAAAGAACTATACAAAATATCAACAAAACCAGGAGTTGGTTCTTTGAGAAAATCAACATGATAGATAAACCCTTATCCAGATTAACCAGAGGGCACAGAGACAGTACCCAAATTAATAAAATCAGATCTGAAAAGGGAGACATAACAACAGAAACTGAGGAAATTCAAAAAATCATCAGATCCTACTACAAAGGCCTATACTCAACAAAACTGGAAAATCTGGATGTAATGGCAACTTTATAACTTCATGGATCTTAGAAAATTAAGAAAAACATCTTTGATAAAAACTAACATTTTAAACAATTAGTTGTGCTATCCATTCTAGCAGATAAAAGTATTGAAGATTTTAATTTTTTTTATATTATTTCCAACAGAATTATCTTATGTAAATTGGTCCAAAGTTGAGTCAATGGAGTGTCAGTGACAAAGAAATCATTATACATATTTGAAAAAATAACTTGATAGAGGGCCTTGGAAGCGTTAAAATAAATGAGTGACAAATGAATTAGCACTAGGAAAGTATCTTTGTATCTGTGTATTGGCTGCTCATTTCTAAGTGTGTAGCAGTTGTCAGAGGATGAACACAGCAACTTGTGCAAAGAAGTAGGCAAAGGACAGGACATAGCCAGGTTTGCTGTGAACCGTTCCAATCTACTTAAGCCCATGAGTTTTCCCCTAATCCTACAGGAAGATAAGAAAACTAAACTCTTTCCCTGAGTTAGCCCTATGCCAAAGAAGCTTAACTTTTTATACAGAGGCCAAAACAACAATCTGGATTGCATTAATATTCTGATTTTCTCTACCCCCACAATTTCAACTTTATCTGGAGCACTACATATATATATATATGTTTTAATTCTAAAATTATCTTAAAACCAACCTTCTTTCCAACTTTACTTTTAGAAACTCTTTATATTCTGTACAAAATTTAGAGGAAATAGGTTCCCAAAACTGAAAGAACATTACAATTATATCTGGGAAAACAGAAGACTCAACAACAGGCTGTATACAGTATAATTCATTATTTAAAGAATATAAAAAGTGTGATTTTTTTTTTTTACAATGGAGTGGCATTAAATGAAGAAATCTACAGAAGAATGGATAGAGAAAACGTGGTACATTTAAACAATGGAGTACTACTCAGCTATTAAAAATAATGAGCTCATGAATTCTTAGGCAAATGGATGGAGCTAGAAAATATCATCCTGAGTGAGATGACCCAATCACAAAAGAACACACATGGTATGCACTCACGGAAAAAGCGGATATTAGCCCCAAAACACACAATACCTAAGATGCAACGCAATAAACCTCATGAAACTCAAGAAGAAGGAGGAAGACCAAAGTGAGGGTGCTTTTGTCCTTTTTAGAATGAGTATCAAAAGATTCAACCAGAGCCCCAGGATCTAAACCTCCAGTCTGAGAACAGACAGGGGCAAGCTGTCCTCTGAGAGGCTCTAACCAGCAGCTGACTCAGACAGATACAGACATCCAGAGCCAAACAGTGGATGGAGCTTGAGGACTCTTATAGAAGAATAGGTGGAAGGATTGTGGGCCCTAAGGAGATAGGAACTGCAGAGGAAGATCAACAGAGTAAACCAACCTGAACCCTTGGAGCTCTCAGAGACTGAATCACCAACTGTGGAGCATACCTAGTCTACACAGATCTAGCTCAATGGGCTGGACCTAGGCCTCCCTGCACATATGTTGTAAATGTGCAGCTTGGTTTTCATGTAGGTCTCAAACATCTGGAGTGGGGGCTATCCCAAAACATGCAGCCTGTATATGGAGTATGGTCTTCTAGCTGGGTGCCTCATCTGGCCTCAATGGGAGAGGAAGCACCTAGCCTGTCAGAGACTTAAAGTGGCAGGGTGGGGGATACAGGAGGAGGGGGTACTCAGAAAACAAGAGATGGGGAAGGATTTTGGGAGGGGGTGACTGGGACGGGTTATAAAGTGAATAAGCAAAAAAAAAATAATAAAATTAAAAAAGGAAAAAAAAATAAATGAAGAAATCTAACACGCAATTGAATTGTGGATCTCCAACATTAGCCAGGAATTCTAATAATAATTTGCTGTTTCAAAAGATTTTTTTGTGAATAGTTTAAATGATTTATGATAACCACTCGGTACAGAGTTTTAAAATAAATTAAGCACTGTGAGGAAATAGGTGTTCCTATGATTAATTGATACAGTAGAGTACAGTAAGGTAGATTGAAAGTAAATGAAAATTCACCAATCACAGCAAGTTGTAAACAGAAAAATGGAAAAGAAAACAGAAGGAAGAAAAATGAAGATGCTGATCCCTTCTTCAACCAAATCACAAAATACAGGGAGTCTAAAAGAGCAGGTTACATTTCTAAGCCAGTCTTGCCTAGTAGGGGCTTGGAAAACTGCCTTAACACCCCGACAGCAACACCACATTATCACGTTTTAAGGCAAATGATTAATAAAATTTGAAGAAAAAAATCTATACTACTTTATCCTTGAGTATAGAGAGAGCCAGAAGGAGATAGGTAGAGCCAGAAAGCCAGAGAGAGAAGAGAGAGAAAAGAAAGAAATACAGATAGAGAAATACTGTGAAAGGGAGACATCAAGTTGTATTCATTTATTTAGGAACACCCACACATAAACACACACACAGACACACACACACACACACACACACACACACACACACGACAACGGGCTGGTACATGAGAGGATTTGGAAGGATGAAAAGGAAATAGTAAGTGATGGTGCTATACTATAAATATAAAAATAAAATAAATAGTGATAATATTGTGTATTCATTTCCCCCCAATAGCTGTGTCCCATTTCACTAATGACAGTGTTCATATGTTGTTGACTGGCTGGCTGTCAGGCTCTTGAGGAGCTTCAGCTAACAGCAGCAACACACAGAATCCACTCAGACCAATTTAGATAACAGAACACTTCTCGCTGATAGAGAGATTACCATGGTGAGTGGTTAAAACGTTTTTCCCTCACTAATGTGAAGCATGTCAAACATCTAAAAGTATGATTTTTTTAAATGTGTTTATGCACACAGGCTATTTGCTTTGATAAGACTCTAGCCATTCAGTGGTAACCTGACCTGATAAGGAAAGTGTCATCAGTACCAGAAGATAAAGCTAAACCTGCAGCCTCAGTATTGCCAGTCACAGAATTTACACACTTAGGATTATTCTGCTCTCTCCAAATTCTGCCTGCTCCAAGTAACCGTGGGTCTGGTGATTTGGTTTTGATTTGTTTTGTTTTGTTTTTTTCAGCTTGATTTCTGCAAGTCAGTGATGCATAAGACTTGTATCGGAAGGACTGTTGCAATTATAGTTGCCAACTTGAAGTGAGAAAGATCTATGACTATGTTGTCCAACAGGAGAGGAGAGAAAACAAGCCTTCTTCCTTATTACACAGGAACATCTTGATATTTGAAACACTCATGTTACAGTGATGTATCTTCTTCCAAGATCTGGTATTCATTTGTTTATTGTTTATTTATTCTAGTTATACTTTTTCCACTGAGCTACATATATAAACTCTAGAGATAATATATTAAAAGCATACTATTTGAAAATGGGCTGAAACTTAGGAATTCCAGATCATCAAAAACAATGATTAGATCTGTGAATGCTGCACACTTGTAAACAGTGGATTTGCAAATCTGTCTGTCTAACAACTCTCTCTCTACCACCAACTACTCACTCACTCGTGCCCAGAACAAGTGAAATACTGCTTTCGAAGAATAGTTTTGCAACTATTATCTTTTAGAAATAAAACCAAACTATAATATTAGTCGGCTTTGCTCCCACAGAATCGCCACGGCCGTGTGACATAAACAAAAGTAATCTAGGCCTAAGTTCTGGAGGCTGGGGATCTAAACTCAGGGCATCAGCATTATCAGTTTGGGGCAAGAAATGTTCTTGTTCCTTTCTCAATACCCATCAATCATTTGGTGAGGACCTGGAAGCTCCTGTCCATTACTTATTCTAAGTTTATGCATCCTCTGGGAACAAGGCCCCACTCTTATGCTCCTTATTGCTTTAGTTATTCCTGCTGTAAATGAAATATTCCCACAGTAGTTAAGATTTCCACATACAAATTTGACATATAGATACAAATGCTTATTCTCTGGAAATAGATGATGAACCTGCCATGTCAGAGTTTAGAAAGCTGAACAGGAAATTCAGTCAGTCTGGTCAACATGGTGGGCTACCCTGATCTACACAGTGGCATCTTGAGTCGCAGAACAAAAACAAATCAAAGTGTAGGCTTTGAGATTAGAGAGGGATGGTGGGGGAGGGTTAAGAATTTTCTTTTAAATGTGGCTTAAAATATGCATGTTTGCAAATGCAAATACAATACATTCTACTACCAATAAAGGAAGAAAGTAAAAAATAGCAGGCAAGTGTTGAATATGGAAACAGTTTACTTAACAAACCTTGTGTGCCAAGTGTTTTTATAACGTATGTAGGACAGAATAAATTTCAGCAGAAATATATTCTTTTCAGCTTCAACATATGGGTTTGGCAATTTTTTTTTTTTGTAAATTCTATAATACTTGTTTAAGTAAAACACACACTACCAAAATAAAATCACAACAGAGCATTAAAGTCATGTTTTAACATATTTATATAGCAATATCAGCATCAGACTTCAATTCATAAGGGTCAGATATGGGTTATTATGAATCATACTAGTGAGGTTTTATGAGTAAACTGACTTTTGACCTTCATGCTTCCAGATGTGACTATTTGCTGTTTAATCGTCAAAACAGAGCCCTGGTCCCTACTGAGAACTGGCAGGAATTCATTGTACAGTAGAGTGGACTATTTATTTTACCTATCAACAGAGGCTGGGTGTGTCCATGGTCAGTATATTCTCATAAATCATTAATATACACTTGTTTTCTATGAGTCATTGAATGATTTATAGTACCCCCATTGTCTTTACTCCATATTACTTTGTAAAAATTGTTCTAATTATATATTCCGATGATTCAATTTCATTTACGTTTTTCAAGGCCAAGAAATTTTTCATTAATTCCTGATCTTTATGTATACCAGCAGAAGCATTAATGATAAATCCGCAAAGGCAAATATAAAATAGATTTACAAGTTTTGATAGACAATTATGAGGTAATCCATATTATTTCATTTAGAAAAAGTGTTTTTGAAATAGAGTTATTAACACTAGCCGTTTTTTTATGCTATAAACATGTTACTGAGGAAAAACATGTTGCTGAGGTAAAACATGGAAGAAATAAATAATTTTAATTTGGTAAAGATAGTCATATAGAAATTAAATTTATTCATTTTTTCTATTTGTATTGATGACAAAATTTTATATTTTAGCATATAGCAGAATTTCAAATTTCCATACTCCTAAATTTATCATTCAAAATAGGAGAAAAAAGAAATATAAAACTTATTACAACATTTTAATACATTGTATGAAGTTAGAACACAAGCCAAGGGAAAATGTTCTTATAATCATTTCCATATGTTGACTTCATACATGTACACTTTAGTGTAAAGAATATATTCACAGGCATTTTCTAAAATTCAAATATAAAATGTATCTATGTTTAGGAAAATGCTTAACTGTCTCATTTATTTCATAGGGTGAATATTCAATGAACATTGACATGAATTTTGAAAGCAAATATAAAATGTGTCTAATTTTTTTTAAACTTTCTAAATTGAAAATAGTATTTTTTCATAGAACGTATTCCAATTACAGTTTACCCTCCATCTATTCTTTCCACTTCCTTTTCCTCCAAAGATTCACCTCTTCTGTCTCATGAAAAATGGGCATCTAAGAGATGATAATTAAATATAACATAATTAAATTAAAATTTAACATATCTGAATAGGACAGAACAAACAAAAGAAAAAGAACCCCCAAAGGCACAAGAAACACATACAGACACAGAGAGAAATTCATTCTCAAGCTCAGAAAGCCACACAAACTCAGAACTGAAAGTCATAATATATACACAAAAACTTTAAATGCCAAATTTCTAAATGTAAAGATAAATTTTAAGATTCAGACAGCTATTACTTGTATTCATAGTCACTGAATCTCATGACTACTATTTCCTGGTCTTTCTCATTTTCCATAATCAACTGATAGTGTAAATATATGCATATGTATGTGTATACACATTAAAGAATATATATATGCTTATTTAATACTTGAATGTTTAAGTATAAAAATACATTCATAGGACTTTCCAAAGCTCAAATATAAAATGCCTTTATGTTTAGTAAAATGCTTAATTATCTCATTTACATTTTAGTGCATCTATATATATGTATGTACATATATATCCTTTAGTATATATCAACATACATTGTGCCATTACACCAAGCCCTTGGTGGGGCATCTATTATTAAGCCTTACTATGACCACAAACAGTAACAATCCAAATGTCTTTCCTCTTAGTAAGGTAATAAAAATTCAGAAAGTTTATTGAGTAGTTGCAGTGGATATGAAACAGAAATATACTTAATCTCTAACAATATGGTCTCATTAGAATCAACTATCTGCCCTCTAAGTCACAGATGTTATAGCATGCCTGAGTAAAGAATTCGACATCACTAATAAAAAACAAGCAGACTAATATCCACTTATTAGTGAGTACATACCAAGCATGTCCTTTGGGGTCTGAGTATATTACCCCCACCCCAGAGAAAATACAGACTATGCAAGATACAGTCTACAGAACACAAAAAGTTCAAGTAGCTGAAGGGCCCAAATGAGGACACATCAGTCATACCTGGGAAGCAGAAGAAATCAATCACAAGGGGGAGGGAGGGAGGGATCTGGTAGGAAGGGTACGGGTCGGGAAAGAGGGAAACATGTCTGGTATTGGGTGGGAAAAGGACTGAAGACCTGAGGACCAGCAGAAAGAATGGAAACAGGCAACCTCAGGAGATAGGAGGATCCTCCAGAATGTACCAGAGACATGGGAAGTGAGAGACTCTCAGGACTCAAAAGACTTAGATGAAAGGCCCAGCTGTGGAGAGAGGGAACTTGTAGAGCTCACCTCCAGCAGAAAGACGGGGGATCACATGAGGGTTGTGTTGCCATCCTACAGTCAAAACTCTGACCCATAATTGTTCCTGTCTGAAAGAACTGTAAGGATGGAATTGGAGAGGACCCTGAGGAAAAGAAGATTCAGTGACAGGCCCAAAGTGGGATCCAGCTCAAGGGGAGTCCCCAAGGCCTGACACTCTTACTGAGGCTATGGAGCGCTCACAAAAAGGGACCTATCATGACTGTCCTATGAAAGACCCAACAAGCAGCTGAAAGTGTCAATGCAGATATTTGCACCCAACTAATGGACAGAAGCTGCTGACCCCTGTGATTGAATTAGGGAAAAACTGGAAGCAGCTGAGGAGCAGGGTGACCTGTAGGATGACCAGCAGTCTCAATTAACCAGACTCCCGAGATCTCTCAGACACTGGACCACCAACCAGGCACCATACACCAGCTGATCTGAGGCCCCCAACATATATATAGCAGAGAACTGCTGAGTCTGGGTTCAGTCAGAGTAGATGCACCTAATCCTCAAGAGACTGGAGGCCCCAGGGAGTAAGAGGTCTGGTGGGGTGGGGGTGGGGACATCTTCGTGGAGACAGGGGCTTGGGGAGGAGGTATGGGATGGGGAACAGTCAGAAGGTGGACCAGGAGGGGGACAAAATCTGGAGTATAAAAAATGTTTTAAAAATTAGACAAAAACAATATGTATTCTTGCCCCTGCAGGTGGAAGGTACAGTCACCCTGTTATCAGAATCACATAGTAGTTCTTAAAATTATATGTGCTTGTCCTAGACATACTAATCAGTTGCAGCCCAGAAGCCACTAAATTAAGAGGGTTTCTAGATTATCCTTATTTTCAGAGCAAAATACTTCCTGCATGTATTCTTCCAAAATCTTTAAATTTTAAAATGAAAATACTTGTAGTTAAAAACATCTGATACTGTTGTTGTGTAAATGATGCATTGTAAACAAAATTGTAAGTGTACTTAAGATTCCCCGACTGAATGATTTTTCATTATGCAGTGTCACTACTGTTATTTATAATGCTTTATCTCTTTAAAGAACTTATATGAAATTCACAATTCAACTCTCCCATTTAATTCACTCTTTTCCCATTAACCAATATATTTCACAAAACAAAACGAAACAAAACAAACAAAGATACAAAACTATTATAGTCAGTTACTGTAGAAAAGCCTGTGCTTTAAAAAAGGCCTTTAAGGAGTATGGAACTGAAAAGTATATAAAGAGATATCTACTCTGGTGATTTCATAAGGTCTGTCAGATTCACTATGGGTGCATTAACCCTTTACCGTCTCAGAGAAATGTCAAGATTTATATATATATTCATATATGAAAATATGAATGAAAATTATCACTTCCAAGAGTCATTATGGTTTTTTTAGCATATCCAAGTATAATGTATTTTCAACAACTTTTCAGTTTTTTAAATTTGTAGTATAATATAATTATGTCATTCCCCATTCCCTTTCCTCCAAACCCTCCCAGGGCTCCACTCCCCCCCACCCTTTTTTTACAATTATGTATTTTTCTTAAATTGTTGCTATATATAAGATATGTGTGCTTCTCTCTCTCTCTCTCTCTTCTCTCTCTCTCTCTCTCTCTCTCTCTCTCTTTCACTTTCTCTCTCTCTTTCTCTGTGTGCGTGTGTGTGTGCATATGTGTGTATTCCTAATATAAAGTAAAACCTGCTCAGTACACATGATGTTACTTGAATGCTTTCAAGATTGGTAATATGGTATTGCATAACCAGCTGGTGTATTCCTCCCTGGGAAAGTCTGTTCTTCTGATTCTAAGCTTTTCCCAGTTGATTGTAATTTTTTTTCTGTAGGGTAGAGGCATGTTGAGTGTCCCCATTTTCATGTTAGAATGTCCATTAGTGTCCTCCTTGCTCAGGTCATGTTTAGGTTAAAAACAGAATTGGTGACACTTCATGAGTGTAGCTTTTCTGACATTTTTAGAAGACACATATTGAGAGAGAGAACTAGAAATGAAAGAGTGCAAAACAATGGTAGGGATGCCTGGAAATGTCATATCCCGTTATATTAACGTATAGAATGTATAGCTACCTGGAATTACATATAATACACATAAGTCTATGTATACACACACACACACACATATATTTTAAATGGGAAATATATACAGTTGACAATGCTCTTTGCTAGATCCATATATTGTCTAACAAGAACTATATTGACCTGCCAGTGACAGGTGCTGACTAATTAAAGTCAAATTCGAGATTCCCAGAGGACCTGAGACATGGATCTTTTCTGAAAGCCTCCTTCCTAAAGATTAGATTGGTACCAGAAGGCGCCATGCAAGCTTCAAAGGGTGAGAAACAATGATCCTACCAGTTATGATGCCTAGAAATCACAACAATGACCTACTTGATATAATGAACCTAAGGGTAGAGTAACTGCACTCATACTTTGATAATAGATAATAGATCTCTTATTAGACTTAAAATCTCCTCAATAGGAAAGAAACCAGGCCTCATAGAGAAGCCTAGGAAACTTCTTAGACCTGGTGAAGTCATGGATCTTGGAGAATTTACAACCTCATTTTGCTAAACAAGCATAATTTCTAAGTGCATCCTAAACATTTATCCTAGTGCCAGTGTAGAAATGTAATCTCTCCTCAAAGAAAGTTTCTGTGAAAATGACACAGACCTGTAGTAGAAAAAGTTATTTAAACCCCAAATTTGCTGCTGTAAGATCTCCTACCTGAATGAGACCAGTAAAGAAAGACACAACTCAATAATTATGATATAAATTGCAGGCCTGGATTGGGCAGATTTACCACTACACTACTCTAATCCCCAGCTATGAGATCCCTTATAACTTGGCGTTCTATCCAGGCCTCGTGGTTGTCCAGCTCCGTCGGCGGCTTTTTTCTACCACCGGCTTCCTTCTGCTTCAGCTTCCTCCTGCTTCTCCCTCTGCTTCTCATTCTGCATCTCCCGACGACTCCTTCTCTTTTGCTTCTGGCTTCTAATTCTACCTCCTTTTATATCAAATTCCTCTCACTCTCTCCTCCCCTAAGCCTTTTTTTCCGCCTCCCCTACTACTGCCCAATCTCTGGCTCTAGTCTTTATTTTACAGGTTTTAATTGGACAGAAGGTTTACAAGATGTCCTCTGTGTATAGATTCAATCATCCTCTGCAGCCCCTCCCAGAAGGGTGGAACTAGGATCAAAATACAAAGCTAGGGCTATCCACTGGGAACTAGAATCAAAATACAAGCCTGAGGCTATCCACAACATTGATTCAATCCTCCTCTGGAGCCCCTCTCAGGGGGGTGGAACTAGGATCAAAATACAAGGCTTGGGCTATCCAAAACACAGACCATTATATAAGACCATGCACCATCAAACTACTGAGAAAAAGAGACCATACAATGCATAGTGCCAACAGGTATATCTACAAAGTAACTCACGTACCTCAGACTCAAGAATCATTGTGAAAGTAAGATTAGAAGAACCAATGGAGCAAAAGGTTTGTGGTGAGATTGTGTCTCCTTGAATTCTTAGAGAAGCTCACCTTTGAAGTCATATCCGGGCGCCTGGAAAGCACTTGAAAAATAGCAACATTAATGGACATGTTAACATCATGGACAAAAGCTTGCAGGGCTCCAAGATTATACAAATATAATAATAATAATAATAATAATAATAGTAATAACAGGATAATTCTGCAAGCTGAGGAAATGGTTTTCTCTAAGGAAGAGACCCTTAGTAGGGTATTCAGTACCTGAGATCATGAATTGTACCTACACAAACACACAAAACACACACACACACACACACAAATACACATATTCAAGAGAGAGAATTTCAGAGAGAAGTTTATTGGAGGGTTTGGAAGGAGAAAGAGAAGGAGGAAAGTAATTATACTATAATTTCAATAATATATTACAAAGTTCTAACATTACATTTACTTTCTTAGTATGATAGCTATTGTGTCTATCAGCTTGACAAACGATAGAGTAACCAGGAAGAGAAACCTCTCAGTATGTCTGTGTGTTATCATCATGATTACATGACATTGAAAGTCTAGTCACTATGGGCGATAAATTTCCTAACTGGGACCCTGTTGAAATTGAGCATGCATTGTTCCATTCACTTCCTCTCTTTTGACTGCTAAGGTAATATGAGCAGCTGCTTTAAACTCATGACACCTTTTTTCCCTACCATTATATACTACAATATGGAAGTATTTGCAAAAATACAATCGCTGCCTCCTGTTAGTTTTTTCAGAAGAATTTATATGATATCAGGAAGACAAACTAAGACAAATGCTGTATTTCCTTTTTAAATTGTTCAATATTTCTTTTGTATTTATGAAAATATATTTATACATATAAATTAACTGATCTTTTTGATACAGTTTATTTAAATATAACAATATTGATATTTTACAAATTTATACTGCATGATGGATATAGAGTTTCCAATGGTTTTATCAGATCCTGGTGCTCAGATAATAGAATACTCATTTCATTGATAGTTTGATTATTACTCTTGCCAAGAAATACATGCTACAAAGCATAATTCTCACAAAATAGGCCTTTGTTGCACCTGGAGAAAGTCATGTGAATAGGAGAATCTGCAAAAAGTATACATGATGAAGCTCTTGATTCCTTATATAGAGGATGTAACTGGCTGAAATCTCAGCATTCCTTTTCTTTAAATGGAGTTATTTTGCTAGACCCACAAAGATCAATTTAAAAGTCTCATGCAAAAGCTTTGAGAACCACAGATGCTGTGATACTCAACTAATCATGGTTCAGCTATGACTGTAACTATTTCCTCATTAAAGGAGAGAAGAAAAAGTGAAGGACAAACCTGTTTTAATTTGATTAGGCTACTATTTGATAGATTACCCTTAATGAAGAAACAGAGAAATATTTTAAGAAAATATTTGAAAACTTACAAGTATTACCTGCTCTAATATTGTCATAATGCAATGCCTGAATTTCTCAGCCCTTCGATTTCAGCTTTTTATGTAGGCTACTGACAAGCAGCGATTATGAATCAATGGCCTTAAATATTGATTTATAAAAATTATTTGTTCTACATTTTGAGACTAATATAATTACATTATTTCCCCACTCTATTTTCTTCATCCAAACTCTCCCAAATATGACTCCTTGATTTTTTCGAATTTTTGCATCATTTACCATTAATTGTTGTTATAAATATATGTGCATGTTTTCCTAAATACAAAAGCACAATCAGTCAGTCTGCATAATCTTACTATTGTGTATGTTTTCAGGGCTGACCATTTAGAATTGTGTAACCAATTGTTGTTTTCATCCATGGAAAAGACTATATATCCCACTCCTAAACTTCCTTGGTTGCCTACATTTCTTTGTGTAGAGTTGATGCCTTGTAGGCTACAATTGTCCAAATCAGAATGGCAACTATTATTTTCCTTGTTCAAATCATATGAAGGCAATAATGTTGGTGAGAAGTTTTGTGTTTAATTATATTTTTTTTAAAAAAAAATCACTCTAAATTATTTATGTGAAAATAAATCTGCTTAGCATGATCAGTGGATAAAATAATTATATATATATATATATATATATATGTGTGTGTGTGTGTGTGGTGTGTGTGTGTGTGTGTGTGTATGTACATATACATACACATACACATACACATACATATAATAAAGAGAGAGAGAGAGATCCAATAGTTCTATGTATGAGCAAATTATTTAAATGATAGGATTCTTAAGAAAAAGTGGCAGAGTTTACAAATGTATACCCATGACTCAACACACACACACACACACACACACACACACACACAATATATATATATATATATATATATATATATATATATCACTTACTTGTTTGCTATAACACTAAGAAGAAATGCAAAGTGTGATGTGGAAATTGATTAATGTTTTAGTAATTTAATTGTTATGATTTCTGGAATGATTGTATGTTTATTATTATCATTCTTTCTCATATTTTCCCAAAGTCATGATGGCTGAAGTGTCCTTTGATATATAATTTGAAATGTTTAAAACATAATTTGTGAATCTGACATTATTTCTTTCTGTGGACAGCTGCCAGATGATGGGTTTCCCCAAAAATGGATTTTCCAGATGTTCTCTTTGCCCTCATTTTGCAAAATAGCTCCCCATCCCAACCCGTGCTACTTTAACAGATCCAGGAAGCAATTGTTCTGCCATTAGCTTCTCCATGCTGGGTCAGAGGTGCTCCATAAACCTTTGCATGGTCATTTTAATTTTATAGTTTTTATTGAGAGAGGGTCATAAAGCAGTCTAAACCATAAAAAAATCAAAGACTAACATTCCTGGGTTTTACAAAGGCATAGTTTCCATTACTTGAATACTTCAAGATCTGAATAAATTTATTGAATATGTTATAACCCTGTTAAAATTCAGATCATTAAGACAAGGCAAGGGCAAGGACAATTTTAAAAGTTCCCAGAAATTGTATAGAGAATTTCCCCAGCAAACAGTATAGAAATACAATTTTTAAATAAGATCTTCATATTAAAGATTATGACATTAAAATAATAGTTTTAAGTTGCTTTCTAAAAGGGTATATCAATAAATCATAATTTATTCTTTACCCTGCATAACACATTTTATTTTTCTGATTAAAATTTTTTGTTCCATAAAATAGAAAGACAAAGAGATAGAATAGAGAACATTCAAAGTATAAACCTTTTCCTGTAATGTGAGTAACCACATCTCCTTGTACATTTACATAATCTTTAGCATCTATGCTCTATATATGATTAGAAGAGTAAGTCTGTGTAATTGGAATGGGTGGCACCTATAGAAACATGTAATCAAGTAGCTTCACATAATAAGAACTCCTATTATCCTTTATGAAAATCATCCTTACATCAAATATTTTATATGTAATATAAAATATTCCTGCTAATAAATAACCTATGAATAATTGCTCAAAAAGCACATATTAATCTTCTTCTAGTGGAACTTCATATTTAAACACTGTAATCTTCATGACGTTTTCAATGAGTAAAATGAACAGGTTAACATTATAGAGTTTCTCTTCATAATTAACATTTTATTGTATGATCTGTTGATGACCTCAAACTGTGTTAAGGATCTTTCGAGAACTTTTTTTATGTCACACATTCTGTTCCTTATCATATCAATAGTTAAACTGTTTCCTTCTTGGGTGTTTTCTTTCACATGAATTGTGTGAGTGATTATAAGGTGTTTCATTTTTCCAGACGGGACTACGAATTTGCTGAACATTTCTATGAACTTACTTGATTTCAATTCTTTTCTTCCTATTGCTCTCATTTATTTTTTATTATTTTTGCCTATCCTATTGTACCTCCAATACAAATTCAGATACAAGGTCATTATTCTTGCTTTTTTTTCTTTTAAAAATATGTGTCAAAGACAAATGTCTATGGATTGTTTTTTGTCTTAAACCGATAAAATTTGATCTCACATGGTCAATATTATATAGTTTTCTCTGCCTGTAGTGTTGACATGATGCCTTGATATCTTTTTGTTTCTTTTTATATAACTTGACAGTTTCATATATATTTATGGTAAACTTTAGTCATTTCCCACTTTATACTCCCCATTACCCAGGTTTCTCCCATTGAAGCTCTTCTTCCATTTCAAACTTATTCTGCCATTGTCTGACATCTAAGAAGCCGACTATCAGACTAACTGATTTGTGACAATATTAATGAATTTTTATTTATATGTTATTAAGTTACCTTGACTGCAAAGTCTGATATAGTTAGACCTTCATCATATGCCTGAGGAAATGCATGCTTGTAACTCATGAGGATACAATATCATTATCGTTGAGTTCATGTTTCTTTAAAATTATCTATAATTTGGGAAAAGAACTTTGGTAACTCAAGTGCTAATCTTATCCAAATGCTTACCTACAGAAGTCATTGGTACCTTCATGAGATGATTCAGATGTTTAGAAATGGAATCAGCTTCCCTTACAGTTATATTGAAATTAACTATTGCTGACGCCAAGAAGAGCTTGCTGACAGAAGCCTAGTATTGCTGTCTTCTGCGAGGGTCTTCTATAGCATGACCAATACAGATGCAGATGCACACAGCCAAACTGAGTTCAGGGACCCCAACAAAAGAGTTAGGGAAAGGACTATAGAAGCTGAAGGGATTTGCAACTTCATAGGAAGAACAATAATATCAACCAACCAGAACTCCCAAAGCTCTTAGGAAATAAAACACCAACCAAAGAGTACACATGGGGGACCCATGGCTCCAGCTGGATATATAGCAGAGGATGGCCTTATCTGGCATCAATGAGAGGGGAGCCCCTTGGTCCTGTGGGGGCTTGATGACCCAGCATAGGGGAATATTAGGGCAGTGAGGCAGAAGTAGGTGGGTGGGTGGGGAGCACCCTCATAGAGTCAGGGGGCGCAGGCAAGGGATAGGGGTTTTATGGACGGGAAACTGGGAAGTGGGATAACATTTGAAATGTAAATAAATAAAATAACCAATGAATAAAAGGGACAGTCTAAAGCCTTGTTCTCAGAATGAAAGCCAATTGCCTATCTTGATTCACTTTTGAGGTCACATCATCATTTCTGAGATATCTACCAAATAATGTTTGAGAGGAGATTTCTCTGTAGGAAGAGTTGCTAGGAGAGGTTGTGTGATGATATGTGTTGGTCTGGACACATTTGTAAATTACAGTCTCTATGAGGCCATAAAACAATTGAAGATATTTAAGGAAAAGTTTTAAGCACAGCTAAAATATTAAGAAAATAGGTTTAGCCCAGATCCTTTATGACAGATAATGAAGATTTGAATTTAGTGGTAGCACTTTCAGTATAGTGAGTAAATAAGTGACCTGAGGGAAATAGGAGATTGTGTTAGGAGACCCATTCCATCTTGAAGTAAGCCTCCTTCATATCAATTCACCTGTTTAGTTTTCCAGCTTGAACTAATAAAATTAGACTTAACACTTTAGTTCCTACTCATGTATTTCTTTAAAATAAAAACTGAGTAGTGGCTTAGGAATGGTGGATGATTAAACTAGACTCATACTCAGCAATATACTTTCCTTTGACATATGATTCTCTTTGACTTGTTTTCTTTAATTTTGGATTTTCATACACATGTGTATTTCTTAGTTATGCACGTTCATTAACATTTCGAAGTGGTCATTACTGTTAGTCATTTGTAATTAAAAGCTTGTGTTTTTTTTTTAACCTACTGAACCTGCCAAATTAGAAAGGTAGAATTACAGAATTTCTTATTGTAAACTATTCCTAATATGTCACTGTTTAATTTACACATCTACTACCATGTAGCTAATACATTATCCCTGCAAAGAAAAGAATGAATTTGTAAAAAATTTTGTAGAGACTCAAAATATAAGCACAGCCAGATTGTGCTTTAAAATGTGAGACTGTGTAAGGGTATCCTGGTTCTTGGCTGGGCATGGGCCTAGAACCCCGAAACTCTAAGAGAGAAACAGCACGAGTTCGGCCACGTCCCCAGAACTCAGGGTCCTAACAAGCAGTCCAATCTCCATAGACCTACATTGTTCAGTCACGTAGGCCATTACAGCCCCTCCCAAAGTGCACAGGTAGAGGGTGTGACTACAGGCCTCAGGCCCTAGAGATTTACATACTAATGAAGGTCAGAGGGTGGAGCCAATTAAACCGCCCCCAGAACCTCCCCCTTTCTCCCTCCCTACTTAACTCAGGTCTGCCCTGAGTTTGGGGGGGTACATCAAGATCCATCCATCATCCGCCATGACAATAAACCCTTTTGGAACCAAGGACTTCCTCGTATCGTTGGGGCCTGCTGGGCCTGTCGCCACCGAAGCCTCCAGCCACTGGAACCTGGGACCTTCCTCCGGTATGTGTGACAGGCTGCCTGGAAGCCTCCAGGCAGCCTCCACCTAGCAAGCCTGGGGCCCGCAGCTGCAGCCCCCTTTTTCCCCCTTTTTCCCGGGGCCTGCTGCTGCAGCCCCACAGATCCACAGATTTTCCCACATTAAAATATATACATCCACAAACAATATTGTTTCCATGACCAAAAAAAAAGGAAAGGAAAAACAAGAATGTTATCATAATTAAAGTATGAAAAAGAAAGAAACAAAGATTAGACCTCTCTTATTAATAAAAAAAAAAAAGAATATTAGCTTTCCCTGAAATAGGACATAGAAAAACAGTACGATTCTTTTTTTGTCAAATTTACAAATTAATTTTTAGCATATTATTTGCTTTAAAATCTTACATAGGGCTGGAGAGATGGATCAGTGGTAACAGCACTGACTGCTCTTACGGAAGTCCTGGGTTCAATTCCCATCAACCACATGGTGACGTACAACCATCTGTAGTGGGATCTGATGCCCTCTGAAGACAGCTTCAGTGTACTCATATACGTGGAATAAATAATTAAAGAAAACTTCTTATACAAGTACCCGTGACTTTTATTGTCCTAGAGTAATGTAATTTATCAACACTTTGTTGAAATGGTTTCTAATAGTTTCAGAAAAACACTTTACATTATCTTGATATCTGTTATCATTCTATTTACAGTTAATTACTTCCACAGCTAATTCCATTAAATAAAATCAGTGGAACCTGTTTGTTATATACTTTAATCGTTAGTTTTGAACAGCAAACTTGAAATCATCATATTCAGTAAAGGACCCCAAAGAAAAAAGTTTATTCTACACTTGTAGCACTTTAAAGGAATCTAGAAATCCGTGTATTTAGTGAAGAGTATTAAAGAAGGAAGTCTAGTCTATACTTTTGGACCCAGGGTGAGGTAGGTAGTTTTCTCTAACCTAAATAATATTATATTCTGATACATTACAAATCTCATCACTTTGTTACCTATCTAAGGATGTAGGGAATGACCTACACTCTAGTGTTTACTATTACTGGAAAATTTTAATGTAAGTCAATACTAGTTGGAGAAAAAATGTAGTTAATTTGTCAGGGTCTTGGCAAATAAATACGTTGGTAAAAATCCTTACAGAACAATCACAAGGAACTTACTTCATTTCTTAGCATGTGCATCAAATGACAGGCATTATAACATATACTGATCAGACAGCTTAACGTAAGAGATAAGCCCAGGGTTCTAGTAAGAGATCCTGTTTCAAAAAGTCAAAATAGATGACTCCTAAGTATCTACATTTGAGTTTGCCTCTGGCCTCTACATGCTTCCGTAGATACATGCACAAGCACACACAAACATGACCTAGGCCCACACTCAACCCTACACATATGCCCCTGCAAACCCACAATATTTATGAATATTTTTCTAGGCTTTTTTGAAGCTAGGAATGCAAGAAATAAGCATAAGCAAATTACGCGGTCTTCAAAGATCTCATCAAACTCTTCTTAATGAAGTATTACTTAGCAAGAACATATAAAAATATTTACTGTGACACACATTCTTCTTTTATATCCATGACACTTGGTTAGAAGTGTTTTATAATTTCAACATAACCAGGAATATAAAATACAATGTACATGTGGTTGAGGTTGCATGCTTTATTTTTTTTTAAATGATTCTGGAATTCTAATTCTTTTCTCTTTCCACTATGCAAGACATCATACTACAATCAGGCTTTTCCAGTGAAGACCTGGGTATGTTCCAAGGCAGGTGACATTGTGGAAAGCACAATCTACATACAAAATTGTCCAAAATCTTAAAATGAAAATATAGTTGACATTGAGATCCCCAAAGAGATCTTGACATATACACTTGGTAAAGGCCATCATCAATCGTAATAAATATCTCACTCACAAGCTCAAGCCCTGCCTGATATAATTTGGTACATAAACAAGGTACTCAGAGCTCATGGAAATATTTCTTTGAAAATGTCTCTGCCATGTCATTTTGCTGAGATTTTAATATTAATAATATTGACTGTGGAGATCACCTAGATGGTAGAGACACATAGAAAACATTAATTCTCCAAATTTAGCCTAATGAATATTGTAGCTACCATTTTCAGAACCTCGATATATATTTTTACAATCCCTTAAAGTGTTCTCATATGATTGACAAATAATACCACTGGTATATCAGTGATAAAGTTATTGAAAACATTTTTAAAATGTAGTAAGAGGGTACATAAAGAGACGGCTCCATAGTCCAGAACATTGGCTGTTCTTTGTGAAGTTCAAAGTCCATTTTTCTGTACCCAGATTGCAACATCCATCCTTCTACAAGTCCAGTTCCGAGGGAGCTAATAACCTATTCTAGCCTTCCTGGGCACAAGACATGTACATGTTGGACAAACATGCATGTAAGCAAAACATTCATATGGGCAAAATAAACAATAGTAATTGAAATTGTTAAATATAGAAAGAGGTGAGATGTCAATTGACTTTAAAAAAAAAAAATTCCTCAGATTATTTGGAGATGCATTCACTGTAGACACATAAACTGCCCTTGGCATCAAGATCAAGATGTACAAGTATCTGTCAATGGAGGTGAGAAAGAATTGCATTTTTATACTTAGCCCTTATGGAAAGCAGAGAACATATGATGCTTCTCCACATTTGTCAAAACAAGCTTTACCCACACTGCAGCCACACCAAACTACATATGTTTACTGAATATCCTTCCAGCTCACGCTGGGCCTTCTGCCTAGAATCATTTTCCCTCCACTCCCACCCACCATATGCAATCACTGTGTATCTTGTGAACAGAGCTTCCTTCTGTATATTGTTTACTTGATATAAGATGCTAACTTGAAACTCTTGCCTTAGCAAGAAATTCAAGTTATATAGTGAGAGAACAGCCAATAAACATGGAAATGTAATATTGGCAATTGGTTGGTGACACAGTATTATGATTTAAATGTTTAATTTCCTTTACATGGGATTTTGGATTTCATAACATATAAAATTCAAGTTATGAGAGAACAAGAAGGCTTTAATTCTCAACACTTTAAGAGAAAATAGAATCTGTTCACGTTTGTTGAAAAAGCCTACATAACAGCTAAAGTCAATCCCATTAGTCCTGGGAGCCTCACATGTCTCTGGTGTCTGGGACGCACCGGAGGTGATCCCCAGTTCCTCATCCCCCTTGCTACCTATTTTTATTGGATTTCCTGACCCTCTGTATCTCTGTCAAGTCTCAACTATATTCTGATATTGTCACCCCTATTTCCTCCTCCTCATTTCCTCTCCCCCCCTGCCCTCCTCTCCTTCTATCTCCCACAATTGTCATGTTCCCCTCAGTGCAGGACTGAAGCATCCACGCCCTGATCTTCCTTCCTTTTACACTCCCTGTGGTCTATAGGTTGTATCATATGCATTGTGAGCTTTTTGGTTAGGGATTGACTTTAGTTGTAATGTGCAAAGAAGGGGAAAATAGATAGAACCTGTGGAGACCACCTCCAGTAGATGGGCACGGCCCCTGATCAAGGGATGGAACCACCGGCCCCTCTCAAAGTTTTTTTAACCCTGAAATGTTTCTGTCAAAGGAAGAACAGGGACAAACAATGGAACAGAGGCTGAAGGAAGAGTCAACTGGGGAACTGTCCCACCTAATGGTGGGATACATCATGTCTGCAGACACCAAACCCAATAGTGTTGCCGTGGTCAAGAGGCGCTTGCAGACAGGAACCAAGTGTGGCAGTTACTGGGGAGGTCTGGCAAGCAACTGACTAATGCAGAGGCGAATGCTTGGAGCCAACCATCAAGCTGAACTCAGAGAACCTGGTGGAGAAGCTGGCAGAAGGACTGGAGGAGAGGAGGGGGATAGCAACCCATTGGAAGAAACAACATAGGCTGGCCTGACCACCCAGTTTTCCTAGAGACTAGACCATGGGATGAGGGAATGGCAGAGAGGTCACCTGAAAGTGGGATATTATGGGATGGGGGGTAGGTAAAGGATATGTGTAAGAGAGAGGCAGATATAAATGCATACACATGGATGCGTTCACGTGTGCGTGTGCGCGCGTGAGCACACACACACACACACACACACACCACACACACACACAAATCATGGCATAGTACATATAACAACATCACCAAACGATCATCTAGCATTGATAAGATTATATATAATGTTTATTGTCATAATCACAGGGTGCTTACCATTTGAGAAGACACAGTAGAAAGTATGAATGAATAGAAAATGTTAAACATTTCAAGAAACTTAAATTCCTTAACATCTGCTTTTAAAATAATATTAAGACCTCCAATAATTGAAGGGGACCTTGTAATGGCTCCGGTCCTCCTGTCGTTGTCCAGTGAGGCATGAGGGCCATACCCATCCAGATGTCTTTTTCCTGGAGAAGGGATAATTTTGACATCAACCCCTATGATTATTGGAGGTCAGGCCTTTATCCCCACCTTTGCAAGATTAGAATCGCCAAGGCCCTTCTATACTTAGAGAAGAGAGGAGATGTCAGGGGCAGCCCTGTGTATACACTGAAGGCCTAAAATCAGTCATAGGCCTAAAATCAGCAATAGGCCTAACATACATACACACTAACACAAAGTCTTGTGTCTCTGTGGAAAAAACACTGAAACAGCAGGACTATAAGCTATTTAAACAGGCAGCTTCTATGTAAATATACCAGCCTGAGTAGTCATATATCTTATAAATAGGCAGCCTTGGCGGACAGTACCAACTTAGACAAGGACAAGTGAATCATAGGCAGAGTCACAGTGACCTGTCCCCTGAAACTTCACCCAGCTGATACCCTGTTCTGAATAGTATCTGTACTCCCCCTGAACACCTATGCTTCAGTGTCATTCCCTTCCCCACTTCCTGCCTTTTTGTGTTTAAAACCCATGTGTGAATAAGTAAATTACTATGTGATTTAAAGAATTAGATAAATTTAAAAAAATTAAAAATATAATATCAAGAATTTAAACATTGGTCTGTAGATATGAGAGATTGCTTGTCTAGTATGTACATGACCAAAAATTAGAAAAGTTAAATACCATAGGGTTTTAGAGGCAGAAATTGCCATATCAACATGGAGTGTTAAGCTAATCCAAGTCAAGAGGGTTTGATCCCATCTAGAGGTGTGTTATCTGCATTATATCTCAAGTGTCACTGTGTACAAAGATTAGATAAGGAATTGCCACTCACACAAAGATTACTTTATTTATCAGTAGTTCTAATTTGAACAAGAAGTATTAAATGCAGTTTCACAGAAAATTTTACTTAGAAAATATACCTACTTAAGAAAATAAGTGTATTGATTTATCACGCAACATATTGTACTTGTGGGTTTGGGGACTAATTCAGCTGATACTTAAGAAAAAAAATTTTTTAGTAGATCTGTTGATATTAACATTTCAAATAAGTAATGACTCTACATATCCACTTATGTTTACCAATACTTTCTTAATACTATTATTTCTTTGTGGAAATGTGAGCAGCTTTAGTTTCTATCTTTATTTTCCTTTTTCATATAGAATCATAAAGGAAACAACAATCAAGGCAATAGTATAATAAACATTCACATACTATCCAAAGAGTAGCATTTTAATTTACTTATTTTAGTTCCTCCAAAAAATTTTACATTAAAATATGTCAAAATCTTTGCAGATTATTATTATTGGTTTTCTTTTTCTTTTTTTTTTTTTGATATTCATTGTGGTAGTGGAACTGTGAAACTTATGCCGCCTTCGCCTCAAGTTGAAACATGGCAGTTTTGTGGGGATACTTGATGCTTTGGATATGTGAATTAATCTTATAAAACAGTCATTATGTTTATAAAATAGTGTTAATAGTTGAATTTTAAAAGTATAATTTTGTAAATTTCTTAGCATCATAATCACCTAAGTATAGGAATATAATGGATAACGCTATAATAGATATTTACAAGAAATATTTAAAGTGTATTCATGTGTGTATGATGACTATAGAGGCCAGAACCAGGCAATGTGTCTTATAGAAATTGGACTTACAAATGATTATGAGGTTCCTGATATTGGCTATAGGAACCAAACATAGATCCTGTGCAAAAGCTACAAATACTGTTAATCTTGAGCCATCTTTCCAGCCTCACTATTATCAATCTTTAAATATTACCATAGGATCTTCATCAAATAAATATACCTTTAAAACATGCATGAGATATTCCTCACATATCAAGCTTCTAAAAATCGTTCTTCAAGCCTCACAACTCACTTCTGAAAATTGGAACTAGGTATGTCTTATTAATTTATTATATAATTTTGACAGTTATGGGTTTGTATTCTCTTTTATATATTTTTTAACTGAAAAATAGATTCTTCCTCTCCTTCAACTCCTCATAGTTCCTCTCTAACTCCATTAACATCTAAAATTAATTCCCTTTCTGTCTCTCATTAGAAAAGTTGAACACCATCAAAGCTGAACACCACAACAGGAGGAAAAAAATCCAAAGAACACGTACAAGAAGCAGAGATCCACTTATTTTCATGATAATTTATCTCATAAAAGTACTAAGCTAGTATATATAATATATACCCAGAGAACCTGGTATAGACCCATGCAGGTCCTCTGCTTGGTGATTTAGTCTCTATGAATACATACTCACTTTTCTTATTCTAGACAGTCTGGCCTGTATTCAATCAAGTTGTTGACCACGGGAGTCCCAATTGGAAAGCACAGAACAACTCAGTCTGATGCTATTAAAAAGAGTTGCTTTCTGTAATGTGACAATGGGACCCCATTGTTGATGACACAGTTCATTGAGCATGGAGAAATCAAGCTGATACATATAGAGAGTCATCATCTCTGTGTTCTAGTCTTTTTGGCCCGAGAAGTTTCTCTGAAGGATACCAAAAGTGAAACATACAAGCCAACCAGGCTACAAAACCTCTGACTACAATCTCACCTTCCTGCAAAATATGCTAGAGCAATTATGATGCAGAACTTGTGCAAGTGACTACCCAATGTCTGAATTAACTTAAGGACAACTCCCTGAGAAGGATATCCATACCTAGCACTGGTTGGGTAACTGAGAATCAGATTCATATGATATTCTGCTGTTTTCATAGGTCAGTGTCTTATTCAGTTATCATCAGAGAAGTCTCCTCTATCAGCAGATGGGAAATGATGTGGAGAACCACAGTCAGACGTTCTTCAAAGTCGAAATAGGAAGTCTCCATAAAATCCCTCTCCTTAGAGCTTCTGGATCCCCAAGGAAAAGGAAGCTTAAGAGTTTAATTAAGTCACAGAGCTTACATTGTTTTAATTATTACATCATCCAAATGTTAGTATCTTCTTATGTCTTCTCACGAGTTCACTCTACTTTTCTTTTCTCTTCTTTTCTTTTCTTTCTTTCTTTTATGCCCTGAAATAAATTCTGTAATCTTATTATTATTTCCCAAATATTCTGCAGCAAGATCATTTATGAAAATTTCCTAGCTTACTTTTATAATTATGCCATGCCTCTTTATAGAATCATTTGAAGCTCTAATGACCTATAACATATTTCCTCACACAATCCTTCAGCATTTATGTGTCTTTGATTTTATAAAATTGTATTACCTAATCATTCTATGTAGGGCTAAGCTTTATATACTCTGTTAGTAGTTTTAATCCTTTAGTTTATTGACATAGTCTCTTATATTTCAGATAGGTTTAGAAATTTGGATGTCATTTTTGACTTTTAGCCTATTATAATATTTTTTAAATGTTCAGGTATTTAGACATAAGAATGAAACTTTCTCCTGAAGAACAATATTCATAAATGATTCCAGATATTAAGCACATGTGTTTGCATATCAGCTAGGGCATTTCAGGCACACCCTCTTTCCCTCAAATCCAAAATCTTCTCCTCCCTGACTCAGAGTAGTCCAGTAACATCCAGCTATAACTGGCAAACATCAGCTTGTTTAGGAGCAAGCATGCAAAAATTCTTTTACAATGGAAATGAGTTTACTTACTTCTCTAGACAGATACTAGATTGACTTTCCATTTCATTCTAAGGAATAAAAACTCAACTAGACTTTCCAAGTGGCCTATGACCTCACTGTTCTTATACAGTAATATCTTTAATTTTCTCCTGATGAAGCCTTGCAGTTCTTCAGCAAGAATAATGATTCTCAGAGGCTTTACCTATTGTTTCCATATGTTGAGAGTGTGATTGTGTGGTATAGTTCATATTTGATTCCTTACTTCTATAAGGTTCATTCATATAGGTACATATAAACCTTCCCTGGACATTGAACTTATCATTCTTAAGGTGTCATATAACACTTAGTTGCTGAAATTTAGTCCACAATATTTAATTCCTTCTCAGTACATATGTTTATGCATTGTATAAGTCCGTTCATAGATTTTTAAAAAAGCATACTAAACCCTTTCATGGCATGTGTAAGGGTCAATTTCCCATATCATAATTTCCACATACACACAAACACACACACACACACACACACACACACACACAAACACACACACACACACAAACACACACACACACGACAAAACAGGTAAAAATCCTTTAAATTCTAAATATTATAAACTACCACATATTTTCTTTTGAGAAGGACAGGGCTAGTAGTTCTCTAAAACTATGCAATTGTTAAATTAATGGATAAACAAAACACTAATATTATTAACAGAAGAGTCTTAAGATGAAGTAGTCAATAGATTTGAAATTCCAGCATGGTTGACAAAGAAAGTGAAGGTACTATAGAGGCATGCAAAGAAAATTTGGAGTCCACAAATTGTTCACACACAAAATATGAGGATTTTGAGGAAATATATAATAAACAATTCAACAATGTGGACAAAACAAAGCTCAAGAAGAGAAGTAGGATTATTGTTCATCTGTTGCATACCACATTGTCTTTATTAGCATCTTTTGTATTTTAACTACAACTGACTTGTACTGGTTGCATATTTTTGTGTCATAGATTTTCATACTTATGTGATATATTATAAGAGGGGTGCTATAATTAAACTTAGCTGCAATGCAGCTTCCTGTTAAGTTCACCAGACAAGGAATATTCAAAGGAGGTTCAGCATTAAGAAGAGAGGAAGCATTTTCTTCTACCACTTTTTTTTTTGTGGACACTTCTAACATGAACTTAGTTCATTTGTGACATAATCCCAGCCCCCCAGTTTCCAGTGCTATTCCCAGAAAAAGAACATTGAGTTGCTTATGAAGTATTCACAACACAGAAGAAAATCTCTTTTCAAAACTCCAAAGAAACGAACAAAGTTTTGAGTAAACATGCAGCAAACATAGTGAATAAATATTAGTTTACTCTCTAATCCCACAAACCACGATCTAATTACCAGAAAAAAGGGGGAAGGTTGTTGTTGTTTTCATGGGACATTTGTTGGTTTTGTTGTTTGTTTTGTTTAATGTTGTTCCCTCATCTTTAAAGTTCAGAGAACCTACAGCACAGCACAAAGATATTCAGATTGTTAACTTAGACTCTCAACTTGACTGTTTCAAAAGATATCAAGAGAACTGGTCAAGAAATACTACAGGATGTACTGTGAATGTGTTTCTCTGGAAGATTGGTTGTTCTTTGTAAGTTCAAGTCCATTTTTCTGTACCCAGATTGCAACATCCATCCTTCTACAAGTCCATTCGAGGGAGCTAATAACCTATTCTAGCCTTCTGGGCACAAGACATGTACATGTTGGACAAACATGCATGTAAGCAAAACATTCATATGGGCAAAATAAACAATAGTAATTGAAATTGTTAATATAGAAAGAGTGAGATGTCAATTGACTTTAAAAAAAAAAAAAATTCCTCAGATCATTTGGAGATGCATTCACTGTAGACACAAAACTGCCCTTGGCATCAAGATCAAGATGTACAAGTATCTGTAAATTTGAGGTGAGAAAGAATTGCATTTTTATACTTAGCCCTTATGGAAAGCAGAGAACATATGATGCTTCTCCACATTTGTCAAAACAAGCTTTACCCCACACTGCGCCACACCAAACTACATATGTTTACTGAATATCCTTCCAGCTCACGCTGGGCCTTCTGCCTAGAATCACTTTCCCTCCACTCCCACCCACCATATGAAATCACTGTGTATCTTGTGAACAGAGCTTCCTTCCGTATATGTTTACTTGATATAAGATGCTAACTTGAAACTCTTGCCTTAGCAAGAAATTCAAGTTTATAGTGAGAGAACAGCCAATAAACATGGAAATGTAATATTGGCAATTGGTTGGTGACACAGTATTATGATTTAAATGCTTAATTTCCTTTACATGGGATTTTGGATTTCATAACATATAAAATTCAAGTTATGAGAGAACAAGAAGGCTTTAATTCTCAACACTTTAAGAGAAAATAGAATCTGTTCACGTTTGTTGAAAAAGCCTACATAACAGCTAAAGTCAATCCCATTAGTCCTGGGAGCCTCACATGTCTCTGGTGTCTGGGACACACCAGAGGTGATCCCCAGTTCCTCACCCCCCTTGCTACTTATTTTTATTGGATTTCCTGACCCTCTGTATCTCTGTCAAGTCTCAACCATATTCTGATATTGTCACCCCTATTTCCCCCTCCTCCTTTCCTCTCCCCCCCTGCCCTCCTCTCCTTCTATCTCCCACAATTGTCATGTTCCCCTCAGTGCAGGACTGAACATCCACGCCCTGATCTTCCTTCCTTTTACACTCCCTGTGGTCTATAGGTTGTATCATATGCATTGTGAGCTTTTGGGTTAGGGATTGACTTTAGTTGTAATGTGCAAAGAAGGGGAAAAGAGATAGAACCTGTGGAGACCACCTCCAGTAGATGGGCATGGACCCTGGTCAAGGGATGGAACCACCGACCCCTCTCAAAGTTTTTTTAACCCAGAAATGTTTCTGTCCAAAGGAAGAACAGGGACAAACAATGGAACAGAGACTGAAGGAAGAGTCAACTGGGGAACTGTCCCACCTAATGGTGGGATACATCATGTCTGCAGACACCAAACCCAATAGTGTTGCCGTGGTCAAGAGGCGCTTGCAGACAGGAACCAAGTGTGGCAGTTACTGGGGAGGTCTGGCAAGCAACTGACTAATGCAGAGGCGAATGCTTGGACCCAAAGCCATCAAGCTGAACTCAGAGAACCTGGTGGAGAAGCTGGCAGAAGGACTGGAGGAGAGGAGGGGGATAGCAACTCCATTGGAAGAACAACATAGGCTGGCCTGACCACCCAGTTTTCCTAGAGACTAGACCATGGGATGGGGGAATGGCAGAGAGGTCACCGGAAAGTGGGATATTATGGGATGGGGGTAGATAAAGGATATGTGTAAGAGAGAGGCAGATACAAATGCATACACATGGATGCGTTCACGTGTGCTCGGCGCGTGGCACACACACACACACACACACACAAATCATGGCATAGTACATATAACAACATCACCAAATCGATCATCTAGCATTGATAAGATTATATATAATGTTTATTGTCATAATCACAGGGTGTTTACCATTTGAGAAGACACAGTAGAAAGTATGAATGAATAGAAAATGTTAAACATTTCAAGAAACTGAAATTCCTTAACATCTGCTTTTAAAATAATATTAAGACCTCCAATAATTGAAGGGGACCTTGTAATGGCTCCGGTCCTCCTGTCGTTGTCCAGTGAGGCATGAGGGCCATACGCATCACAATGTCTTTTTCCTGGAGAGGGAAAAGGGTTTTGACATCAACCCCTATGATTATTGGAGGTCAGGCCTCTACCCCACCTTTGCAAGATTAGAATCGCCAAGGCCCTTCTATACTTAGAGAAGAGAGGAGATGTCAGGGGCAGCCCTGTGTATACACTGAAGGCCTAAAATCAGTCATAGGCCTAAAATCAGCAATAGGCCTGACATACATACACACTAACACAAAGTCTTGTGTCTCTGTGGAAAAACACTGAAACAGAAGGCTATAAGCTATTGTAAACAGGCAGCTTCTATGGAAATTTACCAGCCTGAGTAGTCGTATATCTTATAAATAGGCAGCCTTGGGGACAGTACCAACTTAGACAAGGACAAGTGAATCATAGGCAGAGTCATAGTGACCTGTCCCCTGAAACTTCACCCAGCTGATACCCTGTTCTGAAAGGTATCTGTACTCCCCCTGAACACCTATGCTCAGTGTCATCCCTTCCCCACTTCCTGCCTTTTTGTGTTTAAAACCCATGTGTGAATAAGTAAATTACTATGTGATTTAAAGAATTAAATAAATTTAAAAAAATTAAAAATATAATATCAAGAATTTAAACATTGGTCTGTAGATATGAGAGATTGCTTGTCTAGTATGTACATGACCAAAAACTAGAAAAGTTAAATACCATAGGGTTTTAGAGGCAGAAATTGCCATATCAACATGGAGTGTTAAGCTAATCCAAGTCAAGAGGGTTTGATCCCATCTAGACGTGTGTTATCTGCATTATATCTCAAGTGTCACTGTGTACAAAGATTAGATAAGGAATTGCCACTCACACAAAGATTACTTTATTTATCAGTAGTTCTAATTTGAACAAGAAGTATTAAATGCAGTTTCACAGAAGTTTTACTTAGAAAATATACCTACTTAAGAAAATAAGTGTATTGATTTATCACCCAACATATTGTACTTGTGGGTTTGGGACTAATTCAGCTGATACTTAAGAAATAAAAATTTTTTAATGTAGTAGATCTGTTGATATTCACATTTCAAATAATGACTCTACATATCCACTTATGTTTACCAATACTTTCTTAATACTATTATTTCTTTGTGGAAATGTGAGCAGCTTTAGCTCCTATCTTTATTATCCTTTTTCATATAGAATCATAAAGGAAACAACAATCAAGGCAATAGTATAATAAATATTCACATACCAAGAGGAGCATTTTATTCATTTATTTTAGTTCCTCCAAAAATTTTACATTAAAATATGTCAAAAATCTTTGCAGATTATTATTATTGGTTTTTTTTTTTTTTTTTTTTTTTTTTTTTTTGATATTCGTTGTGGTAGTGGAACTGTGAAACTTATGCCGCCTTCGCCTCAAGTTGAAACATGGCAGTTTTGTGGGGATATTGATGCTTTGGATATGTGAATTAATCTTATAAAACAGTTATTATGTTTATAAAATATGTTAATAGTTGAATTTTAAAAATATAATTTTGTAAATTTCTTAACATCATAATCACCTAAGTATAGGAATATAATGGATAACGCTATAATAGATATTTACAAGAAGATATTTAAAGTGTATTCATGTGTGTATGATGACTATAGAGGCCAGAACCAGGCAATGTATCTTATAGAAATTGGACTTACAAATGATTATGAGGTTCCTGATATTGGCTATAGGAGCCAAACATAGATCCTGTGCAAAAGCTACAAATACTGTTAATCTTGAGCCATCTTTCCAGCCTCACTATTATCAATCTTTAATATTACCATAGGATCTTCATCAAATAAATATACCTTTTAAACATGCATGAGATATTCCTCACATATCAAGCTTCTAAAAATCGTTCTTCAAGCCTCACAACTCACTTCTGAAAATTGGAACTAGGTATGTCTTATTAATTTATTATATAATTTTGACAGTTATGGGTTTGTATTCTCTTTTATATATTTTTTAACTGAAAATAGATTCTTTCCTCTCCTTCAACTCCTCATAGTTCCTCTCTAACTCCATTAACATCTAAAATTAATTCCCTTTCTGTCTCTCATTAGAAAAGTTGAACACCATCAAAGCTGAACACCACAACAGGAGGAAAAAAATCCAAAGAACACGTAAAAGAAGCAGAGATCCACTTATTTTCATGGTAATTTATCTCATAAAAGTACTAAGCTAGTATATATAATATATACCCAGAGAACCTGGTATAGACCCATGCAGGTCCTCTGCTTGGTGATTTAGTCTCTACGAATACATACTCACTTTTCTTATTCTAGACAGTCTGGCCTGTATTCAATCAAGTTGTTGACCACGGGAGTCCCATTGGAAAGCACAGAACAACTCAGTCTGATGCTATTAAAAAGAGTTGCTTTCTGTAATGTGACAATGGGACCCCATTGTTGATGACACAGTTCATTGAACATGGAGAAATCAAGCTGATACATATAGAGAGTCATCATCTCTGTGTTCTAGTCTTTTTGGCCCGAGAAGTTTCTCTGAAGGATACCAAAAGAGAAACATACAAGCCAACCAGGCTACAAAACCTCTGACTACAATCTCACCTTCCTGCAAAATATGCTAGAGCAATTATGAGGCAGAACTTGTGCAAGTGACTACCCAATGTCTGAATTAACTTAAGGACAACTCCCTGAGAAGGATACCATACCTAGCACTGGTTGGGTAACTGAGAATCAGATTCCTAATGATATTCTGCTGTTTTCATAGGTCAGTGTCTTATTCAGTTATCATCAGAGAAGTCTCCTCTATCAGCAGATGGGAAATGATGTGGAGAACCACAGTCAGACGTTCTTCAAAGTCGAAATAGGAAGTCTCCATAAAATCCCTCTCCTTAGAGCTTCTGGATCCCCAAGGAAAAGGAAGCTTAAGAGTTTAATTAAGTCACAGAGCTTACATTGTTTTAATTATTACATCATCCGAAATGTTAGTATCTTCTTATGTCTTCTCACGAGTTCACTCTACTTTTTCTTTTCTCTCTTCTTTCTTTTCTTTCTTTCTTTTATGCCCTGAAATAAATTCTGTAATCTTATTATTATTTCCCAAATATTCTGCAGCAAGATCATTTATGAAAATTTCCTAGCTTACTTTTATAATTATGCCATGCCTCTTTATAGAATCATTTGAAGCTCTAATGACCTATAACATATTTCCTCACACAATCCTTCAGCATTTATGTGTCATTGATTTGATAAAATTGTATTACCTAATCATTTCTATGTAGGGCTAAGCTTTATATACTCTGTTAGTAGTTTTAATCCTTTAGTTTATTGACATAGTCTCTTATATTTCAGATAGGTTTAGAAATTTGGATGTCATTTTGACTTTTAGCCTATTATAATATTTTTTAAATGTTCAGGTATTTAGACATAAGAATGAAACTTTCTCCTGAAGAACAATATTCATAAATGATTCCAGATATTAAGCACATGTGTTTGCATATCAGCTAGGGCATTTCAGGCACACCCTCTTTCCCTCAAATCCAAAATCTTCTCCTCCCTGACTCAGAGTAGTCCAGTAACATCCAGCTATGACTGGCAAACATCAGCTTGTTTAGGAGCAAGCATGCAAAAATTCTTTTACAATGGAAATGAGTTTACTTACTTCTCTAGACAGATACAAGATTGACTTTCCATTTCATTCTAAGGAATAAAAACTCAACTAGACTTTCCAAGTGGCCTATGACCTCACTGTTCTTATAGACTAATATCTTTAATTTTCTCCTGATGAAGCCTTGCAGTTCTTCAGCAAGAATAATGATTCTCAGAGGCTTTACCTATTGTTTCCATATGTTGAGAGTGTGATTGTGTGGTATAGTTCATATTTGATTCCTTACTTCTATAAGGTTCATTCATATAGGTACATATAAACCTTCCCTGGACATTGAACTTATCATTCTTAAGGTGTCATATAACACTTAGTTGCTGAAATTTAGTCCACAATATTTATTCCTTCTCAGTACATATGTTTATGCATTATATAAGTCCGTTCATAGATTTTTAAAAAAGCATACTAAACTCTTTCATGGCATGTGTAAGGGTCAATTTCCCATATCATAATTTCCACATACACACAAACACACACACACACACACACACACACACACACAACACACACACACACACAAACACACACACACACGACAAAACAGGTAAAAATCCTTTAAATTCTAAATATTATAAACTACCACATATTTTCTTTTGAGAAGGACAGAGCTAGTAGTTCTCTAAAGCTATGTAATTGTTAAATTAATGGATAAACAAAACACTAATATTATTAACAGAAGAGTCTTAAGATGAAGTAGTCAATAGATTTGAAATTCCAGCATGGTTGACAAAGAAAGTGAAGGTACTATAGAGGCATGCAAAGAAAATTTGGAGTCCACAAATTGTTCACACACAAAATATGAGGATTTTGAGGAAATATATAATAAACAATTCAACAATGTGGACAAAACAAAGCTCAAGAAGAGAAGTAGGATTATTGTTCATCTGTTGCATACCACATTGTCTTTATTAGCATCTTTTGTATTTTAACTACAACTGACTTGTACTGGTTGCATATTTTTGTGTCATAGATTTTCATACTTATGTGATATATTATAAGAGGGGTGCTATAATTAAACTTAGCTGCAATGTAGCTTCCTGTTAAGTTCAGCAGACAAGGAATATTCAAAGGAGGTTCAGTATTAAGAAGAGAGGAAGCATTTTCTTCTACCACTTTTTTTTTGTGGACACTTCTAACATGAACTTAGTTCATTTGTGCCATATTAATCCCAGCCCCCCAGTTTCCAGTGCTATTCCCAGAAAAAGAACATTGAGTTGCTTATGAAGTATTCACAACACAGAAGAAAATCTCTTCTCAAAACTCCAAAGAAACGAACAAAGTTTTGAGTAAACATGCAGCAAACATAGTGAATAAATATTAGTTTACTCTCTAATCCCACAAACACGATCTAATTACCAGAAAAAAGGGGGAGGTTGTTGTTGTTTTCATGGGACATTTGTTGGTTTTGTTGTTTGTTTTGTTTAGTGTTGTTCCCTCATCTTTAAAGTTCAGAGAACCTACAGCACAGCACAAAGATATTCAGATTGTTAACTTAGACTCTCAACTTGACTGTTTCAAAAGATATCAAGAGAACTGGTCAAGAAATACTACAGGATGTACTGTGAATGTGTTTCTCTGGAAGATTATCAGGGTTTATAAACTGTGGGAAGACTTATTCTCCATAAGGAATTTCCTTTCAAAGGCCTGAAGTCACCATAGAATATTGAAGGAGAAGAGAAAAATTATGACTTCCTCTACAGTAGGCTAGATTTCTCATCCTGCAGCTATTACATGTCAGAAATGAAGTGATTGACTCTAAAATTTTCATCAAGCATTCTCTCCTCTTTCTTTGGTGTTTCAGCACACAGCCATATATCAGCATTCTTAATTATGAAATCTTCTGGCTTCTTCCACTGAGCCATAGCTATAGCTTTTATGGGATTCAGCATTTCTGGAAATGGATGTAAGGAAATTTTAACCTCTTTGATGACTTAAATTTATTAGTAAACATCATTTCTATTTCATGTAACTAATCCATTTTATTTCTCAGATTGTTTTCAATAAATGCAGTTTTGAATTAATGCATCATAAAACTATTTTGATTTTGAGCCTGGTATGATAGGTAGCACATACTTATAGTTTCAGCACTTGGTAGTTACAGACAGATGATGAAGGCTTTTCAAGCCAATACTGACTACATAGCAAACTAAAGTCAATAAAGGCTGGCCTTGGCTATAAGAGACGTTATTGAAAGGAAGCAAGGAAGCAAGAAAGCATGAAGGAAGGAAGGAAGAAGGAAGGAAGAAGGAAGGAAGGAAGGAAGGAAGGAAAGGGAAGGGAAGGAAGGAAAGAAGGAAGGAAGGAAGGAAGCAATCAAGGAAGGAAGGAAGCAATGGAAGGAAGAAAGTAAAAGAATGAAAGAAAGGAAGAAAAAGAAAGGGAGAAAGGAAGAAAAGACAAAGCTGAAAAGGATTTTTAAAAGAAATAAAAAACTGTGAATTTCATCATACAGTCTGTGAAGATTAGTTAATTGTTAATTTGATATGATTCAGAATTACTTAGATAAAGATCTCTCTAAGCATGTCTGTGAGAATTCACAAAGAGATTTTGTAGCTATAGAGATAAATTTGCACAGTGAGAAACTCCCAAATTTGTGGAACATGATTCCATAGTCCAAATTGGGTGGTACACTAAATAAAAGGAGAAACCCAGAGGAATCCTGCATTCTTCTCTGTGATCTTCATTGCTAAAACATAGTGGGCACACTTCTGGTGCACTACATTCCCTGACATAAAGAACTGAGCTTCTTAACTCTGTCACAACAAATATAGAAATAATTATTGCAAATACTCTATATACACTCAACCTCAGCTCTTAGAACACACTTATGCACATACATGTTCCCTAGTGTCTCTAATCTTAACAAATGCAAATCCATTTAATCTATATATGAGCAGTTGAGATAAATAAGTAAAATAAGAAAACAATAAATGTGCTCACACATACCTGAGACAGAACTAAACAAAATGAGATAGCTTTGAAAAGTGAATTTACATAATGATAGACTCTGATGTTTTAAAATGATATTTTATGTTGTTCTTGGATACCTTATTATTCCATAAAAATATCTCAAAGTGGAAATATTGTAGGTAGAAAAAAACAAAAGAATTTATAGACAAAAATTCCAAAAGGCGTATTCTCTGACTAGTCATATGTGTCACATATTTTAAAATAGAACATTAAAAAGATATAGTCTTTATATCATTATGTTTTGCTTATTTAAAATATTGGTTTAAATGTTATATTTCATTTCATATACATTTTATATACATTATTATATATAGTATATTGGAATAGGCCTGCAGCATTTGGAAATAAAGACTAAATAAAGCCTGAATATATTGTTCACATGTAAGTCCTCAGAAATCATGAATATATTACAATAAAAGGAAAAAAGAGAAGCTTTGTAGATATGACTAACTTAAGACTGTAGAACAGGATAATTTTTAGCTTTATGGGTGATTACCAAAGACTAAAAAGAGTCTTCATAAAAAGGATGCCAAAGCAGCAGATACAAGAACCAATACTTTGGTAACAAAAGCAAGAGGTAGTATGATGTGCTTTCTAATTGATTTATAAGCTAAAGAATAGAAATAAGAAAGACATTAAAATATGGACACAAACAGATTCTCCCCAAGACAGATAAATTAACCCTCAGAGAATCATGAATTTACCATAGTTACACTATTTTTTAATCATCAAAGACAATAAAATTGGGACATTGGCCAAGGACAAGGAAATGTGCTGCTTGGCAGGAATCTGATTAGGCTAGAACAAAGAAGTAATTTCAGGAAGGAATCTAAATCTTAGGCTAGAACAAAGAAGTAATCTCAGGCAGGAATATAAATCTTAGGCTAGAACAAAGAAGTAGACTTCAGGCATGAAAATGACCTTGGGATAGGACAGGGAAGTAGGCTCAGATATTTTGGTCATACTGATAAACCCTTCAGTCTTCTCTCTAAAAGACTCTGATCACTCTAGAAACAGTGATCACAGGAATGATCACAGGACTTTGTTTATGGTCGTGCTTGTTCCTTGACTACTTGCATCTATTGTAGTGCTTGTTCTTCAACCTAGAACTGACTTTAATATTTTCATGTAATTAAAATGGTATGAAAGCAGATTGAGAAAAAAATTTTAAAAATACAAAAAAAGGAAAAAAAAAGATTTATTCCATACATAAAGTATGAGGACAAAGCATAAGCTGATACAGAGTCAAAATTACAACTTGTTGAATCTCTAAAATGTCTATCAAACCTCTACTGAAGTAGTGGGCTGAAGGATGCTATGTAGGTTCCAGGAGGAAAGAAGACAACAACAGTCTTGTCTAGCTCTGAACTCTACAAATTGTATACTAACCAGTAAGGTCAGATGTTCCTACAGAAAAACTAGTAATACTACCGTGAGAGTATAACAATTTGCTTTCTGATTAGATTGAAACCCACTCAACAAGAGGGATTTGTGGGAGATTTGACCTACTTATATAAATAAAAGCATGATTGAGGAGATCTTTGGTCCTGGTAAGACTTCATGACACTTATTTTGCTAAGTTTGCCTGATGTCAATCTGCCTTCACAGATAAAATTTCCCACTTCACCTGTAGACAAATGCCTCTTTCAACTGTAAAATAGTTAGTGCATAGCCTGAAGATATGAACAGGCTTTGTGAAAGAGTAAAGGGCATACGGAGTGTACTGTACCATCTCTCCAAGTCAACCTAGTCCCACAGGACTTCAGAGGACTCAGCAACTTATTCTCTAAGCCTGGTTTGATAAGTGAACTACTGGGGTAACAAAAGAAAATGACTCATTAAAATATAATTTTATAAGAAAATACAGACATACAATTACCTTCTTTATACATTATACTACATCACTATTTATACACATAAATTATATTATATAAATAAGTGAATAAATAAATGTACTAAATGGGAAGTCACTTTCTAAGCAAATGAAAATGATAATTAAAAGTAGACCTATAAAGTTACATTTAATGCCACTGTGATTATAATGCATGGCAAAATGACATAAAGAAGGAATGATTTATTTTGATTAATGTATTTGCAGGTACCAGTACACTTATGGTTTGGAAAGCAAGAGAGAATCATTCTCATCAGGTAGGCCACATGGGACAGAAAGGGTACACACTGTAGAGAAAAGAGCAGGATAAGGACATGTGGCACAGCTATCTACTTCTGTTAACTAAGTCCTATGATGTGTAACTTACTCTCCCCCAAAATGGCACACTATGATAAATCATTGAGAAATTAAGCCATTTGTTATGTGTAGTCTTTCATGATGTATCTCTAGATGCACCACTGTTGGCACCCAGAGCAGAAAGCCTTATTAATCTCTTACGTAACTCCATTCACTTGAGTTGACAATAAATATTAGATATTAGAATAATTTCATGTTAAGCAGAAGTGAAACATGATTGAACATCATTACATGATAAAAATAATTGCTGAATATTTGATGAGAAATGAGATACATAATGTCATAATTGTTCCCCATAAGTTATATATCCATTCCAAAGAAACACATATTCTATTTAGGGAAACATAGTTGGTCTCCTTTTAAAATAGCACATCAAAGCTATCCATATTCATGGACACATATACAAACACATACTCACATATAGACAGAAAAATTAATGAAATTTTAAAAAAAGAACCAATTAAGCAAGATTTAAAAATCCAAACTAAGACTCACAATGTAAAACTGAATTGTCCCAAACTGAAAAACAATAAATAATCTTAAAATTAGTTGAAATATATGAATCAAAATATTATTTAGAATTTGGCAAAAGTATCAATAGTACATTTGACTATAGGGTATAAATAATGAACCAGTATTAACCTTCACAAAATTATGTTGATTAATTTCCATATTACTGTCCTGAGAGTAAACCTATGACCACATTCATGCTAGGCAATCATTCTTTCAAAGAACTGTACCCCATTTCTATACTTGGGAAATAACTTATGCAGTCTTTAGGTAGATGTAACACAGAGATTCTACCATTTCTTCACGTTTTTCAAAACCATATACATAACAATAGAAGATATAATTTTATCTACATCTATTTAATATATATGTATAAACATGTACAAAGATGTAATTCATTGTGTTATAATCTTTCTGTATATATTTGTTAGTATATTATAGGTAACACACACACACACATACACACACCAGCAAATCTTAGAGAAGACATAACTCATATACATATATATATGCAAGAGTAACTATAAGAATATCTATATATCAGACAGAAAAGAAAATATTAGTGAAGAAAAGCAAAAGATAAAGAGAGTAAACTATATGTAACTGGTGAATCTAGACAAATGGTGTGCAGAAATTTCTCTTCCTCTTCTCCTACTCCCCTTTCTCCTTATCCTCCTCCTCCTTTTGAGAAAGTGTCTCATTATGTATCCCAGTCTGACATTTACCTCTTGATGCCCCTGCCTCTAAATTCTGATGACTTGGATTTCAGACATGAGTCCCTATGCCCAGCTTTTATTTCTATTTTATACATAATTTATAATAATTTTACGAATAAGAATGACACTAGGATTTCATTCATTTTTATTTTAGTTTGGGAAATATACTCAATGCAAATGAAGGGTGAATTTAATCGTAACTAATTCTGTTCCATATACTTATAAAAATTATAAATAATACACCTTCAGATAGATCAGCGAATGAAAATGAACTTATTTATAGGCATGCTGACCACTTTAAGTAACTTTAAAATTAATATTGTATTTAGTTTCCAGCTATTATAATTTAAATGTTATTATAATATTACAGAATTCATGTAAAAATAATTCCTTCCTTACAGCACAAACCACTGATAAAAAAAGAGATTTAAAAAGAATCCAGTAAATGCTAATGTAGACAAGGGAGGCATGTCAATTTGGCTGAGAACAATGGTAATTCTTCAGCTTCTAAATTGTTAACATTCATGGACTTTGCTTCTTGGAGTTTCATATTCATCAATTCCAATACACTGCTCAAAAGAGACATAAATCCTAGAAAATTGTTTTCATAATTAATCATAAATTATACTTGATGCTCTGGAAGCAATGATCTGTAAAAATTTAATTAAGAAATGAATAGTGCCAACCCTCAATTCTGATTCAGTGGATCTTTGATTCATCTGTTCTATTGTATTTATTTAAATAAGAGTCTTGATGATAAAATGAAAATATACCACACTGACAGTCTCAAAATTTAACTCTCTCAGTCATATCAGATTTACTTAGACTTATGTAGTATCATATAATTATCAGAATTGTCCTTCGTTAAAATTGTCTTTTAACTTTTCAATGTGGAGGAAAAAAGAACAATCATTTTGTTCATCAACTTTAAGATGGGGTATGTTTTATACTTAGTTTATATACTAACACTACCACAAATCTCTAGCTGATAATTTTTAAAGAATGTGATATAGTCTTCTGAGAGGCTTTGCCCGATCCTGACCAATACAGATGTGGATGCTCACAGCCAACCATCGGACTGAGCACAAGGACCCCAATGGGGGAGTTAGGGGAAGGAATGAAGGAGCTGAAGGGACCTTATCTGGCATCAATGGGAGAGAGGCCCTTGGTCCTGTGAAGAGGACCCAAATGTAGAGGCTTAATCTGCAGAGTAGAGGAATGCTAGGACGATGAGGCTGGAGTAGGTGGGTGGGTGGAAGAGAATCCTCATAGAAGGAGTGTAAGGGGGGATGGGATAAGGGGTTTGCAGGGGGAAACCCGGAATGGGGATAACATTTGAAATGTAAATAAATAGAATATCTAAATGATGGCTATTCCTGATTGTCAACTTAACTACATTCTGGAATGAGCTATAATGGGCCACACGTTCAACATGGACTTGCCAGCACATCTTTTAGAATCTCATTCTACAGAAGACCTTACCCATTTACAGATGCCCATTGTTGGGCTAGTTGGACTATAGACTGTGGGTCCCCGGTTCTGGAGGGTGTCCCACGATGATCTCCCAGCTGAGGACAGAGTGAGAGCAGGAAGGGTCCTCTGCCTGCGTCTCCACTGTCTGTTGGTCTTCAGCCCAGCCTGGTGTGAGAGGTCTGGGCCAAAGGGTGTGAGTGCAAGTGGGGAGGAGAGATTGCCTACCTCCGCTGCTGCCTCTGCTCAAGTCTCCGCTGTCACAGCTCAGTCACTCCCAGGTGCTGCACCTGTCTCTCCACGCTGAGCTGGCCCGGGCTGGGCCGATAGAAGCCGGCTAGCAGGCAAGGAAGCAGCTTGGTGCCCCAGGAAGATTCCGGAGAGAGGATCTCTCCCCAAGTGTTACAGCTCTTGAGACAGAAACTCTCGGACACCAAGATGATTCTCGAACACACACCTTTACTTCTCCTGAATAGAGAGAGCCCTTAAATACAGTTTCAGGGTGGGTTAGGGTCTGACAGCAGATAACGCCTATTGGCTTGGACTGAGAGCTTAGAGATACCTCATCTACATGTGGGAGGGCCTGAGGCACTGTTCCTTGTGACTGATAGTCATAGACCTCCCTTTGGGCGAGGCTGTGGAGGGCCGAAGCTGAATGAGAAGAACCAGGGCCTGGGGGCAGCGCTGAACACCTGTTAAAGGTCCAGGGTTCAAGACTTGCTCAACCAGGCACCCAGCTGCTTCCCACAGCCCACTGCCCCACAATAGACTGTACATCATTAAAATAAATTCCCCTAAGATATAGAGGCATTCCATAAATTCTGTGACTCTAGAGAACCCTGACTAATACAGGGGGTGATGTGAAACCAAGTACAGTGCAAATTACCTGGAACCTCTGAGGATGACCCTAGCGAGGACTCCTAGTAATGGAAGGTATGGATCCTGAACTGGTCATCTTCTGTAACAATGTAAGACATCCAGTAGTGGGACTGGGACACCAAACCAGCTCTGAAACCTTCAACCTACAGTCTTTCCTGTCTGTAACATGTGCTTGGGCAATGATGGCTCAGAGCTTATGGAGGTGACCATCCAAAGACTCATCTAACTTAAGACCCAAGATACAAGAGGGAGTTCATGCATGACACTGGGTGGACAGGAAGCAGTGGCTGGCCCAGAGACCTAGGGTAGATCCAAGCACACACACACACACACACACACACACACACACACACTGCAATTATTCCTAATGATGTTTTCCTATATTCCTAGATTGCGAATGAGCTCAATTGTCATAAGAAAGGCTTGCTCCAGAGGCTAATGAGAAAAGATGCAGAGACCTACATCCAAATACTAGGCAGAGCTCAGAGAACCCCACTGAGGAGGGGAACACGATAAATTGTGGGAGTCATAGAACTTGAGGGGAACAGGCAAACCAGTTCCACAGAATCAAATAAGTAGGGCTCACAGGGGTTCACAGAGTCCAAAATGACAATCACGAAGCCTGCCCTGGTCTGAGTCAGGTCCTCTGTACCTATGTTGTGGTTGTTAGCATGGTATGCTTGGAGGTGGGGCAAAACTGACTCCTAAATAAAGAGGGGGGTATCTCTGACTCTTTTGCCTGCTGTTAGGAACGTTTTCCTCCTACTAGGTTATCTTATTCAGCCTCGATATGATGGTTTGTGTATCTTATTATGCTGTTTGTTTGAGCTTCTTATGGAGGAGCAGTAGATCTAGGGCAGAGGGGAGGGAAGAGACTTGAAAGAGTGGGGGCAGGAAGGCTGTTGTTGATATGTATTGTGTAAAAAAAAGGATAAATAAAAAGAAAAAACTAAATAAAAAATATGGGATTTTGATGCTTTTTTTAAAAATATATATATATATATTTAAATATATATACACATATACATATACATAAATATAAATATATATACACATATACATATATACTACCAAAAAGAGAAAACACAAATCAAAAATAAGAAGAGGCCTGATGAGATATTCCAGTAGTTAAAAATGCCTTATATGAACCTGGATATCTTGATTTTGATCCCAGACTCACTTGATAGAAGGTAAAAACTAAATCTTACAAGTTGTTCTCCGGCCCCTACAATCTCCCATGGCATCCACATATCTGACACTGCCCCCTCCCATCTCTCTTACACACATACACACACACACACACACACACACAAAGAGGAGAGAGAGAGAGAAGAGAGAGAGAGAGAGAGAGAGAGAGTCAGAGGGAGGTTAAAACCTCACCCCCAGTGACACATTTCCATAATCAAGGCTGTACCTTCTAGTCCTTTCTAAACAGTCTACCAACTTTGAAACAAACATTCAAATATATTTTCCTATGATGGCCATTCTCATTCAAACCTTCACAAAATAAATCTTAATTTAAATTATTTGACATGTTATTCTGACTGCCTTGATATTATGTTTTGAAAAAAATACCGCAGGAATAAGGATATTTTCTAAATATACCATTTGAGCTCTGCTCGATCTGATGGGCAAAAAGTGAATATTTATGCATATTCTAATTTTCCTGAAATTCTGTATTTTAATATCTCTCATGTTTAAATTATGTAAAAAATCAATGTTATGATGCCTTGAGATGCCTAGGTAATTAATTTATTCTAATAAATTTTAGGTGTCTAGCTTTGGTGATTTTTTTTAATTTTATAGAAATAGTTATCTGAAATGCTTGATATAGAATTTATTATCAATTTAATAAGCAAATAAATAAGTTATTAATATTTTTCAAATTTCAAAATCAGTATAGTAAAACACTATTACCTACCAAGAAAACTAGTTATCTAAAAACATGCAGTATTGTCATCATAGGGAAAAGTTATTGATTTGCTACCATAATTAATGTGGTCTGTAAGAAGGTCCCATATTCATTCGAGCTTTATAGTCCAAAGATGAAGGAATTTTGGATTTAAAAGCATCAAGTTGTGTTCAGTGACCAGTCTGGCACTGTTTCTTGATTTGAGACAAAGCAAAGTAGGCTGTCTTCCAATTCATTAAAATATCAGATGCTGGCCAATTTTTTCTAGTATTGAATGTGTTATATTTCTCAACTTTATGTCAAAGTTATATTGTATAAATATTATAATAATCAACTGTGAAGGTCCCAGGTGTATTCTACACGAGAACGGGAAGCCTTTTATCAAAAGCCAGTTCCTGCTTCCTAAACAATGATACAGTTCCTCCAGTTTCTCTCTCGGGAACCTAATTTAGTTAGTATTCATGGAATGAGAAAAATGAAACTTTAAAATGCATGTCTACACAAATTTTACCCATATGAATGTGTGTGTGTGTGTGTTTCAATTGCTTTAAAACATACTTTCTTCATTTATGTTGATTCTTGTGATTTATGTTCCCTTGAATTTAAAGCAAAGTGTGCTCTTGTTTTTATTTTTTCTCCTTCTACTACTCATCCAACACGGAGGGCAGAGTTAGTAATAACGACCAGATGTCATGCTCATTTAAGCAGGCCATCTTTAGTACCTCACTCAAATTAGTACAAATTGTTTCTCAAACACTATGAAAAATCCCATCATTCATTTTGTCACAATAAATTTAGTTACTTAACGTTCAAGTGAAGGGTCTTATCTTGAAACCGTTGGTTTGCTATTACCATGCTAAGAAGAAAATCCAAACTATCATCTAGCCGCTGTAAACCTTTGTACCAAGTTGAAAGTTACTTTACTTCAAAAACTATATGTATTTGTTTAGTTACATTGACAAATATGTAGTTTATTATACCAGAATATAAGTCTGTTAAGAGTATTATTTCTTCTTAGAGAAGCTTGTCATACCACACTTTTGAGATTGATATATTTCAATCTGTGTTCTCTTCAGCATCAACAAATACTTTTGGGTACATATATTTGTGTGTTCTATGGAATAGTATCATTTTGTTTTCATGCTTTCTCTGTGGCCCAACAGACCCAGGTGTTGTGTGATAAGACTTTCTTAATGTTTTCGCCTGTCCTTGGAACGACCTAGCTTTGCACTACAGTGCCATAAAAATTAAAAACTTCACATTGTGCTAGATATGATATTACCAAGGAAATTAACTTTGAGAAACTGACTTTTGTTTCAAGTGTTGTTAGAGAAATAGTCTTAAGATTAGGATGTAAAAACAAACGCGGAGCAAAAAAAAAAAAAAAAAAAAATAGGTGCAATTCTGACACTTTGGAGAGCATTGAAGCTGGGATCACAGTATCATAATGCAAGAACCAAGATTAGCTCATGTGCTGTTCCATGTTGGATGCAAGGAAGGTACAACATTGGGCACAGTGGTTTTGGAAAGCTGTAGGATTAAATGTCATTCATGTAGGTTGACTAGGAAATACTATTCATTAGGATTTTTATCATTGTTACATTTTATCATCAATATAGTAATAAACACAAGCACATGGAGACGAAGTCACCAGAAGTGCACTCAGGCCTACAACACTCACTCATAAACATACAACACAACACACACACACCACACACACACACACACATCACTCACACAGACCACAACTTCTCCCTCTCTCTCCATCATTCACATACACAAACATACACACAGAATAGTTTATTGGTCCTTCAAATACACAAGTAAATTGAATCTGTATATTACTACATTGTAAAAGCTTTATTTAAATTGCTATAAAATAATGTAATAATCATCATAAAAATATACATGAATTTATAAGGACCTACTTAAAGATATTTTTCAACTAAGAATTCTGAGTGAATTGTGTAGGCTGATAGTTTATTCTAAATTTCTCTACAAACCCAACTTTTAACATCTAAAATAGACTGAAAGTCATTCAAAAATGTAAGAAAATGATTAAATGAAGAATGACATAAAAAACCGAGTTTATTAATGGATAAAACAATTATACAATTTCATTAGATATATCAGTGTGCTGTTAGAAGAAAGAAACTACAAAAAGATCAATGAAGAGTACATGAGAGTAAATCGATGGCTTAACATATCATGAAAGTGACAGAATGAATCTTTGAAAATGAATAATCCACCCTCTCCAGGGAAGCCAGGAGGCTAAATACAGATCTTCCACTCTCTCTCTGCTCCTCTAACTTCAGTCCCTTCTCATTCTCATCCCTAGCTCTGCAGCAGGCATATCGTCCATGCATCCCTGAAAATTAAGTAAAATAAAAAGAAAGACAATGAATAATTCTGCTGCATGAGACATTGAATAAAAAAAAAGGAATTTCATGAATTGGAGAAAACACTGAATTACAAGTTAACATAGACACTACAGAATGTTTAAGCTGAAGCTATATACTCATAATAAACAAATGGGATGAATATTATTGATGGTTAACTTGATGGATCTCAAACCACCTTGAAATACAACTATGGCTCTTTCTAATAGGGCATTTGGAGAGGCTCACTGAGAGAATGCATCTGCTCCCAAAGAGAGTGGGTTACACCTTCCAAAGTAAAGAGAACTCATTTTCTTGTCTTCATTTCAACCCAAGCAAGTGTCCTAGAGGGCTGAAGCTATTTCTGCAACCATTGTCACAGTCACAACTGTCATTATCCTCTACTAGTCTAAGATTGCACTTTCCTCTCCCTTCCTCATTGACTAAATATTAGCAGCTGTCCGGAAATCTAAACCTTCAGTGAAAGATTGGGTTTAGGCCTCCAGTCTCATAAACTAGAAAATTACCTAATTCAGAGCCTTGCATCATACAAATAGTCATTGATTGATCTTTCATCCTGAGTCTACTAAACAAATATAACAAACCCCTTTAATAATTTTAATTGTATGTATATATTTGTCCACAGAAAACTATGTATATACTTGTACGAAGATGCAAACATGTGTTTTATTAGTTACATTCTTCTGAAGTCTCCTGCCTAATGAGCATGCCAGAGTGTAGTAACAACAAAAATAAAACCATTTATATTGAACAGTTGGCTTTTGGAAAAGGTAAGTTTAAGGAAGATTTTTGTCCTTGAGGAAACAGGAACCGTTTAAATATTCCTGACAATTTTAATGACTCTTGTATCATCAGTGATTTTTGTTTTTCATGTGTCTTTGTGTGAGACATGGTCTTGTTTTATACACAAATGACCTCAAAACAACCTCAAGCCTCCTTCCTTGGACTGATGAGTGCTAAGTCTTCAGGTGTACACTACCATTAATCAATGAAAATATTTGGTTTTCAAAAAGAAATTGTACCACTGTTACCACAAAAGAATAATTAAAACCATCACTACCCAAAATAAGTTTTTGTTTAATACTGCTATTATAAGGCTAACTTTCTCAACACAATAAGAATATTAGGCTATGTATATCTTTGTGTTAGAATTCCATTATAGAAGCAAAATACATGAAGCTGATAATATTTGAAAGAACAACAACACAAAATGCTTATTTCATTGAAGTTCTGGAGGTTCAAAGGCATCTATGGGGTTGTGATAATGATATCAGGATAGGTAGGAGCACGTCAATCAGAAAGAAGGCCTGAGGTGTGGCAGAGAGGTCAGTATCTTAGTTCTTTTGCAGGAATAATTCTGTGTACCCCAGTTTTTCTCCAATGTGCAGGTTCACAAAATAATGACTCTGAGACTTCATTTTAAAAAAATTTTTTTATTGGTTATTTTATTTATTGACATTTCAAATGTTATCCCCCTTCCCAGTTTCTGCTCAACAAACTCCCTTTCCCCTCTCCCCTCCCCCTACTCTATAAGTGTGCTCCCCCAATCACCTACCCATTCCTGCCTCAGTACCCTAGAATTGTCCTAACCTCCATAGGACCAAGGGGCTTCCTTTCAGTTGCCCAATAAGGCAATTCTCTGCTACATATCCAGCAAATTCCTATGTCTATAGCCTTGGCTCTGTTCCCAACTAGTAATTTAATTATCCTATTTATTCTTTGAGTGTAATATCGGTGGATATCTTTATCTCAGGTTCAGGCCACCAACTCCTCAGAGTTTCCATGAGAATCTCCCCTATGTCTGACTTCTCTCTCTGCTGCATGTCCCACCCTCAGCCAATTGACCTATCAGCTTTGGTTGACAGGAGAATACTTTTACATAGTGCTCATAAGAGTATTTCTATATTTCCCACTTTTAATTCAATAAAAGTGCTCTTTTTCTTACATAATAAACTATATACAAAGATAACAATTTATGAAAACTATTAAGTAAGATATGCATTTCCAATGTTCAGTCCATGTTTATCTGGCAGCATTGGAGATGGTATCTATCCTATCTTGGGGAGTTCAGAGTTCTATCATAATTTGCATTACCAACTTAAAACAACTTGTTAGACTTAAGAACACGTTCTTAAATCCTAAACATCTTAAGATGAATAGTAAGGTTTTAACTATCTAGTCTTCAACATCAACAGAGACTCAGGAACAATTCTTACCTGAGTATGCTGGAGATACAGGCAATCAGCTTCCAAAACTAAGAAATGACAGAAGAACTCACAACCTGGACTGCCACCTGAGATCACCTGCATCATAGAAGTATCCATCTTGGACCTTATGGCCCAGAATATCTGACAGTCTTTTCTGTGAAGCAGGAATTACGAAACACTGCTTACTCTGTCTTAGCAAAGCTTGGCAGTCGACTTTGCTGTGTCTATTCTTTGGACATGATCCTGTCAGCAGTTGAAGCAAGAACAGTTTTCCTGCCCAGTGACTAGCTTGCTGTATGTGAAACAAACTCCGTAAGGAGGTTCTTTGATGCCCATCATCTTCCTTGAGATAGAATGGGGAAGCTGCCAAGAGCAGATCTTGTCTCATTGTCATAAAAGCCTTTCAATGATAAAACATCTCTAAATGCCATATTCTGTGGTTCACTCAGGTTTTTAAAAGACATCTATGTATAATATATTTGAATAGGCAAGTATTGCTTGTTTCTGTTTACTAAATGTTCAATCTACACATATCTGTAATAAACTAGACTAGTATCTATCATGGCCATAAGTTTGATTGATTAACTCTTAACTTGCATTTCTTAACTATCTCAGTTTGTAATAGAAGCTTTCAAAAGAATTAGAATTTAGCATTGCATAAATACAATACATTAAACAAAAGTTTATACATAGTATGCTGTAACCAATATGACAATAAGTTTGTATCAATATACAAAAATCTGTACCAATATAAGAGTTTTGACTACAAACAGCTCTAGAGTTTAAGAGTAGATTCAATAATCTAGCCTTTATTTCTATTATTCCTAAATCCCCTTTCTCTTTTCATCCTTTCTCCCCACTTTTCCCCATAATATTAGATAGGTGAGAAAGAAGGATAGAAGAAAGAAAAATGTCCTTGAATCTAACCTCCCTCATTTTGATTCCTTCCTGATAAAAGCAAAACAACTTGGAACCCCCTCACCCCCAGTAAAGACAACAAACATCCATCACTCATTGAACAAACAAGAAACATCCACCTCACTGCTTGGAAATGGGGGTGTATAATTTTTGTAAAAATATTTTCTATTGAATCCAGGTCCTTATTTTCCTTTTGGGGGCCCAGTAAGATACGGAATGTAGGTCAGTCTTAAGAAAGCTAACTGCAGAATTTGCTGTCCAGTCTCTGAATGCTGAGAAACTGAAGGCTCAAATGACATTCTGCCTGGAACAGTCTGAGATGCTGGACCAATTGGGGTTGACAGCTTTCTGAGAAAGTGTTCTGGAAGCAGGTTTTGATGATGCAGTTATTAAGGCAGGCAGAGGTTGGATCATGTGGGCTACTTTTCTTGTCTTCTTTGGTACTTGGTCCTTTTGCTTTGCAAACATATAAACTTTCAAAGGTAGTATACATTTCTGCATTAACATATGTATGGAATGTGCGCAGTGTAAAAATTCATTTAAAGATGATTCTCTGCTTTCTGTTCAAGCAGGTAAGGCATCTTTCTTTCTTTATAAATTAGTTTGGATTGTGGAACTCCATGTTAATATGAATTTCTATCTATGCCATTTAAAAAGATGCCATGATAAGTCCAGGGAATTTTGTAGCCAAGTTTTATTGACTATTCATAGCTTAAGTCCTGGCTAGAGACATTTTCATGTCTCAGTCAGTCTCAGAACTATTCCCATGTAAAGGGAACAACAATACAAATTACTTGTTTTGTTGGTCTTCATTATTTCCTCCTTTCTCTTTGCAGTCAGGATCTTCAAGAGGTCTCCCCATTCTAATCTGATTCCTATTAATTTAGATGGGATCAATAGTCTTTTATTCTCCTGGTGTGTCTGATGAGAGTGACAATGTGCTGACAAACAGAAAATAAGTCTAAAATATCATTATTAAAAAGAAAACGAAACATTGTATGATATCGTTCTAAGGTAGCATCTGAATTTCTAAGGTAATACATTATATCTCTGTGGGTTTCCATCCTCAATATAACCTTGTGTACTTCTATCATCTGGAACTATTCCCCCTGATGTTACTGTAGGTTCCCATTGGACTCCTCCAAAGGATTCTTATTTTGATGTGAAGAAGCCTCTAATCTCTGTTCTATGGCCTCTAATCTAGCATCTAATTTCTCAGTCTCTTCTTTATTGACATCATTATTGAAAAAAAACAACCATTTGTGTGCTGACAAGTGAAAAAAAATCATATGGAATCCAGATGCATCCTGTCATTGTGTTTCTTTCCATTTTAAACAGAGGGAATAGTTTTTCCCTTTATTCTCTAACTCTCCCCTTAAGGTCTTCAGTTTAATAATTTTAAATTATTTGTATCTATGATGTTTTATATTTAGTCTGATATGAAGCTAATGTTTTCTTTGGAAAGTCAGTTGTGTTGGATGGTGTGTTGCTGGGGCAGACATGTGAAGGAGTGTTTTCCTAAAGCAGACACAGGTGAAAGGATATTTTGCTAAAGCAAGCATATGAAAGTACAAATGATGTGTGCATGATGAAGGACCCAACAATATGAGACGACTCTGGATGGTATTGGTATGCCTTGGCATTCCTGACTGCTAGTTGTGTGTCATGACTTCACAGAAAGAAACCCACCAAAAAACTGTTGGTGGCATTCTGGTAGCTTCTTCCCATTTCTGCATACTCAGGCAAATTGGCAGAGTGATATCAGCTGATACTCACATGGAGTTTTACTAAGATAGACACCTATGGTATTTTGCTGAGGCAAGACCGTGGGAGGTCACATCATGCTTAGAAGATGTATAAATAGGACTCAAGGGACAGTGACAGCAGGCTTACATCACTAGCTTTGCAATACCTCCTTGGTCTTTTGTCTGAGTCTTTGCTGATCTTCATTTCTTTGAGAGAGGCATGGGCAAAGAATTTCCCTCAGCAGTCCTACTTGTCCTGGTCACTCCTGCTGACTCATACCAAATTGACTGAGGCCTCACTCTTTCTGCTGAGTCATTCCACTACTGATGATTCGTGTTTGCTATCCTGACATGACTGGACTGGACTGATGGTACAAATCCTGACAGCGCATACTGGATTTGCTTCAAAGAACTACTTATAAACAGGTCTGCTTCCCCCTTACCCTAATAACCTTTCTTTTCCACTACCTCTGGTGGGTGCTGGACTAGAAGGGAGGTTAAAGCATTTAAGAACCAGTATTAAAGGGAGGATTTAAAAACATCAAAGACTACATTAGTCTTTCCTCTTTTATGGTTATCAAACTCAATAGCAGTTTAGCAGTTTGGGGGTTAGGAGTCTGTGCCTGGCTTCTGTTGCCTGCAACCATTCTCTGCTATGGAGGCCCTTAAAGGGACAGACCTCCCAGCAGGATCAAGTGGACAGCAAAGGGGTAGTCCTGCCTTGCTGGCTTTGCTGTGGTATATACCAGCTGCTACTCCAGTGGCTATCGTAGGCAATCGAGGTCTCCTCTCAACTGGAGCGCCTGGACTTGCCTGAGCGACTGCTACACAGCTCCAGCACTTGCTCACGGAGTCACCTGTTCACAAGAACTGTTCAACTACATAGCAGCCAGATTTGCTACAAAGCAGAGGTTTCTCCTAAAGAAGCAGCACTCGTGAAATGCGCTTGGCTTTGGTTTCCATATCTAGGAACCTTCTCTGTTTCCAGGGAGTATTTGTTTGTGCTTTTTCCCCAGAACTTTTCAGGCTCTCAACCTGGTTTTGTCTAAGTATGGATTCTATGCCCCATGTTGGGTGACATTTGTATCTTCGGCCTTTCCACTCATGTGCAGGTTCACAAAATAATGACTCTTAGGCTTCTTATATATGGATAAATGTCTAGACAAAGAGCCTCTGTTCTGTTCCCTGACTAGCTAATAACTTGGTTACCAGACTTATTCTATTTTATGTGTGCCACACAGTTGGTTACATTTTTTCTCAGAGTTCTCAGGCAAATCTCCCTCTAGCCTGACTTATTGGCCAATCAGCCTTTTAATTGAACACTTATGTAATACACATGAGATTATTTCTACAGAAGTCGTCATTTCCAAAGAAAGAACCACTTTAATCCCTTCTAGCAACTCTTGTCCTAGTAGGCTGTTCTGTTTTCCCTAAAGTTCCAGTCATATTCCCACCAACACAGTCAAGAGCACACTTTAAACAGAGCAGACACTGAGTGACTAACTCAGTCTTTATCTACACCATGGACACTCCTTACTTACAACCAGGTAATAGAGATGCTAAGAATTCCAACTACACTAAGTTAGTATTGAAGTGGTTTTAAGAGACATGAAAGATTCCATAATCAGTAACATGATTGAGAACTGTGATAAGACATACATAGAAACTTTGACCAAGTTTAACCATAGCACAAAGAACATTATATTGAAGTTAATTTTGAATCATAATCTCAGTTTTCCATCTACAGTACTAGAAATTCTTTCCAGGTCATCACAGACAATCCTACGTCTGTGGAGACTGAGTCATGACTAGAGATTTTCAGTGTTGTAATTAATGTGTTGTCTCCTTGTTTATAACAGCAAGAAAAGGGAAAAGTAACTTGATTAAACAAATTGTGATATAATTCACTAGATAGGATGTAATACAACCCCACACATAAACAAAAGAGAAAAACATGCTTAGGTAGACATTAGTTCAACAGGAAATGCATCTGATAAGTTGCTAAATAATAACATCAAATACGGAAAATTATACATAACTGTATCTCAGTTATGCAAATGAGTATGTCCTAGATGCATGAATGGAAGTACATGTATGCATTCTTTACTTTTCTGAAAAATATATTAAATAAGTTTAAAGAAAAGCTTGAAGGAGATGTTTTCCATGTTTGTGGTAAGTATATTTGAAATTTGAATTGAGTTTTTGGAGAATCTTTGTATACTTTTCCATCCAACTTTAAATGAAGTGTGTGACATTTCATTTTACTAAATAAAAATACAACAATTTATCTCATTGGATAAATTAAACTACATGAAAAGATGAAAAATAGGCATACAAACCACATGACCACACAATTAGAAATGGCGTATAAATATGTTAATCAACTGAAAATCCCAACAATGAAAATATTTAGTTCTGACATCATTTTATCAAGGGAAATCTATGGAGACATGTTGTCAAAGTTTATAGAAGTAGTGTTGTCTTTGTATTTAAATTACTTATAACTGATATGATTAATTACTGGCACCTACATTATTGTACTACATAAGGAAATGTTTTAAAAGTTAAAATTAATTATAAGACAATTTTATTAAAAATTTTTTATAACTAAAAATATAAAGTAGTCTTATTTTTCAGGAAATATATTTCAAACATGACTGTAATCATTTTGTTAGTAAGATTGCATTTAATTCAAAATATAATTAGAAGTTACATGTCAAGTAAATAAGTGATAGTTTTCATTAATTATGCCTATGAATTATTAAATAAATTATTGATGATATTCTCAAATTTATCCATAAGAAATTGAATTGTAAATGAAGACACAACTATTATATCAACTAAAACTCAAGAATATTTAATTTCTTTCCACATTACATTAAAACTTAGCAGATTTATTTGAAGGTATGTATTGAACATTACATGTTTAAATATTCTATTAAATCATCAAAAATAATAAAACTCTGGCAGAGTTATAATTAGGGCATTCTCAAGGACAGATCCCATTTCAGGCACTGAACAGATCAGCAAATTTAGGGCTATAGAAAGTTTGTCAAGCATCCTCCTACATCTCTGTGATAAGACATGAAAACCAAGTACCAGCAGGAATTTTGCAAACCCCACCAATATAAAGCAATTAAACAGCATGCTACTAAAGGTCACATTTGGGTTAAAGAAGAATTTTACAATGTATTTTGAGAAAAACTGGAATTTTACCAAAGCAAATGGAGTGTAATAAAAATGATTGTACTTGGGAAGTCATAAGAGTAAACAACTAAAAGAATCTCCAATTTGATATCTCAGAACAAAGAGATAAACATAAGGAAATTGAAACTAATTTATGCAAAGGAAGACTCAACATATATATATACATATATATATATGTATATATATATATATCATTTGGGAAACTAACAGAAAATGCCAAGAAAACTTAAATACGTCAAGATAAAGTCCGTAAACGCTTAGCTGGATTAAGAATACTAATATTTCAGATGTAGCAGAGGATACAATACAATTGAAAGCACAGAAAGGATCAAGCTCATAATAGATTTTTTCTGAACAATTACTTTTAAAAGAAGTAGGTAGTATAGAAAAATGTAGATGAATTCTTTGATCTGTATAACTAAACAAGTCTGAGACATGTTATTTATATATATACATATATATATATGTATATATATATATAATAATATATATATATATGTATATATATATATATATACATATTATATATATACATATACAAGTCTGAGACATATTATTTATATATATACATATATATATATATACATATTTATATATATACATATATAAGTCTGAGACATATTATTTATATATATATGTATATATATATATATGATAACCAATAAAGAATTTTGAATAAAAAGTTTTTTTATATTACAGCTTTGAAAAGACATTTAAAGTATACTTTGTAACCACTAGCATTAAAGATGTAAATTATTAATATTTATCTGAAGTCAACAATGAAAAAAGACCATCAATCTATGATGAGAAAAAACTTTGAACAAATAATAAATAAACTAGAAGGTTCTGTCATCCCTAGAACACTAGAATACTCAATGACCCTCCTGTGAAGCAGCTGATATTAAACAGGGATTTATAGCCGGCGTGGTGGCACATGCCTTTAAACCCAGCACTTGGGAGGCAGAGGCAGGTGGATTTCTGAGTTCGAGTCCAGCCTGGTCTACAGAGTGATTCCAGGACAGCCAGGGCTATACAGAGAAACCCTGTCTCGAAAAACCAAAAAAAAAAAAAAAAAAAAAAAAAAAAGAAAGAAAGAAGAATGGACTCACACGTGAAAATGTTTTTTCCAGCAGGTACCCTTTCCAGGGTACACTGTAAAGACACTTCTCTTTCAGCCTACACTCTGAACTCTCCTGTATTTACATCGTAAAAGGATTATTATTTGTTCATAGTGGTATTGTTTTGAGATGAGAAGAGAAGGGCCTAAGATTTTTAAGGTTCTGGAACATGCCTTCAAAAGGAAACTAAGAACCCATTTACTTCCTATTTTCATTCCAAAACATTTCTAAAAATGTCTCTGCCCCTGGATAAAAAGATTTGCCTTGCATTCCTGCTTTGCTATGTTGCTCACAATAGACCTCCCCTCAATGGATTATGAGCCAGATTAAATGTTCTCTTCCTCATTCAACAGGGCTTCACTCTGAAGAACAAGATGGCCTCTGGCTTATGATACTTCTGCCTCAGTCTTCCTAGTTCTGGCACTTTCATTTTGAGGGTACAGAACCAGTCCTAGCACTGATCGTTTCATATTTGTTTATCAGAAATTCATTACAGTTAAAAGAAAGCTAACAGACATAACCATATATATGTAGATCTTGGTTATGGGCAATTTATAAAGAAAGAACCGATATAAAAGGAGTAGTTCTGAGGACAGCAACGACCATCTATCATATAAAGCAATATTATCTAACCTAGTAGGTTTTAAAAATGAGTGTGAATTGAAAACATCCTGAATTATTAAAATTTTCTCAAATGATTCATGAGGAAAATAAGGAAAGTAACTAGTAACTAATAAAATGGAAGAACACTTAATAAATATCATTAAATATTTTAAGACAAAATGATTTCCCTAGAGACTAGCTGAAGCAAACAATAATTTCAATTTCATTTTGATATTAAAATGAACAATCAAATTGTGGTTTTTATAAAGGTTGATATTTGTAACTGTTTTCTGAAAGGGACTATTTTACTTATGTCCTATATTTTAATGTATGTGATAGAAATCATGTTCTAAGATTAAATTTCTCTTCCTTGAGGCTTCAGTTTTAAATGTACTATCTACTCACAAGCCTTTAAACTTTTTAGTTTCCACAAATAATCTCTGAAAATGTCATCAAGAATAAATGTGAAGATTTATGAAATATTCTTGGATAGTGAATTGAATCCGCAGAGAGGGTCAGTGTAGTATTGTGAACGAGAGATGAAAATTTTGCTTATGTAAGTTCAGATAGAGTTCACATAACAATGGTGCATACCATCTCTATCCAAATCAAATAAAGACCAGAACTTTTACATTTTCATGGTACTCTTAATAATTTCAACAGCTGTTGTTCCATTTGCTTCTGTGTGTAAAATACCAGAGAATGTCACTTAATTTTGTAACTATACCTCCTTTTACTATTGATCAACTACTCAGCTACTTAAAATTGATATGTTTTAAGCTTTCAATGGGGTGCTGCACAACAATCAAAACTTATATTCCCCAACTCCACAGTTTTCTTAGGTATTAACTTCAGTAATAGTTTCAAAGTGAAAATAATAAGAAACAACATATACTTACACCATTATATTTTTGTTGCTTATTATCTCTACTTTTTTTCCCCACAGTCTCATTCTTACACCTTGAGAATTTCCCACTTCTTATACCATTCAATTTGGGGGGGCTTTTGTTTCACCCTCAGAAGACTGCTTTTTCAAACCTCAGTGGGAAGGGATGCTGGTGGGGGTGAGGTAGGGGTGGGTGAGCAGGTGGGGGAGCACCCTCTCTGATGAGGAGAGAGAGAAAGGGGAATGGGATGAAGAACTCTGGAAATGGGGACCAAGAAAGGGTCACAACTTCTGGAATGTAAGTAAATAAAATAACTTAATAAAAATTAAAGATGAATAAAAAGTTAACCAAACAACAGCAACGACAACAACAACAAACAAAAACAAAACACAGTCTTTTTTGTGCTGCTTTGATGTACATGAATGAGATATTATCTATGTTGACAGGTTGCCTCTTTAGAATCATCATGTCTAAAGAAAATAGACTCTACCTCAGCAGCCACCAATTACTGATAGATCCTAATATAGGGGTGGTACTTCATGAGGAGGTTGAAAACACAGAATAGCAAAAATGGCAGAAGAGTTCAATACAGTAGATCTAGCAGTGGTGGTAAAATCTCCTATGGATAATTCCTATAATGTTTTCTTTACAAGTTCACACAATTGAATATCCAGATGGTGAAATACAGATAATATAAGACAAGTGACTTCAGTTCTACAGTCACGTGAAGCTTAACCACATACTCTGATTTCTCCATTTACTCAGTGTTATGGCTTGGATCATACATTTGCCCCACAGGCTCACAAACTTCAGAGCTTCATGCTTTGTGGCAAGCACTATTTTGTCAAGTTGAGAACCCTTTGGGATATAGGGTCTAGCTGTCAGATCTAATTCACTTGGAATAGTCCCTTGAGGATAATAGCACTGTTCATGTCTGTTCTAGTTCATCACTTTCTCGGCAGCAGAGATGGGAAGAAACTCTGACATCCATTCCCACTATCATGGACTCACCATGCCTTTCCAACGGGAAGGAGGAAAGTTGTTTCTGTTGGGTATATGGTTGAAGCAATGAAAAAGTAATACCATGCCTAACTGACAGCTCTATGCTGCGTAAGACTAAAGTATGTTACTCAACATTATGTTACTATGAACAATAACTAATTAAAGATTACATGTTAGCATACACCAACATTCTGTAACACCTGAAGTTTATTTATATTATGCCTTACTTGGCATGGCTAATAAACATAACAACTCTCACATTAAATGAACACTGGTTCATTTTTAATTTATCTTTTTAAAGATAAGATAATTATCTTCATAAATAAAAAAATTATCTTAATAATAAAAGAGGCATAATTTATCTTTTTAATGATTTAATAAGTTTGTTAAAAATATACAGGTTTAACTTTAGGCAATAAGTGACAAAACTTGAGAAACTTGATATGAAGTATAACTTAAATTTTGAATCCATATTATGTAAGTGAACTCCATTACAAGATGTATATGATACATACCATAATTATTTTCAACCTAGAAATAGAAAAAAGCGATTTTGGGAAAAATTCATAAAAAAATCATGATAGAAGTCTTCTACGAGTAAGAGTAAAAAATTGATTTCTTTCAGAAACTTGTGATAATATTTTGATTGATCATGCAAAAACAGACTTCTCCAAACTCTAATTAATTACATTTCAGCATTTTGTTTGTCAAAAACTTTACTTTTGTAACACTATCACACCATGGTCATGTACATTACATTTAAGAAATGTACCTTTATATATATATATAAAGCCTTGTAAAATAATTTATACCTGCCTCAAAGCATACATACACAATAATTATAGACAATGGAAATTAAATGTTTTCCTTTTGTTTCTATAGCAAGCTGTACTACTGGTAAAGACAGCACTATTTAAAACTTACATGATCTTTAACGTTATACTTATTAGTTTTGTTTTCTGTATTATCCTGTACCAGCAATGTTTCAATTATTAACACGATTTAAAGATGCCTGCACTTGAAATCTTCTCCAATAGCAACTTCATATTTTAAAACATCTAGAAAGAGCTTAAAATATGGGAATTTGTTGTTTCCTTCCTACCAACAACAGATTTCTGGTATCCAGTCTTATTATTTCAAGAATAAAGTGAGTACCCAGAAAAGGTTACAGTGGAAGTCCATATTCATTGTTATTTTATCACATCTCTAAAATTAAGTTGTAACTGTATTGTCCTCTTCATTTTAATGGAGTTCTCCTTGATGAGATTTCAGTCATCCAGTTTCTTTAATAAAAATTTCAATTTAATAATCTCACTGAGAATGACTTTTAGGCATATCCTTCTTCGGAGCATTTATTGACCTAAGAAGTTTATCTTAGCACATGGATCAATGAGTTCTATGCTAAATACTTTGATGTATGCACGGACTTTGTTTTTTAGTAATAAGAATTGTTCTGACGGGTTCAGCATTTATCATTTTGCTGAGACATTAGCCACAACCTCAACTCCTGGACTCATGGTATCTCTAATTATCAAGGAGTCACTAATCTTGGCAGGGAGTATAATTCCCAAAGGGGGAACATGAAGTCAAATATATGTGTGTGTATGTGTATACACATGAATGAATAAGCCTTAGCCCACAGCAAACTTCAACACACATGGAGGCCCTGCTGGCTCTGTTCTATGGGCAGGAACCATGTCAAACCATTCCTGCCATGGCCAACCCAGACTCAGCAACTGTCACATACAGACTCAATTGAAAGCCGAGATATCCTTTATAAGGTTGCTATAGTTTCTTCTCAAGTTTTACTAGATTTTAATCCATGGCTTCAGTTCCTGTTTTTATTCCCCCCATAATAGTTAATTTTCTATTGCTATGATAAAATACTATGACAAAGTCAACTTACAGAAGGAAGAATTTATTTGGGCATATACTTCTAAAAGGATAAGTGTCTGTCATGATGGGGAACTGGCAGGCATGTGAGGTGGAGAATCTATCTGAATGATCTTATCTTGTTCTACAATCACAAAGTACAGAGAACAAACTGGGAATACTGTGAGTCATTAAACTCTCATACTTTCTCCAACAAGGCCACACCCCCTAAGACTTCCCTCAAAGTGCCATCATTTGAAAATAAATAAATGCCTTAGACTGTAGGGGGATAGTACATTCAAACCACCACACCTGTACTACTGTTTGTATCTAGAAAAAATTCCTCATTTTTTTCATACATTCTTCATTTTAAATATGGTTAGTATATCTTTTTATGTCATCTTGCTATTTCTGTGTATTAGAATATCCTTAAATTAAACTGCTATTTCTCGTTTTAAAATATCAGGCTTGGGGTTTTCTTTTTGTCTATCATTGCATCCTTAATCCTTCACTTTTTCTTTTTTTTTTTCATTTTTTTCATGTAAGTTTCTAAGAGAAAAATAGGAAGTAAGAAAAGGAGGAATAAGGAGGGAAGAAAAAGGAAAAGAAGAAAGAATTGATGAATATAGAAGAAGAAAAATATATATTTTTAACTTCTACTTCTAGGGATACAAGATAATGGTTTGCTTCTCACCAACAAATAAGGCTCCTGCTGTATGATTTATTTTTATTAATGAAGAATGAATTACTGCAATTTGCTTTGTTTTCATTTATTTCTAATTCTAACTTAGGATGCAAAGGCAGTTGGGAAAATATGTATTTTTGTTTTTTTTTTGTCCTTCCCTGAAAAGAAAAATGATATCCTTTATTTCCTCTTGTTAGTTAATTCATATCAAGCACAATTGCTTTATCCTTTCTTAAAAAATATAGTTAGCAATGCCATAGTATTAGAAAGTTTGGCCCTAATAATTTAATCAATTCTGAATCATATGCATTATCAACAAAAAGAGATATTTTGCGGGAAACTTTTTTATTTTGTTATATATTTTGGTCAGTGCTTTAAGATGTTTGTGAGGAGGAATGGGATGGGGAACTGTGGGAGGGGGGACAGATAGAGGGCGCAATAACTGAAATGTAAGTAAATAAATAAATACATAAATCTCACATCAAAAATACTGAATGGGAAAAAAATGTTGTGTCTTTAGGGTTCTAGTCTAGGAAGGAAGTTTCTGCTACTATGGAAGGATGGAGAATATGACTTGTGTTTTGCTTGAACACTTGGACAATCACCCTTGCTAATTTAGTAAGATGTCTGGATAAGGTGACAGTATATTTTAAGAATTTTAATATACATAGACTTTATGAATGCAATTTTTGCCAAAACTGCACACATTTTATTTATTTCAACTAGAATTATCCATATATGTCACCACTTGAATCATGAAAATGAGTCAGTATTCATATTCATACATACATACCTACATGCTTACATACCTACAAACATACATATATACATACACACATAAACACATACAAACTTGCAGACAGGCAGACATTCGTGTAAGTACATGTGCATGTGTGGTGCATTGTGTCTTTTGTCCTGAAAATACCATTCCTAAAATATTCTTAGAATTTTATTGCTTTTCTGATATGCATAGACTCATTATACATCTGAGATGTGGAATGTGATTATTGAAGCAAAACTTTACTTAGTTTCTTTTGAGGTCCTATTTTACATCATGTTGGCATTTAGAGTCTGAAAGTGCATGAACTTTCATTTTTATTTAACTACATTTTATTTGCTACAGGTCTATACTTCTATTTACACTCTTTATTAACTGAAAAATAAATTCCAACAGTTTTACTTAATAGAAGATATGATTTGAGTTCTGTGAGGTTGAGATTATTATTATGTGTTACATTTCTTTCTTATTTATTTTGTATGTAAAATTTAAACATTATTATAATCAATGAATAATTCTGAAGATTAAATGTACTCGTGCCTATTATATGATAAGTACTTAATGGTCATTGATTGCTTTTTTTCTTCACATTTTATGAATTTGATGTTGATCCCAGCTTCTACTACTGACACGTGGTCATATACTTTAAGTGGCTGTGGTGTGATCAGAAAAGGGAGAGACAGGGGTAGATGAAAGTTGGGATTGGGAAAGGTGGAAGAAAAGAGCTACAATGAAAAGAACTGAATAGGTCTTCCCAGCTGGAGGCTACTACTATCATTCTAAATTTAACATGTCAGTGTTTTCATTTTGTACCTTGCGCTTCAGCATCATTCTAATGATGTCTATTTGTACAGATCAAGGTGTTGTGGATTACTACTCTCAGCTGAAAATGATTAAAACATTAGAGCATCATTAGCTGCCTTTGTTTCAAATATTTTACACCGTCAACTAACAAAGGTTATAAACCTTTGTTATATAAATAACAAAGGTTACCTTGGCTCATGATTTTATATGGTCCCGTTTTTGATTGATCCTGTTTCTATTTCCCTTAGAGAATGTAGAGTTCTACGATACAGTCCATGGTAGAGATAGAGTAAGGTCTCCAGAATCTTTAGGGAAACAACCTCAATGACTTGAAGCCTGCCTTCTAGGGCCCCTCCCCAATCTCTGAGACTGCTAGGCTGGGCCAAGCAAGTCTTTAACACATGCTCCTTTGAGGAACTCTTCAGAACCAAAGTACGACACAAGTATTTTTGTACTGTCTTGAAGGGTTGGCTTTGACCTGTAATTTTGTCAAACCCCTGACCAATTAAACAAGAAATGATACAGACTTTACTCTGTTTTCTTATTTCTCTAATTTATTGTGCTATAAGGACTTTATTCATTTTAGTTTTTAAAATTAGCTCTCTGAGAACCTCATACCCCATCCTGTATTTCCCCACCACCACCCCGTGGGGCATCAAGTTTCTACAGTATTAGGCACATCCTCACCCATTGAGGCCAGAAAAGGCAGCCCTATGCTACATATGTGCTGGGGTCCTCAAACCAGCCATGGTTGGTGGTTTAGTCTCTGGGAGCTCCCAGGAGTCCAGATTAGTGAACACGGTTGGTCTTCCTATGGGGTTGCCATCTCCTGCACCTCTTTTAATCCTTCCCCTAACTCTTGCATAGGAGCCTGGCCTCACTCTGTTGGGTAGCTGTAAGGATCTGCGTCTGTCTTAGTCAGCTGCTGGTAGAACCTCTCATAAGACAGCCATGCTAGGCTCCGGTCTGCAAACACAACATGGCATCAGCAATACTGTCAGGGTTTAGTGCTTGCCCATGGGATGGATTCTAAGTTTGCCTTGTAACCTGTCAGCCATTCCTTCAGTCTCTGCCCCATGGAATTTTATGTCATACAAGTACTTCGATATAGACTGTATACTAAGGTAAACCATTAAAAAATAGAAAGCATAAAACGACAAAACGTTGGCAGAGTTAAAAAAATTAATGTCTTAATATTTTCTAAACGACAAATATACTGCTGAAAATAAAGTTGATAGAAGTGGCACGTGGCACATCATTTAATTTCTTAAATTATCTATTTAAAAAAATATACTCTTCACTCAAATTACATATTGCAATTTACTCAGTTTATTATTGTAGTTGTTCTAGCTGTGAGGCAGCATTTCACTATGTAGCCCACGCTAGCCCTCAACTCATCGTATAGAATTCATTGTATGTACCTAAATTTCTGGTATTATAACAATATCTCAAAATTTAAATGACAAGTAGTTGATCTCTGCTTTTAACCTTTGAAGAAAATGTTTGTTTTTGTGTTAGGTTTATAATTTAGTTTTGAATTTCTCAGTATATATACCACAGGAGAAAAAAGAAACTATGATTATAAAACTAAATTTAATATTTTATATTAACAAAAATATATTAATATAATTTATATAACTACACAATATAGTAATATTAACATTATATTAGTATATTAATACAGCTATAATATATAATAGCAAGTTTTCTATTTCCTCACTGGTTTAATTATGACTTGTCCTTTCTTCTCCAGGCCTCTGATCAGCATATACAATCAGTTACGCTGATTCTCAGGTCTTCAGATTCTGTCTGAATTTACACTGGGTGCTCAGATTTAAAAAAGGAAGATGCAGGATGTCTTAGCTTCCAGAGCTGTGAACAAAATCCAGAAAATAAATGGTTCATAAAAGGAAAATAAGCAGAAATTAGATAGTGATAGATAGGTGAATGGTATATTATAGATAATGAGTACAATGATACATGACAGAAGATAGATAGATAGATAGATAGATAGATAGATAGATAGATAGATAGATAGATAGTGTGACATGGTTGTGAGCATATTTACATGACACAATTTCTGCTCCAGAGGCACCGTCAACACAAATAATGCATCTCTGGTTTTCTAGTATACAGAAGACCTTGCTCTTTCTTGTACACTTGTCTGTTTTTGACTTTTTCTATACTATATTTGTCCTCCAATATAATTCTGGTGAAAATTTCTGGGAATAGGATTGAGGGCATGATTAGAGAAGGAAATGGCTTTGAGGTCTATTAGGAACAAAGTGTTCCATCTCTGGGTATTCAAGCAGTCAACCCAGGCATAACAGGGCAAGGAGTTCTGAAATGATAGTTAACTGCCTTGATTGTTCTCTGGGAAATTTTAGTCAGCTCATGACGATTAAGTTGTACCAGGAAATATTTGAAGCAGGAAATGTTTTTTAAGAAATGTGAAGTTTTAGTAGCTAAGAGAATTGAAGACCCCAAGGAAAGAGAACACTGGGTGTGTGTCAATAAGGACAGGGATGTCCATAGAAAATACAAGGGGCAAGATAGAAAAAATATAGCTGGGTCTATTGGACCAGTGAGCAATGGTGAGAGACTCCATGTGGGGAGACTTCTAATAATACAAAGTTTGGCCCAGAAATGTTATTTGGCAAAATTGGAAGATATTTATATAATAAAAATGGCAAAGGATAGGTAGAAGAGATTGGATCTTTTGAGGGGGCCATTGGATTTGTGAACTGAACTTCCTGGAAAGATTAGAACATACTGATTTGGCCCCCTGGCATTGCCTGCCTAAGAAAATTAGGGTACAAATTTTGAGAGGGAATAAAGGCTTGTGAAGGTGCCCTGGTTAAACCTGGTTATAAGGAGGAATTTATATTGCATATGGAAAAGTGTTTGAAATGCACTGTACAAATAGATATTCGGATGAACTTTATAAGGAGATTTGTTTATCATCTTTCTGTTCTCATGCTAATGTCATAACAGCAAGTTTTTGCCCAGATGACTTGTGATTTGGAGGAGTTTTCTTCACCCCTTTTTGAGAGTTAAATATTGTACTGACTCATTTTTTTGTGTCAACTTGACACAAACTGGAATTATCACAGAGAAAGGAGTTTCAGCTAAGGAAATGCCTCCATGAGATCCAGCTGTAAGGCATTTTCTCAATTAGTGATCAAGGTGGGGAAGACTCATTGTGGGTGGTGCCATCCCTGGGCTGGTAGTCTCAGGTTCTATAAGAAAGCAAGCTGAGCAAGGCAAAGGTCGTAAGTCAGTAAGTAACATCCTTTCATGGCCTCTGCATCAGCTCCTGCTTCCTGACCTGCTTGAGTTCCAGTCCTGACTTCCTTTGGTGATGAACAGCAGTGTGGAAATGTAAGCTGAATAAATTCTTTCCTCCCCAACTTGCTTCGTGATCACGATGTTTGTGCAGGAATAGAAACCTTGACTAAGACAAATGTTAATATATAGCTTGCTTTAGCAGACACTGAGGTATGAATTTGTGTGTGCATTGTGCTTTCTAGTAACATAGTTATATGTGGGTTTTCAGGAATAATAATGAAATTATTATTATTGAGGAAATTAATGAAAAGGCTTTAGATTGTGTGTTATTGTATAACAAGGAGGTATGTAACCATAAAAGACTGATGTGAGCTCAGAAAAAAACAGAGAGAAAGAGAGAGAGAGAGAGAGAGAGAGAGAGAGAGAGAGAGAGAGAGAGAGAGCTGTCTCTGAGCCCAGCTTTAAAACAGCAATGAGTCACCTGTCAGCTTTCACCTACCTCATTGCCTGAGATTCTGATTTTGTGCTGATCTAAGCCTCCCATTCTTGAGAACTACAAAACAACGGTGGCTGGTCCTCAGATAGATAGATAGATAGATAGATAGATAGATAGATAGATAGATCTTTATATTTGAACTTTTTCCTATGAAGAATATTAATACAGATATGTAGATTAACTATAAATATAAGCATATATTTCTCTCCCATATTGGTCACAAAATCAAGATATCTAGAAGAATTGAGATGGTGTTCCAGTGTGCTACATGAACAAGTTAAATATGCTTCTCCCTGTATATTAGCTCTATGCAGCTTTGTTCTTCACAGCAGGCCAAAACCTGTAAACTCAAAAGCCTGCTGGCACCAATATAAATTCTTACATATACAGTGTTTTAACCAGAGCCAAAATAAGCAGATTTTTACTCATTTAGATCCTGCTTACTTTGAGCCCACTGTGAAGCTGTACCCAACATCTGCTACCCATAGATAAAATAAACCACAAGCTTATAAAGGCTCAAAGTCACCGCTGCTATTTGGAGCACTCCAAGGCAGAGACTCCTGCCATGCTGCTGAGTGACATAGTACTGTGTTTAATTTCTCTTTCTCAGATTCCTCTTATCCTCATCTCTAGCACGCAGTGGATTCATCACCAACTGGAAGCATGTACACAACAATCTATTTGCTGATGTCTCTGTCTTCATGATATTCGTACTGAGGGAAAGGAGGGAGGTCATCTTTGAGAGATCAGTAGTGGGTCCTTAGGTCACTGGGGCATTTCCTTGAACACGGTTATAATGTATGGATTGTTCCGTGCCTTACCTTCCTTGTTTAATGAGATGATTGGTTTGCCGATATTCACCACCACTGCTTCTAGGAAGCAACCTCTCAGCACATCAGAGAAGGGACAACCAGTCTTGGACTGAAATGTGTCCTAGCTGCATACCCCATTTCCCTCTGTGGGTTCATCACTTTAGATGTTTTGGTGTAGTAACATGAAGCTTACTAATTTATAACACCACAACTTAGTGTCTAGAAGACCTTGTACTTGCCAACACTCCTTTTGATCTACCAATTGCTGTCACCATGTGGTGATATCTTTTTCTCTGATCAGATAAAAAAATGTCTCAGACTTACCCAAATGTAAAGTATACTTTCTCTAGTCATTAATAAAGAGGCACATTTTCAATATATAATCCATTTTGAGATATAAAATGGAATATATATATATATATATATATATATATTTATATATATATATATATACATAATTGCTCCCATCATAATGGTTAAATCAATACAGCTTCATTGAATTTCTATGATTATGACAAGAATGCCTGTTAATTCCAATGGTTTGAATTCCAAACTTACATGTTGGCAAATACTGTCTTATTTCATTGTGGTTTAATTAAATTTCCTTCTTTCATCTTAATTGGATTATATTACAAGCTTATGAATTTGATTTGTCCTAGAAAATTATATTTTATACTGAAATGTAATTTCTTTTCAAAAATCTATTAACTAGAATTCACAGGAACAGCTAAGGAATACAACTGAGAGGAAGAGTTGATAAGGAAAATGGTCATAAATATCCTTGTTAATATTAAGATATCAAGGCTATTGTTGAAGTGGCTATACAGCTTATCATAAATTATTCAGTGGTTGCTGAAAACCATAATTCATATTTAGGTTGCTCAAAAAGTATTAGTTGATTTGGAACCTCATATATAATGAGGCACAATCTGTATTCAATCTTCTAGATGACATTTGAAATATGCCACTTTAAATACATGGGTTAAATTTTTTATACTGACTGGAATAGTATAAGTTAAGATGGAGCATAGGTGTAACCAGAGAAAGAGTGACCAATTAAAAGAATCCAAAGCTCTAGCCATGTATTAAACTGTTACAGATGTCACTGGAGTATCAGAGAGGGTTAGTAAAGCCTTAGCCATCAAAGCCTACACTGAGACAAAAAGTTTCTACAATAATAGCTGTGGCTTTGTCTCCTTATTCATATTTGGTATACCAGTAAATCAAAATTTCTTTAGAAGTTTGAAATTTGTTTTCTTAGATAACTAAGTTATTTTTGTACTGATATGTAATTGTCATTTCCATCTCCATCACTTTACTATAGCAAACTCAGCTATTTCTGGCAAATCTAAGTTCTAAATAAAAGTGACATAAATAATCTTTTTCTTTTCTTACTGCATCTTTATGAACTACATGATGGTGATTCATCTATTAAATTGCAATTCTTTTCAAGTCTTTGCAGTTACATAGCACAAATATATGTGTGTGTGTGAATATATGTATACATACGTCATATAAACAAAGAAATATTTTCCTACTATTATTTTGCTGTGTACTATAATGGTTTCTTGAAGTAAGGTATCAAGGATTTATGAGCATGATTTTCAAAAGAAAATGTAAAAAGGTTGTTTTACCAATTTTCAATGTAAAAATCATAAAATAGAAATGGGACAGAAGATATAACAATGGAGCAATTTTCTAAAGCAAAGTACATCTGTAAATGGAAGCTTATGAATGCATTCTCAAAGTTTGTGTCACATTACAGTATATTAACTACAAAGATAAAAGAATATGTTGTCTGCCTATAATTTTGACATATTATTTCACTTGGAGATATTTTGTAACTGAGATAGTATTACTTTGTCTTCAAGGGAAATAGGGATGTAATATTACACCATTCTACTACTGCAAGCCTTTTCTTCTTTTATGGTGTTCCAGATCTTTCTAAGTATAGACTCCGATCAGTTACTTTTGGTATTTATTTATTTTTTTTTTAATTCTCAGATTGATATAAATAATATGCTTTGGTAAACTTAGTAAAACAAAGCTTTGTGATATGCTACCATTCAGCAAAAATGCAACATAGCAAAACCAGTAAATCTGTTATAATCAAGAAATTCTCTTCCACAAAATCAGTATTACTTGACAATGAATGGACTCACAAAGGAGAAGTAATCAAAACGCAACCATTCCTGGCCAATTCTACAGGGATTAATTACTGACACGTGTTACGACTCTTTGGCAGTTCTGCGTAAATATTCAGGCAGACATCTGATCACCTTTTAAAAGAGCAACCTAAAAACATAGAATTAAATATAAAAGAAGGTATCAAAATTTAAAATTAATTAAAATACCCCATAGCTTTATCATAATTATGTTCTCATTTATTGTGGTATAGAAGTGATGGAATACAGTGTATTTTAAAAATAAACATCAACATCCAATCTCCAACTTACCTGTGAAATCAATCAAAATGCATGAATGAATCAGTGTAAGAGTAAGAATCCTAAAGCTGATTTAAAACACTGTTCCTACTAACTGTACACATTGAAAAGCAACATTCTCTCTTCCTTTGCCATTGTCTTCTTTCTAAGGAACTAAACCTTACAACAACAAAGGAGAAGTATACAGTTCTGTGTCCACCACAAGTCTTCATCCTGGTACATAACTGAAAAGATTATTCCTGAGATGTGGCAAGATTTGATAAACTAGAAAAGGATTGAAATAGCTCAGTCAGTGGGACCTGAGATTGATCCCTAATATCCATGTTAAAGGAAAAAATAGAAATAAACAAAGAGGGAAGGATTGAAGGAAGGAAGGATGGAATGAAGGAAGGAATGAAGGAAGGAAAAAAGGGTTGGTACAAAATGCTTAGATAGGTCACCAGTAATAATCCCAAAGCAGGGAGGGAGCCATAGGCTGACACTTAAGAGTCAATGGTCAGATTTTCTAGCAAATCAACAAGCTCCAAGGAATGGAGGACCTAATAGCAAATAAGTGTAGTGATCAGATTTTTTCCTATGGTCAACACACACACTAACACAAACACATGCACACACACACACACACACACACACACACACAAATATATATATACCAAACAAGAAAACACACACACACATTTAGAAATAAACAACGTAATAGAGGATTTCAGGGTGCTTTCATAGCCATTGATAATTGTTTGAAAACAAGGACATTTTTGATGTGATTTGAACATAATATAATGAATTCATTTATCAAAGTAGTCTCTCTCTTATATATATATATATCTGTGTGTGTGTGTGTGTGTGTGTATGTGTGTGTGTTTGTATGTGTGTGTGTATATATATAATATATATATTATATATATATATATATATATATTATATATATATAAAATGTCTAATCAGGAGGAGGGGTAGGTGGTGGGGTTGTGCAGAAGGGAAACCGGGAAAGAGGATAACATTCAAAAATATATATTATAAAAATTAGGAATTGCCTTAGTCAGTGTTTGCACTCCTACAGAAAACATCATGATCAAGAAGCAAGTTGGGGAGGAAAGGGTTTATTCAACTTACACTTCCACACTGCTGTTCATCACCAAAGGAAGTCAGGACTGGAACTCACACAGGGCAGAAACTTGGAGGAATACAATTCAAAGGAGAAGAAAATAACTATATATAGATAATGCACAAAACAACTCATATAATAATTTAATATCAAATGTAGGAACTTGGTTTATTTTTAAGAATCTATTTATTATATATTTATTTATTATTATTCATGTATTATTATTTATTTATATTATGAAGGGTTTTTTGCTTCCTACATGTATATTTGTATACTACATGTATTTAGTGCCTACAGATGCTACTGAAGGCATCAGATACCCCAGAACTGGAGTTACAGATGATTGGGAATTGCCACTTGTTAGGAAGCAAACATGGGTCCTTAAAAGAGACACAAGTGCTCTTGAGAATTGAGCTATCTCTCAAGCCCTAAGAAATGATTTTCTTAAAAGTGTAAAAGTAGTATTGATGGATTTTAGATTTTGATGGAATCCAAGAACTTTTGAGGTACTAAATAAATGGAGAGACTAGAGAAACATGAAGTGGAGAAAAAGGAGAAGAAATATTAGAAGGCTTCCTCTCCCCTTACTGCTGAATTTCTTAGTATCATACCACATTTGGGACAGGAAATTCAGAATATAAGAGCAAATGTGTTTTATGACTATACTTCCTCTTTTAGAATAATATCAAATATACTTTAGTAAAATGACTTTAGACTTGGTTTTAAGTTATTTTTTTACTTGACTTAGAGATATAGGGGCTATGAAGTCACAGAATTACCTACATGAAAAATAAGGAGGTTATAGACTTGATTTGTGACTTGATTTGTGAATTACAGATAAGAACATTTCCCATTCACTTCCTAAACTTCTGCCCTTAAATGATCATTTTACACTTGTATCCTCTTTTAGTCATTTGTGAAACAAATATAGCAGCTAACTATGTCATTAGATTGATTTTTTTAAAAATATTTTTCGTAATTCAGCGAAACGTTGCATTGGGATCACATATTACATGGCCACTGTTATTAAAACTGAGGCTATTGTAGTTTTATTCTTTACAGGTATTTTTAGCTATAAAATTTAAAAATTCTATATTTCCATAAGTTGGTGATATAATAAGTTTCTAGACTTAGCCCAGAGATCTCAGTCTCTTGAATTCTGCTTAAAATTTGCCCAAAAATGACTATTAAAACTAATTAAACCATAATTTTTTACTACCTTAGCTTTTAAAACATTCCTTATTCCCGCTATTCAATCTTTATTCTCTGCATTTTCCATTTATGATGAAGTCATTCATTTTGTTTGATATAGTATTGATCACCATTTGTCAAATCACTGAAGATAAAGTGGCAGTAGGCCAGCAATCTGCCCTCTTCTCATCTTTTGCTCATGTGTTTTGTGTCTGTATTTACTGGTGTGTCTCTGTAGATAGTTAATAACTGTAGCTTGAAATTACAATTGATTCAAGTGAAGTTTGTTTTACTCTAGCCTAATTTAGATTAGAGGTAGAATCATAAATTTTAAGTCATTTCAATCTGGATATTAGGCTTTATGTATTTATGGTTTAATTTATACTGTAAATTTAAATTCTCTATAGTATATCAATGTATAGCAATTCTATTCCTTCAAATCTCATACTATTTAATAAAATAGAATGTAGATATGAATAATTTCATGTCTAACCCTTAATGCCATAAACAGTACTCCCTACTCAACCTGCACAACCATATACACTGACAGCAGAACATAGCAACTTAAAATGAAAACTCAGAGTAGCAAGGGACGATGGCAGCAAACTGCCAGAGTAGCAGATTACCTACTTTTCATTCTTACATCATGGAACAAAAATCACCTATACATAAAGCATTGTCCTCTGAGGAAAAAAAAAGAAAAAGCTAGATACTGGCTAAAAGACATTCTTAAATAGAAATTCATAACATACTCACTTTATAACAGATAGTTAAATCTGAGAAACATTTCTTCTCAAATGCCTGCCTATATAGTCCATCACCCCAACATGTAGAAATTCACAAATCTCACCGTTCCTTGGTGAAATGAAAGGAGAAACTCATGAATTGACTGTGGTTCCAAACCTTACAAAATATTTGTGTCTTATATCACTTTTCCTGGAGTAGTTGTGATATTGAACATTTCTAGATTCAGAGAAAAGCGATAGTTAAAGTAGCAGTAGAATGCATGCACCTTCAGAAGCTATAGAACCTAACATCATTGCCAAGGAACTGTATCAAAAGATTAATCTCTATCTCTGCGAATACAGTAGTTTGTTTGTGCACCTTCTAGCTAAAGTCTATGGGTCAGAAATTTAATTTAGTCTGAATGTAAGCACCTCCAGTCCTTGAAAATGAATATGATTGAACTGTTTGAACATTTTCTGAAATTCCCTTGACTAACTGAAACAATAAATTTATATCTTCCAGGAAAAAATTTCAGCACACACTAAATGCTCCAAATCTTTCAAACACCAAGACTGAATGAAGCAAGATATGAATTTCTGATAATGGAGGGAACGTTTCCATATCAAATGTCTGGATCAAAAGAGAACAAACAAATAGTTATTAAATTCACACATGAATTCACAGCTATACTTTTAAGTTCAGGGCTTGTGTTCTGATCATGTGTTTAAATTACTATCAGTTCTTTCTCTGACTCTAAAGTGAATTAGAAAATAAACTCCAGGTTGTATTTCCATTTTAAGGGTAAAATAAAATGCAAAACTATTTATTGCTCACAGTTTTTTTTTTTTTTCAGATGTACTTAAAAGAAAGATGTTTCTACTGCCACTGTGTACTTGAGCAAAATTTAGCATGACTTTCAAAAGATACCCAGAGTCTTTGTTATGTTGGTTACTAAAGTCTTTCTTTTTCAAAATAATAGCCTTACAAAGTAGAGAAAGGAGGCTATATAAACTACTGTGAATAGGACAATGAAGAGGGGCAAGACAAGGGAAGAAGACACAGAAACATAATATCCAAATAACAAGATGAATTTCTAGAGACCAACTCTAATATAATACAGATTAATTGTATACACAGAAAAAAGTTCAGGAATGATTATAAAAATTCATTGAATTAAGAAAGATAATTCAAGGAAAACTGAATGCTAACAAATGCATAGAAAAAGATTAGAAATGTAGACAGAAATAATATAACAAAAAATACAGTAAAAGATAAATATTCAATAATAAATTTTGACAGAACTATATCAAGTGGCACAAAGGATTCATTCTCTCAAATGCAAATAGTTCAAAGGCATACTATAAGAAGAGTAGAAAGGAAAACCAAATAAAATGAAGAAGTAATTTATAAGAAAGGAAGAGGTAGAAAATATGTTGTCACTATTAAAGTTCCAGAAGTAGAAGCAAGAATAGAGGGCTAGAAGTATATTTAAAATTAGAGTGAGATAATATTTTCAAGTCTTAGAAAGGACATATAAATCTTGACTTTGAAAGTCCAGTGGAACACACCAACTCGATGGTATCAAAAGTAAACGTATAATTTTGCAATGAATTAAGGACATTTCTTTTCTTCCCCCTGCCACTATGGAGCACATACACATGGCTAGCAGGTAAATGCAAGTATGTTTAATGCCTATCATTATTAGAAGTAAATCTCCACCAAAGTGCAGTTGTACTTCATACCCATGAGGATAGGATGCTTTCAAGTATGTGGAGAGAAGGGAAAAGGTGAATGCCATTGACAGGAGTTGTAAACTGGAATAGCTTTTGTACAAGGCAGTAGACAGTGTCCATTCAAAATAAAAAACAGAAATCAAATGGCCCAACCTCCATTTCCCAGGAAAATTATTCTAAGAATATGAACATCAGTGTTTCACTCTCTTGCTCATCACCGCATGGGTCACAACAGCAAAGACCTGGAAGTGACTTGTGTATTTATCAGGATCTTTTAATCACTGCAAAAACACATGTGAAATAAACAACTTTAAAGGCTATTTAATTTGAGCTCATAGATCCAATAAGTCCTGTCTGCTATGAAGACAATGGTGAGCAGAGCAAAACAGAGAAATCAACATAGTGGTAAGCCAGAAAGAGAAGTCAAGGAAAAAATGATATTTGGGCAGTTTTTCCACCCCCCATGCCACTTCTTTTTTTTCTCTCTGGCGCCCTGGTCCTTAGGATGTTGCAGCCTATATGTAATATGAGTCTTGTTCTTACAGTTACTTCCCTTTAGAAATGTCCTTATAGACAGTCTCTTAGGAATGACTTGTCAGCCTCCTGGGTGACTCTAAATCTTGATGACAGTCGAGATTACTTATCACAGTATCACAGTGTGAATGGTTAAAAGATGAAGGCTATAAGCACAATACATTCATGGAGATCAGCCATGTATTACTACTCAGGTATAGAAAGGGGAATGCATTTTTTTTTCCATTTGGCTAAATCCAAACGACACCATGCTAAATGAAGCAAGCCGAACACAAAAAGAAAAATGGTATATGACCTCATTCAATTTTAGAATCTAAGCAAGTTGGGTACATAGATAGGGAAGCAAATCAACATTTACCAGGAACAGTAAGGGAAAGGCAATGAACCAATGTAGGTTAAGGGAACTGCCTTGCAATTTTATAAGGTAACTAAATAGAGAAAACTAATTACTACAAAAGGATAATGATGTAGTATTATTTGTGGCAATATTTTTGAGTAGTTATGTTTACTTCATGTACACCAAAAAAAAAAAAAAAAAAAAAAAAAAAAAAAAAAAAAAAAACCTAAAACTTTAAAGGCGATTCATATGATAATTTGCTTACATATAGTAAACATCCAATGCATACATGTATACATTAAAATAGCTTTTCATATACTTTAAATGTCTTTGTCCTTAAAAAATAGAAATTATAGTATATGAGTTAGAAATTACAATCACTATAATCATTTGAAATCCTTTTTATTCATGAGTCTACTAGTGTGAATTACATTATTAAGTGTGTAATGTTAGGAAGTACATATCTTTTATTTTCATTTTTTTTAATTTATTTGCATTACATTCTGAACATAGCCATCTCTCTCAGTCACATCTACCTGAATCCTTCCCCCATTCTCCTTCCCCTTTGCCTCCAAAATGGTGTGGCCTACTTCTGAATATCCCCCCCCCCATCCCACACAACCCTGGCATATCAAGTCTCTGCAGGGTTAGGTGCATCCTATCCCACTGAGGCCCGACAAGACAGTCTAACTAGAAGAAGATATCAAACAAATATCAACAGTTTTTGGTATAGACCCAGTTCCAGCTGTTCAGGACCCACATGAAGACCAATCTGCACATCTGCTATATATGTGCAGCAAGACCTTGGTCCAACCCATATATAATCTTTTATTACTGGTGGTTCTGTCTCTAAGAACTCCAAGGGTCTAGGTTACTTGACTCTGACGATCTTCTTCTGGAGTTCCTATACATTCTCAGCTACAATCCTTTTCCCAACTATTCCATAAGAGTCCTCAAGCTCTATCCTCTGTTTGACTGTGGGTGTGTGCATTCATCTGAGTCAATTGCTGGGTGGAGCCTCTCAGAGGACATGCTAGACTCCTGTCTGCAATCATAACAAAAATTATTAATAGTATCAGCTATTGGCACTTGTCCATGGGATGGGTCTCAAGTTGGGCCAGTTATGGTTCACCATTCCTTCAGTCTCTGCTATATCTCCTGTCCCTGCATCTACTGTAGATGGGATAAATTTTGAGTAGAAATATTTGCGGCTAATTGGCGTCCCTAATGGGCCACTGGGTTTCCTCCTGTTTATAGGAAGTGGCCTCTCCTGGTTCCTTATCCCCAATGCTGTGTGTCACAGCTAAGGTCACCTCCATTGATTCTTGTATGCCTCCCTTATTCCAGGTCTCTGTCATGTCCTGGACATGATCTCTACATGCCAACCTCTGTCAGTTGCACATTATCACTCATTGTCACAGCCATTTGGCCATCTCTCCTGTCCCTTCCAATACCTGATCCTGAACTCCTTCCCACTCTCCTCTCCATATTCTCTTCTACCAAATTCCCTCTCTCCATCTGTCTTTTATGACTATTTATTCCTCTTTCTAAGTGATATTCGAGCATCCTCATTTGGGTCTTCCTTCTCATTTAGCTTCTTTGGGCCTGTGGAGTGTAATATGGTACTGCATTTTATGGCTAATACCCACTTATAAATGAGTAATACTTTTGGGACTGGGTTACCTCACTCAGGATGATATTTTCAAGTTTGATCTGTTTGTCTACAAAATATTTGATGTCTTTGTTTTTAATAGAATACCTGAAATGTATCCCGATTTTCTTTATCTATTCTTCAGTTGAGTGACATCTATTTCTCAGTTTCTGGCTATTACGAATAAAGATGCTATGAACATAATTGAGCAGATGCTTTTGTGGGATGGTGCAACATCTTCTGGTTGTATGCCCAGGAGTGGTGTAACTGGGTCTTGAGGTAGAAGTATTCCCAGTTTTCTGAGAAACTGCCAAATTGATTCCAAAGTGGTTGCACAAATTTACACTCCTACCAGAAACGGAGGAGTGCTCTGCTTGCTCCTCATCATCACCAGCATGTGCTATCACTAGAGATTTTAATTCTAGCCACTCTGACCTGTATATAATGGAATCTCAGAGTTGTTCTGATTTTTACTTCCAGGATAACTAAGGACTTTGAATATTTAAGTGCTTCGAGATTTTTCTCTGTTGAGAATTATCTGTACTGAATTTTTAAATTGGGTTACTTGGGTTGTTGGTATATAACTTGAGTTCTTTACAAATTTTGGACATTAGCCCTCTGTTAGATATAGGATTGGTGATCCTTGTTCAATCTGCAGGCTTATTTTCATTTTTGATAAATGGAAAAGAATTAGAAGAGACGAGGTAGGAGGGAGAAGAAAGAAGAGTAAGAAATTTATCATCAAAAATAATATATCCTGTCATTAAAAATTAATTTACATTCATAATCTTAGCTTTGATAGCTAAATTGTGACGTTTTTTTTTACAGACTAACAATGTTAAAATTATTTAGCTAGATACTGAAGTAACCATTCAGCTGTTTTATACTTTCAGTTATTCTTGAGAAGCTCAGTTGGTGTATGTAACTGCCCATAGCACTGTGTTCGGGGGATACAATGTTTTTTTATGACCTCCCCTGGGCACGCAGTGTACACTCACGCAGACACACAAATAAACTAAAAACAAGCAAAACAAAACGATAAAAATAATCTTAAGAACTCTTAAATAAAAAATTTCACCTACATTTAGTGTCAGGATAGAATATTGTCTTTAGAGTCAGAACTCTGAAATTAAACAATTGATTTTTTTACATTTTGGTTATTGACATTTTACAACAGTCAGTTAAGGTAGTTCCTTTGTCATTTGTAGGATCAATTTTTTTTAATTACCTTAGCAATCTATACAGAGACAAGTCGGCTTTCCAAACTGTGGTCTCTTCATATGCAGAATAAATAAAGAATATTATATCATAATTCCAGCAGATCACCTTGGTGGAGCACCGTCCTCTGGACATACCCCTCTACTGTTGCATATCAGAAGGTTCGTTCGTCTTTTGGGGTGGGGGTGTTTTTGTTTGTTTATTTTTGCTTTGTTTTTTGTTTGTTTTTATGTTTTTCGAGACAGTGTTTCTCTGTATAGCCCAGGCTGTCGTGGAACTCACTCTGTTGACCAGGCTGGCCTCGAACTCAGAAATCTGCCCGCCTCTTCCTCCCAAGTGCTGGGATTAAAGATGTGCGCCACCACTGCCTGGCTTTGTTCCTTTCTCTTATTGGGTACCATAATCTCAGGTCCTTTTAGAAGACAGACTCAGAAAACTAATCCATTTCCTCTTCGAGATGCTAGAATTTCAAACCATGTTGGTTACAAGGGTTTGTGTTTCACAAAGTTGTCTCCTATCCTGTAATCTAGGAAAAATGAAATGTTGAATAATTAATAGCAGAAATGTTCTGAGCACTTTTAAGGTCTACTGTATTCAGGCATTCTGCGAGATACTAGAACTATAAATAAGGAAAGAGTGAAACTACAGAGAAAAGGGATAAAAAAGGACCTGTGAATATTAGGGAAGTTGTGTGCATCAAAACTGACGCTTTTCAGGAGACTTTTATAAGATTTCTTAGAGGATCAAACCACTAAAATTATATATGGGATTCCAATGATGATAGTAGTTTAGTCAAAAGTAAGAGAATATTAAAATTACTCTCCACAGTATATTGCTTGGCCAAACTGATATTATGTATCTTGATATGTTACTGCATCTTTATATGTTCTTTTACCCTCTCTCAAACACACACACACACACACACACACACACACACACACACACATACACACACACACAAACCAATTTAGCTTAGGTAAAAGCATGAGAATTAACTTCACAAACACTTTAAAAATACAAATAGTTTCATAAAGTAGAAAAATAAGTATTAACTACTGTTCAAGATATTAATGAACACTTTATTTCTTCAAGTATTCTTTTAATTCTATCACTTGTCTTGTTGAGAAAATGCCCTTGGTAATTATTACTTGATGGAAATTTTCCCTCTTGAATACACTCTTAAAATCCACTCCAATCTACTAATTTCCAAATTCATAGAAATTGTTTTACTTTTTATATAACTCTCTTCTCCTCATTTATTTTCTCACCACAAACTTTATAACCAAAGCACATGGATTTCAGTTCCTGATTTATGTATTGCATAATAGAAAATCTAGAAAGATTATTAACTCTTTTTTTGTTTGTTTGTTTGTTTTTTTGTTTTGTTTTGTTTGTTTTTCAAGACAGGGTTTCTCTGTATAGCTCTGGCTGTCCTGGAACTCACTCTGTAGACCAGGCTGGTCTCGAACTCAGAAATCTGCCTGCCTCTGCCTCCTAAGTGCTGAGATTAAAGGCGTGCACCACCACCGCCAGGCTAAGATTATTAACTCTTGTGATCATCCATTATTTCATAAATTGAAATTACTGAGTACACAATTAATCGTGCAACATGAACCATAGTAGACATGCTGTCAGCACACACGGTCAGTTAACTGTAGGAATGTACTGAAAAACTCTTCTGGTCTTTACTACTACTCGTGTTTCTGCATTTCAAGTCAAATGATTTGGGGAAGATTATGAAATCTGATTTAGGCTAATCCATTTTTTCTCTATTAACTCTGGAACTCACCATTTGAAATTAAAAGTCATATTTTAATATAAGAATATGTGCTCAAGCATTTTTATGAAAAAAATTGTTAGTCAGGTCATAATGGCAGCTCATGCCTGTATTCCTAACCTTCTCGAGGCAGAAAAGGCAGATTTTTGTGAGGATGAGACCAATCTTGTCTGCACACAGAGTTGCAAGAACCATGGGTGACACAGTGAGATTCTGTAACAGAAATTTATTAGAAAAATATATCTATTGTTGTTTGTTCATAAATTAAAGTTTTTAGGGTTATAAATATTCCAAATAAATCTTTATCATGTCATGTCCTTTTCTCTCTAAATTTTACTTTTTTCTTGCTCAATTTCCCTTAGCTAAGATTACTTCCTATCTTCTCTACCAAAACATCATATGTTAAAGTAGTTTTGCCTAGATAGTTTCAGCAATCTTTCATTGTTCCAAGAATACACATTATTCAGTCTGTGAGTGACACATATCAAAAGTATTTATCTAAATATCTGTTTCCTTGGTACAATTTTACATGTGTGCAAAAACCATTCATTCTGGCAAAGAAATGTAGAAACTGTTTTTATATCATATGAATTTGACTCTCATGGGAAAATAAAATAGCAGACCATATATTCATTAATGAGATTCTGAGTAGAACAGGACTGCCCTGATCTGAACAATCCTATTTTATAATTGATATAAAGACTATCAAGTTTTATCATGGTACTCTTAAAATGTTTAATAGTCCCACCACTTCTCTATGTAAGGAGAATAGTTTTACTAGACCTTGGAGTGGGCCTCAGAAGAGTATAATATTCCAGGACATATTTCAAAGACCTCCTTTGACTCTAATTTATTAGCATTTTAATATATATGTAACTATATATCACTATAAGGATAACAGTAGACTCTAAGGATCCATAAAAGAAAACCCCTTGTTTACATTTTCTCTATTGCAATTCACAGTACCCAAAGCATCTTCATGATTTAATCAATGTAAACTTTCAGTTATTTGAAACGTTATTGAGGTTATTATAATAAAGAGAAGTATTTGGAAATAAACAGTTAAAGAATTTGGTATCCATATAAAAAGTTTAATTGCAGTTATAAAATTCAGGGAATTATGCTCATCTTAGAAGCCATACATAGCCAAATAAAGTTCCAAGAACAAAGTGGAAGGCTCTGGAGATCCCCAGAACAATACAGTGATTGGATTTACTTTTAATTGCTCACCAACAGTTGATGATAAGATAATATTGCTGTAGACATCATAAATCTTGGTCAATAGACATGAAGAAGCAAGTTTTTACCAAAATGGAGGCATACTTCCTCTTAGTGAGCTATCAGAATACAGGAAGATGCTGCAGGGTATTTGATCACACTGTGAAACCCAAGATTGTGTATTAGCTCAGTCCTAGCAGACACTTTTCATCCAGAAGCTTTCTGCTTATTGTGAACAGGAATAAATAAATTTAACCGTAGGTCAAGAGGCAGAGCAAGCAACCAGTTGACAGGAAGTAAAAAAAAAAATTAATGAGAGTAAAAGGAAGTCGGGATGATGGATAGAAACACACAGGAAGAAGAAGGGAGGGGCATGCAGTTTGAGGGTTTGTGAGACATCTTGGGGAAGTAGCCCTTCCTTTGAGGATGTTGGATGAGGAGCAAGATCAGAGGGGTGCTTTCTCTGCTTCTCTAAACTATAAGACTTTCACCACAGCATCTGGCTCCTGAGTCTTTATTGGGAAAATCAAACATTTGAGGTTTTGTTTAAAAAAAAAAAACAAACACGAAGGTGCTTTGCCTACTTGTTGAAGTTAAATTTCATCAATAGTCTTATTTAGCCATTTAACCTGCCACATTAATCACTAGTACAAACATTGTGAGGATATCTAATCATTCTCTGGTGGAATTTAAGATCCCACCACAGGAAAAATACATTACTGGTACTGTAGGCCAGCCCAAGAGCCCATGCTTCTTGAGTTTATAGGTATCCAAAGTGACCCTATCGGTATTAATCTGCTGAGTATAAATTATATTATACTGTACTTTAACATCCATATACCTGTAGAAGAATTTGTCTCTCAGATCTCATTATTGGAGGTGTATGTGTGTGTGTGTGTGTGTGTAAAATGGACAACTATTAATGCAAATACAACTGAACAATATAGTGTCCTTGGAGTTCACAGTCACAAATGAGATATTTAAATCAAATCCCTGTACCCTCGATCTCAGGGTTCATTGAAGAGGATGAGGGTAGAAATATATTAGGAGCCAGAAGTCTAGGAAGAATGGAATCATTACTTCATAGCAGGTGCACAAGATCAAGCCAGTCAAGAACTACCAAGGACTGGTAGGTGTTCCTCGCCTACACCCCAAAGCAAAGGATTCATTGACTCTTAACGATTTCTGCATGAGGTAGAGTTTTCTTTACCAGTGTGGCCTGTGGTAAATCCCCAAGATGCAGTGAGTTGCTTGTCACTAAGAAGTATATGGAAACCACAAGTTGGATTTTCTGAGTTATTAAAAATAAAGTACACATGAGAGAAGTGGTGCATTAGGAGTGGTCAGTGGCTTTAAGATGAGTTATTACAAAATAAGAAGGGCCAAGTGCCTCCCCTCCCACTGATGGCAGATAAGGAAGTCCTCTGCTCCATATATAGCTGGAGCCTTGGACCAGCCCATGATTACTCTTTGGTATGTGATGGTTTAGTTCCTAGGAGCTCTGAGGGATAGGTTAATTGATTATTGTTGTTCTTCCTAAGGAGTTACAACCTCTTTCAACTCCCTCAACACTTCAGAAGGGAGATCCTAAAGGAGTGAAGCAGGAGAGGGTGGGTGGGTGGGGCACACCACGTAGAGGCAAAGGGGAGGGTAAGGAGAGGGTTCATGGAAGGGGAGACTGGGAAGGGAGATAACATTTGAAATGTTAAGAAATAAAATGGTTAATAAAATAAGAAATAAGAAGGGGTACATTAATTCAAATGCATCATATGCTTGTAAGAAATTTCAGACTTATTAAAATGGTGCCATTTTAATGTTTGTGTGTTTGATTTTGTAATGTGGTACTATTTCTGGGGAGATGTAAACAGATATCTACTCACACTAAACAGGGAGCCAGCAACAGACCATGGTCCAGTTTGATGACCCAGTGTCTGTTACTGAAGTACTTAAGAGTAGTATTGTGAAGGAGATACTTACAGAAGAGCAAATTGCTTAGAAAACTGAAAACAGAAACCTGTAGCATATGCACAACACGAAGTCAACTAAACAGTTTGGAGATTCCTTTTTATTCTAGCTAGTTCAGGTGGTTATAGATTCTACCAGCCAACTTGGCTGTTCTCTGTTTCTTCATTATACCTTGACTAATCTGTTTCTTCAACAGAGCTTGGCTAGTATGAGTCCTTTCTAGACAGCTTCAATTGTCAGAGTATGTCCTTCAGTGGTCGTTACTGTGCATGCTTGTAGAAGGAGAAGCCTAATGAATCTGGTCAGTTTAAGTCCTGATGCTATTATGTTTTTTGACTCCCTAAGCTTAAAAATGTTTCCCCTCCAGATGGAATGTTTCACTTTTTGTTAGAATCCCCTTTCGTTCATCTTCCTTAATATATATTCCTAAAGAGCCATTCACCAAAAATAGAACATTGAAATGTCAGATGAAAATGCTATTTAACCCAGAAATGTTCCTGTCCAAAGGAAAGACAGGGACAAAAAAATGGAGCAGAGACTGAAGGAAGGGGACCACCGCACCTGGGTATCCACCCTGTCTGCAGACAACAAACCCAAACACTGTTGCTATTGCTAAGAGGTGCTTGCTGACAGGAACCTGGTGTGGCTGTTCCCTGGGAGGTTATGCCAGCACTTGACCAGTGCATACATTGATGCTAGCAGCCAACTGAGTTGGGGGATCCCGATGCTGGGGGAGCTGGAAGAAGAACTGGAGGAGCGAAGGGGGATTGCAACCCCATAGGAAGAACAATGTTGGCTGGCCTTACCACACAGTGCTCCCAGGGACTAGACCACCAACTAAGGACTGTTCCTGCAGGGATCCATGGCTCCAGACACATACATAACAGAGGATGGCCTTGTCTGACATCAATGGGAGTGAAGGCCCATGGTTCTGTGAAGGTTTGATGCCCCAGAGTAGGGGGATGATGCAGCGGTGAGGCGGGGAGTATGTGGATCTGGATGGGAGAATCGTCATAGAGACAAAGGGAAGGGGTGGAGAGGGCGGATGGGATGAAGGCATTGTGGAGGGTTAACCAGGAAGGGAGATATCATTTGAGATGTAAACGAATAGAATGATAAAGAAAAGAAGAGAAGAGAAGAGAAGAGAAGAGAAGAGAAGAGAAGAGAGAAGAGAAGAGAAGAGAAGAGAAGAGAAGAGAAGAGAAGAAAAGGCTATACAACACATTTCAAATCATATTGAGGAACTGGATCTAGTGTAAAGCCAAGGAACAGTGTTTATGTTTTAAATTTCTCACACACTGCAAACATTCATATGGTTTCCTACACAGAAGTAAAGATGGGAAATTATTATCTAAAATTGACTAGATGTTACATAGCATCATAGTATCATGCAGTGTTTGATAGTTAATATTCCTTATCAACTTGAGTACATTTTCATTCAGCTCAAAGACTCATCTCTGGATGTGTGTATGAGGTTGTTTGAAAAGAGCTTTGGCTAAGGAGTTAAGACAAATAGGAAAATAATAACATTTCATGAAATAGGACCACACACTGAATAAAAAGTCTACCCTTGCAGATCAGAAAATTGTGTTCCTGAGCAGACACTTCCTAAAATGGATCATTTGAAACCCACTGAAATTCTTTTCAATAGCTTTGCTTGTTTATTTAGTGATTTCCTTTTTTATTCGAGGAATTAAAAAACTAATTATTAAGTTCATTAGAAAACAAAAGGGATGAAGAGAATCCCTCCAAAATTTATAAATAACATTGAACCAAAAATGTTTATTAAAAATATCATTGAATGATCAATATTTCCTTTTTACCTAGCCTATTAGATCAGTCAAACAGGCAGGATAATGATGCTGTTTCACTGATAAACATTCTGAAGGACATACATAACTGGTAGTCAAGAGTTGCCTCCACTTTTATTTTTGACAAAGCACTAAAAGAAGAGAAATTCAAAATTAAAATTAATTTCATTTAAAAATTTCAATGTTAAATTACCATTTATGTATAGAAATACAATTTATATATTAAGAAATACCATAATAGAACTATTTGATATAGTTTTAAACAAAGGTTTTCATGTTTCAAGTGAAAAAAAATGCTTCTGAGAACAAATTTTAAGATCATTTTTAAATAGGTCAATTCAATAAATGTGACTAATGTGGAATTTCTTTTTCAATAATGGGCAGTGGAATGAAAAGAAAACCTCAGTTCTCAAAATCACTGGATAAAGAATAACCATTTTGGTTCCTGTTTGGACTTGAAAATGGTTTCTACTATTTTAAGGCACAAAAGGTTGAATTCACATATCTACTGTAGGAAATCAAATCCTACAAAAAGAAATTATAGTGAAATGGAGTTACAACTAGAAAAAAAACAGCCCCATATGCTCTTTTATAACTCATGTGTCTTTTGCCTATATTTTATCCTTCCTTATGACTTAATGTCTTTATGAAGTGGGATGAACATAAAATAACAACAGGAGGCATCACTTCACTAACAAAAGGAACGAAGATGGACTTTCGTGTTCTACATAATCACTGTCATGAATTTTAATATCAATGTAAATTGGTTTTAAATTACCAGGTTACTAATTGAAATACCTTTCAAACTCATAGATTCAGAATTAGAACATGAAACTGAATGGTAGGGAAAATTATGTTCTGTGAACAATAATGATAAAAAATAAATCAAAAAGCTTCTAGGCTATCCAAAGGAAAGTGGATTACCTCCCTCTAATCTATAAGGATGGGTTATGACATACTGTGTGCATACAGTCTTGCTCTTTGTTACCAGTCTCCTTCCTAAAATACGGCATCTCAAATCTGCTTTTGTAAAACTTTAAATCCTCTAATTTCTTTCCAGGATCCTGTGCTCTGGGATTCTAGTTCAGTTCAGTCAATAGAAGTACGAGAGTTCATGAGACATGACCAACACATAGTTTGTTTCTCTTCCAGTATTCCAGCTCACATTAGACAGACACCAAGATAATTGTAATCCCTGTTGGATGAGATCATGATGTTGTCACATGATTTATCTCTCTCGTTTCAACAAATATGAAGGTCAGCACGATCTCTAAAACTGCTGTGGCTTCACTAAACTGTGTGCAGCTTTAAATTCTTCCATCATTTATGAAACTACTTCATTCTATTAAGCCACCTAGAACACAGATTTTTTTTTTTAATGAAACTCTTTAATGCAATAAACATCAGAAGTGATTATATGCAGAAACATTTTATTGTGCTTCTCACAGATTGGATTGGAGTCTTCTTGGAGTTGGATCACACAACATCGTGTTTCTGGAAGCAAAACATGAAGTCAGTGACAGGCAGCATGATGATGTATTAGCATTATTCTCTGTGTTGCTTTTGGTTTTCTTACAGGAAACAAAGATTCATGGTAAAGTTTGAATTATCATATTTTTTCGATATTCCACGTCATTATGTTTAACTTCAAAAAAAGAATAATAAGCTTAATCTTTTGACATTTTATCATCAGTAAATCAAAGGAGGAGAGAATTTATATTGTGGTCTAAAATAATAAATTTTGATAACATTAAGATAAAAAAGACAAAGGTAGATAAATTTAAAAATAAAAACTGAAATTTTCAAGTATATTTATATATTTTTATGATTTGTATATTATCTTGGCAAATTGAACTTTTAAGATTTCACCAGCAATGTTATGAGTACAAAGATACATTAAAAATTGTGAATGTCAGGATGTACATGCTGACAGGAGCCTGATATAGCTGTCTCCTTAGAAGTCTGCAAGAGTCTGACATACTCAGAGGCAGAAGCTCACAGCTAACCATTAAACTAATCTTGGGGTTCCCAATGGAGAAGATAGAGTGAAGGCTGAAGGAGTTGAGAGGATTCACGACACCATGAGGAAAGCAACAATCCCAACCAACCAGAGCCCCCAGGGTCTAAACCACCAGCCTGGGAGCGCTTAGGGAGGGACCCATGGCTCCAGCTATATATGCAAGGGAGCTATATATAAGTGGGAGAAGAGATCCTTGGTCCCATGAAGGCTGGACATCGTGGGGGGGGGGGATATTCGAGGGTGGGGAGGTGAGGTACGGGGGAGGGTGGGTGGGGGTACACCAACGTGGTGGCAGGAGGATGGGGGAAGGGATAGTGAGTTCCTGGGAGGGAGGGGGAATGGGGTAAGGAGAGAATATCTGAAATATAAAAAAATTTCCAATTAAAAAAGAAAGACTGGGCTCAGTAAAAATCTTGCTGCCACTAAAATATTTGAATATCAGTTTTTTTAAGTCAGCATATAAGCATCCTAAAACTAAAATGCCTAAAATTCTAGAATTTCAATTGTATTATCAGAAAATAAACAAAATGTTAAGTGCTAAATTGTTACTTAAAATAAAACTCATGTGGATTCTGGAAGACTATAGAACTTTTTGAAATTACTACCCAAAAACAAGAATAATATCTGACTTGTTTTAAACATCACGATTTTTGCTTGACTTATTAAACTCTTGATGAATCTATGTTCATTTTATATTTCCTATTACTTTCAGAGGATTTATAAAACTCAAACGTTTCTGAGTATTTTCTCAGTCTCTTATACTAATTAAACTTTCAACCATAAAAAAAAAAAAAGAAAACAGGAACCTTTGTAATCAGTTGAACAATGGTCACTATAAAATCATTTTTCTTTCAGATTAACATAATGCTATATACTCTATAATAAGTATATCTAAGAAGTTAGATATATATGGTGGTATATTGTATACTTCCAGCTTTCAGGAAAATTGACATGCGTTTAAGGTTTTCCTAGGCCACAGAGTATGTTGACTCCGTCCCCCGTCACTAAAGCAATACTAGAATTTAAAATGGGCTTTACTATAAGTTTACCACATTTGACCTCAATGTCCATCCCTTTTTGAAATAAATATTGGTGAGGATAAGTGTAGCTTCCTTGCAACATATGTGTTATCTGTCTGCAGTGAACTGAAGTTGTGACACATAGTAAGTGTTAAAAGGAACTTGTAATCCCTTTCCCAACAGGGATGCCTGGTCTGGCCTCAGTGCTAGAAGATGTGCTTAATCCTCCAGAGACTTGATAAACAAGGGTTGAGGGAATACCTAGGGGGTCCCATATCCTATCAGAAGAGAAGGGGAGGGAGACGGCAGAAGAAACTCCTCAGTGAGGGGGACATTGGCTGTAGCATTTAGGATGTAAATAAATACATAAGTAAGAGACAAATAAATAAATAAGTAAATGAAGCTGAAACTTCAGGGCAGATTGTCATTCAAGAGGAGTCAAGTTCAATGGGGTAGCATTCACCCAATACATCAGCACAACTGTAGATATGTCAGGTCCAAAACAACCAGCAGCAACTGACGCTTAGCAATCACAGGTAATTCACCCTTGGACCTCTGAAGTAGTAGACAACTGATTGTGTTGTCTTAAATAATGAGAATCTAGCTACTGACGTACTAATTGGATAATAAAATTATACTATTTTTAATCACTATGAAATAAACTCAGTCACTGTCTTTGACTCTATTCCCACACTGAGTCTAGAGAGATTCTCTTGAGAAAGATGTCCTATAATATTATTGAAACTCTATGACAAAGTAAGACTTTTTCAATGAAGCTGCAGTGAGTTTTCAGAATGCTTATGACTTGTTGATTATTTTCCACTAGTTCTGCATTATCTCCTATCCAAGAAAACACAAAAGGTCACTGTTAAGGAATACAGAGTGATGTTTATTAAGCTCTAAATTAATAGATATTATTTTAAGCAACCATAAATAGAGAGTAACTCTTCAAATACATCACACAGATGTTCTCTATGTCTCTACTGTTTTGCTTAATAAATACTTTTAAAGGTTTGTCATATTTGTATCTCGACTTTGTGTAGTTTGTTGTTTTGAAGAGAAGAGACAATATGAGTTCGGCAAGACTGTTTCCACATTAACAAATAACCAAACAAATACTGTATCATCAAGGAAGTGAAGAAATTAATGTAATATTCAATGTTAAAAATATGGGCTTGAAAAGACATTAAGTTATTGAAAAAGGATTACAATTTCTAATATTTCTTTGTGCTTAAAAGAGCAGATGCACAGACTTGGTGTTTAGTCAGGACCTATATATCTGGCAAACGCATGTGTTATTTTGATGATTATTTTATATATCAATTGGCATGAAAGAGTCTAATGTCCTTTTCTCTGGCATATGAAGCAACTACAGCTATGAAAAGTCACACACATACACATTAAATTCATGTCTTATAATTATCCCAAACTTAATAAGACCAGTGAATATTAAGTAATAAGTATTCTGTGGGCTTAAAAAATGATTTACAAAGATCTCAAATTCCTATATAGTATCATAGAAATTCTATAATTTGAAGTCATCTACCAATTGTCATTATCAACTGAACTGACCTCTGAGAATCCTTTTGAACTATTCTCCCACAAAACTGTAAATGAACCATATAAAAAAATGGGATATATTATCACATCCACACATCCTCAGTCCTAAGAATTCCATTACGCATTGTGTCTGTTTCATTATAGTGTCCAGAATGTATGAAACAAATTTCTCTCTCTTTTCTCTCTCTCTTTTCTCTCTCTCTTTTTCTCTCTCTTTTCTCTCTCTTTCTCTCTCTCTCTCTCTCTCTCTCTCTCTCTCTCTCTCTCTCTCTCTCTCTCTCTCTCTGAGAGAGAACATGTTAGAATACAACTGATGCTGGATTTTTGGATTTTCACTCACTGTGTTATATAATGAAACTCTTGATAATGACTGTTTTATTTTGTGAATTAGAAGTTTACTTTTTCTTGGCCAGCAGGCCAGAGATTAAGAAAAGGTATCACTATGTGTCCCTGGTAGACTGGACCTGTGTCTCGGCCTCTCTGCCCTCGCCCTCTGCCCTCGCCCTCTGCCCTCTGCCCCTCTGCCCCTCTCTGCCCCTCTGCCCCTCTGCCCCTCTGCCCCTCTGCCCCTCTGCCCCTCTGCCCCTCTGCCCTCTGCCTCTGCCCCTCTGCCCCTCTGCCCTCTGCCCTTGCCCTCTGCCCCTCTGCCCCTCTGCCCCTCTGCCCCTCTGCCCCTCTGCCCCTCTGCCTGTGGTAGGACTAAAGACATGTATTGATATGCCCAGATCATGAATATCAAAGGAGAGTATGAGCACAGTTCTCCACCACCACAAGTTACTAGTTCAAACTTTCTACACTTAAAATGCAGGAGAAACAAATTTGTAGTCCAGTGGATAAAACACTCCCTGGAAAAACTTACTTCCTGACCATGGTATCTCCTCTACTAGGTAAGTATGAGTATGCTTTAGACAGCTGAAAGGGTAATTATTTTGCTGAGTGGGGTCTGATATACCACACCATAAGATTAAATATATACAGAAGAAATTTATATTCAAAGAAGAAAGATGCGGAGTTTTTTTTTTTTAAAGAATGTTGTGTATTTGTTAATTTTGTTTTGTTTTGTAGAATAACATTAAGCTAGTGGAGAAGACACATAAGTTAAGACAGTTTGTGTTAAAGAAGAATGTTACTTTCCAAAGCATGTTGGGAAATTCCTTCAGCACAGCATCACACATACTAAGGGGTTATTCAATACCAGTTCTCAGAAGATATGCCACCCTAATTTACAGATAAATATTCAAGTTTTTTTTTTACATTTACTGGAAATGTATGTCAGTCCATTGTAATCCCATTGAAGGACAGATCTGAGACTGATAAAAATAAATAAATAAACTGACTGCCCATATCTGCTCTTTTATCAAGCTTGACTTACTATTTAGCTTAAAAGAAGAAACATGTAACATCAATTCACACTAGTTCATGATCAGTGGATACTAGTTATCTAATGTTATCAAACATGTAGAGGGAAAACCAGCTTTATTGACAGCTAGCTCTGGGATACACGTCTGTGCATGGAATTTGTGTTCCAGTTGAAATGCTACCAAAGATAACATTTGGCCCAAATCCTTTCGCAGTAACCCAGAAAGCATTGCCGGACTTATAGTCTGCCAATTTGTTCAGTTGTATCTGATGATAGAATATCAAGGAAGATATGCTTAAAGGTTATGCTTTGGCTTAACACAAATTTCATCTACCACTGTTATTTTGTTTATTGTTAAAATGATCTATAATTCTACTCTCCAGTGATTACAATTACAACATATTTACTTACATTATTCACAGTTTTAATAAATTTGCACATTTAAATAACACATTTTTAAAAGCTGAAATGTTACCATATTTACAATTTAATAAGCATTGCTTAAATTAATATTCATTTACATATTATTATTTAAATTTATTTATTTTATTCATTATCATATTACCAAGTTAATTTCTTAATTCAGTACGTATCATTTAAAGGACCATGGCAAATTTTCATAAATGTTGTCATTAGTTCCAATGTTATTCTTGATGCAGTTAATGCTGAGCAAACTGGGAAACAATGGAAAATAATACACAGCCAAGTTTAGATATCATTTGCATACAGAATCAACTAGTGGCTTAGAAGGGCAATTTGATTACATTGCAATCCTGATACTATGGAAAAATGAGTAATTAGCTCTTCCTCAAAATAAAAATGGTTTCTACAGATGGATTTTCCTTTCTTATTCACAATAGATCTGCCAGTTATAGTATCACACTATCATTATGAAAATTCTTCTCATAATTACTACTATAGAAACACATACAAAACTCATTTGACAATGGGATTCATTTTTAGGCAAAATATTTAGAAATTATTTCAGTTCTCTTTTGTAATATGCTTACCATGCCCCAGAAGATATTGAGCTAATGTTGTATGAAAAAAAAATAAATAAAAGCAGAACTCATTGTGGCAAAGTAAAGACCATTGTCAGCATGATTAAAATGCAGTTCTACAGAAAGTGGTGTGTTATTTGAATCAGCAAACTATGGACCATGGATGAAAATTGACCTAATTCCTGTTTTTGTACTAGGAATTTGATTTCACAATAATACATTCTTGTGTTTACATATCATTTCTGCTTCTTTAATGCTATTTCATCAGAGCTGATTAGTTGTTACAAAGAATATATTACCCATAAAGCATAAAAATACCTAAAGGTATTTGCCAAACCCTGGACTGAATTGATCACAACTTGAATATATTAATAAGAAATCAGGACTCAAAGCAGTAGAGGCCACTAATATCATCATTAGTTGTTGTAACACTATGATGATGGTTCTATTCATTTTTCCTATTCTTGCAACTTAAGACTTTTCCATATCATAGGTCCAAGTTTCAAAAACAGAATTGCTTCCAAGAGGAAACTAAATTTTGCTGTAACTGAGTCCATTCACATTACTTCACAGCTGGTATTATCTACTCATATCAATGAAGGAATAATTCACAGGGGAATTATTATAAGGTCACAGGGGGAACCCCTTTCAAATTTAAAAATAAAACAAAATTGTCAAAAGTGAACAGGGAGACACTCATCTACTCAACATTAACAGACAATTATCAATCATGTCATACATAAAAATACATGTGAAAATAAGAATGCAGTAGGATAATAAGAACAGGAGGCATACAGACTGAGATCTCTCAGGAATAATTTGTTTCACTTAAAGAGCTGCATTTTCTGGATCATTTATACAGTTAAATTCCATAGGACTGTGGTTACCACAGGATATGATGCTAAAGTAGAATAGTTGGTGGTAGGAACAACAAGTAGTATACATCGAAATGGTCCTATAATCTGATGAAGATTACAGATTGAACAGATGAGCAAAAAAAAATAGTAATTTACCTATGTTTTCTACTTATTATTTTACTGTTTTTTTTTCTTTCTTCTTTCTCTGTGTGTCTGTCTATACACACATATGCCATGGCATGCATATATGCATGTAGAAGTCAGAGGACAATTTACAAGAATCAGTTCTTTTCAATCATGGACGTTCTAAGGGTGAAACTGAGGTAGTTTTTTTGTTTTTGTTTTTGTTTTGTTTTGTTTTTGTTGTTGTTTTTAAACACAACAAGCCAATTCACTACCCTTTGAAATTCTTTTGTTCCCATTTTAACTACCCCTTCTCTTTCATAGAATATTGTTACAGAATTTTTATTTGTAGGAAGAATAGTTTCATCATGGAATGCCAGATAATTACATTTCTTGCTTGTGACCAAAGAAAAAGACAATGGATAATGAGCTGAAATGAGAACACAGATACTACTGGCCTATCCAAGACTCACCATGTACATTTCCTTCACAAAGAATCACTGCCTTCCAAGTTCTGTAATTAAAGATGTATACCACCATGCTCACTTCATTTGGTTTTCCAGATTTATTCCTATTTTTAAAATAGTTAATGATTTTTAGTATATTTTAGTTACAATATTGTAAGTGTTGATTTTATTTCCTCTGATGAAGGGATAAGTTGAGAGTCATACCTAAGCTTTAGGAATACTTGGCTTGAACTGAACATATCTTTGTAATTATGTTTAGGCCTAGGCCTGAGAGCTTCTAGTCTCTGTACAATCTGATCTTCTACAAGCCCAGACCTTGAAGGCTTCAGTTTCCATCCTCTGTCAACTAGGCTTAGAATGTTTTAGCCTCTGAGAATTACTGATGAATAAATTCTATCATTCTAGCTCTTTCTGAACTCTGGCTGGCTGGTTCAACTCAACTGTTCTAGTTCTATTCTCCTCTCCAAGGTGACTGATTCAAACTGATTTCTCTCTGCTTCTGACTAAATGGTTCTGCTTAGAAAAGCTTCCTCTGAACTACATGAACTGAAAGGCACTGCCGGCACAAACTGAAGAGAACTGAGTAGAAACGCATGAACTACACAAACAACTGCATTCAACTGAACCGAATCAAACTCAAGAAAAACCCCTCTGCCCTTCAGTGCTCTTAAGTACTCTCTTTCCTGTCTGTTCTTACGTATCCTATCTCTGAATCATTCTGTCAACTCTTTCTCTGATTCTTCACTTCGACTGCCCTTCAATTAGATGTCATTGTTTGGGATTACAGATGTGTACTAAAAGTCTATCTGTATCCCAGCCAGAGGGATTAAAGGTGTATACTAAGGGTGTGTCTGTATTCTAGCCAATCACACAGCTTTATGGGATATGGATAGAGAGTTTCTAGAGGGGAAACAGGGAAAGGGGAGTACATTTGAAATGTAAATAAATAAAATATCCAGTAAAAAAAATTTTAAAAAACAGCTTTCCAGCCTCCATCCTGGTATTCTATTTCTCATAATCTTTTCCCCCTTTGTTTTTCAATTTCCTTGTGCCAGAGAAACGAAACTGTGTTCTAGATACATCTGTTTAGGCTAGGAATCCTCATTATCTGTTGATCTCTTTACTATGTGCAATTTTGGTGTCCTGTGATGGTCTCCATTTGCTGTAAAGAGAAGAAGCTTCGTTGACGGATATTGGTACTTACATTTATCTGTGTGTATAAGGATAAAGTTCAGAATGTAGTAAGGAAAGTAGGAATTATACTTGCCTAGGATAGTGTCAGGGTAAGAATCTTTTCAAAGGTCCATGAATTTACTAGCCCAGGAAGTTAATTAGACAAAATTTAACCTCTTTTGTTTTAATTAAAATATAATTACTTCATTTATCATGTCTTTTCCAACCTCCTATCTTTCCCATGAGAAGCAAGATCTCCTCATGTAGCCCTAGAATACCTCATTCTTAAGGGAATTCTCTTCTGTCTCCTGGGACACAGATTACTGTTGTGTTCTCTCTTGTGTATCCCAACTTTCCACTTATTAATTTTTTTCAATGTTATTGTCTTAGGGTTTTACTACTGCGAACAGACACCATGACCAAGGCAAGTCTTATAAATGACAAGATTTAACTGGGGCTGCCTTACAGGTTCAGAGGTTCAGTCCATAATCTTCAAGGCAGGAAGCATGGCAGCATCCAGGCGGGCATGGTGCAGGAGGAGCTGAGAGTTCTATATCTTCACTTGAAAGCTACTAGCAGCATACTGACTTCCAGGCACCTAGGAATAGGATCTTAAATCCCACAACCACAGTGACACACCTACTTCAACCAGGCCACACCTACTCCAACAAGGCTATACCTCCAAATAGCACCACTCCCTGGGTCTAGCATATACAAAACATCACAGTTATCCTGTTAACAATTTTGAGGTTAACTAAATTTGATACTATCTCTATGGGCATCTTTATAACTATATTTAAATATTCTGATACAAATATACCATTATAAATATGTTTATTTTTGAGAGTCCTGTGAAAGAACAATTTTTTCTCTTAAACCGGCAAACTCAAAAAAAGGACACCTTTTGGTTTTTTTGTTTGTTTGTTTTGTAATTTATTTAATTATTTAAATCACATCATAATTTACTTATTCACACAGGGGTTATAAACACAAAAAGGCAGGATGTGGGGAAGGGCACCAGAGCATAGGTGTTCAGGGGAGTACAAGATACCATTCAGAACAGGGTATCAGCTAGGTTTTGATTAGCAGTGTTTTGTATATAGCAAATGATCAATAATTGGTACTTTAATAGTTCTACAAATGTTTTCTGAAAAGCTGTGTTAGATGCAGCTTTATAATCTAAAGAATCTGATTTACTGATCAAAATTAAATGAACTCATATTTTTTCTATTATAAGGAGAACAATAAAAGTCATTCATTCATCGGTTCTTCATATACCCTTTAGATGTCTACCCATGCACTGAGCAATTTTGGCTAGTCATAGGATGAATGCAGACAGAAGGCTGTTCTTCTTTGTTGCTCTTAATTCATCCAGAAAGCCAGATGTTAAAATGCTTAACACATGTGACAATGTTTGGCTGGATAAATGTACAAAGTGTATTTGATTTCATAGACATCAATGAACAAATCCATATCTATATTTAATTCATTGTTGATCTCATGGACAAATCAAGACAATATAGAGGGATAGGTAAGAAATTATTTTTCTTTTTTTCCTTATTTATTGGTTATTTTTTTATTTACATTTCAAATGTTATCCCCCTTCTCAGTTCTCTTGCACAAATTCCCTATCCCCTCCTATCCCCATGCCTCTATGAGGGTGCTCCCCCATCCATCCACCCACTTCTGCCTCAGTGCCCTAGCACTCCCCTATACTGGGTCCTCAAGCCTTCACAGGACCAAGGGACTCCCCTCCCATTGATACCAGATAAGGCAGTCCTCTGCTACATATCCAGCTGGAGACATTGGTTCCCCCCACCCCCTACCATGTGTAGTCTTTTGTTGGTGATTTGGTCCCTGGGAACTTTGGGGGTTCTGGTTGGTTGATACTGTTGTTCTTCCTATGGGATTGTAATCTCCTTCAGTTCCTTCAGTCCTTCCCCTAGCTCCTCTCTTGGGGTTGCTGTGTTCAGTCTGATGTTTGCCTGTGTGAATCATCATGTGTATTGATCAGACTCTAGCAGAACCTCTCAGGGGACAGCTATACCAGATTTTTCAAGAGAAAACAAATTTGTTATTTAGAAGGCAGAAGATGAGAACAGGAAAATTACAGGTAACACATGGAAGATGAGTCCAATGAAATGTTAGGAATCAGGTTGGATTGTTCCATTCTGTAAAGATCATCAAATTATAGGATTACTGTAAATGTCAACAACCATCCATTCTATGTTACTATCATATTGCCTGATCACCATACACTTTTTGTGTCTCTGGTATTTATCTGACAGCAGAACATTATAACAATTGGGTACATGAAAGATCAATTTCCAGAAGTAATATCTGAAGGGTTACCGTGGAATGTTCTACCACTTACTCCAGTACTTCCCATTAGCGAATGCTAGACCCTGGCAAGGATGAATGTCTTCAAATATACCCCTTCCTTGAATTATTGATCTGAGTGGGAAAGGAATAACCAGTGAATCATTGAAAAAAATTAATCAGGGCCAGAAAAGATAACTTTTCTCCAAGTAAAATTTTATTTCAGATAACAAACCTTGAAACTGAAACTATTTCACTGAAAGGCTAATGATCTAATTGTATACAATCCACTAAAACTCTCATCCCATGGTCTGAACTGTCCAGGGTCATCTCTGTGTCTCCACCAAGATTAAGTTGTGCAGTATAAAAAAATGTGTTAAAAGTTAAGTCTCTTTTGTAATTTAATTAATAATTGCTGAGTTTCTAAAGCCTTAATCTAAAATGATTCCAAAAGTCTATTTTCTTAATAATAATATATACATACTACAAGAATCATCCTCAAATCCTAGATTAAACTCAATATTAAATGATATTTGGGGAGGTGAAAACAGTTGATTTGGGTTGATGTATATGTATTTAAGAAATGGTATAGAAAACTAAAAAATTTGTAATGAGATGGAGCCTTTAAGGAAGGACCAATAAATTTTATGCACCATAAAGCACTATGATAATATAGTGTTAGTCTTTTAATTAGGATAATGCATTTACAGAGAACAAATTTAAACACTAATTTTTAAGATAGATGGGTCCAGAGCTATTAGTTCTGAACCATGAGAAGGATAGGGAATGACTTTTGGCATCTTTCCTTTCTCATTGTGCACAAAAGGACTGAAAATGCAAGGTAGTGTTAGCAGCAGCAGGAAGCTAACACACAATGCAAGCTTATCCATCCTGTGAAATGATGGTGAGGCCCCATCTGCAACATTCTGCAATATGATTGCCAGTGAAATGAAAGATATAATAGTCGATGGAAAAACTCAGAAAACTGGAATTTAATGGCCAAGATGACGACTGTCTCCACAAAAAGGAAGATTAAGGTTTTTTTATAGTAAAGATGAATATGGAAAGAACAGAGAATAATGATTCAAATGTATAGTAAGTCTCTGAGGCACCTTCTACCTTTGAAAATATCTCAAAGGAAATGGATCAATAGCAGTAATAAATCTCATGGAGTGAATGATAACAATTTTCCTGATTTTGATTTGAGGGCTTTATCTCTGCTTATTTATTTAGTCCTTAAAAGTATTGCTTTTGGTATGGAAGCTGGTATGATTATTTTTTCTACCATACAGATGAGAAAGCTGAGGCCAATTCAGTCCTCTAATGTAAAATGATGTTTAGAAACTGAGTTAGCAGTTAACTTTTTCCAGGATACACAATGGAATGGTTTCTAAATTGTAACACGTCTAATATTCTTTGGGTTGTCCCCATGCCAGGATAGTCTAATTTAGCATATTGAGTATAGAACCAAGAAAGAGACATTTTATAAACACCTTAAGATCTATTGCAAAAGTGCCTATGACTCACAATTAAAGAAATAGCAAACTGGTTAAATAAATAATTCTGATAATGTATTGAACTTTAACAAATTATTCTTAATTATTTAACACACTTTTCTAATCCATGAAAGGTATTCAATAATAAAATTGTTGCAATCAACAAGCCTTGAATGATTAAATTTTCACCTTTTAACTTCATATTATGGAATGATTTTCATGCTAACTATTTTTTAAGCAACGTCTACTTAACATATAGAACAGTCATTCTTGTTTTATTCTGTAAAACTGTTGCTTCTGACATAAATTGTATAGGAAAGTAATCATCTTAACATTTTATCTATTTGGCCAAGAAATTAATTTGTACATAGAACTTTCAAGTACATGAGTAATGTCTGTTCTTTCTTGTTGTTTGTTTTTATTTGAGTATTATGTTATTCTTGATATTATTTCACTCAGCTTCCTTTCTCTTCCGAGGACCTCCTTCTGATTATATGTTTTACCAGTAATCATACACTACATACTACACTTTTTTGTGAATCACTTGATGTGCATTTTATATATGCTAATCACTATACAGTGATTATTCCCCTATAAGGTTTATAGGAAATCCATAAAGGAATGATGTTAAATTTAAGAGTAAGTGGGGTATTTGAGTTATTCTCTTTATCCCAAGGTCAATGCCCTACAGTGGCTTCTCACTTTACTATATATTTCTTCATACAATTCTGTTCTCTGACAATGTTGCTGAAAGGTTTCTATGAATCTTTTATCAGTTTTAGGAGTGTTTGAGGTTTATGGATAAGCACAAAGAAAATGATAATTCATATAAATTAGTTTTAATCCTCAGAGCCATGCAAATTGAATGCTTTTGTTGCCCAAGTCTCTAAAGTAAAAAATGATAAGATTTTGCAGATATGATTATTTGAATTATATGTGATATTAAAGTCCCTTTTCCCTCCATAATCAATTAGTAATCTCTTTCAATATTTGTTTTCTCATAGTATCTCATAAACATTTCAATATTTATTTCTCATTATAAAAACAGGATGTTACCAATGTTTTAGGAGGTAAGCCAACAATGTTCATTGCTATTCAAGTAAAGTTTCTTTCTTGAAACATCATCTTTCATCACACTGATTTCACTATGAGCTCCCAGGGGCAGAAGCGAAATGATAGCTAGTAAGGACAGAGGCCGGTTTTCTCAAACAGCGATAGCCAAAGTACATTTACTGCATCGTTGGCCTGGAATCTTGGGATTGTTTAATTCCTGTTATTAGAACATACTACTTACTTCAATATTTGTAACAATTTATACTTACTTTACTCAATCCCAGTGCTTCAGAAGGAAGCCCATCATTCTCTTGATTCCCGTTTCTTCATACTAGCAAACTACTTAACCCACAGCTCTCTAACTGATCAGCATTCTTCTGTTTAGATGATAAATCTTAGGATGTGTGAATTTTCTTTTATATTTCTAATTTCATAGTAATTATTTATATTTTGTAAACAAAAGGAGCAGACAAATTTCTGCTTAATAAAGAGAAACATGCAATTTGGGGAATAGTGTTGTGAACTTATGACCTTCTCCAAAGGAATACAGAAGAGGATGAGTGAATCAATATATATTAATTTATCACACAAACAGATACATAAGCTATTCAATTCTATATGGGGAGGCAGTTTAAATGTCTTAAAATTTCATATGCTACAGGGAAATATTATCTCACCCCTACAAATTCTTTCTAGTTTGTTTCCAATCTAAACTAAGGAAAAATATGGAATAGCATAAAGAACAATATGTAACTGTATATTTGGATACCAATATATGCTTATATAGAAGAATAATACAGTGATTTAGAAACTGAACTCTCATAGAATACCAAAATTAAATTTAACCTGTATTGATTTATACAAGTGTGATCTTAGATGTGTTTCTTGCCAAATTTAGGCCTTAGTGTTCTCAAAAATGCTATCCACTATGCCCGATTAACATAAAAAAATGCTCTGGCACCTAAATTATGGACTACATATAAAATTGCTGACCTTATAATCTTGAAGTTGACTGACTCCATTGTACTCAATTTGAGTCGTACAAATTTATAAAATAATCTAATATCTTTATTTTCCATAAAAACTGAAAAATAAGTTCAATCAAATTTATGGTCATACTTCATTCCAAGCAAACAGATTTAATAGTTCTAGAAATTTTCTCCAGCTTCCTCCAATTTGCAATATTGTATCCATGTCAATGACTTAAGGTTTTCAACTTCTAATCTTTGGTGACATGTGATTATTGTAGAGATACTCCTTTTGAGTAGCTTTATTGCCTTTTACTGTTACTTTAAAATATCAGATCGAATAAAATACAAAAATAATCATTAATCTAACTTAAAACTTAACCAATATTTTCTTGAGCTACTAACATGTAAAAAATGAAAGTAAATATTGCTTTAGCCTTATTCATATTTGGTAATTTGAGAATCAATGTAATCAAGGCTTTGGATTCCATGTTTTTCTCACTCCTAAGTATGCCAGGCCATGCAAAATCTGCATTTGGTTTCCTTTGCACATCTTGAATGTATTTCATGTATTCCATTTTAAATGTTTTCTTATGATCTATTTTCTCACCAACCTCCATATGCCTCCATGGAAGACATAAAAAAAGAAACTATTCCATATGTTTTATGTAAAATATATTGAATGCAGAAAATTGAGCATGAAACTGTCTACTTAGAAAAAATGAGCATAATAATTGCATGATTTCTTTTTCTCATCTGAGTGAGAGGTTTTGTTTAATTGGTCTTTTTTGCATTTAGGTTTCTCAATTCAAAATTCTAGGAATTTTCAGCATAAGGCACAGTTATAAATTTGTACAATTGGTCTTTTTCTATTAGTTTATAAAAGTAAGTATATGTCACTACACGGACTTGTTCTGTAATCACATTCGCAGATTTGTGATGGGTTTTTGAGGAAGATGACAGACACCAGAGCAAGATTTTATTTCAGTTATTAGCTTATAGTGTGTGAGCTCGATAGCTCTCTTCACGAATTTAGAGCAATTTAAAAATCTTTCATTCTGTAAGTTATCAAAATTGTGTATCACATCCATAAGCCAGAAAGTGATATTTCATTAGAACAGTAGTTCTCAACCTGAAGGTCACAACCCCTTTGGAGGTCACATATTAGATATTATGTATTTCAGATATTTACATTATGATTTACAATAATAGAAAAATTAAAGTTATGAATTAACTTTATGGTTGGAGATCACCACAACATGAGGAACTGTATTAAAGAGTCATAGCATGAGGAAGGTTGAGAACCACTGTGTTAGTAAAATGGATGATTAAGGATTAATTTGAGGTTTTAATTTTTGCATTTGTTACAACTTAAAGAACTTACAGATAATTTAACATAGCCCACTATAATGTGGTTTATGCTGTTTTAAGATTTGTCTAAGTAGCCACTTATCCATTGATTTATTGATAAAAAAACACAATTGTAAAATTCAAGATGTTCACCTTTGATTAGAGAGTACTTACTGTCTAATAAACCTATATCATATATACTAAGCAATTCTTTGTGTCTGTGTGTATGTACATATGAGTGTGAGTCTTTTTGTCTCTGTGTAAAAAGGAGAAAGAAAAAGACAGGAGGTGTATTACTAGTATTACATATTATGCATATATCATATGTGTCAATTTACTATTTACTGGGCTTTAACTTGAATGCTAATCTGATATGATCTAAAACACAGAATCAGGAATCATGAAGGTGGCAGAATATTGTAGATATTCACATAAATATAACAGCCAATTCTAAATGTAATCCCAATTTTCTTGCTAAATTTTATAATGTCTACTGTCATTTATTATTTAATATATATTTTATATTCAGACATAAGGATGCTAGTAGTGAATTAAATGAGTTCTGTTTTTTGTTTTTTGGGTTTTTTTTTTTTTAATATACAATTGGTCCTATAAATCTACCACATTTGTGGGTGGTAAAATTAAAATAAAATGGCCTCCTACCAACAGCTTACTGAGACAGACACAGATATACCCATCCATTGCACTGAAATCAGGATACCTATGGTTGAATTAGCTGAAAGGGAGGGTAACCCCATAGGAAGGCCAGCAGTCTCAACTAACCTGGACCACAGGGAGTTCCCAGAGGCTGAGCCACCAATCAGGAGCATCCAAGGGGGGCTAGAACCCTTGCACACATAGAGCAGAGGACTTCCAGGTCTGACCTCAGTGGGAGAGTGCCTAATCCTCAAGAGAATTGAGGCCCCAGAGAATTGGAGAAAGACTGGTGGGGGTGAGAGAAGCATCCTCTCAGAGGCAAGGGGGAGGAGGAATGGGATGAGGAACCATGGGATGGGGTGTGGGAGGGGGACAATGGCTGGAATGTAAATAAATAAAAAATAAAAGTAAATAAGGTAACCTCTTTATTCCACTGGCTTTGAAAGTACTTCATGCCACTGATATTTTGAGCAGAGTAGGTGCAAAGATATGTCTACAAGGTCATGCAGTTTTTATACAGTGGTCAGTGGCATTTTGAAACGAGCTGAGAAATGAGGATGAGATCATAGTAGGGGTCTTGATTTAGACTGTGTGAGGGGCTGATCTTCAAATACTATTTGTGAGATAGGTCATGAAAGGTATGAGGCTGACATAACATTAAGACGGAATACTTCCGATAAAGCTTGAAGACCTTGATGTTAATAATTACTTGAGGAACATCTAGGAGTTGTTTCCAGTTGTCTGGATGTCATCTTGTTTGTATGTGGGGGAATAATCAGAGGTTGTTCTGTGGTAAGACCATTTCACAGACTCTGACTGGTACCAGGACAATATTTTATTTCAAGACTTTATAAAAAATAAGTTGATTAAAGATTGGTAAATGTATACATTTTTTTTTTAAATACGAAGCAACTGTAGGAAAATGTGAACGTATCCCTATTATTTCCCCAGTGCTTTGCTTCATTTCCTTGCCACATAGAAAGCTAGGAATATTTACATAAACAGAGCAGAGCCCCTCTGGGCTTCTGTGACCATGTTTGTAAACCTGACAGTACTTTACCAAAAGCCTCTCTTCCTTCCCAGAGATATGTTTTCTGGCTCACTTAGCACACAGAGCAATAGAGTGTGGTGCAAGACTGGACTTGGACTTTTCAATTCTTCTAAAGTTAGTTTGCTATTTCTTCACTTGCGAAGGAGATTATAATAATGGTTATGCTTCATTGATGTATGTACTATTGCTAGACATATGGATGTTGGACGTGGCATTCTACCACTCATTGGAAAGTAATTGTTCATCACAATGATTGTTGACAGCATAAATAAAAGCTTTGTATTGAGCAAGCTTCAAAAACTCCTAACATGGAGAGGGAAGCTTAGAATAAGAAGGGATTGGTAATTTTTAGCTGGTAGAAGATAAAGAATCACCTTTGTCTAAAAGTGTATATTGCCAATGGATGTGGAAGGCCACACATCCAAGAATATCTGGACAGCCCAAATTGGCCTTTATGGGAAAACAAAGTGACATACGGTTGGGGAGGAAGGAAAAGGTTGCAATCTGAAAATAGTTCAGGGTGGATGAATGTGACCAAATCATAGCACACAAGCTTCTGAATGAACTAAGAAAATTAATGTATGTTTTACTAAAACTTTTCACACAACATATTTTCATTATTTTGTGTTTCCTTAATGCCTCTGAGGTTCTCCCAACCGCCATACCCATTTTACTTCAAGTTCTCTTTCTCTCACTAAAAAAAATAAAAATAAAAATTAATTAATTAATAATATAATAAAAGAAAAATCAACCAAAAACATATAAAATTTATGTTGTTTAGTATAATATATTTTATTACTATATATTGTACTATATACATATATTAATACATATTGAACTAATATATAATATATACACATTATATATAATATATAATGTACAGTTATATACAATAAACAATATTTAAAACATGCAAATAAATGGAGTACAATGTTTTTTCAACAACTACTTCTGGTAATGTAGTCTGTCCTAGAGTGTAATTGGCATATATACTGACACTCCACTAGAGAGAATTGACTTTGTATTTCCCTGAAAATATCTTTTGCCAGTCACTTCTTGGTTATAAGTGAGTCTGGATTTTTGTTTGTTTGTTTTTAATTTTTTTGTTTTTTTCTTCTAATTTTCCTTCTCAGAGCTGAGATTTTTGTCAATTTTGAACCATCTTTCAGTGGACTGTCTTTATGAAATATCAAAGAACTTTTATTTTTAAAGTAGCTTTTTATAATCAAACTCATTGCTAAGCAATTTGTAAGTAATGGTGAATTTCATGAACATGCTCACTGTGCGTTGCTTCGTATAGCTCTGAGGCCTCGAGTAAATTTAAAATATGGAAACAAACAGTAAATACAATATTTTCAAATTTTATAAACATTTTGAAATCAATATACTTAAAATGTAATACCATAGAGGAAAACAGAATATTAAACATATCCTTTAGTAGATGGTCCCAACAATATTCCTAGGAGGTTACATTTAATTGAGAAGAGAAAGAAAAATGAAACTCTTGACTAAGAGCAGTATTTAGAGAAGGAAATTCTATCATGTATTGTGATGCAGTCATGGGAAAGTTCTATTTTCAAAAGGAGCCAACAGTGACTTGTGGAGAATATTTTTCAACAGACCGTTTACACTGGCAGTTTTCGACATCCCAGACATTTCCTATCTGATCCCTCAGGCAAAGTCAGTTCTCACAAAGCCTTTTTTAGCCAGCTGCCAATTCAGCTTCTAACAGCTATCAAACAATAATTCCAAAACAATCAGAGAACAAGGAGCCAACCCTTGTTCATGTGCATTTCCAAGAATGGACACAATGTATTCATATGTAGTTTTTAAATGTTAAGTGTTAACAGTTCATGACTCATCTAGCAGAAGAGAGGTTTGGATAGGTCATTCCTATCTGCTGACATGCAACCTTAGTTTCATAAATATTTTCTCATCATTATGTTTTTTCTTAATTCATACTTATTCACTGTGAAGGAATCAGAGCACTGCTTAGTATTGATTTTTGTAATATTTTAAATTCTGAAGTTCTAAGTGGAGAAAACATTAGAAATACAAGTAAACATACATATGCATCAATGAGCTCACCCCGAGCAGTGTTCTATTACAGAAAGTCATTATTTTAGACCTGTTTTTCTCTTTTAGTTAATGAAAGCTAAATTGGCAATTATCAGTCACTTGTGAATATAGGGCTTTTTGTCTTGGTTCTGGAAATCAGTTATTTCTTATGGAGAAACAACTAACGATGAAGATGTTGTTATCTGTTTATTTGTGCACAGGACAGACACATAGATTTGCTCTCTCCACAGTTAATCAACTAAGTTATCAAACAGCTTATTCTAATATTCTAAATACTTTGATGCATTTCTCAATAATCTGTGAGTTTAAACCAATATCATTTGACTTGTAAAACAGGGAAAAAGAGATTGTCAGAAACATGTATACTCAGTAGCATTTGGCTTCAGTAAAATACGTTAAAACTGTTTTTCAAACATAGGTTTGAAGGTTTGGCAAAATGCATAGCATCTTGCCTAAGCAGGCTTCCTCTGAGTTTTCAAACTCAGTACATTTTAAGAGAAATTTAATTCATATGTTTCCAGCAATTTTGCATTTTACTTATTTAAATGGACTTTGCTAAGGCCTCTGTGGGGTCTAAGTAGTCAGTATACATTACCAGTTTATAAAGTGTTTTAAATTTACTTTAAATTGAAATATGAGAGTAAATTGAATTTAAAATGATAAAAATGAATTTGTGTGCTTATTCCAAATTGTGCCATACAGCTCAGTGGCAGAGTGCTTGGCTGGTGTGTGTCACTTCTCAGCTCAGAATTGTGCAGATATGTATACATTCATGCACACACACACACATACACACTCAGAAAGACAGACAGAGAGAGTGAGGAGGGAGAGGGAGAGAAGGAGAAAAAGGAGAGAGAGGGGGAAAGGGAGGGAGAGGAGGAAATGGCATTCACTACATCCAAATCATTTAAAATTATATGTTATTTTTGGACAGTTTTCAATAATCAGGCCAGACGAGCATCTACTTTCAGGGCTGTGCTGGGACATCACCAAAGGTTCCAGTCTAGATCACTGCAGTGTGAAAATGTTCATCCATTCTTGATGTCCAAACAAGCTCCAGAAAGGAAATTTGCATCCTTCTGAAATGACTAGATCTGCTGGGCATATCTTACCTCCATTTGGTGGCTGTGGTTTTGGGTAAAGTGTTCTAGTTCTCTGTGTTCCTTGCATTCTTTGTCAATGTCCTAGATAAGGTGATATAATCTGATTAGTTTTGTAGGGTTGGAATAAGAATGCATTGACGCAGGCTTAGATTTAAGGCAATTAAGGTGACTCTGTGCACAGCCAACCCTGAATAATAAAAATGATATGTAGGCAGAGTGATTCCTGACTATAATCCAACACATGGACACAGAAGTTGGCAGACTATTGTACTGAGGTTCAAGCTAGTCAAAGCTGTACAGAAAAATCCTTTTAAAAGCTGAAACAAAAAAGTTATAGTTATGTGCATTTAAATGAAATTTATCAATAATGGTGTTAACAAAACTAAAAAACTATTTAGTAAGTGTCAGTTAGATACTTTCAAGACTTAATATAACACTTGGGTTTTCAGTTCAGGAATTTGAAACTTGGGAGCTTGTGTAAGCTAGGCAAAAGCTCTATGCCAACTCCTAGCCATTCTCTTTCTCTCTTTCTCCCTTTCTCTCTCTCCCTTTCTCTCTCTCTCCTTTTCTCTCTCTCCCTTTTTCTCTCCCCCTCTCTCCCTCTCCCTCCCTCTCTCTCTCTCTCCTCCCATTTCCCAGTATCTCTCTCATCTTTCTTTTCCTTTATTTCTTCTTTTTTTCTATACCAAATCATAAGTCCTCAACCTAATTATGAATTCACTGTAAATCTTAGGCTAGACTGAAATATGTGATTCCCCTGACATAACATCTGAAGTAGGTAAGGTAACTAACTGGTATATTGAGCTTTTTAAGTAACTCTAGTTCGTGTGTGTGTGTGTGTGTGTGTGTGTGTGTGTGTGTGTATACACAGCAACTACTAGAGCTGAAGCACTATTGTGATTAGCACTATTTATTGACAAACACACTGAACCAGGAAAAGTGGAGCGTGACCAGTCTGACTATTAACACATGCATAACTTTTGAAAGTTTCTGAGCCTTTCTGTGTCATCCCTTCAGCTACAAAATAATGTGGGGACAGTCACCAAATGGCTACATAAATGAGAAAAGAAAATAAAAACCCAAAATTGTGGCTAAATAATGTCCCTCTTATTCCAGAAACTTCTACATTTCGTCACATTCCTTGAGGTTGGTATTTGTCTTTGATGAACCACAGAGAAGATCAATAAATGAGTATATGGTTTCAGCCAGACTGATTGAGTTAGACATGTGATTGTTTTTAAAGTTCTGGTGAAAGCACCAATTACCCGTCTACATTCTAAACACTTCCACGTTTCCCTCCTTGGACCATTCAGGTTAATAAAATAATTAACCTCCATTCAAGTTAATAGACTAATGTTTACCTGATGTATATATTACACAAATTGCTAGTGTGTCACTGTTAAAATAGACTTTTATTGTTATTATCTTTAAATAGGTGCAGAGATTATATTTTTTTGTTTTGTTTTGTTTTAATATACATATTTTTATTTTTTTTCCTTTTTTTTTTTAATCACATCGTAATTTACTTATTCATACAGGGGTTATAAACACAAAAGGCAGGATGTGGGGATGGGAATGACACCGGAGCATAGGTAATCAGGGAGAGTACAGATACCTTTCAGAGAAGGGTATCAGCTGGGCGAAGGTTGAGGGGCCAGGTCACTATGACTCTGCCTATGATTCACTTGTCCTTGTCTAAGTTGGTACTGTCCGTCGAGGCTGCCTATTTACAGGGTCTATGACTACTCAGGCTGGTAAATTTCCACAAAAGCTGCCTGTTTACCATAGCTTATAGCTTTTCTGTAATATTAGAGAATATTAAAGTATAGTAAAATAATCTTTTTTGACTAGATGGAAAAAGTGTTACAAGGTAAATTAGTGTATATAACATGTTGAGAGGCATACTGTTAATGATCAAGAAAAGCTATCATCCTTCAGATTTCAGGAACAAAAATGATGATTACAAGTTATCAACAGATGCCACACATACACCTTTAAGGTTATCTGATGCCTGACATCAAGGATCAAATTCTGGCTGGGTAGAATTTACCTTTCTCTGGTGTTTGTTTGTTTGTTGTTGGTTGGTTGGTTGGTTGGTTGGTTTTGTTGTTGTTATTGTTGTTGTTTTGGTTTTGTTGTTGTTTGCTAAAGTAGATGTCAAAGACATTACTACTACAAAACAGCTGGTAAATTCTAATAATCAGTGCATTCTTGCTGAGTTTTAAAGGTCTCCATTTTTTTTTTATCCCAGATATAAGAACAGTGAGGGTTTAGATGCAAAACTAGATAAGGAAAGTTTTTCTGTATCTATTGTTACCAACTGACCATGTGTGAAGGTTTAACAAAACCTGTTTTCAATGCTTTATTAGCCCTGTCTCTAAATATACCTACCCTCCAATTTCTCTGGAGAAATAGGAGTTTAAGAAACTTGGTAGAAGGCAGGTAAGCTTGTGATACTTGAATGATGGTTTACTCTTTCTCATCTTAATGTATGTCTCTTCCTCTTAGTGATACCTCCTGCTACTAAAATTCAATACAGGTGTTCACAAGTATGAATGAACTGGGGAACCAAGGCAAATCCGATAAGGAAACACATGTTTCCAGTACCTCAAGTAATAATGAATCTCCCCATAGAAACCAGGATTTACTTTTAAAGAAATGCCAGCAAACCCATGAAATAATGTTTAAAAACAAGATACTTACGGGCAACACTTTTCTCACGAACCATGTCAGAAATAAGTTTTACCAAATTATAGAAGAACAACAATATCAACCAACTAGCTCTGCCAGAGCTTCTAGGGAGCTGCCAGGGATTAATCCACCAACCAAAGAGTACACATGGAGCTACCCATGGCTCCAGCTGCATATGTAGCAGAGGATTACGCCTTATCTGGCATCACTGGGAGGGGAGGCCCTTGTTCCTGTGTAGACTTGATACCCCAGCAAAGGGAATGCTAGGGCGTAAGATGGGAGTTGGTGGGTGGATAGGTGGGTGGGGGAGTTCCCTCATAGAAGCAGGGGGGAGGGGATGGGATAGGGGTTTTTTGGAGGGGAAACTTTGAAGGAGGATAACATTTGAAATGTAAATAAATAAAATAACCAATAAAAAATATACAAAAGTTGTTTTGTTTGTTTTCCTGGAGCAGGAGACTGAACCAGGGCCTTATGAAACAATTAATATATTAAAAAAATTAATGAGTATTGACCTAATAGTGCCTGGTAATGTGATTTGTGATCCAAACCAATAAATTTTTATGTATCTTCACAAAAGAATGATTGGTAAATCCTATGGTGATAGTATTCTTAAATTTTTGTGGAAACCCTAGATACTATTTCCCATAGAAGAGACACAATTTTACATTATTGTTAACTGTAGTGAAAAAAAGCATACCAAACAAACTTGACAGTCACAATCAATTAACTAGTCACAGGATACATTAAAAACTATGCGGGGTCTTTATATACTGCTCTTAAAATATCTAAGAATTTAATTAGTAAAACAGTAACACAGCATTAAAATAAAGCGATACTTAAAAATAAATGAATAAGCGGAGTAAAGGACCTATGGATGTAAAACCATAAGAGATACTCTAATTTTAGAAGAAGTAGATACAAAACATACATGGTCAAAATGTAACTATTTTACTTTGGTAATAGTAAGCTATCTATTTCAACAAACTTACCATATTCTAGGTTTATAAATGAGAGAATTTAACAGTATTGCAATATCCTTACTACACAAGGTAATCTATGGCTTCATTGTAATCACTATCAAAAAATTCAGTAACTTTCTAAAGACATAGGGAAACAAACATTATTATGAACAGAAAATGCCCCCAAAACTAAGGAAACCATGAGAAAAACAGCAAGCATGAGACATCACATATTCTGACTTAAAAATATATTATAAATCAGTAGCAAATAAAACCGTGTGGTATCCTGAAAACAGACAACATCTACACTAATAGAAGAAAAAGAAAGCCCAGCAGGAGAGCCGTGCTGGCAGAATAAGCTGATAGTCACAAAGAGTGACAAAGATCCCAGGAACAAAAGCCACTTCAGTCAACAGAACTGGAAAGAAGTGATTATCCACATGTGAAACTAGACCCTCCCTTTAAGTAATACATAAAATGTAAACTCTAAATAGATTCAGGGCAACAATGCCAGGCCCCAAACTATAAATATATATGAAGAAAATGCATGGGAATGTCTTTAAATATTGGCCTTGGCAACATTCTATTAGTTGTAGAATCAAAGTCCTTATTAGGAAAGACAAAATAGTCAAGTGAGTCGACATTAAACTAAAGAAGTCTATGCACAGTAAATAATGAAACCATTGAAAGAAAGGATAAGAAGGTGCACAGATCATGTGCCAAGGAAGGTAAACATATAAGAACATACTGTAAGACCATGATGAAGCCAACGACATGAGAAGTGAGTAATCTGATTACATCATGAACAAAATTCCAATAAGTATCTAAGTATTTGCAGAGATGGGCATCATAGCCAGGGAAATTCAAAACCAGAGTGAGGTATCTTCTCCCATCTTATAGGCTGGCCACTAACAAAAGTATATAAACTGTTAATGGAGGTATGGAAACATTAAAACCAATGCTTGGAAATAAAACAACTTACAGAGGAGACTGTGTGGATACAACACGAGATGGAACACAACACAACTGTATTTCTTCTATTATTTAATATGTGTCATTTGTTGTTTATTAATTGACTTTTTTATAGTTTTATTACATAGGTTTTTTTTTTTATAAAATAATCTGCTATTTTTATGTGTATTTGTACAGTGTTTATTAAAATGTCCCAAATAAATCTACTTATTAAAATATTTATTTCTTAAATGACTTAGTATGTTACAATTTTATCTGTAATTTGAAGAAAACAATTTAGAATACTCTTAAGAGTTTAGTATGACTCTATGAACTCTAAAATATACTTAGACAAATGCATAAACATTGCAAATACATGAGGGAAAGACTTAGATGTTGCTGATTATTGATGAATTCTCATGAAGCCAATTTTAACACACAAACAAAATTTGTGCCATAAAATGAAATCATACCATAATTTGGAGAGTAAATATAGACTCCATTTTGTAAAACAGTTAACCCTGAATGAAACATTCTATGTATTTATACAACTATTAAATTTTTAAAATTTGTGAATTTAAAATTTTTAAAATGGTTTTGTTTTCAAAAAAATATGCTTTAAACGCTGCTATAGGTTAAGTCAAAAGTCACAGTTACAAGATTCATTTATTTTAATCTGTGTGTGTCTAAATAATTGCCATAGGCATACAGGCATTCAGAAAGACAAGAAGAGGGCATTAAATATCATGGAGCAGGAAGCATAGCACTGTGAGCTTCCTGATATGGGCCAGGAACAAAATATGGGTCCTTTTCTAGAAAAATAAATAAATGAATTAAAAGCACTCAACTACTGACTGAACCTACTCTTTAGCCTACAACCCAAAGTTTTCATATATATACCTACATCTCTTAGCTCCAGTTTAGGAATTATGAAAATTAAGTTGACTTTCATATATAGAGATTTTTTTTTAAATCTTAATTTCATTAAATGGACTGACAATCATCACATTCCATTGTTGGAGCTCCATCCCACATGCAGACTTCCAAAGCCAGACAGTACTGCAAATGCCAAGAAGTGCTTGCTGACAGGCGCTTGATATGGCTGTCTCCTGAGGGACTCTGCCAGATCCTGACCAATACAGATGCAGATGCTCACAGCCAACCATCAGACTGAGCACAGGGACCACAATGGAGGAGTTAGGGGAAGGACTGAAGGAGCTGAAGGGGCCTTATCTGGCATCAATGGGAGGAAGACTCGGTCCTGTGAAGGCTTGATGCCCCAGTGTAAAGGGAGGTGAGGGCAATGAAGTGGGATTGGGTAGGTGAGTAGGGGAACACCCTCATAAAAGCAGGGTAAGGGAGTTTGCTGAGGGGAAACCCGGAAAAGGGATAACATTTGAAATGTAAATAAATAAAACATCCAATTAAAAAATAAAATTTATTTTATTACTTTTATTTTTTTTTTACAGTCCTGTCCTTAGCCCTCCATCCCGGTCCACCCGCTCACAGTTCCTCATCACATTCTTCTTTGCCCTCTGTCTCCAAGAGGATGTTCCTCCTGTCCCTTGTGAGGTCTCCTAACTCCCTGGGTCCTCAAGTCTTTGGAGGATGGATGCATCTTGTCTCACTGAGGCCAGACCAAGCAGTCCTCTACTGTACATGTGTCAGTGGCCTTGGACCAGCTAGTGTATGTTGCCTGGCTGGTGGCTCAGTGTCTGAGAGATTTCAGGGGTCTGGGTTACTTGAGACTGCTGGTTTTCCTATGGGGTTGCCCTCCACTTTCAGTTTTTATTACCAAAATTTCTGTATTGCTCTAAAGAATTGTCTTTGAATATTTATTAATTTTTACATGTTCTTGAAATGTTAGCTTTAGTTAATTGTAAAACAATATAATATGTTCTTGGAGGGGGATGGTGGGCAAATACATTGCTGTTTCTAGGCAGTAAAGTAATAAAGTCTTGCTTCTAGCACAGGGATTCTTTCAAAACCCATGCCATTACAGAGAATCACACTCTGGATTTAACAATAACAACAAAAAGGAAGAATTTGACTTATGACATGAGTTATTACTTTGAATTTATATTTAGGAATTTCAAATGTGTCCATGTTTTCCAACTCGGTTGCCCTTAAATATTTTCTGTGACTATTTTTTTCTTCTGACTTGTATTTCATTTCACACATGAAAAAGATTAATACAATGTTTCACACCATTCTTTTGTATGTTAGCTTTTCTACTTTTGTTTCTTTTATTAAAAGAGTCTCTAAAAAAAAAACAAATCATTTAAAAATGCACAGCTTTGGAGAGATCCAGGTGAGAAATTCCTGGCTGTCAGTCTGCTTTTGCCCAGAAATGAAAATCATCGTCACTGACTCAGAAAGCAATTTCTGCTGTCCCACAGATACCGAGATATGAAATTTAATCTGTACACTGTTGTTTTATCCCACTTGCAGAGATCAGAGATAGTTTGTATGAATTGTGGACGCTTGTATGAATTGTGGACGTTTTATTTATCAATTTAAGAATCAAGATTTTTAAGTAAAAATTCAATTCATTAGCAATTATGAAAAACCATGGTATGTCTCAGAGGGTATTACAGGGCAAAGCTAACAAAAATTGAACACTAATTTAAACACACTTGAAATTATCCTTCAGAAAAATGAAATAGAAGTAACAAACCTTCTTTTCTCTCCACAAAGGAGATTTAATACTCTTGAAACTGTCAAAATCAACACTATAGCGGTTTTTGCTGTTTTTGTTGTTGTTGTTGTTATCTGTAACCCAGGAAACCACCTGTTAGGGTGGTAGCCCCTTTGTTTTCTGTCACCCTACTCTTTTCAGTTCTAACCTCCACAGATGTGTAAGTTTTAAGAACAGAATTAGTTTGGAGATACAAAAAGTGTTAAAAAGAAAAAAAAATAGGTGCTTACCTCCAATTCTGCTTCTGTGATTTTAACTATAAGATTTTAATCATAAGTTTTAACTATAAGATTCTGCATATAAAGAAGATCATAGCTGCATATTTATCTGTGTCTGCATTGTTAAACTTAATGTAACCTACTTTCATAAGTATCAAAATTCATTCCTTTTTTTTTTTAAGGTCACAGTTACCAAAGTCTATTGGATAGATAACCTGAGAACTTAATGAATATAAAATTTCATTTAGAAAATATAGGCTTAGGATCTAACGCATATCATGGTACATATATCAAATGATATACTGTATACACATTATATATAAGTTATATACATAAATAATATATAATATATATAATTTATAAATATAAATAATATATACAATTAAAACTGTTGAGGACATTTTAAATGTTCTCACTACATACAAAATGAATCATTATTTATTGTTATAAAGCAGTAAATCAAACTATTCTGTTCCAGAATTTATAATATAGAACAGGCTGGTCGCAAATTGACAAAGTGAGCGCTCCTACGTCCTGAGTACTGGAATTAACAGTGTGCACCGTAACTCCAGATCTCTCCTAGGTATATTTAAATACTACAGTCTTATTTTTAACTAAGAGAAAGTGAATTTGTAGAATATAGGAGAGTAATATGCCCATCTACTTTTTAAAAGCCTTTACAGCACACAAACACTGTTAAGAATAAATAAGGCCAACACAAATTCTATTTAACTGTTGATGAGAATGAACTTCTGAAATCATTTTAATTATAACTGAGCAATAATTAATAAACTAAAAATACACATCAACTTTTAAAAATGGCTTTCCACAGACTTCTGTCTATTTACCATAGCACATAATGATCCTACAGATATAAACAAAAACAGACATGCTGAAGAAACAAAAGAGAAAAATTAAAATAAATGGAGCTACAAATATTCATTATAACCTGAAATAAATGAAAAGTGGGCTAATATAAAAACAAAGTTATAGGAATCTTTGACTATTATATCACATCTATGGTGATGAAAACGTCCAGTTTTTTGCTATTTTTAATTTAGAATATACTCATCACTAGTTAACGTGTATGCATGCATAAGAAGTGAAATACAATGTGTATGACTGTGATTAATACTCAAATGAAAGAGATGGCAAAAAATTGAATGTGGTCAGATGGTGTGGCTCTTTGTGTCTCTGGTGTTAGTTCAGCACTTGAGAAGATTAGGCAGAGGGTAACTATGAGTTCAAAACCAGAGTGGGCTAAGGAGTGAGACCTTATCTCCAGAAATCAACAACAAAATAAAACACAAAATAAAAATAATGTGAATGTAAGTTGTGTAGAGTCCTTGATTCATTCCAAAATATTTTCAGTAGAAGACACAAAAACTATTTACCTTTACCAAAACAGGCTGAATGATATATTAATCTTCATGCTTTTTCTAAAGTTTTATTTCTGTTAGAAATAATTTATAATTCTTTTAGAATTCAGAAAATACTATCCAAATATTGTTGAAGTAGCTATTCTTATTAGCAAACACTCCCTCTGTCCGTAGGAGAGATACCATTTTATGTCCATTACCCATCACTGTGCTGTAAGGCTTACTTTGGCAAAAGGAATATGGGCAGATGTGACAATGTCCTGATTTTGATGTAAGCCTATGAGGTATGGCAAGTATGTACACTTTATTCGACAGATTCTCATGAAAGCTTCACATCTCAGATGTATGCTTCAAGCATGTCCTAAAACCTGACACCCAGGGAAAGACCTATAGTACACATTAAACCTCAAAAAGTCAGCATCTAACTTACAGTTCCTAACATAAAATGTGATGAAGAAATAAATCTACAATTATATGAGGCACTCAAAGGCAGAAATGGTTAGAGTACATTTCAATAAATCTATCAGAGTCCAATGCATTTTATTATGTATTGCTTTACTGAAAATATAAAACTGCTCAAAGAAGAAAAACTGACCTTGGATTATACTAGTACTTTGGTATCTTTTTGTTGTTGTTGTTGTGTTGTTACTGTTCTTGTTTTAATTTTGAGAAGAGACAATTTAGGATACTTTCAATCAGTCAAATCCCTCCAGACTCTCTCATACAGTCTGGGATCTACATATTACTTGTAAAGAAATCACTTCGAAAATATAGGATTTTTTCCAAAGACATGAAAAGATTTTCTTTTTAGTTTAAATTTCAATTTTTTTCTTTACCTACATTACATGCTATCTACCTCTGCTCTTCCCCATATCCACTTTTCCTGTTTCCCTTCAAAAAAGAAAAAAATAGGTTAGCTCTCCCAGCGTTATTAACAGTATATGGCATAACAGATTTTAGTAAGAATAGGCAAAAATCCTCATATCAGGGCAGGACAAGGTGACACAGTAGGAGGTAAAGTGTCCCAAGCACAGACCAAAAAATCAGATGTACCTCCTCTCCCACTCTTAGTGGTATCCACACAAACTCCAATTATACAATTATAACATATATGTAGAGGGCCTTGTTTAGTAACATACAGCATTCCTGATTGTTGCTTCACTCTCTGGGAGCCTCTATGAGCCCTGCTTAGTTGATTCTGTGGTCCAGTCCAGGACCCTTCTGGCTCCTAGAATCCTCTCTACCTTTCTTTTTGGTTCCCTTGGCTTTGGGTACTGTTTGACTATGGGACTCTGGATCGGCTCCTATAACTTTCTGGACAATATCTCTCTGATGATAATTGGGCTAGTCACTAATCTACTGAGTATAGGAGAATATCATTAGATATCATTAGGAATCATTTCATTGATCTTTTTTCACTGTCATATTTGGTTCTATTCTGGGTCTCTGGGGGCAGACCAGTTTCTAAGTCCTGGCCATCAACTCAGTGCTAGACATGGGCTGAGCCGCAAGTTGGACCAGTTATGGGTTGTCTACTCCCACAAGTTCTTCCCCAGCACATCCTCCAGGTAGAACATATTGTAGGTTGAAGCTTTGTGGCTGAATTGATATTCCAGTTCCAATGTTACTATCCTTGCCTGTTAAAGAAAATGGCTAGTTCAGACTCCATATCCCCCATTTCACTAGGGTCAATCTCATAGATTCCAAGAAGTTTCCCTTCTACTTGTTTTCAACATAAGCATGTGTACCCAAAACTCCAGTAGTCTCTCTCAGTATTCTCTCCCTCTAACTACTCTCACATTTAAACTCTCTTGTTGCCAACCCCACTTCCCTAGTCCACCTGAAAAATCTATTACATTTTTCTATCCCGGGGAGATCTATGTGTTATCCCTTGAGAATACTTTTTGTTACTTGGCCTTTTTGAGTCTGTGGATTGCATCATTGTTATCCTTTACTTAACTGCTAATGTCTACTTATAAGTGATTACATGCCATGTTTGCCTTTCTGCATCTAGGTTACCTCACCCAGGCTGATTTCTTTCTAGTTCCACCCATTTGTCTGCAAATTTCATGGTGTCAGTTTTAAAAATAGCTGAGGAATATTCCATTTTTTAAATGTACCATTTTTCTTTATCTATTCTTTGGTGGATGGACAACTAGGTTGTTTCCAGTATCTGGCAATTGTGAATAAATCAGCTATGAATATGGTTGACCAAGTGGCTTGTAGTAAGATGAATATATGCCCAAGAGTGGTATTTTCATAGCATCAAGGGCCTTCATAAAGAAATTAGAGAGATCTCATATTAGCAATTTAAAAGTATACCTTAAAACTCTAAAGCAAAAAGAAGCAAGCACATCCAGGAGGAGTAGACAGCTGGAAATTGTCAAACTCAGACTGAAATCAATAAATTAGAAACAAGAGAACAATTCATAGAATTAACAAAACTAAGAGCTGGTTCTTGGAGAAAATCAACAAGATAGATAATACTTTAGCCAAACTAATTAAAAGCTAGGGAGTCACTACATTGTCCATTTTACCACATTCAATTGCTTCAAACATCCCATAGCTTCCATTGGGAGTTGAATAATAAATTCCAATTCACCATAAAAGCAACTACAAAATCACACTTCAAAGTTTATGAATATAGGCAGGACGGCAAATTCAGATTGTTTCTGTAATCACTGAACCTGGCACCTAGCTTTGAAAATGGACACAAAAGGGAATTGAATTTTGCTTAAAAGAGGAAATAACTGTAATTGACACATATTAAATATTCACAGCTTCTAAAATTGATGTCATTTTCAGCAGCTACCCAAGAGATAAGAAACTAGAGAAAGGCGTTTGCAGGAGATAGAGAGGTGGCTCATTGGTTAAGACTGTACTTCTCTTTCAGAGAACAATGTTATATCTAGCATGGACAATGCCCATATCACAATCACTTGTAACACCACTTCTATAGGACTGACCACCTTCTTCTGGTGGATACAGGCATTTGTGTTCACACAGGAACACACACACACACTCCACATAAATATAAATAAAATAAATGCTTTAAGAGTGACTTTAATGTAACATCAAAGTGAAATAAAAGACAATGATACATGGAGCTTAATACTTCCATGAGGTTTATATGCAAAGAAAGTATATTAGCTATGACACAAGCATCCCATAGCAAGCAGAATATCAGGAAATCACATTGAAATAAACTGAAATCCTATTTGGAAATTGCACAAGTTTTCAAATACAGTTCTATGTCAGAAGCACATTTAAATACCAGAAAGTGATGTGTAATTTTTAAGGCTATAATCTTACAGCATGTGTCCTTTTAGTAGCAATCAAGTGTTCATGGAAATTTAGGGAAAGATACTTTTAAACATTCATACAGCACACCATGTTTCATTTGATTACACAATTCCATTCAAACAACTTGCTTTAAAAACATTAATTTATATTTCAGTTACTATGTTATATTGAATAAACAGCTAATAATTTTCTAGCATTATTGAGGCTTAGTTTGTTGACTAAGAATTTTTAAAACAATTGTAAACAAGATTTTTCCTTGATTTTTTTCTGTTTTTCATTTACATATAGGGAGGCTACTGATTTTTCTGTGTTAATTTTATATGCTTCTATTATGCTGAATGTTTATTAGCTGTAAGATCTTTCTGAGGAGTCATTACTTTGACTCTTTTCTGTTTTAGATGTATCCACTTTATCCTTTTCAGTCATTATTTTGTTCAAACAAAGACTTCAAGGATATTGAATAGCACTCTGTTCCCTTAAGGTACAGAGATATTCATTTGAAAGTAAGAAGAAAGTTTATAAAAAGCCAAGTTGGTGGATAACATAGAGGAAATGGTGTTTACTGGACTCAGTCAGGCATTTGTACATATGAACTCAGAATAATTACAACAACATGAATAGAACATAGATGGATATTTGGTTTTGTCTAATGGCATGACCCTGGTATGTTAACCACACACCAGATTGGGTATCATTCTCTATTATCAAGAATAGGAATGCAACAGAATTTGAATTCATTGAGGAAGAAGATGACAATGCAGATGAAGATGGAAACAGCAACAAAGAAGAATAGGAGGAGAAGGAGGAGGAGGATGGGCATGTGGAAGAAGACGAGAAGGAAAAAGAAGGATGCTGCAATTGGGTGGTGAGAAGGTGAGGATGGAGAAGGTGAATCTGACAGAATTGGGGTAGTTGGATTTGTGGTTGAATTCATTATATGAAATTGTCAAAGAATTATAAAAACATTCATTCAAAATGTGTCTAGAAACCCTCTTCAAGTTGAGATTTGTCAGCTCCACTATAAACAAATAAAACCAAGCTTTCCTGAGTAGGCATTTGCTATCTAATTAACATATTGTGAAACATCTTCAAAATAGACCACATGAATACAAAAGGGATGATTATTGGCTGGATGTGACAAAAATAAGACTATCCCACATAAAATGTCAGAAAGCCTCAATAATTTTGCTCTTAACATGTAAAATCTTTTATGTTTACTGCTTGTATTAATAAGGATATTATTAAACATATCATAGCCTTAATTAATATAACATTATGGCAATTTCCAGAATGGTTTCATCATTGAAAAAGAGAAAGGAAAATCAATCAGTGTTAATCATTCAGATCTCGAATAACAGAGATGATATCAACATAAAATCGGGAAGTATGTGAAATGACAGCTGTTGTTTCTCCCAATTAAATAACCACTAATCAATAGCTTAAGGCTACTTCAATAGAAAGTAGTCAATTGTGACTCAAACAATAATGGAAATTATCAGGCTGGAACATTTATTTTACATTTCCTGGAATATACTTTGCAATTCTTTTCATCTTACTGGTATCTGTTTCTATAGAAGAGTATCATGGGACAGAGGGCAATAACTAACAAATATTTCACATCTCAAAGACTTGTAGGATGCCAATGTGTTTGCTGTCTTCTCATCTTATGGTGAAATGAAGGTAGAAACATTCAGTAGGGTCAATTTTATAAGGAAATTAATTCCATTCATGTGAACTTTACCCTAAACCTGATTACCCTCAAATGACCTGCCTCTTATATACTTTTATTAAAAGTTACAATTTCAATATAAAGAAGGGTGTGGGAGGCACAAAACTGCTACAATCTTGGTTTGCTTTCTTTAATTTTTAAATTAAACTATAACTTCTAAAGATACATATATGCATTTCCTTGTAGTTATTTTTACCTAGTTTTGAAGATTAATATTGTCAACTTTACCAAGTTTAGAATCACAATGGAAACAAAACTCTGGTCATATTTGTGAGGGTTTTTCTAGGTTATGTAAGTTTTGGTTGGGATATCAAACCCAAACAGAGCTAGTACTATGCACTGGCATGCCAGACTAAATAAAAGGAAGAAAGCAAGAGAACACTGTCCTTTTTTTTTCTTTCTAACTACTTGACTGTGGATGTCATATGACCAGCAGCTGCATGCTCTTGCTTCAATTTCAAATGCACTATAACAGCCCTTGTACTCAGACTGTGATCTAAAATAAATCCTACCTTTCTTATGTTGTTTTTGACACGTATTTTATCAGAGAAAGGAGAAAATTAAATAGCATGACCTCATGAAATTTTATTCCCTGTGTTCTAACTGCATCCATTTTTCTACTTTTTTTTCAGGAAGATTAAGATTATTACATTGTATTAACATATCTAACATCTCCTTAATTCCCCCTTTTATTTAAGCTTTTTTTTTTATTGGATATTTTATTTATTTACATTTCAAATGATATCCTCTTTCCCAGTTTCCCCTCCAGAAACTCCTATCCCATCCCTCCTCCCCCTGCTTCTATGAGGGTGCTCCTTCCCCACCCACTCCTACCTCACTGCCCTGGCATTCCCCTACACTGGGGCATCGAGCCTTCACAGGACCAAGGGCCTCTCCTCCCATTGATGCCAGATAAAGCCATCCTCTGCTACATATGCGGCTGGAGCCATGGGTCCCTACAAGTGTACTCTTTGGTTGGTGGTTTAATAAGTATGCAAGGGAGCAACTGATGCATTCTCCAAGTAAAATGTAGTGACAGCAGGTAGAAGTGTTCACAGTCACAAAGGAAACAAGCTCAAAATGAGAACATTTTTCGTGAACATTTTATGAGAGAGGCCTTGAAGTAAATACAACTTATAACCAGATACAGTTAATGTTGGTGAGTAATAACAGGAGTTTCTAAATATAAGTAGACAAAAGGATGTCAGAAGTGAAACACTGGAACCATTAAATGATTATTGAGAACAGTTAGTAAATTATGGAATCATTTTCTGTTGGGCAAGCTGTGAATACAACCTCACTCTATATGTCCTTAATTTTTGACTATTTTCCTGAGCTAATAAATTTGTTTATGTAAGTTTACTATGATTAATATTCTGAGATACTTAGAAAACATTTAAATTCCAATATAGAATGCTTCATGGGTGATGGATGGAACTCTAAGCAGGAACCCTTTCTGTTTCTATTTCTCAGCCTCTTTATTCTATTTGCTTTTGTGTGGATAGTGTAGCAAGGAATTAATTTTGGTATCATAAAACTACCAGACCTAACATCTATAATTATGTGTGCTTAATGAACATGCATATATTCTTTACAGAAATGCTTTTAAAATCATGTAAGTTTACTCTCTAATGGTCTAAAAATAGTGTTTCTCAACCTGTGGGTTGCCAGCCCTTTAAAAGTCAAATACCAATCCCAAAGTGGTCTCCTAAGACCATCAGAAGACACAGATATTTACGTTATGATTCATAACAGTGGAAAAATTACAGTTATTAGGTAGCCTCAAAATTAATTTTATGGTTGGGATTACCAAAACATGATATACTATATTGAAGATTTGCATCATTAGGAAGGTTGAGAAACTGCACTGAGAGTCTCCTCTTAGATCTCAAGGCAAGGTTCCTGTCATATGTTCAACCCTGTAGAGTCATAAGATAACCACTGATAATATGATGAGCTTGCCAGCCTAAGCTTAAATTAATTATAACAAGTGAACTTATATTAAGAGATTAAAACAGAGAACACATCACGACACAGATACAGTACTTTCCTAAACTAACTGAAGTAATTGAAATTCCAAAGGAAAAGATCTTGCCTTTAGTATTTATTTTAGCAAGAATTATTTAGATTTTTATTGCCACAGAGGTTCATTGTTATTATTTCTAAGTGAACTTTATGGCAGGGGATCATGAAAACACAAGGAACTGTATTAAAGGCTCATGATGTTAAGAAGGTTGAGAACCACTGATCTAGGATGATCCTGGACTATTTCATACATGTTAAAATATGAACTAATTCACCTACATAAGTAATATAAAATATTTGATAAAATAGATTCAATTAATTGAGAATGAAATTATTGTCACCATAGCCAAGATTGGATTAAAAGGACAAAGGAGCATAAAAGTATGAAGTACTTAATAGAAGCACATAGACTGAAAAGTCTTAACTAATATACAGTGTGAGGACCAGTGGATAATGTTGATTCTTGTGACATAAAGATATTATATCATTTTTGTCACAAAAGCTACATGAGTGATAATTAATATTTAAGCTACATGGCTATTGTATCTGTTTATATTTTATTTTTTATATGCACATATATATTTATTTTTTACACATATTTATTTTTCATTGATTTATTTCATGAGTTTGCCACAGTGAATATGTACCGGTCAGTAGACAACTTGTTGACGTCAAATCTCACCTTCCTGTATGTTTCTTAAAACTCCATAGTGTTTCTCTCAAAGTTCCATAATACAATAAGTATTTTTTTAAATATATGGAGTAGAAGGTTGATACAAATTTTCTTAAATGTAAGACTAGCTTTTAAAGTAGTTTTAAGTTGATTCAGTTTTCCACAGTATGCTTTGATCTTATATACCCCTTTCTCAACCCTTCCTAGATCTAATACCCCTTATCTACTTTATTCAACTTTGTATTGTTCTGTAAATGTACCTGAAGCAATTGTCATCTCAGAGGCTTACTGCTGAATAAGCTCATCCTTTCTAGTTCTTTCTGAACTCCAGCTAGATGGTTCAACTACATTATTCTGGCCTAAACCCCTCTCCAAGCAGACAGATTCAAACGTGCTTTTCTTGGCTTCTGACTTAATTGCTCTCCCTGACCTCAAAGTAATTTTTGCAATATGTTTTAATCTTCTGGCGCCTTTTCATTCTCTAGTTCATTCTAACTTCACTGTGTCTAGCTTGTCCTCTGTACATCCAGTCTCTGTAAAACTGCCCTAATAGGAAACTCTCCCATTCTCTTGAGAGTTAGACATATCCTATTTCAGCCTCATTCTGATTCTTCATTTTGCCTGCCCTCCATTGGATTTCACTTTCAAACATGGTTGTTCTTCTATAAACCAAAACTACCTTCACAAGAATATTGGGACTGAATATTGTCCCAATACTCTTGGATATTGGAGACAATGGAGAATGCCCAACTTACTGGGGCCAACTCTCTTAAAAAACATTTTCACTTTCCCAACTGTTAACAATTGCCAATAGCTCTCCACATATCAAGGTAGGATTGCCTTTTCCACTTCCCCTTCACATCGTGGGATCTGACTTTCAAGTTCACAGGTTTAGTGCATGCTACTACAACAGCTATGTTCAGCACCCCAACTGTGTACAGAATATGATGTTTGGTTTTAGTCATCTGTAGTCATGGCTTCTGACTCTTACAACCAGTTTATTTCCTCTCTACAATGATCCCTGAGACTTGAGTGCATTGTGAACTCTCCTACAAAAATTTGAACAGTTATTTCCTTCTAGAATGTATCTGTGTTTCTTATCCATAGATATATGTCCATTTCAAATTTTTTCATCTTGATTGACAATTCATGTATGCGTGTTTGACCAACTCTTCCAATGTGCTCCATACTATTCCATTCCTTCCTATCTGCTCCTGGAGAGCGAATGGCTTGGAAGCATGTTAGTAAGTCTTTGTGTTTGGGAACTTTGCCATTGCTTCAAATTCCTTGTTGACACCAAAATCCTAATTTTCATCTCATCTGACCACCGTAACTCAGTTAAAGAACCCTATTATTCAAAAATGTATTTCATTTTTCTTATTCCTCTTTGTGTCTCAGTTTCTCTATATCTAGTTGGCATTAGTCCAAGGATGTATTCTCTGTTTCTGTCTGCAGCCGATGATCACTCCATCCCCACACAGACTGCCACTTGAGTACGTTTCTCAAACATTGATATTACGCATACTTCTGTGCACACAGCATTCATGCTTTGTCTTGAGCACCTTAAGTATAGCTTTCAAAGCCATTCTCTGTCTAAGTCTACACATCAATTTCTATCACTTTTATCTAGACAATGTTGGTTAAAATATTCCATTTACCATATTGTCATTTTGGACTCAGCATCTTTGCTAAATTCCTCATCTCATTCGTTTTATATCTGTTCCATGTATCACTATATCACTTCATCAAATATTAGATTTAAAAAAGGAAAACAAAGTTAATATTTTCCTTCAGCAATTATGCTTCTACTCTGAGCAACAACAAGAAAAGGGTTTGTTACACCTATTCTAAATCTTTAAAATTCTACATTATGCCTAATACATTCATCAAGTAAAAAGAAACTACTCTTGAACAGTTGTGACCACCATGAGCTCCTAGGGACTAAACCACCACCAAAAGAGTATACATGGAGGGAGCCAGGACTCCAGATACATATGTAGCAGAGGATGACCTTATCTGACATTAATGGAAAGGGAGGGAGGTTTGATGCCCAAGAGTAGAAGGATACTAGAGTGATAAGGCAGGAATGTGGGAGTGGGTGGAGGAGCACCCTCATAGAGGCAAAGGGGAGTGGGGAAGGAGGATGGGATGGGGTTTAGTGGAGGGGTAACTGGAAAAGGGGATATCAGGTGAAATGAAAACAAATAAAATGATTATTTAAAGGAGAGTAAGAAAGGGATGGGGAGGGGGAATACAAAATTCTATAGCTGCAATGGCAATAAAGTATTTCTACTCTGATGTGGTGCTGGGAGTATTAAATCCTGAGGCCAATGTTAGTACTCTTCCTGTATTAACATAAATTCTTAGGTCTATTTGGTTTGTTGATTGTAATTTAGAAATATTAATATTGTATTAAATTTATTCTGATTACTAAAAAAGAAAAGAAATCCTGCTTTAATTATTCATAATGACCTGGCTCTGTGATTCAGCACAAAAGGCGAAATCCAAGAGGCAAATTGTGAATTTAGTGAACTAAAGATATTTTGGAATACATATAAATTTGGGTTTCTTTCTTATTTGTCTTTTTGCGTCATTTCTGCTACTATTTAGTTTTCTTGAAAATATACAAACTGAACCACCTTACAAGCCTAGAATAGTACATACGACTTAGAACAGTAACAGCCATCTCAGCTTGAAGAATACTACATTTTCTACTCCATTATTAATGGATACAGAATGTATACCTAAACTTTCCCTTGTTCTTCCATGCTAAGAATATCTTTAAACTTACTGAATTTTCTAATGCTACTTGAGTTGTACCTGGTTCACTCCCTTCCTTAGAAACTATATTTTTCCCCATTTCATATTGTTAAGAATGATGTCAAAATTGGCTAGCTCCCTGTTTTCAGGTCCTCCCTAAAGCATACTTCCCCTTTCTTTTTCACAAATAAAGATGTTTTAATTTTATATTGTCAAAAACCTTCGTAGCCTACTTTGCTTCTCTAAACAGGGATATTGATCCATATCTTTCTTTAATATATTCTGAACTAGAACACAACAATTCCAGTTGTACTTTTCTGACGTATCTTATCTTATTCAGCCACTAAAAATACCTTTGTAAAGAAATAAAGGAAATTAATATTGCTTCATTCAATGTTTCCATCTTTTATGATCACCTAATGATTATTTAATGACTGTTTTTATTTATAACAACAGTTAATTTACATACACTCTAATTTTCCAAGCCAATAGGTTTAACAGCATGCTTTATATATTCTGACATATTTTTCAAATATTTTGCATATATCAATATTATACTCACCTATAGCTATTCTAATTATTCAAATTCTCCTAATACTTTGAAGATGTTTGATTAACAAGCTATTTTAGTGTAGCATAAACTAATACATGGTGGATGATTTCTCCTGAGAAGTCCATGAGTTAGAAACTCATGATTTTTGTGTATTTCCTGTTGACTAGCTTCTGACGCATTGTGCTGGTGTATATAGGAGTATAAAATTTTTATGTTAAATAAATAAGAGACCAAATCAGCCTTTTATTTTTCAGATACCTCTCTTGGAACTTTTTTGAAAAATTTTAATTGGGGCACTAGTAGAATTCAGTATAGCAAGAAGAGTGATGTTATATATAGATGTATTTTCTTGAAAAATGACACTGCACAACCATAAAGGATCATACAAATGTTAGTGTTGGAAAGGTAAAACTTAAATAACTTGGTGAAATTTGGCAGTATCTCAGAAAATTAGGAATAGTTCTATCTCAAGGCCCAGCTATACCACTCCTGAGTAGATACCTCCAAGTGCTACACCTTTACCCAATAGTACTTGCTTCACTATGTTCATAGCAGCATTATTCGTAATAGGCAGAAAATGTTCTGCAACCAAAGAATGGATGATGAAATTGTGTATAATTTACACAATGGAGTACTGCTAGGCTATTAAAAACAAGGACATCACAAATTTTGTAGGCTTATGGATAGAACTAGATAACATTATCATGAGTGAAGTAACCCAGACCCAAAAAGTACATGCATGGTATATACTCCCTTTTTAGTGAATATTATCAATAAAGTACAGGATACAAGCTACATTCTACAGATCCGAAAAAGACATATAAGCAGGAAGATCCAATAGAGGATGCTTGAATATAACTCAGAAGGAAAAATAAAATAGTCGTCAGGGGTGAATGGAGGGAGGAAACTGGGTGGTAGAAAACTGGAGAGAGGAATGAGGGGAACAGATGTAGGGAGAGCTAGGGACAGAGAGCCTGGAGAGTGAAGGGAAATTGGTGACAGATGGAGGAATTTGTGGAGTCACCTCTAGGATGTGCCAGAGACCTGGCATGGGAGAGGCTTCAGGGAGTCTATGAGCATGATTCTAGCAGAGACTCCTGGCAGCGAGGAATATGGAGCCTGTTTGGGAGTCCTCTCCTAGTCTCAGGCAGGACTCCCAAAAGGAGGATAAGGACACCAACCCACCCATTAAAACCTTCAACTCAAATTTTTCCTACCTACAAGAACTACAGGGACAAAGATGGAGCAGAGTCTGAGGGAATGGCTAACAAATGACTGGTCCAACTTGAGACCTATTCCATGGACAAGAACTAATCCCTGACACTATTAACATCGTTCTGCTTTGCTTGCTAACATGAGCCTAGCATAAATATCCCCCAGAGAGGCTTCATCCAACAGATCATCAAATCAGATGCAGAGACCAACATCCAAACATTGTATGGAGCTCAGGTTGTCTTGAGGTTGGGGCCGTGGATTGAGGGAATAAAGACTCCACACAAAATCCAACAGTGTGAACTAACCTGGATTCTTGGGGGCTCCCAGAGACTGAACGACTAACCAAAGAGCATACATAGGCTTGACCTAGGACCCCTGCACATAAGTAATAGATATTCAGCTTGGTCTTCATGTGGGTCTGCCGATAATTAGAGAGGAGGCTCTCTCTGACTGTGTTGCATGACTGTGGATCCTGTTCCCCCAAACTGGGCTACCAAAGTGGGAGAGGATGTATCTAATCATGCAGTGACTTGATGCGCCATTGTTCTTTAGTCTCTAACGGGGAGTCCTCCCCAATTATCAGAAGGAAGAGGATAGGAGAAGGGGACCACATGAGGGTGGATTGGGAGGAGTGGGGTGCTGCTATCGGGCTGTAACGTGAATGAATATATTAATTTTTAAAACAAGAAAAAATGTGCCTTTTGAGTTATCTTATTTGCCTGAGTAATAAATCGTTATATAAAACAAACTCTATGAGTAGCTACCCTGATCAGAACAGATTTAATTATAACTCTACAGAATAAAAATAGTTGCATTGTTTTATTTTCAATTACCATATTACATTTATCTAAACACACAAATAAGTATAAAAGAATTTTTTACAGCAAAAAAACAACTCTAATGGAGGAAAGTTGAGTAACAAAAACATCATGTCGAATTTCCCCATTATTAAACTTACAACTCTGAGATTGTTGCCGGTATATCTGTGTCCTAGTGAAATCAAGTCATATTTACATATTTACATATTTACATATATGCTTCTCAGAAAAAAATGAATTCAAGATCTAATGTTTAATAACTCTCATTGTAAAAGAATATGGGTTGGGATATTCTATTAAGATCTCACATCTAAAATCTAGAGTGTCTTCTATCCAGAAGGTACAAGAGAAGCACTGCACTTGCAATATTGACTATTGAGAATATGCCTGAGGTTTTATAAGATAGCATTGTCTTATTTGCTTTATGTTTGATTATTGAGTCTTTAGAACATAAAAGAAGGTAAACAAAATATAGTTGCTTGACTGAAATAGCTTACCCCTCTTAAGCAAAAATAAATACCACATTTCTTATTACAGCAATTTACTGAGAAAAATGGTATTCCAATATAGCAACAAGTTACCATATTTTTGATAGATAAAAACTCTTAACTTTCAAATAGAATTTGAGATTATCTATAGAGCATAGAACTTCACTCTATTTAAAATTGTACCTTTCAAAATTAAAGCATCAAATAACATGTTTTGAGAAAATAATTTTGTTCACCAGTTTGTTTGTTTTTGTTTTAGTATGATAAATTAACAGGTAGCTTTTTCCAATAAATTGTCATATTTGAGACAATTTTAGACCTTTTAAAACATTTTTGTTTTTACTTTTTATGTATTTACATGTGTGAATGCCATGACACAACAGTGGGGATGAGGACACAACATGCAGGAGTTCATTCTGTCCTTCCACAGTGTTGGTCCAGGCACTGAAATCAAGTCAACACATTTGAGAGAAAGTACCCTTAATCTCTGAGCCATCTTGTTGACCTAAAAGTTATAAATATTATATAATATGATCTCTAAAGATAGCTTCCATAATCAAAATCCTACAATATTTGTATATATATGTGTTTGTGCATATGAAAAAACAAGTGGATCTGAAGGAACTCTTTTTTTAATTTTTTTTGATACTGATTTTTTTCATACAATATATAATCTGATTATGGTTTCTCCTCCCTCTATATCTCCCATTTTTCCCTCTTGCTGTCTCCTGTTAGAAAACAGGCATCTAAACACAAACCAAACAATTCAAAATTGGGAGGGAAAATTAAAAAAAAAAAAAAAAAAAAGGAAAAGAGCTCAGAAAAGGCACAGGGTACAAATATAGACAGAAACCTACTCATTTATACTTTCTGGAGTTCCATAAGAATATATGATGAGAAGACATAATATATATGCAAACACCTGAAGGGTAAAACATAAAATAAAATGGAAATAAAAAATACAAGAAACAAAAAAGTTAAAAATTTAAAAAATGATTAAAAAGTACAAGCTCTGACCTGAATTAATGCAAACCTCGAGTGATCTATCTTCTTTGGAAAATGCATCCTACTCTTAAGAGTAGTCTGTTTCCCCAGTGAGACTTCATTTGAGAAAGCTAAATTATCATTTGCAAGTTGTTATCAATTTGAGATAGCTTCTGGGTTAGTGTCTACCTCTTTTTTTTTTTCAGCATTAGGACAACCTCTGCCTCAGAACCATGCAAGCCATGTGATTTCAGCCTTTGTTTCTGTGAATTCATATACATTAGAGTCCTCTTGTGTTTAGAAACCCTTGTTTACTTAGTCCTCCATCACCTCTGACTCTTGTGATCTTTCTACCTCCACTTCTTCTGGGTTCCCTAAGTCCCTCCTGAGGGGAGAGATTTGATGGAGAAATCCCATTAAGATCTGAGGCTGTGTTCCAAGGTCTTTCATCCCTATGTATTGTCTGGCCCAGAGTGTTTGTGTTTATTCCCACCTGATACAGGAAGAAGCTTCTCTGGTAATGGCTGAGCAGGACATGAATATATGAGTATAGCAGAATGTCATAAGGAGCGAATTTATCACTATATTCCTTGGTCCGTAGGCTACCTAGTCTCAGGATCTTGGTCATTCAAGAACTATGGATATAAACAAATGAACGAACAAACACCACACTCTTTGCTTAAATGGAAAAACTCCCATGTCTTAAAAATAAAACTTTTTGTCAACTTTCCAGTCAAAATGCCTATGGGACTAGTGAAATTTGTTCAAGTATTAAGAACAAGTGGAAAGGAATAATTTAGAGGTCTGCAAGAGTCTGACATACTCAGAGGCAGATGCTCACAGCTAACCATTAAACTGATCATGGGGTTCCCAATGGAGAAGATAGAGTGAAGGCTGAAGGAGTTGAGAGGATTCGAGACACCATGAGGAAAGCAACAATCCCAACCAACCAAAGCCCCCAGGGTCTAAACCACTAGCCTGGGAGCACTTAGGGAGGGACCCATGGCTCCAGCTATATATGCAAGGGAGCTATATATAAGTGGGAGAGGAGATCCTTGGTCCCATGAAGGTTGGACATCGTGGGGGGGGGATATTCGAGGGTGGGAAGGTAAGGTACAGGGGAGGGTGGAAGGGGGTACACCAACGTGGAGGCAGGAGGAGCGGGGAAGGGATAGTGAGTTCCTGGGAGGGAGGGGGGAAAAGGGGTAAGGAGAGAACATCTGAAATGTAAAAAAAAATTTCCAATAAAAAATTTCCAATAAAAAAAAAGAAAATGTCAAAAATGATAAATAAAGGATGATTTTTTTTTTATAGATACAGAAAATTACATTTTTCAAGAGGGAAGAAGTGAAAGATCTTTCATTCCGTTGGATGGTTTGAATTTAAGTGTCTCCCATTGGCTTAGACACTGGAACACTTTATGCCCAGTTAGGAGTGTTGTTTTGAGAGGTTATCCGGAAGTTCAACCCTGCCGGAGGAAGTATGTCACTGGGGCAAAGTTCTTCCCTACAGTTCAGTTTGCCCTGTGCTTCAACTTGAAATTAAAGATGTTGAAGATACGGATCTCTCAACTTCCTGCTCCTGCTGCCAAGCTTGTTTGCCGCCATGCCTCCCTGCCAGGACAGATCCAGCCCTCTGAAACCTCAAGCTAAAAGGAACTCTATTTTTAAGGTTGTCTTTTGGTCATGGTGTTTTATCGCAGCAACAGAAGAATAACTAATATATTTCATGATAAATGAAGCTCTTTAATGTGTTCTGATGTTACTGGATGAAAAGTTTTAGAAATAGTTATTTGGAAAAATAAATGCAGAACCCTAAAATTTCACTAAACTCCAAAATAAATTACAAATACATTCTTTTTTGGTTTTGCTCTTGTTTTCTTTCTTTCTGTCTTTCTTTTTTTTTTTTTTTTTTTAATAATTAAGATGAGGTCTCATTCTAGAGCCCAGGTTGAACTCATAGTCTCTGGAGTATTGTCTGACTCTTATTTTTTGTTGTTGTTATTTTTATCTTTATCAAGATAAATTCATAAACTATGCTGGTATTCCAAAGGGGGGAAAAAAAAAAGAACTATGGAGTTTTTGTTCCATCTTATGAAAGGACTTTAAGTCTAATCAGATATTTGTTGGTTACTCCCACAAGTTTATGCCACCGTTAAACTTGCATATCTTGCAGGCAGTGTGCTATTGTAAATAAATGGTTCGTAATTGGCTCGGTGTTTATGTTTCTCTTTTCGTAGGACACAGAGTATCTATCTATACCAAAGACACTAGAACATGCTGGTGAAGGCTATATGTAGGCACCAACTGCACTTTTCTATGTTAAATGAGTGTCATAGGTGTTGCCTTTAGCAATAAGGCCTTGGGGTCAGTTTGTTGAAAAAAACTTATAGACTTAGCAACAAGATGTTAAAGAACTAAGGATGTTGAATTTTTCTTTAAGAGTTTTCTCTTTAGAGAATTCTCTGTTTAAAGCTGCATCATATTTATTAATTGGTTTGGTTTCTTTATATCATATTCATATATATGTATATATATGTATATATATATGTATTATATATATTCATATATATATATGAATATATATATTCTGAAGACTGTCTATTCCTCTTGGTAATAGTGTCTTTTGCCACATAGGAGGTTGGCAAGTTTCATGAGGACCCATTTATTAATGGTTTATCTTAAGGCAAGGGTTAATGGTATTTAGTTCAGTAAACATGTCAGTGTGCCAATGAGTTCAAGGCTCTTCCCCATTTTCTCCTCTACAATGTTCAATGTGTCTGGTCTTATGTTGAGGTCTTTGAATCATTTGGAACTGAGATTGTGCATACTGATCAATGTGTATCTCTTTGGATTCTTCTATATACTGAAATCCAGATTGACCTGCACTATTTGCTGAGGATGCTGTCTTTGTTTTTCCAGTGTGTATTTCTGGGTTCTTTAACAGAAAAAAAAAGCCCCAGCTTTCCATAAGTGTGTGTATGTATTTCTGGGTCTTCAATTCAATTCCATTGATAAACATATCTGGTTTTGTGCAAATACCATACTGTTTTGTATTACTTTAGCTCTATAGTACAATTTGAGAGTGGGCTTTGTAATACCTCCAGGCATTCTTATATTATTCAGGACTGGTTTTGGTATGCTGGATTTTTTGTTTGTTTGTTTGTTGCATGCATGCATGTGTGTATTTCCATATAAACGTTATGGTTGTCCTTTCAAGGTTTTTGAAGAATTCTATTGAATTTGCATTGAATCTAGGTTTTGCTTTTGGTAGGATATACATTTTTACTATATACAAACACTTCTACCAGGCCATGAGATGGAAGATCATTCTTTTCATCTTTTTTTTTTATTGGAAAATTTTTTTTACATTTCAGATGTTCTCTCCTTACCCATTTCCCCCTCCCTCCCAGGAACTCACTATCCCTTCCCCCCTCCTCCTGCCTCACCCACCCTCCCCCATACCTCACCTCCCCACCTTCGAGTATCCCCCCACGACGTCCAGCCTTCATGGGACCAAGGATCTCTTCTCCTCCTTATATATAGCTCCCTTGCATATATAGCTGGAGCCATGGGTCCCTCCCTAAGCACTCCCAGGCTGGTGGTTTAGACCCTGGGGGCTCTGGTTGGCTGGGATTGTTGGTTTCCTCATGGTGTCGCGAATCCTCTCAACTCCTTCAGCCTTCACTCTATCTTCTCCATTGGGAACCCCAAGATCAGTTTAATGGTTAGCTGTGAGCATCTGCCTCTGAGTATGTCAGACTCTTGCAGACTTCTAAGGAGACAGCTATATCAGGCTCCTACATTCTTCAATTTCTTTCTTAGTGACTTTTTTTTAATCATATAAGTCTTGAAAAATTAGAAGTACCACAAAATATTCTTTTATTTGTTTCCATGATTTCATTCTAGGTTCATTTGTCATTTGCATATAGGAATGCTACTAATTTGTTTCTATTATTTTTGTATCCTGGTACTTTGCAGGAAGTCTATCAGGATCAACTAACCTGGATGCTTGGGGCTCTCAGAGACTGAACTATCAACTGAAGAACATACATGGGCTGGATTTAGGCCTGCTAACACATATGTATCAGATATGCAGCTTGCTCTTCATGTGGGTCCTAAATAAATGGAGTGTGAGCTATCCCAAAAGGTGTTGCCTGTCCCAGGGATATGTTCTTCTAGCTGGGATGGTTTGTCTGGCTTCAGTGGGAAAGGATGCAATTAGCCCAGCAGAGACTTGGTATGCCAGAGTAGGGGATTAATATAGTGTTTCATTTTTAAAAATTAGCCTATTTGTAAATAAAATGAATTCATTTTAGATGAGTGCACTTTAAAGAACATTTTCTTTCGAATTTTAAATGGCCAGTACTACCTTCAAGCTAAAAATAGTGGACTGTAAACATATATTTAAATTGATCTGCTGCCAAAACCCAATAAATACCAGTAACTGATATTTTGAAATGTATTAACCTGTACAGAGTAATATGGCACAAGCTACACTAAAGCAAATAAGGAAGCAAACCCGAAATTGCATCAATATGATTTAAGAAGAACTTGAAAAACCAAAGCTGTGCTGTTAAACATATGGGCCCGAGTGGCTGAAGTAAATTGTTTTTCTTTTCCTTTTTTTTTTAATTGGATACTTTCTTTATTTACATTTCAGATGTTATCCCCTTTCCCCATGTCCCTCAAGAATCCTCCTATTCCACTCCCACTCCTCCTGCTTCTAAGAGGGTGTGCTCCCAAACCTCACCCACTCCTTCCTCCCTGCCCTCTCTTTTCCCTACACTGGGGCATTCAGCTGTCATGGGACCAAGGACAATGCCATCCTCTGCCACATAAGACGCTGGGAGCCGTGGTTCTCTTATGTGTGTTCCCAGGCTGGCTGTTTAGACCCTGGGTGCTCTGGTTGGTTGGTATTGTCGCTCTCCCTATGGGGCCACAAACCTCTTCAGCTCCTTCAGTCCTCTTTCTAACTCCTCCATTGGGAACTCTGTGATCAGTTCAATGGTGGGCTATGAGCATCTGCCTCTGTAGATGTCAGACTCTGGCAGACCTCTAATGAGACGACTATATCAGACTCCTGTCAGCATCCACTTCCTGGCATCCACAACAGTGTCTGCGTTTGGTGACTACACATGGGATGGATCCCCAGGTGGAGAAGTCTCTGGATGACCCCTCCTTCAGTCTCTGTTCTACACTTTGTCTCCGTCTTTCCTCCCGTGAGTATTTTGTTACTCCCCAATAACAAACCAAACTAGGAATTGCAGGTACTGGACTCATTCACTGTTGTCAACTATAAATTTTTGTGCAATCACTTTAGAAAACTGTTTGGCATCTAAACAATGCCTATTCTATGGCAGAGCAATCTTATGTCTAAAGTATACAGAAATCCTTATAATGTTAACCACAGGTCATCCCAACCTTTCTATGAATAATACAATAGATGATTGAACTGTGCTTATTATATAAGATATTACAATTGGTTAAAAATTAATAAATATTCTATAGTGGACTAATCTTTTTTAAAAAGCTTACTTTCATACTCTCTCTCTCTCTCTCTCTCTCTCTCTCTCTCTCTATATATATATATATATATATATATATATATATATATATATATATATAGTGTTTTTTCTTGAGTATGTATGTATGTATGTATGCATGTGGATTCTATGAATACCTTTTTCCCTAAGAGACAAGAAGATGCCAGGTACCTGAAACTGGAGTTCCTTATAACTATAAGTTGCCATTTGGGTCCAACAAAACAAACCTGTGTTGTCTACAAGTTCAGCAAACCCTCTTAATTGTTGAACTATACTTTCACCCATAAATTTATCTTTTAATACTATTGTTATGTCTTAAAACAAGAAAAAAAAAGCAAATTAAGAAAATATATGATCAGGTAAAAAGTTCTTGTGAATGAAATAGAGACTGTAGGGTCAAGAGGGAAAATTGGAATATTCCTAATTATAGGCTGCTATCAGACTCCCAAATCATTCAGGTATTCTTGTGTATCCTAAAATAATAGCTTCCTTTGTCCCAGCTGCTAATGAAAAATGAGTGTAATATTGAAAATAATCAATAATTTGATATTAGGAATAGTTTAATTAATTTGATTGGCTTTGAACAATAGCTGACTCATGGCAAATGATCAATATTATAATGAAAATTCAAGAATAGATTATATGATTTGAAAACTATGAATAAAGCCATTAAAACATGCCAGAATTACCTTTAATGCATTATTCAGTTAATTAGAATAAGGATACTGCTACCAAATTAGACATAGAATAAAAGCAATGTAAATTTGATAGATAATGCATTCATTGTTTAACATATTGATTTTTAAATGCCTGAGGGAGGTCTTATTAAGTATGCTCATTAAGTGTGCTTATTATGGACTTTCAGTGGGAAAGTCCATAATAAAGGTATTTACCTTTATTTCTGTGGAGAATCAGGTGAAGCCATAGATTCTCCATTCAATGAAGAACATGTATAAGAAAAGAAGTTCATATAAATAGAACACTGATATAAAAACGAACCCCAAGAAGGTTTAATCAGACTTTTAAAAGAAATACATTCTTTCATGAAGACACTAAAGAAACATATAAAGTTAAGGGAATAAATATTTTCAAATACCATCAACACTTGGCTGACAAGTCAGTGTTATCAAACTCTAAAATAGCAAATGAAACAACAATATAAATGTTAATTACTTCTGAGTACTTACTAGTATGGTTACTAGCCTCTGTATTTCAATTAATACTTTATACTAAGAGAAAGTTCATATTTTTACCTTATTTGTCAAAGTTAGTTTGATCTCTACCAACTGGGAAATCTCAAATTCATTGCCATGTTTTTAGGTTAGTAAGCATGGCTGGATTCCATTCCTAAAAGGCAAATCTTCATTGTCCCTATTTTTGTCATATATAATCAGTGTACCTTTTTTGCCTGTAGGGATTAAAATTATAAAGCAACATAAAAAAACGATTGCATTTTGTTTTCTTATGGCAAGGTAGTTAGAAAACGATCACCTTATATAAAAGAAATAACCTGACAAAAAGAGCTGTAGAAATGGCTCTGCGATTGGCAGTATCACTGTTCTTACAGAGGACCTGGGGTCAGTCTCCAGCATGCCTATTGGGCTGCTCACAACCACCTGTAGCCCCAGATCCAGGTGAATGAGTGCTGAGTCTCTGGCATCCTTGGGAATCTGCATGCATCTTCACACACACACACACACACACACACACACACACACACACACACATAATTAAAATAAAAAAATAAATATTAAAATTGTGTTTAATGACAAGGAAGTGAATAAAATTGTAAAAGCAGAGAAAACAATAAAACAGTAACTTCTGTGTTTTCTTATTCTAAGTGCTTCAGCATGACCATGGGTGAGATAGGGGCTTGTAAAAGTCTAATAAGTATAAGTTACACCCAAGGTCTTCATGTTGAGAAGTTCAATTTCATTGAAATAATATCAGAAATCAATGTATGGATCCTATGACTCTACAGACAAATTTCCTTGTCATGATTTTACCCATGTTTCTTCATGAGAATGGGGTAAAAACAGTTTAGATAAAAAAATAATTTACATATGTTGAACATGACAAACATAGTATTTCTGTGAAGCAATTAAGAAAATAAATTCTGTAGCTAGACACATGGCTTAGGGCCTAAGAATGCTTGCTGAGCTATCAGAGGATATGTTTAGATCCTAACTTGTACAACAAGCCAAGCATCCTACAAATATCTTTAACTTTGGCAAATCAAATGCCTTCTTACAGTCTCTGCACACACAAAGGCACATGTTTGTACAAAAGCATGTGTGCATAAACACATAAATATAAATAAAAATATGTTATTAAATATTTTATTTATTACATTTCCAATGTTCTTCCCTTTAAAAAAACTATTTTATAGATAATAATATAACGGAATAATTCCCCTTCCTTTTAGTTTTTTGTTTTTATCTTAAATCCCTCCTATATATCTTTCTTTGTTCCCCTTTGAATTCATGGCCTCTTTTTACATGAATTTTTGTTTCAGGCATATATGTATATGTACATGTATGCATATGAATGTATATATACATGATGTATATATGTATATGTGTGTATATGTATATTAATAAGATTTCCCTCGTGTTAAGAAGTTCAATTAGCTCTTGGTTGTCCCAGAGGTGGAAATAAGTCACTAATGATGAAGACACCATGCATTTCAGACCTAAGACCCAGAGTTCCCTGAAATGGAACTTTACAGAATACCTCCTTCCTGAAGTTTACCTTCCATGGTACCAAGTTATATCATGCAACCTTCCACAGGAGGGAAGCAATAAACAATCCTACCAACAATCCAATACCTAGAGAGCACAATAACCAGCACAGCATGATTGTGCTATCACTTGAGTTTTGTATCTTAGCCATGATCTTAACTTCATTGTTGATGATGTGTTGGGAGACTAAACTGTTGTAATCTTATTGGAAAACAGGATAGAAATATTTCAGATAATTTTAAAATCGGAAGTGAAGTGTTGAAAAAACCCAGTACACATAGGGAATTTAGGTCGTTGTTACATAAAACCTAGCAAAAATGTGCATATATATATATATATATATATATATATATATATATTGTGTGTGTGTGTGTGTGTATGTATATGATATATATGTATATAAAGTATATGTATATGATGTATAAGTATGTGTAGGTATGTGAATGTGTGTATGTGTGTGTATATGTATGTGTATGTATATGTATGTGTTTATATATATATATATATATATATATATAATATGTGTGTGTGTGTGTGTGTGTGTGTCCATATATGTATGTGTTATATATGTATATACACTCATATATTCATATATATATATATGTGTGTGTATATATATATATATATATATATATATATTTGTGTGTGTGTGTGTGTGTGTGTGTGTGTCAAGCAAGGGCAATTGGCTGACAGTTTCCCAAACTCATTTTTTTTAATTACCAAGTCTTATTACAGAATAAACACCAAAAGAAAATAGTTTAATTTTCACACCATGATATTAATGTAAAAAAAAATTAAATAAAAGAATCCTGAGTGAATGTGACTGGATTTGATACAATTGTTCTAGGCATGTAACTCAGTTAGTAATGTGCTTGCCTAGCAGGTGAGAAGTCCTGGGTTCAATTCCCAGTAGATCAGACAATTGATGTGGTAATGGACATATGTAATTCCAACATGCAGGAGGAGAAGTTAGGAGGATCAGAACGTCAGGGTTGTCCTCTGTGTCATAGCAAATTCAAGTCTAACCTTAGTTGCATTGGACACTTTCTTGAAAATAAGTAACTAAATAGATAGATGGATGGATAGATAGATAGATAGATAGATAGATAGATAGATATCAAAGGAAAGAAAACAACTATTGTCTCATTCCATTTACTTTAAATCATTCAAAAAGTTCTACTTTAAACCATCCAACAATACTAGAAATGCAGAAAGTGATACGTTTAAGGAAGGAGTAAAGAAGATAGAGTACAGGGTCAGCCTCTACAATGGCAGACAAGATCTCTTTCATAGAGTATGTCTAGGCTAATATTTCTATTTTGCAAAACTGAGTGGAAGTTTTGTGAAGTCTCATGTTTCTTTGTATTTTGTTTAAGTAATAAATCAGATAGTTGTGTAAAATATCAAAAATCTTGGAAAAATAATGAAGGTAATGGCATTTTTACCAAGTTGATTTTAAAATTCGAATATATTCTGTAATAGGGTTGAAAGAAGACTGCTAATGCAAATGAGAAAAAAGAAAGAAAGAAAGAAGAAAGAAAGAAAGAAGAGAGAGAGAGAGAGAGAGAGAGAGAGAGAGAGAGAGAAAGAAAGAGAGAGAGAAAGAAAGAGAGAGAGAAAATGAAAGATAATTTCAAGACCAAAACCAATAAAAAACATTCCAAGAAAAGTTTTAAAGTCCATATGTTGCTGACAGCTCATATATAGATGAGAAGCCAATTGCTTAGAAAAATGTGTTACTTTAGAACATAAACTCACAAAACTTCAAGATTGTCATTAGTATTCTAAAAAGGTATCAGTGCAGCTAAATCTAAATTGCCACATATGCAGATGTTTCTGATGTTTATCCTATGCTGACTATAATTTTAGTTTGTGATCTTTCTTCTCTTCACGCAAAGCCTATAATGCTAAATAAAGTTTCATAATAAACACAAACTATCAAAGTTCAAGCATATAGCATGGAAACCAAGTCCAAGAACCCTGAGAGTTGGGCTCAAGGGGACATAATTACATTTGACTACGTGATTTAAATATAGTCCATATAACAATGCCAAGTGATCTTGTTGTATCTATTACAAAATTTCTGCATATAACATTACATTTGTCTAATTCTTCAGACTGGTTGCCTTTGAAATTCACTATGATTGCTACACTACCTATCTCCTTTATCCTTTCTATAGACTTATACCTAAAAACCTAATGTGATAAGTGCTATATCAGCCTGTTCTCCCAATTTGGCACCAATTGCCTTAGCAAGTACCCAGTTTTAAGTATATTGTGTTAAGAAATTTGGCAGCTGAAGACAATCAATTTTAATGGAATCTCTCTATGTAAAGCCAGTTCTTAACTCTGCCAAATAAAAATGATGAATTCAGGAATATAAATGTCTCCACTTTAAATAATAAATCCTTTCTGCTTCCTGCTTCCTAGTACTCAGAGAAAAGAAAGGACTTGATAACTGAGAACATGCCCAAGTAGAACATGGTCATTATAAAAATGAAGTTCTTTATGAAAAAAAAATCTTTTTTAAGTCTATAATGTAATTATACCCTTTAGTCTTCCTTTTTCCTCACCTAAACCCTTCTGTGTACCCTATCTTGCTCTCTTTCAAACCCATGGCCTCTTTTTTTTTTAAATTAATTGTTGTAATACATAATTGTAACTTTATTTGTATATGTAATATGAGTGTATAATTGCATAGTTCTAAAGCTGAAATTGTGGGGCCTTTACTTTACTAATAATTAGAGTATTCTGAATCTGACAATTTATAAATCACCCAAACTCAAAAGACTCAGAAATCCAATTTGTGAAGTAATTTTATTGCTATTTACATTGGGTAAATTATCCTTATATATTACACTAAAATTTTTATTTTTATCATGACAAAGTAATATTTTCAGGAAATTTCATCAAGGAAATATTTGTATAAATATGATCATCATTAATATAGCCAAAAACCTTTGATCTTTTAAATGAAAGGAAAATGCACACTATACTAACAATTGAACTAAAAGGATGCTGGGACACAATAGCATAAAACTTAATGTTGAATTTTTTAAGGTCTAGAGTGTGTCTTTCCTTCTCATTCCAATGACAGAAAATGCAGAGATGGTCATTAAAGTAATTAAAGAAAATGTAGCTGTAAGTATTTTGGGTCTTCAGGTTTTAGTTCTGCATTCATCTATAAACTGGAAGCAATGATAATAATGAAGTGATGTAATGTGAATGTTATTGGGACCATAAAGTGAACTCACATAAGCAAAGTGCTTAAAACAGTTCCTGGGATGAAGACTCATGTACTGTTATTAAATTTTATTATTCTTTAAAGTCACCAAAAAATTAAATGACATTCTCATCCTATAATTACTGTCAAAGATCAAAGTCTGTCTTTCATGATTAACTTCAAAAATACCCCGACAAAAATGATATGAAAAATTAAGTTGACTCTGGTCTACTGACCTTAGTTTGGTCAAATAAAGGCATTTTAAAATAATGTTTATGTATCAGTAGTAACTATTATATTGGAGATGAATTTCTAATTCAAATTGAAATAGAAAAATGTTGCATATAAAATAAACACAAGTACTTCTTTCTGATTCAGCACTAGCTAAATCAAAAGAGTAAACTCTTGACAACAAGATGTGTTATTCCAAAAGACATTGATTGTTTTAAGACATCAGGGTATTCATTATTCATTTCTTCATTTTGAATCAGAAATCAGCTGCTTTATAGAAAAACTTAAAGGTTAAAATCAATACACCTTGATTTATACAGCAAATACATGTTCATAACCAACAAGTTAAGCTTACTTAGCATAATTTTAAATGTAAGGGTTCTATCATAAAGTGTTTGTATTTAAAATTAGTCTCTACATCATATTACCCTTTTAAAAATATTTATCTTTTGGGTCTGAGTTACCTCACTCAGGTTGATATTTTCTAGTTCCATTCATTTGCCTGCAAAACTCAGGATGTCCTTGTTCTTAATAGCTGAGTAGTATTCCATTGTGTAAATGAACCACATTTTCTGTATCCAATCTTCTGTTGTGGGACATCTGGGTTGTTTCCAGTGCGGAAGTATTGCCTGCATATATATCTGTTCACCACAAGAGTGTTTGATGGCAACAGAGGCCAGAAGAGGGCAATGGATCACCTGGAACTGTAGTTTGAGACCATTGTCAGCTGTTGTGGGTTCTGGAAATTTAACCCAGTTACCCTGTAAAAGTATCCAGTGTCTTTATCCACCAACTCATGTATCCAGCCCCATATTATGAATTATTTTTAAATTGACAAATCACTGATCTTCAAAAAAGCTGGATCTTTTCAGTAATGAAATCATTATTCACAGTGAGTTTCTAAAAGCTTTGCAAAGAGTTGTAGCTTTATTTATCATCAATGAAAATTATAGGCACATAATATAAATACGTCATGTCACTGTCTAATAAGGTCCAGAAACTCCATGTTTTGTCTTCTATGATATACAACTATGGAATATATATAATGGGCTTGAATATATACCTACATACTTTGTGCTTTATATGGATTTCAAATACTTTTGGCTACTAAAATGATGAGTAAGCAAAAGTGAATACTAGATCAACAAAAATACAATTATCTACATCAGAAAATTCCATATGCCCTCGAGTTGATGTTATTTTATTACTGTCATTCTTGAGAAATTTTGTTTTACTAAGATAGATTTAAGAGAGTTGATAGGTTTAATCTTCCCTCTAAAATATGAGTGTCAATAACTATTTTATTAGGCAGTTCTTTGAATCTAAACAAGATCAAGATGAAGTTAAAAGTATTTGGTATCCAGGAATTCAATAATAATTGTTTACCACAACTATTAATATTAATTTATCAGGTAATTCATGAGGACAGAAATTTTGTTACAAAAGTATTGTTGGAGGATCAAGTACCAACATTTCATTACACTGTTTAACCTTTTATCTGATTTCTTTCATGTGTTCAAAATGTTGTTAAAATGAATAGTATATTAAGAATATTAATCCAGTCAGAGCTGCTTTTCATGGGAAGTAAAAGAATATTACAGTGGAACAGTTGTTTTAGCCCACAAGACTACTTCAATTTAATCATCACCACCTAGGGACTAGGAAACTGAATATTTGCATGCATCTGGTTACAGTAGTATGTTGCTACAAAACTGATTAATAATCATAGTTATGAGGACATGACTAGATATATTTACATCTAGGTGCTAGTGGGAATGGAGAAAAATGAATATTTATTACGTTTAGCTTGCCTTAATTTGAAAAACCTGTTGGCTAATATTACAAATTGCATGCGGAGCATTTCTGAATACTCTGATGTAAAAGATTGTATAGTTTCAGTCTCTGTATCAGGGGGTACTGAAAAATGCTAGAGGGCTTACGAATTTGCCTATATAATATATATATTTCCTCCTCCCCCCCCCCGAGGATAACTGGCTATCTCTCTCCTCTGGCAGCTGTCAATTGCCAATAACTCCTGAGGAAGAAGGGAGATTCCTGAACTTTCTCCAATCTATACTGGGATGAGGTTTACTTGCTCATATACAGGTGGAATTTTTCTATTTCTCTCTCTTTTTTAAATTTTGTTTAATCTTTTTTATACACGCCAGAATTTATCCTCCTCCCGTTCCACCCTCTGACTGTTCCACATCCCATACGTCCTCATGCTGCCCGCCCCGCTGTCCTACATGTGCAGCAGGTGCTGTTGTGAGGTCTTGGGTGGCCTCCCAGGTCCAGTAAAAAAGGCTTTGCACCAGTCTTGCACTCTCTGTGGCTATAATTTTTAAATAAATATCTTAATAAGGAAACAACCTTTTTAATAATAAAAAAGATACCATGTACCTCCCCAGCTATTATGTTTAGTCCTAGATGACTTTCAACCTCAAATAAATGCTCAGGAAAAAATAATAGGCAAATGTTTTTTCAGTGTTTCAATCCAAGGAAACTGAAGACAGTTTCCTTTAAAAAGAAGTGAACAACAGAGCAATTGGGAGAGAACTTGAATATACACCTCTGACAAAATAAAGAAATGAGAAGATGACACTTGACAGAATCCTGTCAATATCACTGTAAGACACAATTTAAAATGTTTTCCATTCCAATTGTTTTTCTATAGAGAATATGTGAAATAAAAATGACAGAATTTATCTTTTACTATGAATCACAAATGAATAAGACTTTTCCCCATACCCTTTCTTCCCTCCTCTGAGACACACACACACACACATACACACACACACACACACACACACACACACACACACACACACACAGAGAGAGAGAGAGAGAGAGAGAGAGACAGAGAGAGAGAGAGAGACAGAGAGAGAGGTACCATACGTACTCAGAAACACACATAAAGAGACACATACAAACACACATACACAGAAATGCACACACATATACACACACATAAACACACACATATACATATACAGAGACACACACACATATACAAACACACACACACACACACACAAACTTGTGGTGTATTTTCACATGCAGGCAGATCCTGCCATGAATGAACTCTTCCTTCTCAACCCTGAAGTAAGTAAGTGAGACTAAACAAGTATCTGTAAGTTCCCACACTTGAGAAGAGACAAACAAACATTGAACTTTATTGACCTAGAGTATGTGGACATCACAATTTGGTCTGCAATAAAAATATTGACTGATTAACTAATTAAGAAACAGACAGCAGAACTCGGTAGAGTGAATTAAAGGTTAAGTGAGAATGAAGACAAAGGGAAAACACTGAGGTCAGGGAAGGTGAAGGAGAGGACATGATTTGTTTTATAAAATGGTGATTATTACTACTCAACTATTGAAAAAGTCATCAGTAAAATCACCCAATAATTATTATACGGACAATTATTTGGTAGTCACTTAGAGATAATAATTAGAAAACCACAAATTTCTCATTTTATTAGGTTTCTCTTCTGTATATTGAAATAAATTATTAGTTGACCACCACTGCAGATTATTTAAGGTTTCTTTAAAGTGAAGCAACATCAACACAAAGAACACACTGAGGAAAATGTCAAAATCCTAGAGTAAAATTGACTCACAGGTTAAATGATTTTGTGGTTAACCTTCATTTGATTGTTTTAATTATAATCATTACAATTAGTCCACTTAATAAATATATTTGTCTTTTAAGTTTAAGATTAATATGTACAGTAAATGTCTGCTAAATGTAAAAAAAACAAACTGTACGATGATCTATAAATATTAAAATTAAATTATATATTATATCTAGCCAAGCATAACTGGATGTTTTCTGTGTTTTAGGTGCTCCTCTAAATTTATGCTGAGTTCCAAGTGATGGGAAAGTTTAAAAAGATTCTTTTTTTTTTTTTAATTTTTATTTTCAGCAAATCAAAAAAATTTAAAAAGCATTCAAACAGAATAAAATGAAAAGAAACAAACAAGCAAAATACCAAGGGTCAGATATACTTATACAAGAATTCTATAGAGGCTTCAAACAAGCAATACTTTTTGAGTTATGTTTAAAAAGTTTCTTAACTAGTGGTGCTTACATACTACTATGGAGAAAAACCAAGACTAGTATAATAAGTTGCCAAGTGGTGAGAAACTGGGAGAGCATACTATTCCCTTTCCATCTATCCATCTTTGATCATCATCTATCTATCTATTATCTAACTATGTATTCATCTGTCATCTACCTATATGTGTATCTATTTCTCTATCATGTATCTATGCACCTATCATCTATCCGTCTGTCTGCCTATCTATCTATCTATCTATCTATCTATCTATCTATCTATCTATCTATTTGGAGGTGAAATGAACATTACATGACACACATGTGCATGTCAGAGTACAACTTAAAAGAGTTGCCCAGTAAGTGTTTTATATTAACAGCATTGAATTTTCAACTTGGCACTTTCCACATACAAAAACAAAAGGCAGTACTAACTATACTTCTCAGAGGAATGATGGCAAACAAAATGAGAGGAAACAAATGCCGGTTAGAACTCCCAATCTAGGAACACACTTCTTTTCAAACAATGCTCATTGCAAGCTTGGACTCTCAGAAGATTTTATTATGCATCCAATTTGTCTCCAGACAAAGCTTCTACCACCTGCATTTGAATCAAGTGTCATGTACACCATACTCCAAACAATGAAATGAGTTCTTTTGCTCCTAACAGCTATCAAGTACCCAACATTCATTTGATTGTTTTCTTTGTTGTTGTTGTTCTCTTCTTCTTCTTTTCATCAGAATTTATATGTTCACATTATATCACAATTGCAACTCACATCTCCTCCCAGTCTCCCCTCAATTGTTCTTCCTTCCCCTTCATCTCTGAGAAAGATAGGGTCTCTCGCATCCCAGGTACTAGCTGATCCCAGGTACACCTCAAGTTACTGCAGCACTAGGTACACTCTTTCCCGCTGAGGCAGGTCAACATCATCCAGTGAATGGACAGCATTCACAGGCAGGCTACGGTGGCAGGGTAAGCCCCTGCTCCAATTGGAATTCAGTCTCTTGAGTCCCAAAGCATCCAGGTTAATTGCCTCTGTTGGCGTACATGTGGATTCCCTATCCACTCTAGGTTCCTCAATCCTTCCCCAACTCTTCCACACGACATCCTAGGATATGTATACATTTTGCTCTGTAGGTCTCTGTATCTGTTTCCACAGGCTGCTGAATGGAGCCTCTCAGAGGACAGTTATGCTAGGGAACTGCTTATAAGCATAACAGAGTAGCATTGATAGTGTCAGGAATTGGTTCTTACTATAACCTCTACACATCGTGGTTCCTAGACAGGAAGCAGGATATCCAGAAACAGGAAATAACCCAGATGTCCATCAACCAAAGAATGTTTAAAGACAATGCGGTTCATTTATGCAGTAGAATACTACTCAGCTATTAAAAACCAGGACATCATAATTTTTTCAGGAAAATGAATGGAACTAGAAAATATCATCCTGAATCAGGCAACCCAGACCCAAAAAGACGCATGATATGTACTCACTTATAAGATGATATTAGCCATAGAGTACAGGATACCCAAGCTGCAATCCACAGACCCAAAGAAGCTAAATAACAAGGAGGGCTCGAGGGAGGATTCTTTTTTTATATATATATTAATTTTTATTGGATATTTTATTTACATTTCAGATGTTATCCCCTTTCCCCATTCCCTCCCACCCAGAAATCCCCTATCCCATCCCCCCTCCTCCTGCTTCTAGGAGGATGTGCCCCAACTCACCCTACCACTCTCACCTCCCCGGCCTCAAATTCCTCTACACTGGGGCATCCAGCCTTCAAGGGACCAAGGACCTCCTCTCCCACCTATGCCCGACAAGGCCATCCTCCCCTACATATACAGCTGGAGCCATGGGTCCTTCCCTATGTGCTCCCAGGCTGGTGGTTTAGACCTTGGGAGCTCAGCTTGGATGGTATTGTTGCTCTCCTCATGGGGCCACAAACCCTTTCAGCTCCTTCAGTCTTCTCTCTAACTCCTCCATTGAGAACCCTGTGATCAGCTCAATGGTTAGCTGTGAGCGTTGGCCTCTGTGTATGTCAGGCTCTGGCAGACCTCTAAGGAGACAGGCATATCAGGCTCCTGTCAGCATGCACATCCTGGCATCCACATCAGCATCTGCCTTTGACGATTGCACATGGGTTGGATACCTAGGTGGAGCAGTCTCTGGATGACCCCTCCTTCATTTTTTGTCCCACACATTGTCTCCATATTTGCTCCTGTGAGTATTCTGTTAATCCTTCTAAGAAGGACAGAAGCAGATTCTTGAATCTCACTCAGAAGCGGAATTGGAGTTGGAGGGACAAAGGGAGGGAACTGAGTGGGAGAGCAGATTGGGAATGGAAGCCTCAGGGGGAAAGAGCTGGGGAAAGAGAGCCAGGAGAGTGAAAGGAAATTGGCCAGGGTAGCGGTAGGGGGTAGGAGGTGAGGGTGTGGTGGGATGGAGGAGGCTCCAGAGAGTCTAAGAAGGAGACTCCAGCTGAGTCTGCTAGCAGTGATGGATATGGAGCCTGAGGAGGCCACCTCTTATAGCTAGGCATGATTCCAGGTAGAAGTATAAGAACACCAACCCAACTATGAAACTTTAATCCCAAATTACCCCACTTTCTTTCACAGTTTCTATTTAATCTTGGTCCAGAGTGTAGCTGGGTAGCTAAGGTAATAGGTTGAACCCACCTGGACTAGTTTGAGTGGCTGTGCAACAAGACCAATTGAGTCCTTGATATGAACTTAAAAAGTCCCTACTTAGCATCTTCTGCTTATACAAATTTAGATATGCATGTTAGACATATCATGAGAAACACATGGAAAGTAAGGAAAGATTATATAATTCAAGCCTGTCAATCAAACTAGGAAACCACCTTTGCTATCCATCCTGTCAACTAACTTCTCCTTCTCCAGGACTTAATGCAAAGAAGGCTCAAACAAAAACTGGAATCCGTGAATGCTTTGTCACAAATGTGACCTGCTGTTTGCTTGCAAGGTATTTTTATTTGAGCTAGCATTGTGGTTTTCTGTAAGGCAGCCAGACTACTTTGCAATTTTTGTGTGTCTTTATTTCAATCGTTTGAATAGGACACAAAGAACTTAGACTCATTGACCAAGTGTCATAAATTGATCATATATTTCTTTTGTGATGCATAACTATTGAATATCACTGTGCAGTTTCCTCATCAGTAAGCTGAATATATAAACTTGTAAATGAAGAAATGAATTAGCTCATCATTCTTGAAAGATATAAAGAACACTATTGTTAACGAATCTCAAATCTAAGATAATGGCCAGTGTTAGGTATAGAGAGAATTTATTGCAGTTAATATGAAAGTACAGAGAGAGTTCATTCATGTAGAATAACACTGTGGTTGCTTTTCAATAAAAAAAAAATAATAATGTCATACAGTGGAGATACTAGCAGCTAAATGTGGATTCTAACATACCTGAGGGAAATCATGAAAAGTTTGATCATGCAATTTTTAATCTTTTTATATGACAGTAAATACTTAAAGACAAAATTTATTTAATTATGACTTTAGATATTGTTTTTGAATTTAACTGAATATAAAATACTCTCATTATTTTAATCAAAAAATATTTGAAAATATTCTGCTTTTGTAAAAAGTTCCAAGGCTACATGGAATGTGTTTTTTCCTTTATAGAAAAAAGTAGAACTTCTGCCATCAAATATTGTATTATATGAATCATCTACTTATTTTTGTTACTAAAAATATATATCCAGAAACTTTCATGTTTTGTATCTGCTAACAGTGACTAAAAAAGATATTAGCTTTAAGTGAGAAATTCTAAAAGTGTGTGTGTGTGTGTGTGTGTGTGTGTGTGTGTGTGTGTGTTTTAGTGTGAGTCAGATATGTGTGCCACAGCACATTTGTGAAGTTCAGATGGTAACATCTGGTGTTTGTCTTCACTTTCTACTTTGATATTGTGCTAGAAAATTCCTGAGTGTATTTCTGTCTTCAACACCTCTTCTACCTCTAGAAATATGAGGATTCCTGATGTGTATTACCTACTTGAAGTTTTATATGTATTCCTAGAATTTGAACTCAGTTCCTCTTGCTTTCACATTAAGTAAATTTACACTCAGAGCCATATCTACAAGTACCTGGTCTCCTGTTTTTAATAATTCAATAGATACATGTAAGAGTTTTGAGTTGTAGATGTTTTATGCTTATTTGCAAACTCACTACATAATTATCTCAAATACTTTTGGAATAACTTTAGGATAGTTTTTATATCTCAAGGAGATTAGATGTTATTGCTGTGACTTCATTAGTGTTGCTCAATCTGTTGGTCACAACCCTTTGGGGAGTCAATATCAGATATTTACATTATGATTTAAAACAGTAGCAAAATTACAATTACGATGTAGCAACAAAGTAATATTATAGTTGGGGGTTACCACAACATGAAGAACTGTATTAAAGGGTCACAGCATTGGGAGGGTTGAGAACCATTGTGTTACACTTTCAAATAATTTTTTTAAAGCCAACATAAGTTAGCTTAATTAATGAGACTCCAATATATGTAATAAGTGTAAGTGATTCCCATATCTAGACATGTTCAAGCACATTTTACTTCCTGTCTGTGATTCCACAGAAGAGTAAAAAGATCAAATCTGGTAACATCTAAGTTTCAAAAGTGAATATCAGTGAATTGGAGCACAATTAATCATTACGTTTGGCCAATATAAACCTGGGTTCCTGCAGTTTTTAAAACCAATGACCTTTGGTCATCCTTGCTTTGTAGCTCTATTCAATTTTCTATCTTAGGAATTAAGACATAGTAGTATAAGAAAAATTTTCATGTTTTCGTGAGTTTTAGTGGAGGCTAGCAGCAGAATGAATCCATTCTTTAAATCAGTGGTTCTCAACCTGTAGATCACAACCCATTTAGGGGTCGCATATCAAGTATTTACATTACAATTCTTAACACGTTTTTCATTTAAAATTTCATTTTTTTTAAAAGAAAGCATTGTGCTTTATTTTTACTTTTCTTTTTTTTTTTAAACATTGCTTTGATAAATATTTGAGAAAAATAACTTAAAATGGGATATTTTACTTTGGGTCACAATCTCAGACATGTAAGTAGATAGTTGACTGGTTACCGTGCTATGGGCCTGATGGAAAGCTGTGCATCATTGTAGAGAGCACACAGCAGATCAAAGCAGCTCACCTTAAGGAAGACAGGAAACAGAGAGTAGAAAAAGACAGGGCCAGGCTAACAAATATCCCTTCAAAGGCATAATCCCTGTGACCTTCTTCTTCCATGTATCTGGATCTCTAAGTTTTTAAATTCTTTACAAAGTATAATCATGTTTGAATACTTCAATGTATTAATGAATTCATGTTGCCCAAGCCCTCAAGATCTAGTCAGTTCCCTAACGTAGCACCTCTAAGTGCTGCTTTAATTGAGGACCAATTCTACTTCCTCAAATTGGGCTCAACTTCCTATGGTCTCTTTACCTCCCAAAAATTTGTTCAACTTTTTAATTAGTCAAATAACTATACACGTTTGAGCTTTGATACCATGCTTGAATCCCTTCAAAGTTTCTCTTTCTGATGACATCAGACTTTATTTATAAAGAACAACAAGAAAGTCAATGTTGTCTTCAGGGTACTGTATACAGAGTGCATGGAGAACATCTTTACTGTAGTAGGAACCAGCTTCTTCCATAGCATGATCTCTTTATGCTCTTGGTACTTGGTGTGATAATTCTCTTTTGGAGACTATATCAATATGTAGTAATCAGTGTTTGCCTTCTGTATAAGTAAAATAAAATACTTGTAAGATGCTTGTCTGAAACCCTTCAGGTCAGTAGTATCTTCACTGATTTTGTGAAGATTGTAGTGTAGTAGAGAATGGGCCATTAAAGGATTACATGGTTACTCAGTGATGATAATTCATCCCTAAATGAAAAGCAGAAGATTATTGTGTGCATGGCATCTTGAGCTCTCTAAGGAAAATCCACGTGCAAAGTGGAGGATAAATATGTATTCTGACAGAGTGAAGAACATGGAGGCGAGATCCATAGAACTGAGCAGAAGAAAGAAAGAGTAGTTCAGCTTCCTGGAAGAGGCTGATTACCAATTTGATCACATGGAAAAAATAAAAAAACTCTGCAACCTCTGTAGCTTCATGCAGTGCACCCCAGGTTTCCAGCTTTGGTTACCTGTCATGCTGGAAGGAGCATGTCACATAAGAAATCCCCCATCTGATATCCCAGTACACAGCCCCAATAAGACACATTGGTTCACCAAGGCAGAATTTGTTGGTTTCTGTACTTTTGTAAGTCATCAATTCCCTATGTGGGTGAGTACCGGTGTGTGTGTGTGTGTGTGTGTGTGTGTGTGTGTGTGTGTGTGTGTGCGTGTGTTCTATTTTGTCTCCCTAGGAAAATCTGTCACAAAACATGATTATGGCAGAAAAATAGATAAAACATATAAGAACACATTGGTTAATTTTATTCACCTATTCAGAGGTAAGGAAAATAACATTGAAACTAAAAGATTTTACTGCTTGGATAAATTAATCCCTCTATTTTCAAACAGCTTAAAGTTTCAAGATGAATGCTCAAAAAACAGACTTATTTGAAGAGTATCTTTGTGTATCACATTTTCCCATGAAACAAGAAAAGAAAAATGTGTTTGTGTGCTCCAACAGCCAGATAGTTTGGCATGTCTTATGAACTAATGTTTAGCATCTTTAATATATTGCCTCAGAATCTACACTAAAATTAAATAAAAATTTACAACATGCATTTGATTTAACCAAAATTCTCTTTAAGTCTGTAAATATCTGGAGTTACATAATAGAATGCAATCCTAATCCAACATATTTCTTCCAACAATTACATACTGTATTATGGACATAACAAAGTCACAGAATACGAAGCATGTATTAAACTTATGTTCATGAAAATTGTCAATTTTCCATTCAAATTCTGTAAGGATGTATGTGACCATTCTGTGATTAACTTTTTCCTGTTCAAATAATAGATCAAAATGAAACAATTATCTTCTGGGTGAGATTCAAGGACAGATGTAGTACACTGAGATGAGATTATACAGAGACACACAGAGGGACATTTTAGTTACAAACAAAGGATGATAAATAAGAAGTCCACTTCACGCTGTATACAATATGCACCTAAAATCTTTGTTTTATTCAGCAGCAGCACAAAACTCTCAGAAGACTGCCCATTATTGATATTTATCACAATTATTTTAATGTGTGAGGCCAAATATGTATAGTATTGATGAAAGGTGCAATTTACAAGTAACAACACAAAGCACACAATAATTTACAACCCAGTTTTAAGGTAAATAAGAATATAATCATCAAAGTAATGATATCTACTACTGAAGTTTATAGTTAAAACAAGGGTTAGAAGTTTAAATCATAGAAAAATAGAGACGACCAACTTCTTTTTTTATATATAAATAAAGTTTTATTGGAACACATTTGCATCCTTCATTTACAGATTACTTGTGTTCATTTCTCATTGTAATCCTAAGGGACCACATGATATGAAAGGCATGGTGTTTGCAGTCCTTTACAGAATACTTGTGCTAGCCTCCCCTAGCACATAAGACTTTCAGATAGGTTGGTGAGTTCCATGAAGTTTCATTCAGTAATGAGTGATCCTCCCAGTATGCTTTGCATCTGGTAATATTTATTGTCTGTGTGAGTTAGCCTTGAGAAGACCAACTTCTAACCAATGTTGTTGATTCATATATAATACACTTTAATTTTTTGAAGATATACTGTATCTTCTGTGAAGAGAAGGGGACCCTATTAGACAATGATGCATGTGGTTCTGAAACTGTGCTATATTTCAAGCCCAATTATAAAACACTGTTAAAGACTAGGGCTAGGGAAGTCACATATCCAAAGGAAGAATTTACTCATGTTATTTTATTAAATGGTCATGTTATCAGAATTCCTGCTAAATATTTGTTTATAGCCATAGATTTGTGCTTCTTCTAACCTCTCTCAGAGAAACTTCTTATTATACTATTGGTGATCAATACAGACATTCTTGTTCAGTGTTCTGAGAATAACTTACTGGGAATATTCAGTCATGAATGTGATGTCTATACATTCACTCCCCCAAGGCTCAAGAAGGATGGAGGGAGTTCTGTGAAAAGTCATTTAGGCACGATATGCCTGTTGAGCATATGACCTTGCTGCATCAGTTGTTATTTACAGAAGCCTATATATGACCTCTGTTAAGACTAAGCAAGTAAAAAATTTCAACATGGAGTATGAAGAGCTCCTAAGGTCCAGTCTGTAGCTGAAAAATGGGAAGCACCATCAACTGCTATGTTTTTTATAGCCCAGTGGTTCCCTTAATACCATTGGAAAAAAATACTTAGACTTAGTGCATCAAAATAGTTTTCTTGCATTATTATTATTATTATATGCATTAATCTGCATTTGAAAATTTATGTTTACTTATTCTAATAGAACAAGATAGGTGGACATCTTTATTGAGACAGGGTTAGCTCTAGACTTTGATGCAGAAAGTTACTAAAGAAAGTGTACTGGATATTTCATACATGAAACACATACATTAAACATTTTAGAAAACTTATAATGATATCTTAACTCTGAATGCCCATTACATGCATGGACTCAAGAGGATTTGTAAATCAGAGCATTGAAAGAAAATGAGACAGTTTTAAACCATGTAGCTGATTTTTTGAGACAGTGTAAGAAGCCGTAGACCATTAAAATTGTTATTGATAAAAACTCATCTATTTCTATTACAAGCTTCCCCAATAATAATTGCAAATTATGAAATTTCTTAGCATTAGAGATTCACACTTTTCCAGAAAAACCACAATGTAAGTTCAATGTGCCCATTTAAAATTCATTTAAAAGAGGTTGTAAGGGCTGTATAGTACACAGCAGGATGTGCCATGTCTTTCCTAAGAGCCAGCCCATTCCTTTTCCACTCATGAGTTATAATCTTCTGAACATTAGCCCTTATAATGGAGACTTCTCCACTTCTCTAGACCCTCCTCACATGCAGCTGCTCCCTTCCCTCTGCCCCAAAAACCTAGGGAATGAAGGAGACAGGTGTTCTCTCCCTTTTGGTTGCTTTTTCATTACCTGGGGGACTCCTTCAAGCAGGCTGCTAAGTCCTCACTTTAGAGTCTTAGACTCCCTAGGTCTAAGTTAGATCCCAGGCATCTGCATTTCTAGCACATTCCCAAGTGAAACTTATGTGATTATTCCCTACACACCCACTTGAAGCATCACTGAATTAAAACCATGTTTGCCTTGACTTTACTCCAAATAAAGGGACAGGAGTATTTGAAATTGCATTGGCAACGATGAAGTATTACTCAATATTAAGCTTCTGGATTCTATTGGATCCTTTGTTCAAGCTATATAAAGAATTTCTTATTAACCGGCATTTTTATTAGGCTCCAGATTCTGTAGCTCAGTGATTGGTTTCCTTAAGCTCCCAACCCTCCCCACTAACAAGCTGACCTGAAACTAAAACTCTTAACTCTATGAAAAGAGTGTTTTATATTGTTTAGAAATACCTCTATGCAGCATTATTGCAAGGACTTAAGCTCTCCATCCATAAAATAGACTATTCACAGTATCTGAGGTGGAGGGTCCTCATATTAATTGTTGCTATTAACTTTTACCATATTATACTTCCTTTTACTATGTGAACATAAGATTAGCTTTGTCCACCATCCGTTAGAGCTTTGAGACTTAAAATTAAAGGCCAATAAAGAGAAAACAGGCACTCACCTGTCTCTTCTAGTGAATTTATGAAGCAATATGTCACACATTCCCAGGTAAATGCAAAGCAGAAATGCATGTTTTTGGAGAGTTGCTGCAAGGACAGCAAGAAAAGACAGAAGACCCTATTCAAATGGGTCACTATGGGATTCATTAGTCGCCACAGAGTCATAGGAAAGGGACAGAAATAAAACTGTGCAGAATCAGTTCTGTATAAAAATGAGACAAGGACAGAATAACCTAACAAATAAAATGAACTCTTCACTCCCAAACTGAAGGTTTCTATTTGTAAAAATAAGTAAAAATACAGTAAGAATTTAGAAGAGACATTTTCCATCAGTGACGTTAGATTTCTAGGAAATAAAAGTAAGCTACATTTGAAAATTTAACAAAAATAAACTATATTCCCATCTCCTAGGTGAAATGACATTTTATTCTTATTTGAGTCATGAAAATGTAGGTATACTTATATGGGAGATGCTTATAATTAAATTTACAGTAACAATTTTGATTATCCACTAAAATAATATTGTACCCTAGTAATATGTAACATTTTATAACATATTAGAGAGTATAATGACTCTCTTACTTACTGTCCCTTCCTACCAAGCTCACCTAGAGATAGAAGTTAGACAACAGGGGGAGTGGTTGAGAGTGTGAAGGGAAAACAAACACAGCATTAAATAAGATGTTTCTGTGAAATTTTGTATATGCTTTGGTTTCGGTGAGAATGACGACTTGGTCCCCAGTTACTAGAACAATATAGGAAGGATTGGAGGTGTGGTCTTTTGGGAGGAGGCATGGTACTAAGGGTGAGTTTTGAAGTTTCCCAGTGTGCTCACTCTTTGCCTCCTGTTTGTAAATCTATATGTGAATTCTCAGCTATTCCTGCAGCCATGGTTTTGTTGTGGGATTGTGAACTCTAACCCTTTGCAACCATATGGACAAATAAAGCTTCCTTTTATAAGTTGTCTTAGTCAATATGTGTCATCATAAAAATAGAAAACTCACGAAGATATGACCTATAATTTTATGATAACTTGGAATTATGCTACCTAATGTGTTTTTTTCTTTTTACTCTAGTGTATTTGACTAGAAACAGATTGACTTCCTTTGACCTTGAAGTCAAAATTCACATCTATTTAAAAAAAAGTATCATTTCACCAGTAATTATAATCGGCAATTTAATCCCACCAAAATATCCAGGTAAGCGAATGTTAAGTAAATCATCTAAGAACCTAAAAAAATACTTTTTCAAAAAAAAAAAACTTCAAAGAAATAGTCACATATATACAAAGCTGTCCAACATCACTAATCACCATGGAAACACCATGGGCTACTGCCTCATACCTGTGGGAACCCTGACTATTTTAAAATTAAACATTTTCAAGCATGTGGGGAAGGCTAAAATATGAATATCATTTGTGCGGTTGTAAGCTGATATACCTCTTATGGAAAATAATCTCTATTTCTCTCGAAAAGCCAAAATTAAAATACTACATGATCTTGCAAACCCAATTATAGCTACATATTCAAAAGAAGTAAACTCAGTGTTTCCAGATGGCTGTATTTCATGTTCACAAAAAGAAGATTTGAAATAGCTAAGATACGCAAACAACATGAGCATCCACGGACTAAAAGAAAATAATGCAAGATGTGGTGTGTATTCACACATGTATACATGTGTGTACATCTGTATATGCATGCGTGTGTACATGCATATACAAATATTTTTGACCTACAAAAGAAAGAAAAATGTTCCATTTGCAGCACATAAATAAACATCGGTATGCAATTATGCTATGTAAGATTTACCAAATACATAAAAAAAAATTGCATGATTACATAATGAAGCCTAAAGAACTCAAGTTCATAAAAACAAAGAATTGGTTGACAGAGACTGAGATTTTGCTCAATGAGTTTTCTAGGTATAGCGAAGACAATTGGAGTCATATAAGTATTCTTTGTATATAAAGTAGGAAAAGGGAGATCAGTGTAATACAGAAATAAACATATGTTATTGAAAGTGTGTTGGCAATTTTACAAGAAAAAAAGTAAGGCATATGACAATCTTCAACGTTTGACAGTTAATAATCATAATTTTCTTTTTTTTTTTTATTTTTATTTTCAGCAAATCAAAAAAATTTAAAAAGCATTCAAACAGAATAAAATGAAAAGAAACAAACAAGCAAAATACCAAGTGTCAGATATACTTATACAAGAATTCTATAGAGCCTTCAAACAAGCAATACTTTTTGAGTTATGTTTAAAAAAATTCAGAACCACAATAAGCTCCTTCACAAAGCAAATAATATTGAAATAGTGAAATCAAGTATAAACCCAACAAAAATATATAAGTTATAGTCCAGTATCCCTCATGAATATACATACAAAAATTCTCAATGAAGTAGTTACAAACTGAATACAAGAGATATAAAAAAATAATATTCCATGAACAACTGAACAACTGTGTTTTTTTAGAAGACCATACTCCATATACAGGCTGCATGTTTTGGGGTAGCCCCCACTCCAGATGTTTGAGACCTACATGAAAACCAAGCTGCACATTTACAACATATGTGCAGGGAGGCCTAGGTTCAGCCCATGGAGCTAGATCTGTGTAGACTAGATATGCTCCACGGTTGGTGATTCAGTCTCTGAGAGCTCCAAGGGTTCAGGTTGGTTTACTCTGTTGATCTTCCTGTGCAGTTCCTATCTCCTTAGGGCCCACAATCCTTCCACCTATTCTTCTTTAAGAGTCCTCAAGCTCCATCCACTGTTTGGCTCTGGATGTCTGTATCTGTCTGAGTCAGCTGCTGGTTAGAGCCTCTCAGAGGACAGCTTGCCCCTGTCTGTTCTCAGGCTGGAGGTTTAGATCCTGGGAGCTCTGGTTGAATCTTTTGATACTCGTTCTAAAAAGGACAAAAGCACCCTCACTTTGGTCTTCCTCCTTCTTCTTGAGTTTCATGAGGTTTATGCGTTGCATCTTAGGTATTGTGTGTTTTGGGGCTAATATCCGCTTATCAGTGAGTGCATACCATGTGTGTTCCTTTGTGATTGGGTCATCTCACTCAGGATGATATTTTCTAGCTCCATCCATTTGTCTAAGAATTTCATGAGCTCATTATTTTTAATGGCTGAGTAGTACTCCATTGTGTAAATGTACCACATTTTCTGTATCCATTCTTCTGTTGAAGGACATCTGGGTTCTTTCCAGCTTCTGGCTATTATGAATAATCATAATTTTCAAAATTAAAAAGTGCTGCTGCCTAAGCATGCATTTTTGGATTGGACATACATTGTTTGAAATTCAGGGCATCTTGTAATTTCTGAGCCTGCTTAAAATATCATGTCCCTATAATGGTGAAAAAGTATATTCATTTCTTATCCCACAACTCAGAAGTACAGTGTGCAGCAGAGCTACAGGATACAAGAAAACCAATGGTTTTGTATGGGAATTGAAAAGAATGTATTCTGTGCATATGGGTCTTTGAATTAGTCAATCAACAACCCTCCAGGAAAGCCTAAAAAATAAAAACATTCAGATTTTAGTATAGTCAATGCCCCTGCAGTGCCTTGCTTGCATTTTCTCCTGTCTGTCTGTTGCTTGTGCTCCCCACTACCTTGTCTCATAACTTCTTTTTCAGTTCCATGAACTACTCTGAGTACTCTGAGAGCTGTGAATAATGCATATTTCCTTTCCCTTTATGATTTGTTGTTCTTGTTGAAGTTATTGCCTGACCTACACAATCAGAACCAAGTTGTAGTCAGGACTTTCTGAGAAAATGGTTGTTCTAGTTGTGTCCAAATTTAGAAAAACTCTAAGTCCAAATTATAAACCAGCTACTTTACAACTGAGTTAAGACAGTGATGCTTATAAACTATGTTACGTTAATTGTCAAAAGTAAAAAGACTACTGTTTGTGAATGGAATTCCATAAGTTTCTTTTCATTGATGATTTTACATCTTGTATAGAGCCTCTATTTTCAGACTTAACCAAGAACTACATTTCTGTGGATGGGTTGTGGGAACAGGTCTCGGGATTCTGCTACCAGCAATGAAACTGTGCTGCATTTTTAACAAGTTGCTAGGTGATACTGAAATTGCTTGCTTTGAGGATACATAGAATACCATGGACATAATGGATAATGATTTTCAATAGTTTAATAAAATAGAAAGGAATAATTAATACTATAAAAATATGTTCTATCCATCCTGTTTGAATACACAGTGGTGTGTCTGTGTGTGTGTGTGTGTGTGTGTGTGTGTGTGTGTGTGTGTGTGTGTGTGATTTATATCTCTTGACAGTAAATAAGACAGTCAGTAAGTAAATATGTAATGTCAGGATATATAGTTTACTGTGACTGCTATATAACCTATAAAATGAAAACTAAGTACAGGCTACTAAGATTTCAGTAAAGTGGAGAACATCAATGCAAAAAACAATTCCCAGGAAGCAGATTTGTCTTTGAAGACTAATGGACTGGATAAATATAATGATGCAGAAATGGTGGCTTGTGGAAGGTCCAGAGACTAGAGCCAGTTCTCTGATATACCTACCACTCTATCATAAACAATTTATAGCTTTCTTTTGTAGAACTGTAAAACTTCATGAAACTCTTCCCACAGAAACATTCGTTGGGGTAAACTAAATCTGCGTTTCCCCGCCATCATGACTCAAAGACACAGCATTCCAAACTTACCCAGTAAATGAATTGACACAGTTATTTTGAAAGTAAACAAATTATGCAGACAAAATAAACCTTTCATGGGTGGTAATGTTATACATACCTGTGCAGAATTATGCTTTTAAGAGTTCAAAAGGACCACAGAGCTTGCATGGGACTGGACAAAGCCTCCTGCATACTTGTTACAGTCATATAGCTTGGTCTTCTTTTGAGAGTCCCAATAGTGCTAACAGAGCTGTTTCTGACACTTATGCCAGCTTTTGGTACCCTATTCCTTATATTGGATTGCCATCTGCCTAGTCTTACTGCATCTTCATCTGCCATGTTTTGTTGAAATTTATGGGAGGCTTGCCCTATTCTGAATAAAAACAGAGAAGGAGCAGATGTGGGAGTTTGGCCAGAGGTAAGGCAGGGAGGAGAGGAGGGACAAGAAACTTCTATCAGCATGTAAACATTTTCTTGTTTGTTTTTATTTTTTTATTTTTTTTATTCTTTGGGAGGCATGTTCTTTTAAGACTGAGTTTCTCTGTGTAGCCTTGGCTATCCTGGAACACAAACACAAAGATCAGACTGTCTCCGGTCTACGACTATAGTTTTGTGTCACCACTGCCTGGCTAGATGTAAAAATTAAAAAGTTTTTGTAAAGAGTTTAAAAAGAAGGAATAACATTAAACTCTATTTAGGAGATAATATAATTTAATACTACAAAAAAATTTTATAGTTGATGTGGTGGTTTTAATCCCAGGGACCAAACCACCCACCAAAGAGTACACATGGAGGGACCCATGGCTCCAGCCACATATGTAGCAGAGGATGGCCTTGTCAGGCATCAATATGAGGAGAGGCCCTTGGTCTTGTGAAGGTTCGATGCCCCAGTGTAAGGGAATGCCAGGAAGTGGAGGCAGAAGGGGAGGGTGTGTAGGGGAACACCCTCATAGAAGCAGGGGGAGGGGATGCAATAGGGGGCTTTGGGAGGCGGACTAGGAAAGGGGATAACACTTGAAATGTAAATAAAGAAAATATCCAATAAAAAAGTATACATGGCCCAGGAAGTGGCACTATTAAGAGTTATGGACTTGTTAGAGTAAGTATGGCCTGGTTAGAGAAAATATATTACTCTCCTAGTTGCCCATCAGACAATTTTCTGGCAGCCTTAAGATAAAGGTGTAGAACTTTCAGCTCCTCTCAGGCCATGACTTCCTGGACTCTGCCATGTTCCTGCCTTGATAATAATGGACTGAACCTCTGAACTTGTAAGCCAGCCCTGATTAAATGTCATCACTTTTAAGAGTTGCCTTGGTCATGGAGTCTCTTCTCTGCAATGGAAACCCTATGAAAGACAGAAATGTTGTACCAGGGACTGGAGTATTGCTGTGATAGGTGTGACCATGTTTTTGCTTGGAATAATGTAGATTTGGGGACTTTGGATTTGGAAAGCATTAAAATGCTTTAAGTAGAACTTAATGGGCCATCCTCTTAGGGATATGGATCACAAGGGTACTGAGGGTGATTTGAACTCTGGAGATCATTCTTGTAATGTTTTGGTGAGGAATGTTGATGCTTTTTGCCCTTGTGCAGAGTCTGCCTGAGGCTAAGATAAAAAGATTTAGATTAATTGTTTGACAAAGGAAGTCTCAAACAGCCTGGTATAAATTCTGTTGTTTGGTTACTAAAGTTCATGCCTATGAAGAGCATTTTCATGAAAAGCATCCAGCAGAGAAACATCACAAAATGTATTATTCAAGAAATAAATGTAATTTAAATAGTAAAACGACACCAGAAAGTGAAATGGAGCTGAATCCTGTGTTCAAGGAGATAAAGATATTAATTTACTGCTAATCGAAAGACAAGATTCCACCCAGATAAATTTATTATTTATGCTTTTCCAGTTAAAAAAGAAACAGTTTTGACCTGATAGATGTTATTGCCTTTTTATTGTTTTCATTTGGACTTTTTACCTGAAATGAACTACAATCCAGAAATGGAGGACATAGACTTTTGATCTAGACTTAGAGGAATAGTGTCCATGAAAAGCTTAGGTCCAGGCATGATGGTACATGCCTTGAATCCCAGGAGACAGAGGCAAGTAAGTCTCTGAATTCAAGGCCAGTCTTGTACAGAGCATACCCAGGTAAAGAAAAGCTAAAGTCCAGACACATGGTGGTAAACACTTTTAATCCCAGCATTTAGGAGACAGAGTCATGCAGATCTCTGAGTACAAAGTCAATCTACAGAGCAAGTTCCAGGACAGTCAAGCTTAGGTAGTGAAGGCAGTGAAGAAAACAGAAAGCTGATGATAATGTAAGAGAACAAGGGGGCCATGTTGCAACTCGAGCAACTCGGCAACTTCAGTCATGTAGCTTTAGAGTTAATAATAGAATGGACTACTGGGAAATTGATACTGGTTATCCAAAGCTAAGAAGTTAGTGGTGATTAACAAGATATCAGCATCTGCTTTCTGATAGCACAAAGAATCCATGTCCCAGAGATAGCCAAGGTTGTACCTTGTGCTCCAACAGTACTTGGTTATGTGTAAGATACATCCAGCTGGTGCTTGTTTTGAAGGCATGAAGGTGTCATGAAGGTCAGCTGAGGCTTAGAACTGTGACATCAACTCAGTTGCTGTTGATGTCCCAAGACTGAAGGGGTCATGCAAAGAACTTAAGACTTGGCACACTGAAGGGAGCTTATGAGTGTCCTAGTTGCAGTGGAAGACCCAAGTGTATTAGAAATGACAGTACCATGGGATGACAACCAAGAACAGCAGTAGTGGAGTGGAGTCAACCAGAGCCTAGAGTGCTACAGAGGGCAAAGCTAGAGAAATGAACCAAGTCCTTTGGAGAAGCCCAGAAAACCATGTGTGGATCTCAGACATTGGAACACGAAGCTGTGAAGCTGAAGTTCTCTTGGATACCCCAAGATTTTAGAGATGCCAAAGCCATTGGATATATCCTGAGGAAAGCTGCTGAACGCTAGTGGAACTAGCCAAAGAGAAAGGATTGGATTGCAGTCAACAAACACGAAAGGGTTTAGAGATCTGAAGAGTGCTTTGACATCAGACATGGAGATAATGAGCTTGGAGTTTGCCCAGCTGGTTTTTGTTCTTCTTTTAGTACAGTATTTACTCACTATAACCTTTTGGAATGGTAATGTATACCCTGTGATGTTGGAGGTATGTGACGTACATTTTTGATTTTGATTTTATGAGTAATTCCAGTTATGTGATTGGATGAATGTCAGAAAAGACTGAATTTTGGACTTTTAACATTGTTGAGACTGTTATAGATTATAAGACTTTTGAAGTTCTACTAAATGTCTTTTGTATTATGCTATAGCTAGGTATAGTCCCCATACATTCATGTGTTTGAACAAGCCTATTGGTGCCAGAGAGTGGAACCTGATGGTTTGAATATGCTTAGCCCACTATTAGGAAGCTTAGCCTTTTTTGAGTATGTGCGATTTTGTTAGAGGAAGTGTGTCACTTTGGGGGTGGGCTTTGAGACCCTCCTCTTAAAGTCCATGGGACAATCTTCTGGTGGCCTTCAGAATACAATGTAAACTCTCACCTCCTCCCTCACCATGCCTGCTTGGAATCTGCCATGCTTCTGCCTTGGTGATAAGGTAGTGAACCTCTGAACCTGTAAGCTAGCCCTAATTAAGTGTCCTTTATAACAATTGCTTTGGCTCTGCACAGCTGTGAAAACCCAAATTAAGACAGTTAATACTTGGAAATTGAAACTTCAGTGGTACTTAAAATTCTTGAATTTGTCTTCTCACTATATTTAAGTATATGCTGAGAGATCCTGCTGACTGAATATCTCCTTCACAAAACAGAAGCTTATCACTCTGAGTTTTGCTTAAACAACTGTTCTGCTCAAGAGCAACTTCTTTTACTACTTTTCATCTTGATTAGTTTGGTTGGTATTTCATCTCTTAGATTTCATTCTTGGTCTCCTGAAAAGATGTAAACTTTACAAGTACTATAAGGAGACTTTTCCAGTATATTTTACTAAAGCAAAGGAAGGTTGTACTTATAGCCACACTGATCTGCTGCCTTGGAAATTAAGATCATGTTTATACAGCAAATACGTAAAACAGAGAGACTCTAAAGACTGTTGGATATAAGGCCAGGTTATGGATATTTGTGCTTTATGAGACAAAATTCACAGAATATTTATATACCAAAAAAATAACACTTCTCACAACTCCAACTTTTATGACCTTTACACAACTTGCAGATCAGCTGCCTCCAGGTGTGTAAACTCTCTACTCTGAAACTACCTTTTCAATAGTGTTGCAATGCCCATAAATGCCAGAGGCAGGGACTCTTTTTTGTACTTACAAACAAAATTCTGAGATGAAAGTTGGATGACCAAGGCAATATTGAATTCACATTTTTATTCTGAGTTGGGTGACTGATTGGGAGCCATGCTGTAATATACATTTATCACATAATGAGCTGAGGAGCTAAGTACAATTATGACTCCTTTGCCCTGCTCCCAGTTACTGCATAAATTCCTTCTGTTAGATACTATAAGAAGAAACAACCATAATTGAGGTTTTGAAGTCAGTCCCACTACAGTGGATATTATTTTTGTGACATATTCTATTTTAAGTAAAGGAATAGTCAGGTATCCAAAATAAATATGCATCTACATCAGAAAGAAAAGAAGAAGAAGAAGAAAAACTTAATTTGTAAAAGTTCTTTTTCACCCGAGATGTAGAAACAGGATGCATAGGAGGATAGCAATCATGAAAATGAAAAGGAGAAATATTTTTTACTTTAAAAGTTTTAGAAAAACTATGGAATAGGTTACAAGATTCCAGTGGTTAACATAGTACTAATTACAGTACAGACTCAACCCTGTGGCATATCTATGACAATGATCCCCTTTAATTAAATATCAAGACATAATAGGATTGGCTTATCTGACAAATAAACCGCTGGTGCATTAGGAAGAGAAATGAAAAGTCAATTCTCAAATACGAGAATAAACTTCTGTTAATGATTGCATGATTTCTCTAATTGTAAGCACAAAGAATATTTCTTAAGCCAAGATTTTTTTCTATAAAATGTTAGGCTTTATGATGCTAAAATGGATTAAAATTATCTGTTTAAAATATAGTTTACTCTGTAAGATTAGCAATTGCTACAGGTGTGAACATTATAAATCTTTGAGCACTTAACTAAAGCAGTACCTGTGTCTGTTATTTTCAAACTGAGAGCCAAAGAACACTCAGGAAAAAAGGAAATATTCAATGATATCCCATGAAAAATCATGGCACCACATATTCTGAGTCATGGATAATTGGCTTTTTATGTATTATAAATATAAAATTTATGATTTACACCTATGTAAGAACACATTGAGGAATAGCCATTGTGACATATAAATCTGGAAGGAAAAGAATGAGATTGAAAGGATGAAATTTACAGAGAGGAGAGGACATAAATTCTTAAAATACTCCAGTTTTAAGGGGCCTTGCAATAGAATAAAAACTGTCCACAGAGAAGCAAGAAGCCAATGAATATACTAATGCATGATCCAGGGACGTGAAACCATTTTAGCAGTACCCATGTCAAGAAACTGGGAATAACTGAATCCATGCTTTAGGGAAAACTAGAGAAAGCATTTATTAAATGTAGCAACCTAGTTATAAGCAAGTCTAAAAAGGGTATTAGCATTTAGTGAGCATTTTCTGTTCTGCTTTGGATGATAGATGCCTCAAGAGCAAAATCTCTGTGGTTCTCATAAAACCTTATGAACTAGGAAACTGAATAACAGTTATGTATTACTATTCAAATTTCATTTTCAGGAGAGCATAAAAAGCTTCCCCCAAGCCAACAGACCAGACAGGTAAAGGCTGGGCAGGAGCTGCCGGATAGACTGAGATGTCCTTTAGTGGAGGTAGGGGCAGGCAGGAGAGGAAGAAGGGGAGATAGGAAGAGACCTAGTGATCAGAGATAATATGTCTCATTCAAGCATTGTGAAGGTCTACACTTGAAGTCAGGAAAGAGACTATAAAATGTGAATTCTTGTGGGATGTAAGAAAATCCTAATAACTTGTCTGGTAGGTTTTTTTTTTTTTTTGTATAGTTACAACTGAATGTTGCTAAGGTAGTAAAAAATGGTAACCAAATCAGATCTATGTTCTAATCATTTTGGTCTTAAAATGTAGAAGCATCTGGAGAGATGAAAGGGTTAAAATATAAGTGAAAACTGTTTTATGAAGTTAACTGAGTGGTTCAGTTGAGAGGATTATAGAATAAGTAGGGGTAGGTGATATAGTTGATTAAAAAATATAAAGACACTTAATAGTGTATTACTTTTAGAAAATGAAGCATCAGTTGATATCAGGTCTGATTATAACAGATTTGGCATGTGTACCTGATTATATGAAGATGTTTTTACTGAATTAGGGAGGTAGAATGTATTGGAAAAGTGGAATTATATTATCAGTATTGGGTAGTTCTTATAGCATCATTTAAATACAATAAGTACATTAAATACATCAATAGAAGTTTGGAGGAGGCAGTTGACCACAGAATGCATAACAAAAGAAACATCTTGGCTGAAGATACAAATAAATCAATCTGCACACAGATTATCAATGATCACTTGTAGGTTTTATGATCTGAGGAAAATATGTCTAAATAGTAAACTGATTTTATTTACTGAAGTATCACAGATTCCTTTCTAAAATCTGTTATTTACAGTAAATAAACCTAAGCTTTGAGGTTTTGTCATGCCTCACTTTTTTTTTGCTATCAGAATAAACTTTCTAATAATGTGATATAATATATTTTCTTAACTTGATTAAAATCCCAAAGATTATTATACTGACTGGTTTTGTGTATCAACTTGACACAAGCTGATAAAGGAGCTTCAGTTGAGGAAAGGCCTCTATGAGATCCAGCTGTAAGGCATTTTCTCAATTAGTGATCAAGGGTGGGAGGGCCCATTGTGGGTGGTGCCATCCCTGGGCTAGTAGTATTGAGTTCTATAATAAAGCAGAATGAGCAAGCCAGGGGAAGCAAGCCAGTAAGTAACATTCCTCCATGGCCTCTACATCAGCTCCAGACTTGCTTGAGTTCCTGTCCTGACTTCCTTTGGTGATGAACAGCAATGTGGAAGTGTAAGCTGAATAAACCCTTTCCTCCCCAACTTGTTTTTTTGTTATGATATTTGTGCAGGAATAAAAACCCTTACTAAGACAGTTATGTTTTAAGATTTACCCTATTAAAATCATTTATTTCTGTTTAGCTAATTTATGTGAGTTCTCACAAATTTATATCTTTGTTCTCCACCTGTTTATTCTGTCTTGCCTAAATTGCAAAACTGAAATTTAATTCCATTTTATGTTAATAAACCTCCTGGCCCTTAAAAAATTAACATTAATACGTCAAGCTGATACATTTTCATTCTGAAAAAAGAAACACACTAATTTTAGCAAGTATATTCACCTAAATGTTTTTTAAGACTTGTAGAGAAATAAACACTCATTTGTTATAAACTGTGAAGTTAAGATCTAAAGACTAATGCTTTCAAATGTGAAATAAGAGTCTGTGAAATAGTACATTAATAATGTCACTAGCAAGATGGTAAGAGCACAGAAGAGGGATCCAAAATTATACAGCCATAAGAAAGGACCATAAGAAAAGCCATTAGAAAATGTAATCTGAGATGTAACAGAGTGAGACTCATATCGAAGAATTGAACAAAGTCTGTTCACCTCTCCACAGCAACCAATGCAATCTATATTCCTTAAACTAGTGCATTGAATTTGTCATGTCCTCACTAATGCATAGCCTGAACTTGGAGAGACTTACAAAGACTTTGGAAAATAGAGTAAATCAATAGCAATTAGGAAAAGACAAACAGAATGACTGTTTGTCAGCATTAGAATGGGAAGTGGGGGAAGGTAATGTAACAGCTGCAGTTCAGAAAACGAGGATAAGAAAATATTGCTTTAAGTTAATTAATATTGGATGTGTTCTTAGTTTGTAATAAATCTGTTAATTCAAATATAATAAAACATGAAATCACTAAACTCAAACTCGAGGGTTCAGTGAAGTGAACAATCTCACAGATCCATGCGTGGGAAGGTTTTTCTTGTTGTGTGTGTGTGTGTGTGTGTGTGTGTGTGTGTGTGTCTGTGTGTGAATATGTATGCATATGTGTGTGAGGTAGACTGAGAGAAAGAGAGACAGAGAGGGGGCAGACTTTTGGGGAGTCCAAACTAGCCTTGCTTCCTCTCTGCCCCCAAATGAAAAATGGCAGAAAGGTAAAGGCCAGGGTTACCTCTCTCAGGAGCAGAAAGAAGATGCACAGTTTGGACAGAGAATTCTGTGAACAGAAAGAACTGAAGCATCCTGGAAATTCAGGGTAGCAGGGCTTTGATATTACATGTCACTAGGGACCAGAGTAGCCCAGAAGTTTGTAAATGTCACTTTTATTTCCTCTGATAAAGTGATGAGATGACACTGATACCCAAGCTGTATATGAGCTTGGGCTGAGCCCAGAGATTTCCTTTCTCTGTTCCAACTATCCCTGGACCTAGGCCTGGAATCCTCTATGCTCCAAACAATCTAATCTTCAAAGATGACTGTTTCAGTCTGGCTTCTCTAGGCTTCTGACTGAATTGTCCTGCTTGGCTGCATGCTAACTTTGTCAATATGTTCTAATCTTCAGGCTTCTCCTCATTCTCTGACTTCAACTGCCTTTGCTCCATGAGCAGCACTGACTGAACTGACTCAACTGAATTGCACTTACCTGAAAACTGACTGAATGTCTCTCCCTGTGCTGCTTGTAAATCCCCCCTTTCCTGTCCTCATATAAGTTGGGCATATCCTATCTCTGACTATTCTGTCAAATCTTTCCGATTCATCACTTTGTCTGCTGCTTCATTCTACAAAATAACCTTACCTTCCTTGTTAGGGATTAAAGGTACGTACTAAAGATGTGTTTGTATTCCAGCTTGATAGTACTTTAATCAGGAAGTGTCTGCATTCTGGCCAGATATATAGATTTAAGTCTTTGTATGGTGATCGCTTACCAGAGCAGCCATGTTTTTAGATTAAAATTCCTCTATGGAGGTTGCATTGGTGCTGGAACTGTGCATACAACAACACAGTACATTCTTTAAATGTGTTTCCCAATGCACCAATTGTGAGCTGGCATCTTTGTCAATACATCTTTTAATACACTAAAAGAATATTTTTTAATTTTTTAATTTTTATTTTATTTATTTATTATTATTTGTTTTATTAGGAGTTCTGGTAAAAGTACACATAATGGAACTCACAGTAGAGCTAAAATGGAGTTGGAACAAGTGTGTGGTGAATCCAATGCTCCCACCTTTTCCTCCCTGCTTTTTAACCAAACAATGACATTGATACCTTTATTGCTTCAAAAAATCTACTTGGGGTAACTAGATTATTGAAATTAGAAATTAGAAAACAGATAAATCAAGACTTTTCACAGTGTAAGAAAAAAATATCTCCTCGTTTACATTTACCAGTTGTAATATGTAAAGATATTGTTTATTGAACCATGGAGATTATTTCACTGATTCCCAGTGAGAATTTGATGGAGTACTTTCTTTTGGGGCTTAGGGAGACAGGCTGTGCCAAATGTTTGTCATTTGGGAGCATGATATAATACACTGAACCTACCCCTCACAAGAACTCATACATTTACAAAATTTTCTTGACAGTAAACTTACAAACAAATCATCCTTTCCTCTATCATATTTTTATTATTTAAACAGTTTTAAAATTTAAATGTGTTCTTCCATTGCCCCAACTCCTTCCACACACTCTCGCACTGTAAATCCTCACAGTTCATTAGGTTCTAAAGAACAAATCCTTATGTGCTTTCTCAGAAAATAAACAAAAACATAACACAATCAAAATCTCCCCAAAGCCAAGGAAACAGAATCAAACAACACCATCCAACCAAAACCCCCACCAAACCATTATCAAATAAAAGCTCATAAAAATAAATAAATAAACTGTGGAGTCCATTTATGGACGACTAAGGGTATTTAAGGTATTAAGTTCATTTATGTAGGGTCTTCATTCTAAAAACATTTTATAATAAAAGCAAGAATTTGTCATGACTGTCGTCCCAAATCATTAATATTGTTTTAAAATTGGTTTAATTTTCAGAAAAAAAAATCTAAAACAAATGAAAGAAAATGGTTATTGGTTAATTACTTTGACTTGAGTTCTATATTAAATCCTATAAATTTAATGGATGAGTAGTTTATTTGTAAACACATTTATCATTTCTGGTGGGCCTGCCTTCACTAACTGAATACTGAAAATATATCCTGTTTTCTTTGTATTTAGGAAACAGGTGATATATGTCAGAGTCACTGTCCTCCCAGTCTTCAGAGTCCTGGCTGTACTAAAGTGCACATATTCATGCTAACAGCAGAGTGTAATCACTGCTGGTTTACACATAGGCAGGTTAATGGGTCTTCAGACTTCATTTAGCACTGCCTTTCCAGATCATCATAACTTTTAGTCTTTCTTCCGTGCTGACAGTTTAATGTTTAAATAAGCAAGGAGTTAACTTACTTTTAACTTCTAAACCTAGGACCTGCCTCTTAGAGCTATAAAGTTGACATTTTGACATGGTGTGTGTGTGTGTGCATGTGTGTGTGTATGTGTGTATGTGTGATGTAACTGGTGTAATGTCTAAAACAGCTGTGCTTATGTACAGTAAAGGCCTTTCAAAGCATTTGTGTGTGTGTGTGTGTGTGTGTTTGTGTGTGTGTGTGCGTATGTGTAAGACATCTGTAATCCCATTTGTGCAGAAAAGAAAATAAACAGATTTCCTTCCTCTTCTTTTGTCTTTGCATCCCTATCTTTCTCTTTTTTCCTTTTTCGGCTTTCTTTTCTATCATTCTGATTTCCCCTTTTTCTTCCAGTCTCTTAGTCATCTGCTGTACTTCAGCATAAGTTTAGCTGGTGTCGAAACAGTAGTTTCAACCTGCATCTGCTTTTATTCCTGTGAGACTTCCATCCACATATATCAGAAGTGAAAAGTCATATATTTTATGCTTAACCAACTGGAGGTCAAAGAACTAAATCACGGCGCTCATGAAAGTAAAACGTTGTGCTTCTCAATTGCCATCACGTTGGGAGCCTCTCACCTCCAATTACTAAAGTGACCTTCAGATCTAAACTGACCACTTTCCAGCAAAATTTATTGCAATTGTCATACTGTAATGCAGAGTAAGAAATGGCATGGGTAAAATATCTGAAGACGGTAAAATGATTTATCCTAGTATCAAACATTTTTATATTCAATTTTCTGCTTTGTTCACTTCCTTTACTATTTTTTAATCTTGACTCTACCAGTGGTTCATTTATAAAATTAAACTACTGCTTAAATGTGAAGACATTTAAGAGTTCTTAATAGAGGGTCACATGCCTAGGGATCTAAGTATATCTTATGGAATAATGTTACAAGTAACTTATTACTATTTCCATTTTTATTAATATGAGAGTAAAAGTATGCCTTTTAATTCTCAGAGTAAATTATCAGTGATCCACTGTGTTTACGGATGACCATGTTTTTGCATTCCATTGAGACAATAGAAATTAATAATCAAATCTGCTATTGGTAGCAATTAAGTTCTTTCTGTGCTATTTGCTGTTTCCATCTCTAAAAAAAAAAAACTGGGACTTCAAGAGAAATCCAGTAACTGTTTAATTACAGAAGAACAGGCAAAGGTCAAGATAGGACTGTCATTCAAATATGCCACTTCAATGAACTTAGGACCAGTAGGAACCTGAAAGTCAGCAACTCTTGTCTGTTTTTATTAGAGGAGAAGGAGGGTGAAGTCCTCAGATATAAAAACTATGGACTACGATTAAATGATTCCTCTGATTTCCTGATCAGTCTACTTCTCTAAATCTGTAAGAGGAGCTAAGGTGGGAGGAGTTAGGAGAGGAAGAGGAAAAGGAAGAGGAGGAGCAAGAGAGAGCAGAGCTGTAGGAGAGATTGAGACAGATGTTCACGTATCTGTAGCAGTCAAATGTAGTTGGTATACCTAGGTTGGGTATGGGTTACAACTCTCTTTGTATGGGCATCTTGTTATTAATCATTATCAAACATATAAAGCCTTTGATTAATCTATAAGAATTAGAGTCTCATTCTCTTACTGGACCTGCATGGATGGCAGAATTGTCTGGGCAATGCTCTGCCTTGAGGAGACAACGTGGAAGATTGGCAGAGCCATCTCTCACGCTGGCATCTAGAGGGTGGCAAGGCTGGTGTTTCTGGCTGGCTGGTTCTAGCTGCAGCAAGCATGTGGCCTCAGGCTGAGAAACATAGTGGCTGGGCTAGGCAGAGCCCCTGTATCTTAGATACAGAGCTATAGGCCATTTTAAATAATTACTACAACACACTACTCCTTATTCCCAGATCATCCTATGATTGGCTCATTTATTTAAGGAAAAGAAGCCACAGAATGAGTGGGCATTGCCAGAGACCTTATGACTCAGAAGAATACCTTGTATAGAAAACCAAATACTATGTTGAGAAATATATTGCAAAATTTCTATTTGTTTTATTTTATTAGTTGTTTCCTATAAAAACTTATGTTGTGAAGTCCACAAGAAAAAAAAAAAGCAAAGAGATAGTCTAGAGTACTTTACAAGCAGAATTAATCTGCTTGGTACCCATTTTTCAGAATTATATTTTATATAAGTGTAACAAATAATATGCTCACTGCATTAAAACATAAAAGTAGATAAATATATGGGGCAAGGTTTGCTGGGAGGGGTTATTTTCTTTGAAACCAGGTTTCTCTGTGTGTCCAGGCTGTCCCGAAAATTATCTGGTTTTCTGTTGAACAGGCTGACCTGGAACTCACAGAGATTTGCCTGCCTCTGACTCCTGAGGGCAAAGACTAAATGAGTGCCTATGCCTACCTATAAGAAATCAGTTTTAAAGTCCCTCTTTACCTTTCAACGATTTTGGTATATTTGGTTGTCCATTTTTTTATAATTTTATATCTGAATGAAATATCTGGTATATATTTCAGTTACCAGAATGATTAAAAATAATTAACTAATTGAAGGAAAGATTAAACTGCAAAAAATATCTGTGAAATGCCAACACAAAAAAACATAATGTTTTAATCCAAATTTAGCTGTAATTTTGTTAAATGTGAATACCAAACCTTTATTATTCAATAAAAGGGCTATTAGTCTATTAAAACCAAATTCACCTATATGATGTTTTAAAATATCACATCTAAACCCAAAAGGCAGAGATAACTTGAGCATTATTTTTGGGAAACACACAAATGGTTAAAGATGTATAGAGAGCATACTGTTATGATGAAAAGAATGTTAAGACAATAACTATTAGAGATAGATGTAGGCATATAGCCAAAGGCAAATGTTCAAATGTTTAAAAATATCTATGAAATTTCAATTTAAATGCATGTAATAACATTCCCTTTAGGGAAGTGGTTTTCAACATTCCTAATGCTGTGACCCTTTATCCATAAAATTATTTTTGTTGCTATTTCATAACTGTAATTCTGCTACTTTTATTCATTGTAAATCATATCTAAAATACTGGATATTTTGTGTGTGATCCCTGCAAAAGTGTCCTTTGACTCCCTCCCCCCCAAGAGGTTATGACCCACAGGTTGAGAAGACTGTTCTAGGGGCAAACAAACAAACACAAATATTCAGGAATATAAACCCAAATACATAAATCTATTATATAAATACCTTATTCAGAGTTGCCTGTGGGAGAAGTGCAGAAACTGGAGCAAAGGTATAGAGTATTTGAATTAGCTTGATTAAAATAAGACCTAGTGCATGCTGACACAATTGTAATGATTTCATACTGCAGCTGTCTTGGTATACTCAGAAGATGCTGTTTGCTTATAGGCACCCACAGCCTCTGGGACTTACACTTGCTCCTTCTGCTCCCTTCTCTGACTGAGGCATTGGGAGGGTATCTGAGCTTGCTTTAGATATCCCACTTGGAGCTGAGCATGTCTGTGGTGTCCTATTCTCTGTTTCTGCTTATTCCAATTTAACAGAATTCTGTAAGTTTCAGTAGCTTATCTGTGAACTAGAAAACAAGTAATCCTATATGTCCTCTGGATTTAATGAGATGCTAACTTTGAGCACCTGTTGTAACACAATGCTACTAACTGTACATGACGTAATTCTATGTCTCAACAAGTCTTATTCTAGTAGCCCTGAGGCATATTATGACTGTCTCAGTTGACATTCAGAGAAGGGATCTCCTGGTAATCAAGTCACCTGACTTTTTTTCTTCTTCTAACATCTATGGAGACCAATAGAAAATGGGACTCTAAAACCCAAAGGACTAGATGAGGACAAGGAGCTGACAGGCCACCGAGCTACTTCATCAAGAACATGCAGTTTGCAGTGCTATCAATTCACTAGAAAATTGCAGGGTGGGGAGCATAAGAATTTTCTTCTCTAGCACATTTGAGTCATTCCCACTGTCTCCAAAAATGTAACTGGGGAGCGCTCAGAAATGAGCTCAATGTTCTGCGGTATTAAGCTTGGCTCATTATCCACAGAGTAATTGCTAGGGAAATGTTGTCATAGTCCAAGAAACAGAAGCTCAGAACAGAAACAATTTCCCCAACACTGTACAACCACCATGTGCCAGGGGTTCATTCTTGGGCTGTTTTCCTATGCAAAAAGAGTTACCCATAAACATGAAGTTAGTAGAAAATCATCCTGATTATTCAAATACATGTATGATCCTTGTCTTGAAACATACTTTTCATTTGAGACTGCTTGTATTTGATGATTGGGTTTCAGGTGATCCTTAAATGAAGTGTGTAACTATTAGATCTCACTCACTCCTGGGACGTCTTTAGCTTCTCCTTCACTGCTGGCAAGTATCCTTTCCCAAAGTCACTGGTTGTCATTATTTTCATCTCAGAGCTCCAAGGTCACTTGAAGGATTATCTTCCTAGTATTTGTAGATTAGCCTCCTTACACTGAAAATGAAATGAGAAAGAACAATCTCATGTAACATCAATAAAAATAGGATTACTAGAAAAGCAACTCTAGCCACAAGCTAATTCACCAACTTCAAGGTAGGAATAAAAGATTTAGATAGTAGAGATAGATCATTATACAAGTTGTGACTCCTGGAAACATGGTCTCTTGTGAAATCCAGTCTATTTTGGTCCTTATTTCTAGGCTATGCTCTTTATTTTATAGGCACAATATGAAAATTCATAAACATAATCCACTATATAAACAAACTCAAAGAAAAACAATCACATGTTCATCTCATTAGATGCTGAAAAAGCCTTCAACAAAATCCAACACCACTTCATGTTAAAAGTCTTGGGGAGATCAGGAATACCTAAACATAATAAAAGCAAAATATAGCAAACCAACAGCCAATATCAAACTAAATTGAGAGAAACTTGAAGCAATCCCTTTGAAATCAGGGACAAGATAAGACTGCCCACTCTCTCCCTACCTATTCAATATAGTACTAGAAATTTTAGCTAGAGCAATAAGACAGCAAAAAGAAATCAAGGGCATACAGATTGGAAAGGAAGAAGTAAAGGTATCACTATTTGCAGATGTTACGATAGTATACTTAAGTGACCCCAAACATTGCACCAGAGAACTTCTACCGCTGACAAACAACTTCAGCACAGTGTCTGGATATAAAATTAACTTAAACAAATCATTAGCCTTCCTTTATACAAATGATAAATGGGCTGAGAAAGAAAATAGGAAAACAACACCCTTCACAATAGTCACAAATAATATAAAATATCATGGTACAACTCAAATCAAACAAGTGAAAGATCTGTATGACAGGAACTTCAAGTTTCTGAAGAAAGAAATAGAAAAAGACTTCAGAAGATGGAAAGATCTCCTATGATCATGGATTGGTAGGATTAACATAGTAAAAATGACCATCCTACCAAAAGCAATCTACAGATTCAATGCAAAATTCCAACACAATCCTTCACAAACATGGAAAGAACAACTGTCAAGTTCATTTGGAAAAACAAAAAAATCAAGGATAGAAAAAACAATTTTCAACAGTAAAAGAACCTCGGGGTGAATTGCCATCCCTGACCTCAAGCTGTACTACAGAGCAATAGTCATAAAAACTGCATATATTGGTATAGACAGACAGGTAGATCAATGGAATAGAATAGAACAGTGGATGGAGCTTGAGGACTCTTAAAGAAGAATAGGTGGAAGGATTGTGGGCCCTAAGGAGATAGGAACTGCACAGGAAGATCAACAGAGTAAACCAACCTGAACCCTTGGAGCTCTCAGAGACTGAATCACCAACCGTAGAGCATACCCAGTCTACACAGATCTACCTCCATGGGCTGGACCTAGGCCTCCCTGCACATATGTTGTAAATGTGCAGCTTGGTTTTTCATGTAGGTCTCAAACATCTGGAGTGGGGGCTATCCCAAAACATGCAGCCTGTATATGGAGTATGGTCTTCTAGCTGGGTGCCTCATCTGGCCTCAATGGGAGAGGAAGCACCTAGCCTCTCAGAGACTTAAAGTGGCAGGGTAGGGATACAGGAGGAGGGGGTACTCAGAAAACAAAAGATGGGGAAGGATTGTGGGAGGGGGTGACTGGGATGAGTTATAAAGTGAATAAGCAAAAAAATAAAATAAAAAAAAATTAAAAAAAAAAAAAAGAATAGAAGACCCAGCAGTAAACTAACACACCTATGGGCACTTCCAGCAGTCGGGTTAGGGGAGTGGGAACCTCTATAATGTCCCAGAGACCTAGGATGTAAGAGGCTACAAGAACTCAATGGGGTTGACATTAGCCAGATTTCCCAACAGTAAGAAGGTGGTACTGGAACAAATCACCTTCAGTATATAGATAATGGCCCCCAGTTGAGGCATGGGACCACCCAATGATCTTCAAAAATTTTAACCCATATTTGTTCCTGTCTAAAAGAAATACAGGGGAAAAAATGGAGCAGAGACTGAAAAAGAAAAGCCACCCAGCAACCAGCCCAACTTGGAATCTATCCCACGAGTGCACACCAAATCCTGACACTATTAATTGAGACATATTATGCATACTGACAGGAGGCTGGCATGACTGTCCTCTGAGAGGCTCTGGCAGCAACTGACTGAAACAAATGCAAATATTTACAGCCAGCCATTGAGTTGAGGTTGGGGACCACTATGGAAGAGTTAGAGGTAGGACTGAAGGAGCTGAAGAGGATTGCAACCCCATAGGAAGAACAACACGGTGCAAACTAACAGGAACCACTCAGAGCTCCCAGGGATTAAACCATAATCCAAGGAGCAAACATGGGCTAATCTGTGGCCCCAGGCACATGTGTAGCAGAGGACTGACTTTATAAGGCCTCAGTGGGAGAAGATGCACTTAATTAGGTGGAAACTTGATGCCCAGGGAAAAGGGATGCAGGTAGGGGTGAGGTGGGGGTGGATGGGCAGGTTTGGGAACACATTCTCAGAGATGGTGGATTGGAAGATGAGATACAGAACTCGGGGAGGGGGAACTGGGAAGGGGGGAAACTGGCAATGTAAATGAATAAAATAATTTAATAATAAAAAAGAAAGAGTACTCAAAAGAAATTAAGTAATTTTTTAATTGATTTGGAAATTTAATTCCTTATTCTGAACTGAAGAATCTGTGAATAATATTCACTAATGTCAAACATGTATACACATATATCAATAGTAAGAATTATTTCCTATCTTAAATTTACTTTTGACATTGTCATGCATTTTACAATGTTTATGCTTCAAACATTATATAAATTACATGTTTATATGTATATGTGTTTGTATAGGTATGTTATATATTCATATAAATATATACACATATATATTCATATGCATGTGTCTGTGTTTGTGGTGTGTTGTGTGTACATATAGGTATATATCCCTCTAAATCAAATTAGTGTTGTCCATATGGGATTGAGGCCATCAACAGAAACATTGAAATTATCACTGATCATATCTTCATTATTAATGATTCTTCTTTTCTTAGAAACTCTCAACTGCCAAGAGCTCATTAGTAAAAGAGGATCCAGCACAGTATTGGAGATCATGTGCCCCAACTCTGCCAAGATTGTGGTTGGCTTCATCACATGTGTGACTTTTTCAGGTGAGCAGAGCTCCTATAAGTTCATGATTGGGATAACCATGTCATATCTGGACCAAAGCAGTTCAAGGCACTCTTCCCTGTCTTCTGCCTCTTTTATTTTTACCTCCTCTTTTGAAGTTTCTGGAAACTTGGTGGTTGTGGGGGTTAATGGAGTCAACATAGATGTCTTTCAACTGATGAACTGAAAAGAAAAAAGGGGCACACACACAAAATGGAACATTCCTCTTGTGTTAGTAAAAATTAAATAATTAAATTTGTATTTAAGTGGGTGGAGCTCCGAAATATATACTGAGTTAAGTGACTCAAGCACAGAGAGATAAGACAAATATGGTATGTTCTCTCTTGTATGTAGATTCTAACTTCAATATTTTGTTTCTGTGTACTTAACTTGGAGCACAAATCAAAGTCAGAAAAATAGAGTGTAGCCTTGGATGGGAGCATTTAAGGGAGGGGAATAGTAGTTTACAGGTAAAAACAAACATAGTGAGGGAATATTGGATGTGGAAAAGCTAACATAGGAATGAAGGATCAGGAAAACCTAGAAGGAAGGGAAGTAGGTGGGTTAATCAAATCTAAGTATGTATGAGCAAGCATTATGGAAACCTACTAGTTAGTAATTTCATTTTCAAGATATATCTTATTTTTCTAAAATTCAAATGTCATTAACATCCACGGTGGACATTGTATATGTTTTGAAGTTAGCTTTGCCATCAAATCAAATCAAAGAATATGATATTCCTGAATGTTTCTTTCTGTCCTTTTATACAGTTTTCTTACCCCACTGAAATCCCAGAAACCACAAATTACTGTCTATCTTTTTAAATGGCCTTCATCTGGATATGGCCTTAGTCACACAAATACAGCATGTTGCCTTCCATAACTAGGTTCTTTCTTCTGGAAAAATTTTCCTTTATTCAGAGTCATTAAAATTCTCAGCTATCATCCCTATACACTGACTAAAGTTCCCTGATATAGGTGGGTGCCTCAGAAGTTTTGTTCCTTTGTCAGTTGATAGATATTACAATCACTTCTAATTATTCACAGAGCTATTATAAACATGCTGATGCAGCCTTCGTGTGGACATGTGTTTTTTTATTTCTTGACTAATACCCAGGAGAGAAAACTGCAGGTCACATAACAATTTTCTTTGAAGTCATGAAAAACTGTCAACGAGTTTCCTAGCTTGATGATACAAATGTTTATTCTGAATCTTATTACCTCAGGGTACCAAAGTGTTCTGTCCACCTGTCAGCAGTCAAGGCTTCCAATTCTACTCTTTCATGTAGGTTGTCTTGCTTTTAATCTTAATTCTCAAGTGAGCATGTAGAATGTAGTAGTACCACATTATGTTTTTGATTTGCACGTCTGATGATTAACACTGAGTAGCATTCTCTCACGCTTTCAAAGAGAGAATCCACACAACACTCTTCTTTTATAACTGAATTACTTTAGTTTTGAATGGCAATATGTGTGCACACACATGTGCACATGCATATATGAATACATGTGTCTGCATACGTTCATGTGCAAGCTCACACATGGAGGTCAGAGTACACTTATAGAATAGCTTCTCTTCTTTGAACACGTGGAGCTTGAGAAGCAAGCTCAGGTCACCTCACTGGCTATTGATCTGTCTAGTAAATCCTACCGTAGTGTTTTGAGGAGTCTTTAGGAAGAAAAAATTCAGCATATGTGCATATGTGTATTGTAACATTAACTCTATTTAGGCTTTTAAATACATTTGCAACAATACTTTTTAAAGTTTAAGTATGGTTTTATTTTTTCCAAAGTGACTCTAAGATGTCTTTCCCTCATTTATTGGTACTTTGAGAATTTCATAGGATGAGTTTTAAATTCATTTCACCTCTCCTGAAATCTGCCACTCTTTCCTTCTTATAAAATAATGTTTTCTTTTATCACACAAGTGATATCAAGTACGGTTAATGATGCTCATATATTCTTGAATATGTGATGTGTGACCTTCCCATGGGGCATGTTTGACTTCCTTGAAGCTCTCATCTTAAAGGAAACTGATTGTCCATCTCCCAGAAGTTATGAAAGACCAACAGCTCCTTAGTTTGAAGTGACCCACTGTTCTAACTTCTATTCTTTATATTGGTATTTAGTCCTGCTCGGGTTTACATAGGTCTTGTGAATGATACCAAGCCCACTCTACAATAATATGCACAGTTTCACTGCTACATCCAGAAGACATTATGTCCTTCCTATATTCCACTACATCTGACTCCTATACTCTTTCTGTCTTGTCTTCCACAGCGAACCCTGAATCTTAGAAGAGAGGATATGGTACAGAGACTCCTATTTAGGGGTAAACATTCTATATTCTTTATCTCCGTACCTTGACCATCTGTATTTTTTTTAGTTAATCACCATTTATTGGAAACAAGGCTTCTCTGATAAGAGTTGAGAGATACATTAATCTATGATATGACAATAAGTCGTGAGGAGTCAGTTTAATACTTTGTCCACTTTCCTGAATAATAATAAGGCCTATAACTTTTCCAACTACAGGATAATGCCTTATATGGGTTTCTACTTGTGGATGTGCACATAACTCTAAGTAATGTTTATGTGAGTATAGCATCTGTAAGTGACATGCCCTGTTAGGTCAGTCATATTTTAACTCACAATGGTCACAGCTAGGAAAGACAGATGATATCAAAATGTAGGTTTTAATGTTGATACTTTATGCTTTAAATAGTTATCTGATGAGTTTGCAAGCATATGGTCCACAAAGTTTAGATTTTCTGTAATCCATCTCAGGTTAACTGTTGGTGTTTGTAGCGAGAAATATATTTTATCAATTTTAATAATTATCCTTATCTTTTGTTGCTTAAATACTTCTACATGTCTTATTTTACTCCCCTTTGTGACTTAGAGGTTATTTGAAAATGTTTTTACTTACTACATTTCCCACAATTTTCAGGCATCTATCAATTTTAATTTGATATTGAAGAGGAAAATGTTGAAATGAGTCAATTTGCAATAATTTATCAAGATTATTTCTATGTCACAGATACTATTTAATTGAAACTATATTGTGAAATTGCAAGATTGTACCCTAATAGTACTATGAGAATGAAAGTACTTTAACAGACATACTTCACATAGAAATGCCTCATAGTTATAATACACTGTGGGTAGACATGTAATAGTATGTAGCCATTCTTCATAGGAAAATCCGGCACAATGATGTAAAAAGATGACATTTGCATTATTCTAAGATAATTGTTTTATTCCAGGCAAGGATATAAATGTAAGAAGAAACATTCAGAGGATCAATACATTCCCCTTTATTTTTTTAAAGATTTATTTATTTATTTTAAAAGATTTATTTATTTTATGTATATGAGTACACATATGCAAAGGTTGCACAAAGGTGTGTGGTGTGTGTGTGTGTGTGTGTGTGTGTGTGTGTAGTGTGTAGTGTGTATTCTATACAATATAGAGAATAGATGTAATAATCATAATAATTTGGACAAAAAGATCTTCTAAGATTTTGTCAGAGTAATATACATTTTTATTTAAAAAAAGTTATTTTGTGGTTGTCTGTGTTTAAAGGTTTAAATGCTTAAGAAAACATGAGTAAAATGCATAAAGATTAAGTGATTAAGCCATGGGAGAAGCTTATATTTCTTATTATTGAATAGAAGTGACATTAATATGCTCTTCTCTTTAACTTTTTAAAATAATAAAAAGTAAAAGAAACAGGAAAGAGTTATATATATGATGAAGTGCATAATAAATTTGTAGACCAAAACTAGAGAGGTTTTGTGGTCTTTCTTCTCTGTATAAATAATTCAAATTTAGTCATTAGAAAATGATAGGTTGGGGTATAATGATAAAGAATCTAAATAAATGTCTTGTTGGAAGACCTTTAAAAGAGATTAAACATTAACAGCAGGAGAACTTGAATTTTTTAAATTAGCTTAAATTTCTAATAAAAGTAGATATTTTTCTCTGTGGGTAGGAATACTGCCTTGCACTTGTAATCTTATTCATTTCATGACACAGTGTGCCAGAGTACCAGTAAATACTGGAGGTTTTCTGTATATGAGCTATTACTGTTTCCTCTAATTGAATTGAGGGACCAGAGTTGTCAATCTTGCTAGATTGTTTTTATAAAGTGGCTGTTTCTGTATCTATCAATCTCAACTGATTGAAAGATAGTTCATGGAATCCACAGTTTGAAAAAAATACTCATAAAGTGAGGCTTTGGAAAATAAATAAAATGCCATGATTTAAGTTTCATATTAAATTAAGTTTCCATTTTTCTTTACAAATTGATTTTCCATTTTAAATTTTATTTTCTATGTAAATACATGATAACATTTTCTTTCTATTTTGATTATATATAAAGTAATTTCAAGAAGCATATCCAAATAAAGTATATCCTAATAACATGATAGTTATAAATAAAAAATACATGTAGAATCTCTCATTTAAATTGGGATAATATATCATGTGAATACAAATGATAAAAAATATCATATACTTTCATTAAAAAGTAGAAGATATTTTTAGGATCATCATCACTACATGTAGAATTATTGAATTTAGAAAAGAAAGTGATTCATAATCGAAATGAATAGAGAAAATATTGCCATATTTTGCCAGTTTATGCAAAACCATGCCCTATATCTTTAAAACTGACTCACAGATTGAGAATGTTAACTTCAATTTGTCATTAGTCCTTTGATTATGTAATGGAACATATTTCAGTCTGATACTATTAATATCTGTAGTGTTTTTGCATCTTAATATTTGCTTTGTTTGTGTATTTGAGTGTTTTGACTATATATACATGCACTATGTATGTCATTGTACTTGCAGAGGGAACAGGAGTATGTATATGCCCTTGAAATGGATTTATAGAGAGGTACAATTTGCCATATGAGTGTTGTAAGGTGAGTTGAAAGAGTAGTTATCTCTTTGACCTGCTAAGTCATCTCTCCAAATATCTTTTGTGTTCTCAGTTGTACTTTATAGACATAACAGGTGAAAAGAAAATTATTCATTATCTAGTCTAGAGCAACCAGTAAATGAATGAATCTAACCTGAGTATATTTCATTTTGAACTAAAATTGTTTTTGTATTTTTCTGCTATATTAATAGTTATTACTATCATCTATTTTTGATGAAAATTCTCAATGTATTCATTTAATGATATAATGGTTCCTGACCACAAATATTTATGCCTATTTGTCTAAATAATAGCAATAAGTTACCCTCTAGGACTTAGGACTCCTCCAACCATGAGCTTTAACTAGGTTTGCACTACCACACATAAATTCATTGGTGGATGTGGAGAGTTCTTGGTGCTGCTTCAAGGAAATTGACAAGAATATTTGAAATTGGTCCAGGACAAGGAAGTAGTCTTAAGATAAATAAAACTGAGGAATGTGATCCTTGTATCTTGATCGTCTTGGTAAGTCCCTGGATATATTGATCATGAGAATTTTGTTGATGCCTCCTTTATTCCTTGACCAAGAACTGACCTTATTCTTTGCATGTACATAGAATGGTATAAAAGCAGTTTGGGAAAAATAAATTTGCTTCAGTGCTTGCTGAAGTCATACTATAGTATGGTCTAATTATCTTTTTTCTTTCATTCTCATTTCCTACCTGGAGAACCTGTTGACTGAGCAAGCTTGGTTATGTGGAGTTGGTTTCATATCCAATAAGAAAGTAGTTGCATTTCTCCCATAAGAGTCAGGCCACTGTTGTGCTAATCAGTACATTTTGCCAGGCTGATTGGTTTTGTAGATCACAGGGTTCAAGACTGTGTAAGAATATGGATAACTCTTTATCCCCTAGAGGCCTGGATAGCTCTTTCTGGTGCTATGGAAGCTATCCAGGGACAAAGCTTTTTCAGCTCAAGTCCAACTTGATTTTTCTATATTTTGTAACAAAATGTGTTAGCATTTAGGGATTCACTGTCTAATTCTGGATATCCAGAAGGAATGAAAATGTTTTGCATTAGTTTTGGGGTCATCTGAAGTCTTCCTAGGCAAAAATATTTAACTGAGTATCCTTTAATATACACTGGGATTTTTGTTTACTAACCCATGTATTCTAGAAAAATCATTACCTAGCTATTCAGCATACACCTTTTTCAACTCTTTATTTTTTTAGAAAATGTGTAATTTTAATTGGCTTATGTAATAGTTACATACCAAAGAAAGTAAACAGGCTGGTCTGAGGCACAGTAGGAGAGGATTAGTAAAAAAAAAAAAAAGGAGATTTATATATAGCTTTTAAAAAATTAACTATTTTATTTACTTACATTCCAGACATCGCTCTGTCCTGGTCGACCATCCCAGAGTTCTTCATCCCATTCCCCCTCCATTTTGCCTCTGAGAGGGTTCCCTCCATAAGGATACCCCCTCAGCTGCCCATATCAAGTCTCTATAGGATATGGTGCAACCTCTCCCAATGAGGCCAGACAAGGCAATCCTCTGCTACATATGTGCCTCAGACCAGCCTGTTTATACTCTTTGGTTGTTGGCTCAGTCTCTGGGAGCTCCAGGGATCTGGGTTCGTTGACACTCTTGGTTTGCCTGTGGGGTTGCTGTCTCAATCCTTCAGCTCCACACACCCTTCATTTCAGTAAATGTTCCTCATCAACTTTATGTCTTCTTGTATCACTCCACCACCATCCCTGTTTAGACCTATATATCTCTAGCATTTCCCTTCTCTTTCATATCCAGGATATTCTGCTATCCTATCCCTTTAAGGCACTTCTCTTCTCCCTTTCTAACTCCTGACTCTACAGGTTCTCCAAGTTAAAATCACCAATGCAATCATTCAAAGTTAGGATCTACATATTAAAAAAAAAATTAAGAAAATAAAAAGCTTGCAGTGTTTGCATTTACTTTCCTGGATCTGGGTAACTCCCTCCTTCCTCGGTACATTTTCTAATCCCACTCATTTACCTGCAAATTTCATAGCTTCATTCTTACTTTCCAATTCAATAAAACTCATCAAATATGTAGGAATTCCTATTATCCATTCATCTACTAATATAATCTAAGCTGGTGCCCCTTTTTAACTCTGTAAATAGAGCATCATTGAACATACAGTAATTTTTATGCAGAACAATCTTGAGATACACCTAGTGAAAAAGTAGAACTCTTTAATAAATTATTAAAATAGTCTAACCTAATTCTCTGTCCCAAGAAATCATCTTTGAGTCTTCCTTTCCTAACTTAACTACCCCAAAGAGAAAAGTTTGAAATTCTTTCCTTTTTACACTCATACAATTTTTTTCTTTCACAAATCATATATTCCCTTGATAATAAGTTCATTTAAAGGTCAAATGCGTGAGACATACTAACTCAGTTCTCTGGAGAGACTGTCTGTTTCGCACATAAACACAGTCAAAACTGTACTTTCCCTTGTTATATTCATAAGATGTTCAGAGTAACCAGGAGTCATCCATCTTCCAAATGATATTCCAATGTGTTTTCCTGTCTGCTATAAGAGCTTAAATACAAAATGCCTACAATGTATTAATAATAGTAAGAAAAGAAATAGAAATAAAACTGTCTTGTGTCCATATCCTTTCATCAAAAAAATCCTAATCTGTTTAATATATATTTATTAATTACTGAGACCCTATGTGTATCAATTTTTCTGACTTTTTGGAACCAATTATCATTTCCAAAAGGAAATCAATTATGCACTATCATTACATTTAGTGAAAAGTCCCATAGTACACATTTTCATAAATTTATAAAGATTATTACTTATCATGAACCTTTCTCTGAACATCATATATCTTGGAATTATTTGTAATGCACAACAAAGGGATAAGGCCCTACTTCACACTTCATCACATTGTGAATATTATCTGGATGGAATCAGATTTTTTTGTGATGTCTTCGATTCAGTATACATAAAATGAGTTTGAACAAGTGTAAAAATGAAGTTTGAGTCAATCCAGAGATATTACATGGTCATTAAATATTGACCCATTATGAACTGTCTGTTCTTATACTAGAATGACTTTTGAATGCTCATATATTTTACACTATAACAACGGTCGATGCATCGCAATTCCACCAGACCTGGTCATTTGTAACAGAATAAAGAAATAATAATTCCCATATACTATGACTTTTCAAAAACTTTTTTCATTTTTTCAAACACATATTTAATATTTACTATTTAATATCAGGCAAGAAAATCAGACCTTGGTGGGTATCCCATCTTTTTTTACTCGGGGAAAACTCGTAAAGTCAATGCTGCTATGTAAGCCTCATGAGAGAAACTTCAGGATTGAGGAGTTAATATATTGTGATTGTAATGTTTACTGCAATTGCCCGGGAGCTTTTGATTCGATCTGTGTTCTCCTGATTTTCCCATTCCTTGACAGTCTCAGTAAACAGCAGCCAAGTAAATATCAACTGGAGGTCCACACTAGAAACACTACCTTTAACTCAGTCGACATAATAATAATAATAATAATAATAATAATAATAATAATAAAAAGAATAGTATTATTAATTAACAAGTGGTATCTAAATTCTTCATATAAACAAAAATAATATATAAAACTCTACACACAGCTTATTTGCTACTAATATATGCAAATGTGATGAAGATACAGTGCTTCTGATTTATACATAAAATACCAGCAAACCATGTGAAAAATTGATTAAATCATTTTCATCTATAAAAATTAGATCAGAGAGTCCTTTGTTCTTTAACTTTTCTCTTTTAAATATTAAGCTATGTGACAACATGTTTATATAAAATAACTAACATTTGTCTTTGTGTTGCTCATACAGGATCTCATCCCATAGCTTATAACTTTCAAGCTTCATCATATAGTTCATACTGGTTGTGAACTATAAAGAATCCACCCTCCTCATCATCCTGACTACTAAGATTAAAAGAATAAGCCACTATATGTGGTGTACATTTTAGTTTACAGTAGAGAGAGGTTGGAGAGAGACTGGATATACAAGAGCTATTATTGGTAGAAGTTTTTCTTCCAAACATCTAAGTATCTCATGCTATGCTTCAACTTACCTTCTAATGGATGGAAGAAATTAGAAAAGACTCCTTTAATTGTCTAGGATCAGACACCTAGTGAACATCAGGAAATCAACTTGAATCAGGTTTCAACTTTAATATTTATTTTATAACAACTTAGTTTATCAGATTATAATTCACTTTGATATATTAACACATGACAGAAATATGATCAATATCTGAAATAGAATAATTATTACATTGAATGATCATACATTGAATGTATTGTTGCACAAGACATACAATGTGTGTTAGCATTCCTTCTAGACTCCACCCAACAGTTTCCTGGCAATTGCCAGGTAGGCCTGGCTTCATATAAAAGGTGCTGTTTGGCCCCTCTTTGCTCTCTCTACCCCTTCTCTCTCTGACCCCTTTCTATCTCTCCCCTTCCTTCTCTCTCTCCATGTGTTCCTGGCAGGTAGATGGCATCTTCTCTTCTCTTCTCTTCTCTCCCCTTCCCTCCCCTCCCCTCCCCTCCCCTCCCCCCCTCCCCTCTTCTCTTCTCTTCCTTCTCTCCCTCCCTTCCTCTCCCTTCCTGTCCCCCTCTCTTTCTCTGTCTCTACTCCCTTCTCAATGCCCCTCCCCTCCTCTCCCCCTCCTTCTTCTTTCTCTTCTCTTCTCTTCCTCCCTTCCTTCCCCTTCCTGTCCCCCTCTCTTTTTCTGTCTCTACTCCCTTCTCAATGCCCCTCCCCATGCCCTAAGTAAACTCTATTCTATACTATACCCATTTACTCATTTGTATGGCTGGTAACTCACAAGGAAGGGATCCCTCAGCATGGGCTCACAGAGGCACTACTCCCACCTCACCATACCTAGCTCTATAAAACATATTCTGGCTTTCTTTTAATAAAAGACAATGATGTGTGTTGTATAGTGTGTTGAAATCAACATAATATTATGATATGTTTTATTCAATATAGGATAAAGAAAATGTCATTTTTTTTTGTCTAATTTAGTATGAGAAGGTTTGATTAAGAATAACTTAGTGGTAACTGTAAATTTTCAGTTTTGCTGATTTCGGATTCAGCATTTTGTAATTGTATTATGCACTCTTACTATGGACTTGTCATATGCACTTTTCCTTACCAAGACTATATTATAACCTCAAATCCTACCTCATTTCCACTATTTCAGAATTTTGCCCATTTATTTAGGAAACAAATCTGTTTATATTATTATGTTTTAGATCTTAGGTTTCAGTTTTGTAAAATATAAGTAAAATTTTTCTAACTACTGATTTTATTTAAGGCATGCTTACATATTTCCAACTTCAACACAATAAAACTGGAACCTTTTTTATTAATGATAAAGAAGAAAGGCAAAACATTCTGAACTCCATTATCACCAACATGCTGTGTTCATCGAAAAAGAATGATTTCAATTTTGATGATTCAGTGCTGGCATAAGGAGACTAGAGAAACTGAGGAATGGATGCAGGAGGTGAGGAGATGGGAAACTTGGAATCCCATCTTTATTAGGGATAATAAATGTCTTCAGACGTTCTCTGTAACAGTCAATCTTTCCATGAAACTAAATAATTTCCAAAATATTAAGTTTTGGGTTTTTTTCAACTCTAAAATTGAGTAAGCTTCATCACAGAGTCTTCTGGATGTGTATTTGTATGTACCACATATTTTATAAGCAACAAATAAGGGAACACAAAGGCTGAATATTTTTACTATGATCACAATATATCTGTCACTGGCATATGGCTGATGAATGAGTAAAAGAACAAATGGAAAGAAATAGCATTATAACTGCAAAAATATTTTTATTTTTGAGCAAAAAAAAATGCTTTATGAAAAGATTTTCTTTGATCTTCTTTTTTTCCCCCAAAGGAAATGAATAGAGGGAACTGGAAAAATACATTCCTACTATGACTTCAATTTTCCTTTCCCAACCTTCACTCCATATCTGTTTAATAATGAGGATTTCTATGCTTGTCTCCTGCTACTTCCTTCACACATTGGAATATTTGAGTCAACCCAGACAAATGCTCCCAACATAAAAATATCAATGCAAACTGTATTAAAAATGAAGTTTAATTCCTGAATTGGGCATATAAAATATACACTCACATCACACATAAAGGTTTTGAAAGTGTTGGCCATCTTTTTGGGGTAGCCAGAACTTCTCCATTACCCATACCACATCTCGAGCCTCATTTGCAAGATGGAAAATGAGCTTCAGTTGTACCATACCCCACATTTCCTATCCTTTGAGGCTCTGGAGAAAAAAAAATAAGGCCTTTATCCTTTGCTGCTCATGTGATAATACTTCATGACTTCATTGAAGTTTCCTCATAAAAATATAATGATAAACAGAAGGGTTGCCCTTTTTCTAGTGGGAATGCTTTGTAAAAAAAAGATGTATAATTTCCCTTGTGGTTTGGGGTACCATATGGCTTTTTCCTACTGGTTTTAGACATTTTGAAGGCACTAAATATTGAATTCATCCTTTAAGGTTTAAGAGGCCCTCAAACTTACCCCAGCTTTCATCGTCAGCATGCAGCTCATAGCACACATCAGGCAGCCGTTGTGGGGAAAGCTAGGATGGAAGAGTTAGTGGTTGCAGGTCCTAAATGCTCTTGCGAACATTAAATCACAGTGTGGTTTGTTCAACGGCAGGATTTTGTTTTATTTTTCTTAAATAGATTTTTCAACTTTGATGGACGGTGCTATTTATGCAACATTTAAAAATGAATACGTGTGTGACCGTGTTTTGAGAAGCCACAAAACACCAGATCAAAGCTCCCTCAACTTAGCTATGAACGTAAGTAGAGCAAAATGTCTCTCCTGCTTCTTCTTAGTCTAACTCAAATGAAAAATTCCTCCTTTAGATATTAAAATGAAATGTGACTGTAATATCCCATGCAAGCATAAGAACAAAATATTTCTTATGTAAAGTTAAAAAAATAATCTTGACTTTAATGTTTGACAAGTTGTTTTTTGCAATTTTGAGGTTTTATTTATTGTTTTAATCATAATTGAATTGCTGTTGTTATTTTGTTTGTTTTGCTTTGTTTTTTAATCAAGTTTATAAGTATAGCCATTCAAACCTGACTTGCCAAGGCAGGAGACATTAACCACATACTCCTAAAATAGACCTGTGGTGTGAGGGTAAGGAGGTCATTGCCTTATTTCCTGTTTCAGATTCCTGCTGCAGTCTCCTCCATCTGTGGATCACCATGTCAACATACCCACTTGATGTTTCCTTGTGATACAGTTCCATTTAAATTGCTTAGTACAGCGGAAGCCTTTTTATTTAAACCAGGTCACATCTATTTTGAATACAACACAAGATTCCCAGAGCTGGTTGCTGGTTGTCTTAGATCTCAATAGTCCTCTGTCAAAAAGCATAAAGAATCAGAGCACTAACCTAGAAAGACACAAAGTCTAAATTCAAAGCAACTGGCAATCAAGCAGGACAAGGTATAGGAGAAATAGCTCATTTCTATGCTTAAATCAAGTAAAAAGCATGCCTACAGAAGACTTTGTTGACATCGTGTTTTCTCTTTTTATATTCTCTGAAGATTTGGTTTGATGGATTCATCAGTTATTTTAAAACAAAATTAACTAAATTTAATACAGCAAACATAGGGAGCATTTTCCAGCTAGGAAATTTCAGGTAAGCTCCAAATTTGAAATCACTAGCCACAAAATAAATAAATAGTTAGATAGATAGATAGATAGATAGATAGATAGATAGATAGATAGATAGACAGACAGACAGACAGATAGATAAAATAAAATCACTCCATGGAGTGGTAAGAAACTGTCAGCTTCAGCATGCATCTTCTAGAATTATTAGGAACTAGCCATACTAGGCCTTCACACATCACTCTATCAATTACCTACCTTCAGCCTACATAAAGAGACTGACTAAGTCCGGCTCTAAATAACAACAGCCCAAGCATGTGTGTGAACTTGAGTTTATATGCACTAGCAGCAACAAGGCAACAATTTACCTACTGCCAAGGTCTGAGAGCAACACAGGGCTCTGTTGCCAGTTTCCAGAAACTCGTTGCGAGCAGGCTACAGTGATACAAACACAGGCACCAGTATCATTTCAGACCAATGAAGAAAATCATCAGAGTAATGAAATGTAACAGAGACCACAGCGCAGAATCTGAAAGTGGCAAAGCACTTTCCATCTGGACTTCTATACAGAGCAAATATGACAGGTTCTAAGGGCAAATACAGTGGTTCCAGTAGGGAGAGTTCTCAAGTGGACTATTCTTTCTTTTCAAAAAGCTACATCTTATCATTTAATTTAATCTAAACAAATAGGTACTCACCAGAATTTGTATTGTTTTCCTTTCATTCTTTCATTCTTACTTCTTTCCATTCTTTCCTTTGCTTTCATTTTTGATTTGCTTTCTATTGCTCAGTATACTTTGTCCAGGGCAGTTTTTTTTTCCTCTCCATGAACTCCTGAGGTCTAAGTGTAAAATGTTGTTCAGTGTTTGAGAGCTTGTTGTTGTCGTTGTTGTTGATATTTTTATTTTTGTTTATTATATACAACTATAAGGCTAAACATTTCCTTAAGTTTCAAGTGAGGATATCTGAAGTCACGTTTATGTGTCTCTCTATTAAATCCTCTTTACTGATTATAGAAGTCTGTATCTGTGATTGGTTTACACTTAATAGGCGAAACTCAGGAGTAAATATATTCTTTAATGCTTCCAAAATTCCCTTTTACTTATTGACATCTCCTTTACATTGCATAGTTTCTTTTTCACACATTTAGCTGCAGAACTCTTTTTTGCCAAACTCTCTCAGCAGCTCAGTAATATACTTTGCTGAAAACTATATTGAAAGGACTTGCATTGGATGCTTCATTCCTCGTCAACAACTATTTTTATATCAATATTACTACTGGCATTTCTAAGATTAAAGCATTTGCTTTATACATTCATTGGTCAAGACTTTTATATTTGCAAATCCTCAATATATAAGGCTTAATGTTTTTATAATACAAAAGAAGGTGTCACTGTAAGAAAAACATGTATCTCCCAGGCTTAAGGAGGAAACTTAGGCAACTTGGCCTTCATAATTAAATTATGAAATCTGTATAGTACATATTTCCTTTTATCTAATGCCACTAACTTGTTAGCCCTACGAGATTTATTACTGCTTAATTCAGCAGGCCTTTCTTCAGAAAGTCATTTATAAAGCTTCAAGAGCCTTGAAATGTGTATGGTTAATGAAGATCAGAATTCCCATGCTCTGCCTTATGTCTAATGCACCTCCCACAGGTCTGAACAGTCAAGATTGGGGAAAGCTGGTGGAGATAGGACAGCTCACTCTGCAGTTAGAGATAGTAAACATAGCCATTCACAACACCTGATATGGACTTGACTACACTTTTTTCAACTCTTTGTTCCTTAGTCTTTAGATGTGTCCCTTAAGGATAACATGTATGGGATTTTGTTTCTGAAACTGTATTAGAAAGTATGATTGCTTTTTTTTTTAAATGTTGACTCTATGTCATGTGACCTTTCAGTTTAAGGGACTAATAATTTTGTGCAACAGCTCTTCACTTACTTATTCCATATTACTTTTGATGTTTGTTCATCATCTTACTTTATGGAAAAGAAAACGGTGTAGGTTGCTTTTACATATTGAGATAGAGCTATGTCTATCTATATATGATGTGTTAGAAGATATAGTTCTCAATTTATTGGATTTGGGGGGTTATTATCTCTTTTGTTTCCTGTAAAGAAAATTATTCACCTACTTTTATATCTTACTTAAATTTCTTCTTAATTTACATTTAAAATCCACTACAATGTAAGTTTCAGAAGCACAAAAAATGTATTCCCAGTATCTAAAATGTTTCTTGGATCATGATAAATTGTAATCCCCACCTCCCTACACACACATCACAAAGTTGTGCAAAAGGACATATAAAAATAGACAATTTTGATAAAAAATACTTCCTCTGAGTTTTAGTGAATAGAATATAGATACAATAGAATTAATGTTTATAGCAGAGCTAATTAAAATAAGCAAGTGCTTGTTGGGCCATGGAAGGGCTGCCATTGGCCTGGAAACCCTGAGATTGCAGATGTGGCCACGCCCCCAAAAGCCAGGCCCCAGACCCGCCCTCTACATTTCACCTGTACCCTTAAGTCACGTAAGACACAGGTAAGGGCATGCCTAAGAGTCCCTCCTCCCCAAGGACACTGTCCCCGAAGCAGTCCAAGCCCCTAAAATCTGTCAATTCAGCCCTAAAAGATATGGTTCTTGCTAGATATGACCCAACAATACCTGTACATCTCCTTATCTTTAACTCCTCCCCCACCCTTGTAGGAGCCCTTTACCAGCCACAAGGGGCTAGAATGGCTCCATACCCCGATGGGTGGTGCACCCCGAGTTTTAAATGAAGTAGATACACTCGCCAATATGATTAAAAATGGCAGAGATAGGGCCTTACAAACCCTAGGGAAAAAACCTGACGTTCTTGTCACCCCCTTCTCCCTCTCCGATGTTCAATGGCTAATCAGAAATCATTCCGACTTCGCTATCAGCTTAATAGGGTTCCCAAGACAAATTGACAATCATTATCCTGACAAAAATGGACCGCTGCCCTCCCTTTGTTACGATGCCTACCCCCAAAACTATTCTCCAGAGATCCCATAACAGGAGCTCCCTCGATATTTATGGATGGGGGAAGAGGGGAGCTGCAGCTATAATATATTACTTCCCAGAAGATGAGCCCCCTATCCTTCAATTCGAAGAATTCCCCCACAACTCCCCCCAATACAAAGAACTATATGCCATTTACTTAGCTTTAAAAGAAGTCAAGGGCCCCCTTAACCTCTTTTCACATAGTATATATGCTGTCAATTTGCTTCCCTAGTTGTCAAGATCATTTGTCAAACTAGATGACAACCCACTATCCCCTCTACTCATACAGGTCTCTGCCCTCCTACAGGAGAGAGTCTCCCTTATCTATATCCAGCACATCCGATCTCACAGTCCCCTGCCAGGTCCTATATCTGAGGGAAATGCACTCGCTGACCAAACTGCCTCAACAGGGACATTCATAACCTCCACTGAGCAAGCAGACCAATTTCATTCACACACACACACAAATCTAAAGGGGCTTCATGCTCACTTCCCCCACATCCCCCTTGGTCAGCTCCAAAAGATAATAAAAACGTGTGCCTCTTGTACATCCCTCATTACCACCCCAGCTTTACAAACCATGGGCACCAATCCCCGAGGCCTCAAATCTAATGCCTTATGGCAAATTGATGTTACCCATGTTCCCCAATTTGGTAGACAAAAATATGTTTTTGTAACCGTGGATACCTACTCACATTTTATATGGGCTACAGCCCAGACCGGTGAGAACTCAAAAAGGCTAATTTACCATATGCTCTCCACCTTTGCCATCATGGGCATTCCTCAACAGAGAAAAACTGACAATAGCCCGGCCTTCACTAGCTCTCAATTTAAAACTTTCTGCGCACACTGGAAATTGCCCATCATATGGGAGTTCCCCACAACCCTCAGGGCCAAAAAATAATAGAAAGAACACACCAGACCCTGAAGGCCCAACTCCTAAAACAACAAACCACCACTTATCCCCCCAATATACAATTAATGATGACCCTGACTTCCCTAAACATATTTAACATCTACAAAACCTCCAGCCACCCTCCTATTTCCCTCCATTGACACACACCAAAATTAGCTCCCCCTATCCTAGTATGATAGCGAGATCCTTTAAATGAAATTTGGAAGAGACCAGACCCCCTCCTTACAACTGGGAGGGTTTCGCTTGTGTCTTTCCACAGGACCAGCCCAAGCCTATCTGGGTCCCTGCCAGAAATGTCCGACACCACCCCACCAAACAAGAAGATGGCCCGCCTCTCACTGGCAGATCAAGAACCAAGGAAGGGGAGAAGAAGACAAAGGAGACGTCATACCCCGAGGAGCAGCAGGATTTCCTGGAAGGACATCCATGACCTGATGACAGCTGCCCAGGCCATGTGCCCTCCACAAGCCCCCCTCTCCTCCATTCTCTTGGCAGTTTTTGTCATCCTTCATGCTAACTCTGCTACCGCCCAGCCTCTCCCTAGCCTTCCCAACACTTACCATTGGAGATTCTATGCCAGGGAGACCTACAACGGACACAACAAAGTTATAGGAACCCAAGACTGCCCACTTGAAGGATGTAGAACCAAGATTGAGATTCCCCTACACCCGGAATCCATCTCCACTGTCCCCAGCCCTTTTCTCTGCTTTCCTTACCAAAATGCAGGTAAATGTCTCCAGGAGGTCTCCACATATGGAGGTTGCAGATATTGGAGCTGCAAGATAGAATCCACCAGCCATGGTGGCACCATGTTCACCAACCTTAAAACTCATTTTTAGCTTTCTATCAGTGAAATGAACGTTGGTGAATCGGAGTCATGGGTAACCTCTACCCCAACGACTATGCCAGATACCAGTAGCTGACCTACACATCTCCCGTGAACTTGTCCCTGCCCCCAAATCTGCCTTTACCCATGCTAATATTATCCAACAGGAAAACCAGTCTCAGGAGAATCTACAGCTACCCTCTCCTGGCTACAGTACATCCAATATGGAGTGGACCTCCTTCCCTTAACGACCCACCCCAATTCCTCCCAATGCTTTTTCTGTGCCTCTCTCTCCCGACCATTATTAACAGCTGTTCCCATTAACTTTTCCCTTTATGACCTCCAAAGACCCCTGCCCATGAGGAAAATACAAGATATTCCTCTCTTTGACCTAACCCCACCTCTTTGCCTTGTAGGGCCCTCCTCAAAACCCCACCTCACATTGCCCATGACATCACCATCACCAAATCAATATGTGTTAGCCCTCCTGCCCTCCTCTGGTGCAAAGACACTACAGGTGCCTGTATCAACCCTCATTTTCAGGGCTCCTGCGCCCCCGTGATTGTTGTCCCTCAGGTCTACCTCTACGAACCCGAAAAACTCGCCTTGCAGATGGGAGAAAGCCAAAAGAAGAGAGAAATCTCCGTCCCTCTGCTCATTAAACTAGGCCTTGCTGTTTCGCTTGGTACTACTGGAACTGCTGGAGCAGCCCTTGTCCAAACAAAACATCTGGCTGGTGACTTCCAAGACAAGCTTGACCAGGCCATGGCCTCTACTACAGACAGCCTTAAATCCCTCCAACGCCAGATAACCTCTTTGGCAAGAGTCGCTCTCCAGAACTGGAGGGCCCTAAACTTGTTGACTGCAGAACAAGGGGGACTTGTGTTTTGCTGGGGGAAGAATGTTGCTTCTATGTCAATGAGTCTGGGCTGGTAAAACAAGATGTACAAACGCTCAAAGAGCTCCGGGGAACCTCCGAACACACTATGCTCCCAACCCCCCTACCCCTTGGTACTCTAACCCCTTGATGGCTTGGATTCTTCCCCTCCTTGTTCCCATACTAGCCATTGGAGCCTTGCTTCTCTTGGCACCTTGCCTCATTCAGTTTCTAAAACAACAGATAAGTAGCATTGCAAAAGAGACTACCAATCAGGTCTTGGTTCAGTATCAAACTGTTCCCAACATAGGAGACACTTATTATCATGACACCTCTCCTTTATAAAAGAAAAGAGAGGGAATTATGGGGCAGTGAGCTGTGGAAAGTCAGGCACCTGGTTGAAAGAACTTTCGAACCCCCTCGAACCCCCGCACCCTGGATATATCCACTGGGATGGAAGGCGATTGAGTTCTTCCCAGGCCTGGCTGCCCCCCCCCCCCCCCCCCCCCCCCCCCCCCCGCTTCAGCCCTCCACATTCCCTCCCACAGAGAGGTTTGTGGCCACCGGTCACACCATCATGCAGATGAGGCATTCCCAAGCCCTAAGTCCAGGCCAATAGGGGGTTACCTGCTGCCTATCTGCCTCCGACCTTAACCCAACTCAAACTGTATATATTTGGGCCTGATTCACGTAAAGTACTCACAAGATTCATCTGAGAACTTCTGTTAGGGTTCCCCCCTCTTCGCCGCCAGCCGTGCCTCACTGAGGCCCCTCAGAGCAGAGCTGTAACACTTTAGAGCTATAACACTTCCCTCTCTCTGCCGCCACCGCTGGAGGCAGAGGCACAGCAGGCAGCGGCCAGGCTTCCGGTGCAGCACTCTATCTCTCCGGACCGCTCACGGGCAGAGGCAGCCCCCATTGCACCTGCCTTCGGAGACCATCGTGGGACTTGCCCGGAGCCGGCACAACAAGTGCTGACACTGGAAATGCTTAATTTCATCTGCATAGAACTTACATTATTTTGTGCTCTATTTGATGCTGTATGGAAATGTGTAAACTCTTGTTTTTTTCTTACTAAGATTTAGGTTTTTTAAAAAGGCTTATATATTTTTAATAAGGTATTTGTGTGTGTGGCATGGGGGATGGAGTGTGTGTATGGATGTGTGGTTTATAGAATATGCACATGAGCCTTAATATGTACAGAACTCATAAAGAGAGCATCAACTCCCCTGAAACTTGAATTACAAGCAGTTGAGAGCTGCCTGTCATGTGTTCTGGGAACTCACGTAAGAATAACATGTACTCACCATCCACCAATGAGCCATCTCTCTTACCCCAACTTTAGCTTTAATAATTATTTTTAGATTCATAGAAAGATTAAGGAAAGGTTAGAAGTTTTCCATGTATACTTTCCCCAGTACATGCATGGTATCCTCAACTTTCAACACCTTAGACCAGACTGACATACGAGTTTCATTTAATGGACTTACGAGTCACCATAGAAGTTCACAGTTACTCTGGGATGCGCTCTCGGTGTTGCATATGCAATGAATCTGGATAATTGTATGAAGGCCCATATCTACTATTGTGGTAGCACAGGGATTAATTTTTCTGTCTTAAAATTTTCCTTATTTGACCTGTGCATCTCGCCATTCTTTGAGTCGTAACACTTGCTAATCTTTTATTTTGATTTTACCTTTTATGCACTAAAATCTCATTTGAAAAAGAATTACATGAAAGGTTTTTAATTTTTCTTCATTTAATTATAGCCATTTAGAATCCTATAACTTAGTGTGGCTTGGTAGCTGATGTATTTTTCCCATGACATAATATTCTATTTTCTAAAAGTACACAGATTGTTCAGCACTACTTTTGCACATCTCTGTCACTCCCAAGTTTCGATAGTTGTGAATAAAATTTCTATAAATATTCATATGCAGCTCTTTGTATGAATATAAATGATAATTTCAATAAGAAATTATTGAAGAAACATTTGCTATCTTTTGTGGTTGTACATATTTCTCCTTTTACAGAGTCCCTAAACACTCCACCAAATATTACTATTATATACTTCCAACCAGAGTGAATATTTCTTTTTTATCTATACCAGGGCCAGTATTGAATGTTATCACTGTTCTTAATTTGACCTTACTAAATTAGATATATTGTTTCACCTTTAATTTTAATACACATTTTTATTGTTTGCATGTGGCAAGTGAAGTCTTTCAATATGCTCTTTACCTAATGTTTTAAATATCTGTGTCACATTCAGATAGTTTTGATCTTTCAATTGCTTTCTATTTCCTATGATGATCTATTGTTAGTAATACTTAATATTAGTGTTATAATTGTTTTTGGTTACCACAAACAACAGCTATAAAAGACAACAGACTTAATCTATGCTGCCTGTGCTTTAATGGGTTCCACATTCTTCTCTAGTTCCTAGAAAACAAAAATATGGGACATCTCCGAGTTAAGACCCTACCATATCTTCAGGCCAAGTGAAATCAGGTGTCCCAAATCACTTGATTTAAGCTTAATGACAAGGAGACTCAAAAGCTAAAATGTAATAGTTAGAACTCAACTACTAGAGAGATGCCCTGACTGTGAATGTATTTAAAAATTATTAATTGAAATTCAAAGCAATAAGAAAATGAAAGGTAATCTTTCAGATGGAAAGGAAATGCCAGTGACCTAGATAGAAGATCAAGGAGTCCACAACAGACAGTATTTCAAAGCCAAATTCAGAGCAGAAATGTGAGGATACTAAGAAGAAGGAGGAGGAGGAAGAGGAGGAGGAGGGAGAGGAGGAGGAGGAAGAGGAGGAGAAGGAGGGGAAGAAGAAGAAGGAGGAGGAGAAGGAGGAGGAGGAGGAGGAGGAGGAGGAGGAGGAGGAGGAGGAGGAGGAGGAGGAGGAGGAGAGGAGGAGGAGAAGGAGAAGGAGAAGAAGAAGAAGAAGAAGAAGAAGAAGAAGAAGAAGAAGAAGAAAAGAAGAAGAAGAAGAAGAAGAAGAAGAAGAAAGTTGAAGATGAACAGATAATCTCTAGACCATGAAGTATGAAGGAGCCAGTATTACTGAAGGAGATAAAGTCTACCATCTCTCTATACGTGAGTGCTAGAGCTCTGAACTCAATCAAGTTTTCATACACATGAAGCAGGGACATGATCATATAAAATTCTTCCTGCTATAAAGCATTTTTAGACGTACATGTAGAACTACTTGATGATATTTACTCTCTCTGTTATCTAATCTAGCCCTCCATTCCCACACCATGTGATCTATTTCTTGTCATTAATAGTCTACTTTTCTACTTTCATGTTTGCTTAATAATTCATGTCTTTTTAGATTTCACATACAACAAAATGTGTTAATGTTTTCCTTTGTATTTCTATTTTATTTTGTTTATAATTATTATTTAAATTTTCTTGATAACTAAATAATATTTATACAATAAGCAAGCTAATTTTGGCATCAATTGCTTCTTCTTTGAGAGAATCTGAGTCAAGAGATTTTTTTTTTTTTCTGAATCATGACGATCTGTAGCAATTTGTACCAAATTGTAACATCTCTTTCAGAAAGAATGGGTAAAACAATGAAACTCATGAAATAAACTAATAAATACATAAAATAAACTATAAATAAGTCTCAGGAAATTTCTGAAATTAAGAAGATTCACAATGTACTGACAAAGTTGTGGGCAGGATAAAGGGCTGGTAGGGATCAAATATGATTCTCTGATTAGAGAGTTTCCAAGTTGCCTAGAATAGTCTCTCCATCCTGGGGATCTACCTGATAACTATGCATAAAATTCCAATAATGCAGATCCTGTGAGATACTACTTAGGACGTTGTGGATTTTTCAGTTTCCGCTTATCTATCGAAACTAAATATTCCAGTAAAGTTTTCTCATGAGGTTAAAAATACTAAGTCCCATTCTCACTGTTAACATGGATTCTAGATTTTTTTTCTTTTCCCCTGACATCTGTAGCTACTTCCTTTGTTGAGGCCTTAAATCCTTCAAAGTCATGGATGAGATTGTAATAAACTTATAAACAGTTTATAGTAGATATTTTGAGGGATTTTTATTTGTGTGTGTGTGTGTGTGTGGTGTTTGCTCACATGCACATATATGTGCATGTGTGTGTGTGTGTGTGTAGGTGTGTGTGTGTGTGCTTGCATATGTATCAGTGTGTGTATGTGCATATGTGTCTAAAAACACCCCAGGTTTCTACAATAGCTCTGTGGAAGCATGGCTAGTCCTAATCCATCCAGCAATAGCAAGACAAAAAAATAGTTATCTGGGGTTTCAAATAACTATTAGTACTTTTTAAGACAGGTATATTTTAATTAAGTTATCTTCATTCTGCTTGAGATATAATGTTATTTCACACTTCAGAGAGCATACTGCATTATTAGTATTAACATATCCTTGAAATCTAAAAATTATCATATCTCTGAAATTGGGAGTGAAACCCTTTCTCTGGCTCACTTGATTGTGATAATTTTTTATTGCTGAGGTCTGTAACAACTTGTAATATGCTTGACGGATGTCTCTGTTTTACGTATTATGGTCATTTCAAACTCATTAATTATTTTAAAGCATGATTTCTTCTTTTACTTTATTTTCAACTATCTTTTTAAAAAATCAAAAAACTTGTGGAATTCTTTTTTCTTAAAAAAAAAAAACAGAAAACATTTCTGTAACTTAATCCTTGTCCATCTTTGAAACCTTTTTTCAAGTTCTCTTCATTAGTGAGTGACTATTTTGTATACAAAGAACAATAAATACTTGATTTCTTTTCTGTGAATATAAAATTCCAGTAGTTATGGATTTTTTTTTGAACCTATGTCTCATGGTCAGTAAATATGGTAGACTTAAACGGATTTTTGCAATCAGAAACATTACAAATTCCTAGAGTCTTTTAATGTGGGAGGGCATTGTCTGTGTGACCTCTGACTGAGCCATGTGGCTTGTGTCAATGACACATCTTATTATCAAGTAAAACTACATTCAAAATTCTGTATTCATTTCATAAGAATTGCTTCTGTCTTGATTCTCATTTGACAATTATTTTTTATTTAGTCTCCTTTTGCTTTTTGTTGTTGTTGCTGTTAAATCATCTTGATTCTTCTTAAGACCAAGACACTTATAACTGCTGATATTTGAGGCTATGATAAATGCACTTAAAGGCACAAGTCAGTATTTGGAATATTACAATTAGCTGCTCTTTTCCTAGTGTGGCTTATTTTCTTTTTATTTTTAAAGCAAGGTTCTCATTATGCTTCAGTCTTTCTTAGAAGGGGGAACAAAATACTCATGGGGGGAAACACGGAGACAAAGTGTGGAGCAGAGACTGAAGGAAAGGCGATCCAGAGACTGTCCCACCTGGGGATCCATCTCATTTACGGTCACCAAAACCACACACTATGGTGGATGCCAAGAAGTGCATACTGACAGGAGCCTGATATAGCTGTCTGTTGAGAGGCTCTGCGAGAGCCTGGCAAATACAGAGACAGATGCTAGCAGCCAACCATTGGACTGACAATAAGATCCCCAATGGAGGAGTTAGAGAAAGGACTGAAGGAGCTGAGAGGGTTTGCAACCCATAGGAAGAACAATAATATCAACTAACCAGAACCTGCTGCCAGAGGAAGTCCCTCTGTTGATGACTGGACAAGGCAGCAATCTTTGAGTATAACAAAGTATCACTAGGAATCATTTCAGTGATTTTTTTTTTAATGGTCATATTTAGTGTGTCCCTAGGTTTTGGGGCTATCCAGTCTTCAGAACCTGGCCATCCAGGCAAAGTAGGGCACAGCCCTGCTCTCATGACTTGAAGCTCAAGTAAAGCCACTCCCACACGTTCTGTGCTACAATTCCCCAGGATTGATTGTAGGTCAGTGGTTTTGTGGCTGGGATGATATCCAGGTTTCTCTTCCCATAACCTGCAGTGTATTTCTAGAACCACAGAGGCTCGAATGTAGGGGTGACAGCTCCATGCAAGCATCAGTGTTTAATGTGCTATGTGCATATTGTTATCTTCAGTCATGGAATTTTACTGTCAGTTTTCAGAGTGACCTTTTGTCCTAGCATCAGCCTGGGTATTTTAGGGATTTCCACAGGAACCCCTTAGCCAACAACTCAACCAAATGCAACCTAGTCCCACCAATGAAAGCCTTGCCTGACTGAAAAAAAAAATGCCAGTTCAGACTCTTTATTCTCTATTACTAGGAATCTTCACTAGGGTCTCACCCTCATAGACTGCAGAAAGTTTCTATTGAACTAGGTTTTCATAGTACACACCCTGCTCTACATTCCACAGTTCCAGCTCTCTCTTCCCTCTCTCCTTCAATTTTTATTACTTGTATTCATATCAAGAAATAGAGATTGGTATGGGGTTATATCAGTCTTTAAAAAAATAAAGAAAGAAATTTTGTGATGTAGAGAAAATCTAATACATGATTCATTTTGCCACAAGCCCTTAGGAATCTAGTGATTCCTATTCATTCAGGGAATCTTGTCTGTGTCATAAGAACAAATCCATACTCTCCACCTAGAAGATGAGAGAGAACAATAAGAAATGCTCATCATGGCTATTGCTGTGTTTCCAAAGAGAACTGGAGGGAGTTATCTCTAATGGCTATCCTTATCAGCAGAGTCAAATGACCAGGGTAGAGACACAGCAGCAATAATGCTCATGTGTTTTTTTTTTTTTAATTTTTCATCTTTGCTTTTTGTTCTTAATTTTTATTTCTATGCTTTCTAACATCTATGGGTTTTCTTGCCTTTTGATTATTCTTACATTATTGACAAAGTTTTCTTTTTACTTTATGATGTCTTTGTGGTTTTCTGTATAGTGTACTAACTTTATAATCAAGAAAATGTCAACAATTATTGTTTACATATTTAACACATTTGTAAATTATAACTGAAGAAAGAATTTATAGTTACATTTTAAACTTGGTATATTTAAAAATAATTTCATTGAAGGTATTAGTCTATTATACCAGAGATAAATAGTCAGGGTCTATGATGCAGTTATCCTCATTCCCGCAATACCCAGCTATTATTTATAATGGTATTTTAGTTGATTTTAGCCAGTTGCACAATAGCCTTCCATAGTCATAGTTTAATAAATAATGTAGATGACTATGATAGCCAGGAGTTCATCTGAAATATTTGGACTTGTGATATAAACTCTGCAAATTTGAGCATGTAATTAATTAAAGCCATAAGCCCAAGAAGAAAAGAAAAACAGACACTAACCCTTTTGACAGAATGCAAGTTTTCTGTTTCTTAGCATCATAGAGCAACATAACAACATTGGAATTCTATGTTTATTCTCTTTGTGATGAACTTTGCTGCAAAGTGTTTACTCAAAGGAGAGGGATAATGGGCTAAGACCAGCAACGAGGTGATTTGAGGATAAGTTTTATTTCTGCAACCATCAATCCATCTGTGGGATTAGGCATGTCACATTGCCTAATCTCATACTCAATTTTCTCACCACATTAAAATTTTCAAAGTCAGTCTGTTGTAATCTGGGATATTTCTTTCCATAAGTAATTTTAAATTAAACTCATAGTGTGTTTAAATTGAGAAATTATATTAGCTCATAGAATGTGGACTCTAGAGAAAGACAATACTTTGAGTTCTGTCTCTCCTCAGAGTTCATGCATCTGCTTCTCTCCATATAATAGCTATATTCTCACATAGCTGAAAGCACAGCTTTATCCAGAAAGAAAGAAGAAAGCACCCTCAAATGTCAACATCTCAGTCAAGCATCCTGAGCCTTTCTGACTTGCTCTTGTCACATGGTTCTCTTGAAGCAGTGGCCTTACTAAGGTCATGTGATGGTTGAATGGCTGACATCATCTAAGGCCTCTCCTCTGTGGTTTACTTCCTTGATTAAAATAGAATTGTTCTAGAAGAATAGAAATCCAAAGAGGAATGCAGTTCTGGCTGGGTTAACAGAAGATTCATGTTAGATATGCTGGTGACCCAAAATGTAGACTCACCAATGTTCATGTAAACAATATTTGATAATTGTTTTACAACATCTGTAACTGACTTTTCTACATAAAACACTGACTTTGTAATTTAGAAAGGGACTCAAGTTTTAAACTGTATCTTAAATAACAGGGTATACTTTGGACTTTATAGTTCTTATCCCATTGACAGAAATTTCTATTTCTTAATGTAGTACTGACACTATGGGTGAGCCTAAGTTTATTGTTAATGTTTTCACAAAGATGCAGTTATAGATCTGTTTACAATGTTTACATCATTTGATTTAGTTATAGCCTGTCACAGACGTCCGGGAATGTGTCCATTTCTTTGCAGCCTTCCAGTTCTTTATAGTATAAGGTGCAATACAGTTTTCACAATATTGAATAGCTAACTTTAACAGACAAACATTATATTGAGTCTCACTGGGTACCCCATGCTCAGCAGTAGACAAATAACACAAAATAAACTCAATAGTATTTTTGAAGACTTTTGTCTCATATTGCTTTATTTAAACATTTTCTTGTCCTGCTGGTCTTTTGATTATACATTATAGTTTCAGATTTTTCATTTTTATGGGATTTAGTTTAACTGTGGCAAGACATATTGTGTGTGTGCGTGTGTGTTTGTGTGTGTTTGTGTGTGTGTGTGTGTGTATGCATGTGCCTGTGCACGTGCCTGTGCGCATGTGTGTTTTTCTCATGTTATCGTGGTTTTTTCCCTTTGATTAAACAAAGATTTTTTTTTTATGCATGATAACAATATAATATAAGTACAGTTTTCTTCCCTTCTACTCCTCCAATTTCCTCCCCTCTGGAAACCTATTGAAGAGGAAACTTCCTAAAAATATATGAAGGTGATCCTGATAAAACCTTCAAATAATGAGAGGGCAGATTTTCAATTTGTCACCAAATAAAGTTTCTAATACTGAGATTGTGTTCCATCCAATTGTTGGCCTAAAGGGTCCCTCCCATGGAAATTCCCAAAGAACCCAAGCTTTAGCCAATACAACAGGGTGCTTTCCACAAACTAACTGCAAGGTCCTACTTCTGAAGACAGCAACCTCACAACTCACTGAACATGGGGAGATATAACTAGTGCCTACGTAGAACCTTCACCCCAATGTTCTAGTATCTTTGATAGAACTCGGCTGTATCAACAGGCTTACAAAACAGAAGCATAGACATCAAACCAACTAAAGAACCATTGATTAACAATTTGTCTTGTTTACGTTATGCTAGGGAAATGGAGGCACAAACTTTATGAGATTAACCAACCAATGTCTGATTATATTTGACTTAAGAACTACCCCCACAAGATGGAACCCATATCCAGTAATGTTTGTAAAAGCTAGATAGCCCATTGACCTTGAGTAAAACCAGTTACTACATGGCTTAAACAAAGGAAACAATAAAATTACACATATAGATCAGTACCTTATTTAGCCATTATCAGAGGGATTCCTCCTATAGTAGATAGGAACAAATAAAATGATAACACATGTACATGTGCGTGCACCACACACCACACACACACACACACACACACAGGGAAGTAGGGAGAGAGACAGAGAGAGAAAGATTGGAATGTCTCTATCAAATTTCTCCCTTCGGAGCTCAAAGAACCCCATTTTTAATGTACACACCCATAACCATAAATTTTTATCTTTAAACTCCCTTGGCGATATCCCAATTTTCTGGTAAGTTGAATTTTAATTTACATTTGATTATCCACTTCAGTGACCAAGTCAGAATTTAAGAATTTAGAGCAAAAATAAACTTGTATAGCCCTTGTTATTATTTATTTATTTACTTATTTATTTATTGCTATTGATTTCTACCTTTGTATTTTGTTACATCTGTGGTTCATAATCTTATCTATTTTACAGTATACCAAAAAGAATATGAATTCTAATTATATTTTGTGGGCTATTCTATATATAGCTGTTAAAGTTATTTGATCTAAATATTACTACAGCTCTGAGTTTTCTTTGTTTACTTTTATTTTATATGTCCTAGTAAGAGATGATATTGGAATATTTAAATCACCTATTATTATTGTACCACTACCAGATACTTGTATGTATATGTAACTGTTATAACAAATCATAATTATTGCTAGTATAAATTTATAATGACTACTTGAAGGCATAATGTTTCTTGTACACTGTGTAAAGTTTACCTTGTGTGTACTCAAATGATGATTCCTCTGCCCACATATCTTGTTTCAATATGGACATGCCATTGTAATGCTTAGACCAAGAATCTCCTGTCTCAAGTTTGTTTAAACAGTTCTTACCATTTATTCTCTGCCTTGTCAATAAATGCTGATCCACAAATGGCTGGGCAGAATAGAGAACAGGGCAGGGTATCTGCCAACCAAAGGAAGGAGAGATGGAAGAGAGGGATTCAGATCATCAAGGAGGATGGAGGATTTGGAGCCATAAGGAAGGGGTCTGGAGAGAGATAATGGAAACACACCTGAAGTCTGAAGAGCCAGATGAATAATAATATGCAAGACTTATGTGATGGTGCTGGGAGGGGGCCACATTAGCACAGAAAGTAAAGATATATCACTTTACTGATCAGTTGAGGTACAGTTTTAAATAAATATTGTTTCTCTGTGAGATTACTGGAGAGTGCCATAAAGAAGTACAGCTGCTGGGTTAATATACTGCTACATTTATATTAAAGATAATTCATTTACAATATATTTTCATAACAGATTATAATTATTGTTGGTATGACTTTACAATGAATACATTCCTTTATTAATATACAGTGGTCTTTATGTATCCTAACTTTGGGTTGAAGCCTTCTTCAGCAGATATCAGAATAGTTATGCCAGCTCCAACTAAGGCCTTAACTTGATAGCTCTTATGCTTTAATTGCTTGACTTTCAGTATTTGGATGTCTTTATCACTGTGATGTTTCATGGAAAGACAGCAGATTTGGGGATTTAAATTTTTAATCTCAACAGCAAGCCTGTATCTCTTTATTGGTGAGTTAAAACTGTTTGCATTTAAGGCTATCATTGAAACTCATTCAATAATTCACCAAATTTCATTATTTTCTAATTAGTGGGCATCTTAGTCATCATTCTATTGCCATGAAGAAACACCATGAGTACAGCAACTCTTGTAAAACGGAGCATTTAATTGGGGTTTGCTTACAGTCTCAGAAGTTTAATCTATTATTTTCATGTCAGGGACCCTGATGCCACATCAGGAGACATGACGTCGATGCTGTTCTACAGAATCCTCAGGCAACAAGAGAACATGATGGCAGGCCTATCTTGAGGTTTTTGAAACCTGGTATCAGTGACACATTGTCTTCATAAAGGCCACACCAACTCCAACAACATCAAATTCCCTAATCTTTCTCAAATGGTGTCACTCCCTAATGAGGAAGCATTCAAATATGTGAGCCTGTGGGGGCTATTCCTATTTAAACCACAGCAGTGTGATTATTATTTAGTCTTTTTTCCCCAACTAAAAACTGCTACAGGATTTTGCTCTTCACTGGGTTGCATGCGAATGATTTCTTCCTTGCTTGCTTTTGTTCTGTCTTTTCCTCTCATGAAATGCCTTCCTTCCTACAGTCTCATAATTGAGACTTGCTTCTGACTTTTTGAGTAATATTATTTTGGGAATCTTCTGCAGTGGTGGACTAGTAGCCATGAACTCTCTGTTTCTCTTGAAATGTCCTTATTTCTTCTTTAATAGGAAAATTTAAAATGAAGATCTTTAGGTTTTGTAGCAAAGAATTTTTCTTCATATTAACTGGTTAAAATTTATTATACCCAAATACACAACTCTAGTTGGATTTGGATAAGATCCCACCTTCAAAATCATTTTAAAAATTATTTAAATCAGAAGTAAACATATGTAAAATATTGAACAGTATGATGTTCATTGTGAAGGCCGCAATCAATGGGAGTGAAATAGTCAGATTTAATAATTTTCTTACAAATTAAAACTTAGAAATATGGGAGAAACATGGTTCAATGCAAACAAAACCACCAAAACTTATTACAAACCAAAAGAAAGTAAAAAGCAAAAAAAAAAAAAAAGAATTAGGAAAGAAAAATCTTAATATCCTTCCAGTCACTTCAATATTTACAACTTTGTTTCAATATTTACAAATGTTTTTCTAACTATAGATTATCGGAATATCACAAATTGGTAAAGTATCTGAATATTTAAAATAGGTATTAATAAATCATTAAGTTAAATTAATATGATAATGATAGTATAATTGACTATCCATACCAACATAAATATGCTTATGTCCACAATTTTAAGAGAGTTCTATCATGCCACAATCTAAGAGAGAATACTAAATGGACATTATGGGTTTCTTTGTATTCATGGATTTTTTTAAAACTTTTTCTATAATTTCTGCAGAGTAAGAAAAGTCTCCTTTAGTTATCTTTTAATTCCCTGCATTTACACTAATATTGGCACAATGGACTTAATATTTTTAATTCAATTTCATCTCTGCTCTCCATTTCATTCCGCCTTGTCTCTCTTCTCATTTCACAATAACTTTTTGTCCTGGGAAAGTGTTACATTTTTGCTTGTTTGTTTTCTTCAATGAACTTTTTAATGCTAGAAATTTGATTAATATTTAAAGGAAGCTATCTGTTACTACAGATAACAGTAAGTATCAGTGGAATAAGAAAAATGTCCCTTCTTAACTGTCTAATGTCAGATATTTGGATTGGTAAGCTGTTTTTACAATATTGATTGAAGGACTTTGGCTTTGTATACCTCCAGTGTCTGTTGTCTTTGACTTATAACATCTTAGTTTGCCCTGGGCTAATTTTTTTCCCACCCATAGGTCCATAGAGGAATGTAAATCTTGCCTATAATGACTAAGAGAATTCATATGGGACTGAGAATTCAATTGACACAAACCAGAAAAGCATACAATTTTTAGTATGTTTGTAAGGTTGTATAAATTACATAGTTTTAACATGACAGATGTGTCCTCCAAGTAAAATGGGTACCCGAAGCGATACACAAACATAAATGCTTCCATATTAGCTAGAATAGAGGGGTAACTTCAGGAAAGTAAGAAAATGCTTTGGTAAATTGAAGAAAGATAAGAGTTATTCTAATAGGTCTGTCTGCACAGATTTTCCTGGGCTACAAATGCAGTATGGCTGTCTTTCTCTTACTATAGAGAGTGCATCTTTCACTGGGGAGTATTCGTCTCCATTATCTAGATTAAAACGCCTCCTTTCTTGTATCTGTAATTGTTCAAGTACTGTGAATTCATAATAATTCACTTGCCAAAGTGGCATGTACTAGGGTGACAGATTATGCCAATATTGAGGGCCTTAAAGAGAAAAATCAGGAGAAAAATCTTTAACTAGAACTTGCTAGACAGAATTGGAATGTGTTAACATTCTTTTCTGATCCACTGGGGACTACTCATATCAACAAATCCTCAGTTGGTCCCACCTGTCTTAGGTCTCCAGTCTTCTGTCTTCTCATTAACATACTACAGAGTACCTACACTAAAATCTCTACTTCCTGTCTCCAATATTGTATGTCCTTTTCCAGTTTAATGCCATAGCATTACTGTTTTTATTGTTTTATTTACATTCCAAATGTTGCCCCCTTCCCAGTCCCCCCATCGAGAGTTCTTCTACCCATCCCCTCTACCATTTGTCTCAAGAGGGTGCTCATACTGCTACATCCTGCTTCCCTGGGGCATGAAGGGAAGGCATTCTATAGGATCAGGTTCATTATCTCCTCCAGAGACCAGACAAAGCAGTCTTCTATTATATAGATGCTGGAGGTTGGGGTGTGTATGGACCAGACCCTGTTTGCACTTTGGTTGGTGGCTTAATCTCTGGGGCTCTCAGGGATCTTAGTTAGTAGATACTGTTGGTCTTCCTACAGAATTGCCATCCTCTTGAGCTCCTTCAATCCTTCACTTAACTCTTCCATAGGGTTCCCAGATCTCAGTGCAATGGTTGGCTAAGTATCTGTATCTGTCTCAGTCAGCTGCTGATAGAGCTTCTCAGAGGACAGCTATGGTGTGCTCCTGTCTGAAAGCAAGCATGGCACCAGTAATAGTGTCAGGGTTCAGTCTCTGCCCCTGGGATGTATCCCAAATTGACCTAGACACTGGATGACCTTTCCTTCAATCTCTGCTCCATTTTCTGTCCCTTCATCTCTTTTAGACTGAAACATTTATGAGTCAAAATTTTTGAAGTTAGGTTGATGACCCCATGCCTCCACTGGGGCCCTAACTACTGGAGGTGGTCTCTTTATGTTCCATCTACCCACTGTTGAGAATTTCAGCTAAGGTCATCCCCATTGAGTCCTAGACCTCTCATATCCTAGGTCTTTGGACTTTCTGGAGGTCCCACGTCCCCATCCCTTGCAACTGCCTATTTGTAGGCAGCCGTGTTTACAGTTGCAAAGTCGTATGACTAGCACCTGACAATGTAAGCAGCTGGCTTCCAGAGTGGCCTGCTCAGCTAAACTGGTAAACAAGTCCTTTGTGCATGCGTCAGCCTCGTGCCCCTCCCGAGCGGGCTTATGCTAATGAGGTATTGGCAGCTTAACCTATCCTGAGAGAACACCAGCATGCCTTGGGCAGTTATATAAGCAGCTCATTTCTGCTGCTGAGGGTCCCCGGCCATACGTCCCCATCCATAGGCCCCGTCCAGTTCCCCGTCCCTAAGTCAAGAGTCGTTCCTGGAATAAAGCTGACTGAGAAGGATCCGACCGTGTCCTGTCTTACTTGCTGGCCAAGGCGGACGCAACACCTATTTCCTTTCATAGCATGATTTATGTAATTCATTCTATTTTTATCATCAATTGTAGTTCATGTGGGTGCCATGAGGATGCAATTTATTTCTTTTAATTTTTAAATGTCTTCAGACTTTTTGAAAAGAATATAGTCTTTTAGTTCTTTATATTTAGACTCTCCCTTCCATTCTCTACCTCTTTTTATTTGATTTTTTTTAATGTTTTAAATAGAGTCTTACTATTGCCTAGACTGTCCTGGAATGAAACATGCTACCTTCCTGATTTTATTTCCAAGTATTAATTTATAAGAATATATAACCTAGTTTTAACCCATTAACCATTTTAATTATTTGAGTATTTTCTTCCTGTAGAACAAGGCCAATGGAAAATCTAGATTATAAATCATACTTTTAAAATGTAATAAAATATAATTAAAATTTTAAATATGCTTAAAATATTTTGCTATAAGTATCATTAAAATTCCAGTGTTAACCAGGAATGAGCCAAGATCAGTGACAACATATTCTAGGCAGTGATATATTGAAATATATTACTGAAAATATATTGAAATATTTTATTATTTTAAAAGTATTGATTTTGTGATATTTAGTGACAGGCCATGTGTTTTAGCTTCATTCTGTTGCTGTGACAAACCAATGACTAAAAGTAACTTAGAGAGAAACAATTCACTGGGTTTACCCTTCCAGGTCACAATCTCTTATTGAGTGAAATCATAGCAAGAATATAAATACCATTGGAAGCCAAAACCATGGAAGATTCTGCTTTCTGGGTTTCCTGCAAGCTTATTATTAGCTTACATGTTTATACATATTTATACAGTGCAGGACCACCTGCCTTGGGATAATACGACTTACAGTATTCTGCACCTTCCTATATCAATTAACATTTAAGGCAATTCCCCACTTACATACCTAGAGGCTAGTCTAATCTAAGCAAACACTCAATAGAAACTCTTTTCTCAAATTCTGTAGGTTGTGTCAAATTGACAGTTATAAATAACTAGAACACCACAGAATCATGAACTAAAAGAGTATTGTTGCCCCAAGTGTTCTCCACTGAGATAAGGTCATATTGTGAATACTAGGTCCAAGTAGAGATATAAATAGAAATAAATATAAATATAACTAGTAGTATTCATGTTCACTCCTACTAAAGAAATGAGATATGACTCTGATTTGTTTTCAATGGAACAGATTAAAGTAGTCCACTTATTTATTTTCTTTATAGCATCCTAGGTTAAATAATAGCATTATTTAAGTGTGAATATTCGGATGGATAATGATACTTGATTGAATTCATCAAGAAGACTTTCAGAAGAAATCCTAATTGCAGTCTTTTACTTAAGATTATAATTACATTTCTGGAACTGATATATCATTAACATTTGCCAAGAATATGAAAAAATAAGTTTGAGAAGTACCTCTTTTGATATTAACCACCATATATTCTCCTCTGCTTCATTTGCACTTTGGGTAATAGCTTCAGCCACCAAGCTAAAGTGTAGCAATAAGTTGTTATTCCAAAGATGACCTAAAGACTAAAATATGATCCATTCCATCATACTCAAATGGAACCACAGAAGGTTTATCTGTGCTTGATTAGGATCAAAATAGAACAAATACTTAGATAATGCACTATTTCAGAGAGTGGAGAACATCAAATATTAAATAAAACATACAAGAATATATATTGAAATCCTAATACTCCAAGAAGATAGCCATGACATGCTGAGAAAACAGTGCATGTCCTATATCATTGGCCCATTAAACTTTTATATCTAGACTTCAGTGATTTTATCTTTATTTACTTCTGTTATCTTCTTCACTGACTCAAACATATGAATTAACTCTCACTGATGAAAGATAGTCAAAATTCAGAAAGTAAAAAGAAGAATCATGTTGGTAATCTGCTATGACTATCTTACACATAAAGACATCCTAACAAGTCTAAGCAGTATGTTACATTTTCTCATATTTGCTAAAGGGAAGAGAACAGCATGTATGAGAAGACCCTAAAGCCACCAGAAAGTCTGACAATGAAGTGGAAAAGACTCCACTTGGCTGCACGTACATCATTTCTATATAATATATATTTCTTAAATATATAATATATAATTTTAAAAATATTTTGATAATCAAAATCAAAATCAAGGTTTTGTGGGTTAGGGAAAGAAGATAATAGGATGTTCTGATGAACTGGAAGGAATCTGAAGCCCAAGGACAAGAGAAATGTTCAACAAGACATGCAGTGCTGGTTAACAGAGATTGAAAGGAGTATGCAGGAGGAAATCAAACTTTTGAAGCAATAGGTTAGGGCTTCATCTCTTTTTCTATATATCATGTTCCTATGATATTTATGAACTTTGAATATGAAGAAGTGGTGGACAGTTTTAAAAGGAATGCTGCCTGGAATCTTTAACATGTATATGAGTATTTCATGTATGATGCTAAGCAACATATATTTTGAAAAGTCAGTCTTATCAATATTTAAATTGATTTAGATTAAAATGTAAGAAGAATGGTGATCATAATCCAACATTTCTAGTGAGTTCTACAGATAGGTTCTGATTATCCTAACTATCTGCATCCTTTAATAAAATTCATTCTCTCTCTCTCTCTCCTCTCTCTCTCTCTCTCTCTCTCCCACTCTCTCTCTCCCCTCCTTTCTTCTACTTTGTTATATTAAACTAGAACTTAGTTATGTCATGAAGTACCTTACTCCATGAACAATAGAACCTGGCTTGGGCAATGCTACAATAGGATAAAGCCATAGACCCAAGAGAAAAACACAAGGAGAGATGAAGGGGAGCCATTCAGAATGCAATTTCTGCGGATACTAACTTAATGATTCACATTCTGCAGGTAGATTACTCTTCCAATTTCAGTGTAAGCAAATATAAGCAAATATCATTGTTCTCATACTTTTCTGTCTGTACTGTCCCAGAGGTTACACACTAGTGGGTCTAAGATTTAGGGGTTGTATATAAGAATCTATTAGCATTAATAATTAAACATAGGATAAAGTTCAATGAGGTAACATAGTAAAGTAAGCATATTGAGACCTATAAACATATGGACCTATGGAAAATAATACAAGATAGGTACAGATCCATCCATTTATTTGGATGTAATATTCATTTTCTAGTATGAATTTTGTTGAAACATTTTCTTCTTGTCATACTGGTACACTGAATTAACTGTGTTATGTCTAATACTAGAAAGTGCTTATTTGGGACCAGTGAAATAATCATTTTTATATGAAGGCAATATTTCCAGTTTTTGACAAAAATGTTATTTCCTACTCAGTTCATCTTTTGGATATCTAAGCCACTATCTCAAAAAACAACGAGCCACACATTTTTGTCATCTGTGAGTGTGTATGTTGTATGTTTGTAAAATTTCACTGAGACGCTTATATAAGTTATACAAGTATCTTTTTTTTTTTTTTTTTTTGCAAATGGATATTCAAGTTTAATGTAATCTCATCGCAAAGGTCTTGAAAGTTATTTTGAGAAGACATAATACATTACTATAGAAAATAGGGAGATGTACTAGAAAGGTATATATCTGTGAATAACAGTGAGTCTGTGAGGTCCAGAACATACAAACATAAACACAACACACACACACACACACACACACACAACACACGCACACACACACACACGTGAAAAATGGCACATGAGTATATGGAGTTTTCCAGACTCTAAGTAGTTTTGTGAAAGTCAGGAAGTCAGATATGAGTGAGTGTGAGGACAGTGAAGGAGGCTATTCACTACTGCATAAGTGTAGGACACTTACGCTACACTTAATTTATTTCAAGTTTTCTCCTACAGTCACTCAGCTTACTCTGGAATTTTATTTGATACGTTTACATTCTTTTTGACCTGTCATGTCACTAAAATGAAAATACCTTTTAGTGCTGTTTGAAAAAATTTTTTTTCTGTCTTTATATCAACATTCTTATGACTTTTAAAATTCTGTTTTCAGGCCTTTGTTTAAAACTGAGACACAAATACATATTGGCCTGAACTTACACTGGATGAAATGTTACTGTTTTTCACTTGTGTACATTGTCCCACAGAAAGGTCTCTGGAAATAACACACTCAGAACTACTCTCTTGTATGAACATCATGCCTTTTTTTCTGTAATGCCTTATCAAGAGTCTTCTTGATTTTTTTTTGTTGTTTTGTTTTTCTGTTTGTTTTGTTTTTAAAGTAGAAAAGTATATGCTCTAACAATTACAAAATATATTAGAGTAGATAAATCCAGCAATAATTACATATCATAAGCACACATTTACAGTGCTAGTGTGTACTAGCTATACTTCTAAATGATTGGCAGTCCAGGAAGAGCTTATGTCAACAGCATGAGCATCTGTGAGTCATGTCTGTGCTCCATGATGTTGACTATGAAGTCACAAGGTAATATGACTTTTTCAGCCTTGTTATAATTTTATGGAACCATCATTTGCTCGGTCTGCTTAGGACAGCAATCATTATGATTGTCCTGATCCATGCATATAACTAACACAAAACTATAAGAAGCACCATTACTCATCAGACTGGAAGACCATACCAATGCACAAACTCAGACTTTAGCATCAAGCTAAGGTTCTTGAGTAAGTACCAAATAGAGGATCTTCAGAAACTAGCACAGCCTTAATAAGATCCATGTGCCAGTCACTACCTTTGTGCTTGGACAAGTCTCACAATGGAAATGGAAGCCTCACACCTGAAACAAATATTATTATTCTGTTTTATAACTTAGAAATTAGAGGCACAGCCACATTAATCGTCTTATCTAGAGAGGCATAACTCAAAAAGTGGCTTAATTGAGATTTTTCATCAAATGTATTTTAGGCCTAGAACTCTATTTTGCTAAACTTTAGATTCATATGACTTGGTTCTGATCAGCTAACATGCTCAAGAAGTCTGCTTAGGTATCACCATTACCTAATATTTAACTGATGCACATATTTTTCCTCTACTATTCTAACTTGCCCTAGTGACACCTTTTTATATTTATCCAATAAATTAATTCAATTCTTTGCATGACACAAAAACAATTCAACTTCTTCATATGTAACCAGTAAGTACAATTTTTTTATACTAAGTAATCATAAACAGTGAGTTTCAAACACCTGCAATTCATCTTTGTGTATTGCCTTTTCTCTATTTTTAAGGCTATCTTATTGGTTTCAATTTTGTACTGTTCATTGGTGTACTGCATATTTTGAATAATAAACTCAATATCTGTAATATTGATTGTGCCTGTGGGTTTTAGGGATGGTCCTAAAAACTATGAATCAATAACTCCCACTCCATTTTCTCCTCCAGTGCCATTTGGCTATAAGCACTTTAGTATAAACAGCCACAGGCTGGTTATAAATCATTCTATCTTCCTACTGACAGTCTACAACCAGGTTGGTAGATTTCCCCAAGGGAAAGGGAAGCAGGGCAAATATCGGTCACGCTCAGCATTCCACCTGCAAGCGCTTACAGCTGGAATGTGCCTACAGTTTACAGAACAGAAGGAAGCGTCCGCAGAGAGCAATTTTAAAAGATGCAATTCAATTTTAAATGTACGTATGCATTTCTGGTTAGGGACACTAAATTAAATTACCATTTAAAGATAACACAGATACCTTACTAATGGCTTTAAGGTAATCAACGTGTGGGTGTTTAGATATCAGCCCATGAATATTTAAATTTAAGAAAAATCAGTGTACATAACTGTATGTGGAGAGATGATTAAACGTGCTGTTCCCATCTCACTTGCTGAGACTACTTTGTCAGTCTCTCAAGAGCATAAGATACAACAGTGATAGAAACCTAGTTTCTAAATTACAAGTGTTAATGAGCATTGTTCTACATAAATATATTGTCCCTCAGATGTGCTAGATCTATTTCCACATTACTATGCCGAGCACTTAAGAGTATCTCATAGATGAACTATATATTTATTTCCCTGATTCTTCCCAAGGCCAACCTGTGAGAGACAATTTTAAATAATGAACACAAATATTCATTGAAAAATATCCTCAGGAGGAGTTAATGATCAAAGTTAAGAGTCTTTCAACTTTCATCTTCATCTCAACATAACCATGCTATGAGTAATTATATCCCAATAATATAATCTAGTGTTATAGAAATCTGTGTGCATGTGTGTGTATGAGCGAGAGAAAGAAAGGAAGAGAGAGAGAGAGAGAGAGAGAGAGAGAGAGAGAGAGACCTACAAAATAATCAACCCATGCCCAGAAATTCAGAACACTACCTTGCTATGACAGAAAATGAATAACAATTTAGTATTTAAATAAATACAGAATACTGATTATGAAAACCTACACTCTAAATTTTATTCTGTGTCTCGAGTAACCTTGAGGCAATTAGTTTTCTCCTAAAAGAGTGAACTTATCTTTAAGATGCGGATAAGGTTGTACTCACCAAATTATGTGGCTGCCCATAATAAATATGTAAAGTATAAAACAATCGGTATCAGCAGTTAGTGCTCAATAAATCCTCTGCCATCAACATATTTCAACATTATATTTGTAGATAACAAAAAGTTAAAGTGGTCCTATTTGTTTGGTTGGTTCATGCATAGTTTATTTTAATCTCTTATTTAATGAAGGCTTTCAGCTGTCAAAGGCTATCACGTGGATGCTTAGTATCAAAGTTCCCTAGACTGCTGTCTTTCTCAAAGGCAGATGGTAAATCCGTCAGCAGTAGCATTCAGAACAGCAACCCAGATGCTTTTAAGCTCAGTGTGTGAAGCTGTTCCTCCCACAAAGAGTACCATTGGGCAAGAAGCCAGAAGAAGGTCCCCAAGGCAATTAGCTGCTTCTGAATTCAACTCCGGCTGTCTAGGAAGGCAAATGAATGCAGCTTGTTTGGCTATATACCAATTTAATGCAACGATCATGCTCCTTATTTATAACCAAGCTAGACTTCCATATTTTATCCCAGCAGCATTTTAATAAGAAATCTGTATGATCTTTATCACTCATCGAAGAAAAATTTATATCACTTTATAGTTATTATAAAGTAAACTATTAGACTTAATGATCATTTATCCATAATTATTTTGCACATGCACAATTACTTTTATTGATATATAATAAACCCAATATTTATGAGTCCCTAGATGTCATTTGAACCATGACGACTACAGCAAGCAGTGGAGACCTGCTGGCAATAGCTGAGTAAAATCATCAGGACTTTGTCTCATGTGGCTGGAATAAAATGATGAAAGGGGCAGAAAACTATGTCACTTGATGAAGGTAAAATGCAATATTTGTATGTCATGAGCATTTCTTTTATAACTACAGGTTTAGGTTTTAAGATACATGTTCTGGTTAAGAGTTCTTAAAGTTTCTGGCAAAATAAAACTGGAATATTCTTTGCACACTACAATGTATGAGAAACTTTTCTGGATACCTTGGATTCATTTTTAAAGACTTCAAGTAACTATCTCCATCAAACACAGTCTGGGACATGTCAAAGCTACAGTTACTGAGTTCTTCAGAGTACTTAAATTCTGGAAGTTTTTGTTCTGGGTCAGTGCTCTTTTAACCATATCACAGACAGCAGAAAATAAGATACATTCACTCTTCTAATTAAAAGTTTCTCTTTCTGGAAACCAAACAATTTTTATTCCTTGAGCAATCAAGACCATAACTCAAGGCAGAAGCACAACACAGCTGGACAGTACTGATTTCCATAGCTGCCAATGAGTCCTTACTAGACTGTGTCATTCTCATCTGTGAAGAGATAATGCTTCTCTTGGAAGGGAATGGCAAGAATTTAAAAGAATAAAAACAGGATAGATAATAACAGAAATATGTTAAGAGCATAAAATTCAAGAAATTTAACTCACTCTTCTTCATTCATCTGTATCTTCCAGAGGTTTTCAGAGAAACCATTAGAGGCTAATCATAAAGGTAAATAAATTTGAATACATCATGAACATATATGATTTGCCATTGTATCATATTATCATTGTCTAAAAAAGTAAGGAAAAACAGTAACTCTAAGAATCATTAATTATAATGTGCACATTCCATTATGTGTTGTCAGACGCAGTGCAATTTGAAAAGCCATATCAAATTATAGTTTTTCTCTTTAATCTATATTTTGTACACATTAATTTTTACATAATGAAGGTCTATTACTTGGACTCTCGCCCACAGAACATAATCTACTACAATATTCTGAAGCTCGCTTTTGTTTTTCTAGATAAACCTTTTCATTAAGACATGGTTCATTGTGTCTTTGAAAACTGAAGCATTTTTAGAAGTTTAGTTTTCACTGCAAGCAAGCTCTTTGGATGTGTTAATGATCATCATTTACCAAAAAGATATTGAAGCAGGGTGTAAGATTAGCTCTTGACTTGCTGGAAGGAGAAATAGACCAGTGCTTAATCATATAAGTAAGTGCTGTCTGTTGTTATGAATAGCACTGAGTTTTGAATTTTACATAGGGTTTCTGAAAGATATAACGTAAAATTCAGATTTCTTATCAACTGTCAGAGATTTTGATGTATCATCTTTTAGGGTGCATTTCAGAGTGTGCACTTTTAGAAACGTTCCCAAAATGATTTAGTACAAGGTCCCTTGAATCACTCAGTGACATTTGTCCAAAATAATCAACCCCTTGACAATTCTGATATATTTTAATGGCACTAACATCAGAGTCCTGCATCTGGAAATAGATTGTTATGCCACATAACATGTTGATAAGCCAAGTAACAGGTGGAAAGGACTAACAGAATAAATTCTTAGAGTGTCTATTAGCATAGAGGTGGTTGAGTTGCAGTAGGAAATGACCCCTGAATATCAACAGCCTAACACATTTTCCTTATTCACTTTATATTCATTACCCAGACAAGAACTGGCTGTTATTACAGTCACTCAAGGACTCAGGCAGATAAAACAGAAGGTGGAATCACTCAGCCCATGATAGGGAATGTTCACAACTTGACATGGAAAGCTTTTGCAAGAAAATAAAAGTAATTTCTATTTATATTTTAGAGCAGAGGAAGACAAATGATCATGTAAAAATCAAGTAGAGTGGACATTCAACTGTACTGTGAGCCCACAAGAAAGATAGCCAGAATGGCAATTGTTTGCAAGATTTCACATGCTATACCCCAAACAGTTGTTATATAGTATAGATAAGGAGTCTGAAGGCTCATGAATTAAATTCTAGATGTGTCATTATCTAGTTAAAAAAAAAAAACTATACAAGCCTTAGCTTCATCATCTCAGAGAATCCTATCTTTCTTTTATGAATCAGTTAAGAATGAGCATAATATATAGTTCCCCTGACATGGAGTATGAATGCATGATTTTACAATTGAAAGATAATTCAAAATTTTGCATATTCTTAAATAGGTAAATTTATAAAAATCAATGTCCTGCCATTAATTCAACACATGTCTCTTTAGCTCCATGTCCAAGAGACTGGATTGAAACAAGCAAAGGAGAAGAACTGAAATCAAATCTCTGGCATAGACAATCTCATAGTTATTTTTGTTAGCAAATGGGCAGTAAACTTTGGATAAGCTTGTATAAGATACTATGGAGGGACAAAAAAAAAGAAAGATTTATCAGATGAGATATTAGCAATATTTATTTTCAAAAAGAGTATCCCCAGTACTGCTATGCACTGTGAAAATTAAACTAAAAACTTTTAGTAATAATATCACTCTTATACTGTTCCTAAAGACAAACAAAATCTTCATAAAGCATGCACAAAAAAATAGAAATAGATAGATGTATGAATGAATGGATAGTTAGATAGAATGACTGACAGATAGATAAATGATAAATAGAATACCCTGCAGACAGAATAATTGAGAAACAGTTTTGTGTACTTACCAGTCTGTTAAGGAATGAATTACATGTACCATGTGGCTAAAATCTGGTCTGACAGAACTCTCCCTAATAGTAAGTCATATAATTCTGTACACATCTTTATTTGAGTCTATACAGATGACTTTTGCAGGTACAGTGCCCTCTCCTTGAAAATAGACTAATTATTATTTTCTAAATTAAATCTGCATGCAAACTGGAGTCTTGTGTACTCTGATCTCTGACCTAAAGGTTTGTTTTCTGCTACACCCACAACAATTGGATTTTGAGACAAAAGTTCTGCAGAAAAAAGGAAGTTTTAACTCAGAGCGACTTGGGAATACGTCAGTTTCCTCAGATGTCAGGCAGGACATTCTGCCACAGGGAGAAACAAGGTCATTCAGTCAGTGCTCCATTATTGGGATTGTGATGCACAGCCAACAAGCAGACAACTTAATGTCTGTTTGATTTAAGCAGTCATTCTTCTTATCTTTCAAATGTCCATAGTCAGTCACTACTAATCTCTATACATTTTAAATACTCAGAATCTAGTGAGATATAATATCTCCTCTATTAAACAGAAGGATTGAAATCATTCAAAATTGTACCCATAAGTGCTTGACAGCCAGGAAGCTACTACATTGATATATGACTTAAATGGGTCTAGATACCTTCAAATGTGAAATCATGGCCTCAAGCAACCAAATGTAAGACGAATTCTTTCTTTCTAATAGGTGGGCCATGAAACATAATAACCTTTATTTTCAATTATAGCACTTGAGCCCTTGATTGAACTCTTTCTATTGCTGCCTAGAAGGCACTGCCACCTTTTGTGCTGCATAAATCAATAAACTATACTTCCTTTTAATTAGGCCCTTTGTTTCATAATTCTTAGCAATTCTTAATGAGACTCCAGACACTTAAATTAAAGAAACCACATATTCACTGAGTAGAAAATATGATATTAGAAAGGTACCCTACACCTTTTCCTATTTTCACTTTTTCTCTAAGCCTAAAAAGCCTTTAAAAAATAAAGTCTGTTCATTTAAAATATTAAACAGCTTGCTTCTTATAAGGAACAGTCAAGAGTGTTCAATCTAGACTCTTCCAAAGATTAATAATATGTGCAAAACTATTCCTTCTCTCCATCTCTGTGTATGTGTGTGTGTGTGTGTGTGTGTGTGTGTGTGTGTGTGTTTTGTGTGTATGTGTGTGTAGAACAGTGGTTCTGATGCTTTGATTTAATCAGGAATCTGAGTGTGACTCTGAAGATCCTTGTCACCAATTGGCTTTTGATCTATCAATAAAGCTGCCAGAGAACAATGGTTGAGCACGGGGCAGGACACTTAGAGTTGCACAGGTAGGAAAAAGGAAGAATCAGTAAGACTGGGGAAAAAAGTGGAATGGCACACATACAGTAGCAGCTGGAGATAAAGTCAATCACCCATGTGAGTTGGGCCTGGGTTAGCAAGGGAAGGCTTATAAATGCCAAGTCACTGAGTGAGCCAAGGCATTTTAAGATGAACTGGAGTGCATGTGTGTTTTTCATCCATGGACCCAAAGATTCCATGGGTGAGTGGCTGGAAGCATTACCTACCCATGAGCTTAAAGCGATGCACCCAAAAAAAATCACAACATATATGTGTTTCTGGGAATTGAATCTAGAAATTTACACATCCAATCAAGCACTTTGCCCCTTAGCTATGTCCTCTACTCCAAAAACATTTGCAAATTCTTAATATATTCATGATATCATAAAAATTGTCCTTTTTAGAACGAGTATCAAAAGATTCAGCCAGAGCTCCCAGGAGCTAAACCTCCAGCCTGAGAACAGACAGGGGCAAGCTGTCCTCTGAGAGGCTCTAACCAGCAGCTGACTCAGACAGATACAGACATCCAGAGCCAAACAGTGGATGGCGCTTGAGGACTCTTAAAGAAGAATAGGTGGAAGGATTGTGGGCCCTAGGAACTACACAGGAAGATCAACAGAGTAAACCAACATGAACCCTTGGAGCTCTCAGAGACTGAATCACGAACCGTGGAGCATACCTAGTCTACACAGATCTAGCTCCATGGGCTGGACCTAGGCCTCCTGCACATATATTGTAAATGTGCAGCTTGGTTTTCATGTAGGTCTCAAACATCTGGAGTGGGGGCTATCCCAAAACATGCAGCCTGTATATGAGGTATGGTCTTCTAGCTGGGTGCCTCTATCTGGCCTCAATGGGAGAGGAAGCACCTAGCTTCTCAGAGACTTAAAGTGGCAGGGTGGGGGATACAGGAGGAGGGGTACTCAGAAAAGAAGAGATGGAGAAGGATTGTGGGAGAGGGTGACTGGGACGGGTTATAAAGTGAATAAGCAAAAAAAAAATAATAATAAAATTAAAAAAGGAAAAATAAATAAATAAACCAGGCAAGTGACCAAAAAAAAATAAATATAGTCATGAAAGATAACAAGAACATAATAATGAAATGAATCATTTATTATATTTTTAATAGATGAAATTTTGTAACACATTAAAATGTAATGTTGATAAATATTTTAATAAGCCAAATTTATATTTGACCATTTATGTATTAAATATTTTAACAATAGTTTACTTTGAATAAATTGAACAATATGTCAATCGGTAATGTAATTCAAGTAGTTTCAAATACTTTCTTAATAAGGTTAGAAAGAGATCAAAGATAAATTCATTTAGTTGCTATTAAAGTATCAATAATTGGTTTTTATGATGAAGATTGAATAATATGATGTAAATGAAGATTTAATCAAAAAGAAAATTAAATTTTTCCATCAATTGATTTTTTATTCAATTTAATTAATCAACCCTTCCTCCTATCCCCCAACAGTCCATCCCCATCCTTTCTCCTCTGGGAACGGTAGTCCTTCTAGTTCCACACCCACCCAAGCCCTGGGTCACAGGAGGACCTAGCCAATCCCTCCCTATGAGACAGGCAGCATTTAGGGAAACTGATCCACACACAGAAAATGGCTCAGGGACAGCCTGCTTTCTTAAGCAAAAGTGCAGATTGGGAAGACTGGTACAAAGGTTTAAAATGTTGCCCTTCGAAGATGAGGACAAGTAGGATCTTTAGCACTGAGGTTAGACTCAGTGTTAATCCTTGCTGAGGTGGTGACGTGTAATTGCTTCTTGAGACCTCCTGGCCTAGTTTGCTAATAGATTGCCAGGGTTGCTCAAGTTCAGCAGGATGCCTTGTCTCTAAAACAAAGATAGAGAGCAGATTGAGGAGAAACACAGTGTCAACTTCTGGCATTCACAAGCACGTATACAGGTTCTACACAGCTGTGTATCACACAAAACTAAAAAGTGTTTAAATTTCATGGCCTTCATATCCAGAAGCACATCCAGACAAAAACACTAAACATGGCTGCTCTTCTTAAGCCTGAACTTCAATCAGTTCTTGACTTTCTTCAAAGTCCAAATAGCATACATTTTAATAATTCATATGCACTCCTAATTATGGACGAAGGAAAAATAACTTGTTTTGGGAGCTGTGGATCTTAATGATAAAAATCAGTACTGCCAGGAAGTAGGAGATCCCTGGAGACCTGGAGTCTGTTCACCATTTAAGTTAGAGGATATGGACATATGGCAATCAAATTCCTGATCAAAATGTTTGGAGGCACTTTAATGCCAAAAGCACTCTTTTAAGCATCATCTATTTGGACAGTCATATGCCTCCAGAACATATTGGCCAATGAAGCATATTTCCATTTTTGTCTTGCCAAGTCTCACTCATTAGTGAAAATTCTCATTTTGCAGCTTTTATTAAAAAAAAAAAAAAAAGACTTTGGCTTAACTGTGCCATGTTGCAAAGTTAAAAGTTTTTCTAATTTGTTTTAACTTCCAATGTTACAAAAACACCACAAATTCAGGTCAATATATTCACTTCTGCTATTCACAAGACCCTTGATGTCATTGTTGATAAATTTTAAAAGATATTCAAAATGCTCCTGGTGTTTTACTTTCAGGAACGTGATCAAAATTCAAGAGTCAAGGAGGAATGCTGTCGTGATATTAAGTAAATGGATATGATAATCTATAATACTTACAGGTAAACTCTAGTGGAATTTAAGTGTACTTGAAAATATAAATAGCTAAGATAGCTGTTACAATACCTTCTGTTTTATCTCTTATTTCTTTCTGTACCAGTTCTTGAAGTGTTGTAGAAAAATATATCAAGCTATTCATTTTGATTTTCTTCTGGAAAGTGCTTAGTCCAGTAGTTGTTAAGAACATGTTTACATTTCTATGGATTTTTAGACTAATAAGAAGGACAGATGAAGTAATTAAATGTCCCTTGTATATATATAAATTGTATGTTGTAAGTGGAATATAAGCCCGGAATTTAATAGAAATAACAATTTTTTGAAATTTCAAATTGGATCAAATCCTTGTTATTTTAGGAATGGACATTAATAAAGGAAATCAATTAAATGTTCCTCTGAGATACCACTAGTTATCATAAACACGGACCTGAATCATCACTTGTTATTCACATTGTCTGGAGTTAACAGTAAAGATAAAATGTAGACAGTTTATTTTTCAAGGTTTTATTTTTCAACGACATCTGATATCAAAGTCATGATTCAAACTGTGTTCTCACCAGTATTGTTTTTAAGCTCCTTGGATTTTGGCATAGTGTAGTACCTTGTTTCTACAAGATAAAGGTCTTGCTTTGTGGTTGGTTATTAACCAGAGGCTTCCTGAGATCCTAGAGACCCTGACCACATACCTTTACTTTTCCATGAGAGTTTAGTCATTTACAGTCATCAGAAGATTCAGTTTTGAACTGCTGACAATGAGTGAGATCTGATTAAATTGGGTCAGGAATCTTAAGATAATCTCCATTTCATTAGCTCACAATTGGTGGGTAAGATGCCTTAGTTATATCAGTAAAATGTCTTCAGCCACATGACATAACATGGAGAAAATGCAACATTATTATCTACATTCAAAAATATATCAGCTCCAGTTTGTAAATGTCCATAGAGTAGAATTCTCAGATAATCACCATGGCTAAAATTACTAACTCTTTTGTCGTTGGTTGACCTTAGCAACATGTCTTGCTGTTCCTTATGTAAGATTGTGCTTGAAAATACTATACAGTGGTTGCATCCCATCATGTGCAAAAGGAGCATTAGGGCTACTATTTATTTAAATTTAAATGACAGCACGCCTGTTCTTTTGAAAGGTTGTATAACATTAGTATTAAACATCCCCTTAAGGAATAATGAACTCAAGGAGAAAACATGCTGACAGAAATGAAGAATTTTAAGGCGAAATAAAAAAATTTAATTAGACATTATCAAAAGAAATAATCAAATCCATCTTGCTATGAAAGATGAAAGTTTCATAGAGCGCAGTCTTGTAGGACCAATGAGGTGGTAAAAGCTGCATTGCCATCGAGCTAATTCTCTAAATATGTGAAGTAAAAGCAATGTTTGTAAAGCATCTGGGATTCTTTAACCAAACATGTTATTGGAGCACCAAAATTGGGTCCTGACTTAGTCCACGTTCCTTATGAAATATGGTATGTTTATGGGTTTAAAATTAAAGCGATGATTACATGCCAATCTTAGAACAGGAGAAGCAGAAGCAGAAACCTTGACAAGTTGTTCATTTTCAGTCTAAGAGAAAAAAAATGTAACAGGAATAAGGCTGGAAAGTCACATGGAAGGATAGGAGATGAAGATTTTCCACTTTGTATATCCAATCTTAATCAAATGCCAATCCAAACTTGCTAATCATTAGTACTATTGTGTCTGATACAAATACAAATGTGAAAGTCGAAGGGGTAACAGTAAGCAGTGTCTAACGATGTATAATTTACTCTTTCCACATGCTTCTCTACCTCAGCATCAACTCTAGAAGTAAATATTTATAAAAAGAATTAGAGGAATTACCACAAGTCAGAGTTCCCGTCATGGTGGAATAACTAGTGTGATACTCCTACTTACTAGTGCTAGAGCAGAATAAGGAAAATGGGGTGTTTCAAGCAGATTCTCCTAGGGTTTTGCACTTTTTTTATATTTTTCATGCACACTGCTCTTCATGCTCCTCATCTCTGGTTTTCCATTCTCTTATGTTTGGGCTTCATTTTACATCTCATGCCTAACCAGTGATTTTGGTTTCTTTTCTTCTGACAACAAAAGTTAATTCATTCTCAGTTTCCTTAGTTCTATTAATGTAGATCATATTTGTTCGATAAGATGCCAGTGAGTTAACATTTGATATTAAGTTTTCCTAGCACCAAATGAAGATGTTGTAGATATGAAAATAAAGATACAAAATTCAGTAAAAATATTCAGTGTCTTTTTCTGTTTTGATCTAATTAATCTAATCTATCAGAAAGACTAAAAGTGGATATTTTCTTTGCTAATATCCATGCCTGTTTTATTAAACTCATTGAGAGCATGTGTTTGTGTTGTTGTTGTTTGTTTGTGTTTTGTTGTCTGGTTGTGTTTTGTTGCTTTAGTGTAGAACCGTGCAAACCAAAAAATACATACTTTATATAAGGATAGAATAATAAAATTATTGACACAAATGCTCCAATATTAGAGAAATGCTTTATTGTGAATGAGAGGAGAGAGAGAGAGAGAGAGAGAGAGAGAGAGAGAGAGAGAGAGAGAACACATTCAGAAGCATCTAGAAAAATCCAGAAGAGAGAGAGTAAAAGAGACTGAAAGACTAAGGCTGGGAGACTAGATATGGCCAGGCCTAGGTATGCTAGAGAAGGAACAATACCAAGAGAGGTAGACTAGCAATAGACAGAGAATAGAGCAGAGAGAAGGAGAGAGAGGAGAGAGAGAGAGAGAGAGAGAGAGAGAGAGAGAGAGACAGAGCGAAGAGAGAACAGAGAGAGACAGAGACAAAGACAGAAAGACAGATAGAGAGACAGGAGGATAGAGGGAGATAGAGAGAAAAAGAGAGAAAAAGAGAAAGAGAGAGAAGCCAACAGACAGACTGACAGACAGACAGAGACAGAGAGGATGAGAGATAAGTACTGGGGTAGGAAGAAATACCTCTTATAAAGAAGATGAGTGGCTGGATGGACAAGAGGACCAGCTTGGCCTGGACACTAACACGGGGACTTTGAAGTATATCACAAGTACCTGTGAATAGGCTAAGGGATCTTGGAGGTCATAAGCAGCCCCCTGTATACGTCTGTGGAGTCATATGTCCCTTTTGCCACCAGTAAGAGAAACAAATCCTTTTGCCAGACAGAAACTATTTTGTAAGTTCCCGATGAATGCTAGCTTTATTCCAGCTGCTGATAATCCTTCTAGAGTTCAAGAAAAGCTGGACCTTGACCCAATTTTGGATAGAATCAGGGGGCTTTCCCTTTTGGGGAGGAGAAGATTCACTTTGGGATGTGTGTGCGTGTTGTGGGGTGTGTGCGTGTGTGTTGCTGTGTGTGTGTGGTGGGGTGTGTGCGTGTGTGTGTGCGTGTGTGTGGCGTGTGTGTGTGTTCACAGCACGGTCCAGTTGGAGTGAGAAGTACAGGGGGAGTGAAGACAGGGAGACAGAGAAGAGCATACTCTAAGAACTGGAGATCTGATGGCAATGTCTGCAGACACTAAAGTTCTGATTCGTTCTTAGGAAACAGCTTTTGAAGGGATGGATGGCTGTACTGATATCAAATGAGTGGAGAATAGGAATAATATTAAACACTGCTATGCTCCCATCATGTTCTCAACAGAAAGATAAACATTAGACCAACATTAGCTCATATTGCTGTTATGAAACTAATTTTTAGAATATTTAAAAAATGGGATAAAGCAAGTGCTCAACAATATCATTAATGTATATTTATTTTTCTGTGTGTAGATGGAGTATAGGACCTTGTGCACACTAGGTTCATATTCTACCCTTTAGCTCTGCACTGTGTCTGTTTCTATATTAATAACAAGTCATCAACTAAGTTCTTCAATGCCATTGTATAAAATAATGTAAATTCATTAGATAATTTGATTTGAATTACAGTCAACCAAGTAAATCTGAATAAGAGATATAAACATTTGCAATATAACTCATGATGCAATTTCACAATCTATACTGACAATCTACTATGACAAAAGCTATACATGTACATATTTTTTGCACTTTGCTGAAAGATTCTTCTGAGATTCTTGTACATCTGGTAAGTCACCCTAAATTCACAGCCAAGATCTTGTCAAGGAAACACAAGCTAAAAATGGAATTGTCAGTCTTACTCTTTGGAAGTATATTAATAGCAAAGACATTTTACAAGCAATCACCCAGAATCTAGTATTCTTCACAAATTGCACACATTTCAAGTCAAAGGAGTGGCTCTGACACTACTGGGTATCTTTTATTGTTTGTCATAAATGACAAAGCCAGGTCAGAAATGGAGGAGTTGTTGTATTAAGAACAGATAGGAACTTGGTTCATGTAGGTCACTGGACATGACTTTTGAAAGGGACAGTGGTTTACATATTAATAAAATATTCTAAAACAACTGGCCAGTAGAGTATGAGATCTGAAAGGCAGCCTGCAAATGTCATCAGAAACAAGGAATCCAACCCTCACCATACGATTAAAACTATGACTAGAGTCCCAAGGAAAACAGAGATTGTGACCAGAAGATTCTCCATCATGGTCATCACTACCAAAGTAGTGATCTTAGCAAGGAGAGATAGAATTATACATTATCCTATCAAATTCTCAATTAGTGACATTTAATTGATGTGCAAAGTGACAGATCAGAGAAAGATTTGACAGAATGTGTCAGAAATACGATATATCCAAATTAAATGTGAACAGCAGAGGAAGAGAGTCTACTTAAGAACAGAAAGAAAGAAAAGAAGTTGTGTGTAGGATGTGGTGTGTGGTATGTGGTATGTGGTGTGTGATATGTTGTGTGTGGTGTGCATGGCAATTTTACCTGGAAAGTTTTACAGACACAGGTTGGAAAGAGAATGAGCTAGTCACAGGTAAAGACAGAATGAGCCAGAGGAAGAAAAGGATTCAGAAGAATAGAACAGATTGCCAAAGTTAGTACGAGGCCAGGCAAAGCAATCCAATTAGAAGGCAAGAGAAGCTCGACTGAATTATCAGCTTGGAAGATTGGATTGCATGGAGGGAGGCTATGATCTTTCATGCCCAGGCCTAGGATAGTTTAAAACAGAGAAGAAAATGCTCTGGGCTCAGACCATGTTGTGTGTTTGCACAGCTTGTGTATGGCTCTCATCTCAACACTTTATCTCAGGAAATCAAAGCAACATTGATAGCAATGTCTCAATCAGGTATCAAGAAAAAAAATAATGATCAACCAAAAGCATTGTTCAAGAGATGACAATCTAAGAATGTTCAATAAATATAAGAGAATCTTAAATTTATTAGGCCAAGTGACTCAGTGCATGTCTGCTTCTTCAGAAAGATTCTATGGTAAACTCAATCTATGTGTATCACTCTTTTAATGATAAGCTCATGACACTCATTTGTCTCAATATGTGTCTGTCTGTCTTAGTTTTAGTCCTAATGGCACACAGAAGTAAAAGTGTGTACCTTGTTTATCTAATTCAAAACTGCTTATATCATCCGTCTATCCATCTATGTGGGTCTTTGGCTCACACGTGAGTGTGGGTTCTGTTGGGCTGAGTTGAGAGTCCCACATGTCTGCCTCCCCCTTCGGCTCAGACGACAGAAGCACAGGAATTCAACTGAATTCACTCCACATGGCGCTGGGCAGACATCAGGCTATGGGAAGCCACAGAGTTCCACTCCAGAAGTGGGGAGACCCAGTCTGAGGACCCACTGGGGCCAGAGCTCTTGGGTTCGGGACCCCCAGGCAAGAAGGTGGACCTTGGGCTCCCAAATGCCACTGAAAGGCCGTGGAAAAGTTGAGACCAGGGGCATATGGGCTGGACCAGCCCACAGCCAAAAGGGGCAGAGGTGGAGAAGATGAATTCCAGCAGTACTACGAGGGGAAATGAGACTCTTGGTCTAGGTGACTCACTTGGCTGGGTCATAGCTGGCTCAGCTGGCTCTACTTGGGTTGGCAGCCTCTCCATGGCTTGATCATGAAAGGACAGCATGGTTTCTGGTCGAACACTGGCTAGAGATGGCCAGAGATTCAACAGGTTGGAGACCTCATAGGTTTCCCTGCAAGGTATGGCATGCATTTCACCACACTCCCAAACTCCAGAGGCCCAAAACCTCCATTGATCTTCGACTTTCAGGCATGTAGGACAACGCCCCTACCAGCCCCTCCACAAGTAGAGGGCATGACTATAGGCCGTAGAGCCTCAAGACATCTCCATATTCATGAGATACATAAAGGCCAAGGGTCATAGCCAATTAAGCATTCCTTCCCAGACCTCTCTCCTACTTGCAAAAGGTATTTAACCTCAGGCCTGCCCTAAGAACATGGGGTACAGCATCATCCACTTTCTGCCATGACGATAATCCTTTTAAAACCGTGGACTACCTATGATGTGTTTTGGGGGCCCTCTATAGAGTACCATAGAGGGGGCCTTCAACTAACAAGCCACAGTCTAACCTCTCACTGGAAGACTTCTCTAATTTCCAGCCACAGAGAGACTGCCAACTCAAGCAAGCTAGCCAAGCCAGCAGTGACCCAGCCAAAGGAGTCTCCTCTACCAAAAGTCTCATCTACCCCACAGGGCACTGCTGGAGCTTTTCCTCCTAGCCCCTTCTGACTGCGGGTTAGTCCAGCCTATATGCCCCCACCCCCATCTTGGTCCTTCTGTGGCCTCCCAGCTGTGCATGGGAGCCAAAGGACTTAAGACCAGTCAGTTCCCGGCCAGGCACCTTGGCCTGGGTACCTCCAGCCTAAGAGCTCTGGCTCCTGCAGAACCTCAGACTGGAATCTCCTGACACCTGGAGTGGAGCCCAGTGGCTTCCCACAGCCCGATGTTTGACCGGTGCTGCGTGAAGTGAGCACACAGTCTGTCCCCTGGGCTGTGGCCCTAGCCACCTGGGGTGGCAGACATGAAGGATCCACAACTCAACCCAACAAGACCCATGCCAGACCGATGCTTGAGCTCTAGCCCCACTTCTCTCTCTCTCTCTCTCTCTCTCTCTCTCTCTCTCTCTCTCTCTCTCTCTTTCTATCATTATTTATTGTTTGTTTGCTTGCTTGGTTGTTCTGGATTGTTTTGATTTGGTTTTGGTTTGCTTTTTTTGTTTGTTTTGTTTTTCTTTGGTTTTTATTTCTGTTTTTGTGGGGAGGGTGTTTTTAGAAATAGTATATACAAACCTGATACATAAAAGTTCTTAGTAAACATTTGGTATAGAAATATGAATATAAATCATTTTCTAACCTAGGCATAGTAGCCAAGATTATATGAAATCTGGACTAGTTGTTATGGATATTATAACAATATCCCATAGATCAAGTGGCCTTAAACAACAGATACTCTCTTCTCATTACCTAAAGCCTACAAATCCTGGATCTAGAATTTGGAAGAGAGGAGGATAGAGAGATGGCTAAGAGTTAAGAGTTCAAACTATTCCTGCATAGGGTCCTTTCTAGAAATGACTTTGGAACGCTCACTGAATGTTTTCATAATGGGCAGACCAACAGTGAAAAATGGAGAGAGAAAATGACTGAAAATTAAAAGGAGTACTGTATTTGCTAACTATTTGCAATGTAGAGCAACATGATGCCCCGGATCAGGACAGAAGTCCTAGTCTAGATGATAGGGAGACATGTAAGACAACAGGACATTCATAGCAAAAGAACAATTTTAGACTAGGAGTGACTCAAACAACTAGATTCTAAAAGAGTAGAAAGTTTATTTTTATTTTTTTAAATTTTTATAATCATTCCATTCGTTTACATCTCAAATGATATCCCACTTCCCGGTTACCTCCTCCACCTGTTGGGCTGTAGTGTTCACATGGGCATGGGTCTTAATAGGTTGAATTATGAGTCCCTTGTCTGATGCCCCTAGGAACTAGGGCCATGACTCAGAGAGACAGAGGCATGGAAATTTGACTGTGTTTTCTCCACACCTGTGTCGGGTGGACGTTGAGCTGTGAGAAGATGCAGGACTCCACTCCAGGGGGTAGAACACAGTCTGGGGTCCCACAGGAGCCAGGGCTCTTGGGTTGAAGGTCCCCAGACCAAGACAGTACTTACTACCACTCTGTACACACACACATAAACACACACACACACACACACACACACAGACACACACACACTCGTGCACACACACATACAGAAAGACAGATTAAAAGTCTCACAACACCTATCCATGCTAACATTTACAATTACAATCAGCTATATGGTTTGACTTGAAATGACTTGATGTATAGTTTTATAATCTCTAAAGCTGAAATGCTGAAATATTAAGCTACATATAATCTAACCTCTTCAGACTACAATTCTGAGAATACAAACATCAAAATTATTTGAAAGATAATGGTGCATTTAAAGGAAGATTTTCTTGATTAGTGTATAAAATACATCAGAATATCTTATGGACCATATTATATGATAAATTAAGCAATAATGAGTATATTTGCAAATATGAACATTCATATGTATAGATAACAGTCAGTACAGTAGGCATGAGCTAATGAGCTATATTCATGAAGAACTAGAAAAAAACACTAAATGCCTGAATACAAATAAACTACGACCAGTATTATCTACCCTTGATTTGTAATTGCTGTTATCTGAAATACTGTGATTTACTACTTCATTAATTGAGATCTATCAAATATACCATGGGTTACTAATGTATATAGTTGTACAAAGAACTGAAATCTTGTTTAATTTTGCAATTCACAAGGTGTGTGTGTTTGTGTATGTGTGGTGTATGTGTGTGTGTGTGCGTGTGTGTGTATGTGTGTTTCCACTTATGGGTGAAGTTTCAATAAAATTTTAAACCTAAATTTTTCGTTGTAATTATGAGCTTTTACAGAGCCATATGTGAAAAATCCTAAGACAACTTAGAGCCTTCTAAATGTCTGGGGACTAGGTAGGATTCTGGAATTCCAAATAACACAAAAATGAAATGTGCAGTTTAAATACTGTTTAAAAAGTGAAATAAAATGTTGACAACTTAAAATAGTATCAATAGAGAGTAAAATTAAAAATAAAATATATTTAGTATGTTAAGAAACATTCATTAGTGGTAGATGGTGGGCAATCACACACCAGTATCTCAAAGAAGCTGCCCAAGTTATCAAAATATTAAATGTATTTTGAAGTCTCCCATTATCATAAAATAAACAATCATAAAATGAAGGATAGGTTTTAGAATTTTAGAATGAATTAGAATACAGATTGCACATATATAGCTTATTTTCAGTGGAGGTAGTTTTGGAAATTTCCTATAGTATCCAATAATGCAGGATAATAATAAATTCATCATTATCCCAAATCAAAGCAAACAAGAGTATTTGAGTTGGATGTTGTGACTTGGTACATTATTCAACAGGGAAATTCTTAAGGCAGATAGGTATCACTACCTAAATGTTGTGTTAGAACACTGAGGGAACCACATAACAGTATGTATTTGGTTTACAGACAGACTGAGACTGTTTTTATTTGTTGATGGAGGGAATGTTTGAAGGTAGCTTTAGTGCAAAGTACTTGGTGTGTAGATGCTCAAAACATTCTTGAAGAACTGGACAGAAGAATTGCTTGTAATTTTCACCTATGTTGTTGCCACCTGATCTGGATCTTGAGAAGATCCTCAACTCTTAGACATGAGGAATATTTGTTGTCTGAATCTATTCTTTCTATTTTAAAAAATGTGTATGTATTTATTTATTTCCTGTGCTTTGCCACAATGCTCAAGTGAAAGTCAGGGGTCTCTTCTGTTCTATGTGGATCCTAGGGTATGACCTAATTTTGCCTGACTTCCAGCAAATGTCAATATTTGCTGAGCTTCTTTATTGTCTCCTTTCTTTCCATTTGAAAGGAAAACTATTCCACCAGAATCTTACACTAATGTTCCTAGAAAATGCTTTGCAAAGACATTCCAAAATATGCTTTACTCGTGTTCATTTCTCTTGACTCAAAATGTCTATGCAAGGTACAACTGACTATCCTTTCCCTAGAATTCAGTCTCCAAGCCTTTTATTATATAGACTGCCATTTTCAAAATGACATTATTTACTATGTTAATATTTAATAGTTATACAATTTAAGATTTAAATCTTTAGTTATTGGTAGATCAAAGATTTTGATCTCAAATCTCCATATTCATGATTATGACATTTGGGATTCGATTTGTTCAGGATTGTGATTTATACTGAGATGAATGACATTCTATTCTAGTGTTCATTGTCAGTGTGTGATTGATGTGTAAGTGGGAAATTCAGATTTAACATGTATTAAGCTGACAGTCCACCTTTACAGTCTGGGACTGTTTTGGCTTTAGCATTCAGTAGAGAAACAGCTAGGAAATAGTGAATGATTATTATAGTGAATGCAACCTATAATTATAACTGCAGCTGTAAGAGCAAAGGTGCCTGACTGTTGTCATGGGAGCAGACTTTTATTAATCTCTGCTTTTCAACAGATAACATCAAGCAATTCCCTGTAATTATCAATACAAAAACATCCCTCTTTGTATTTCTGATAATTTCTTAAACAATGTTAGCATACACTGTAAACTTCTCATAAAATAAGATACTTCAAAGATAATAATTGAGAGGTCACCTTTCTTAAAGTGTATCAGTAGCTTGTGGAAAAGCATATTAAAATGCACATATATTATGAAAGTATAATGTTATTTAATAAGGTTAGGCAGCAGATGGTCATAACCAAAATGCAAAACAAATCCTAAAGCATAAGATTACTTTACTAAGGCTAAACCCTCCACCTTAGGAAAGGAGGAAAATTGAGGTAGCTGAGAGGGAACCAGAGCAGGAGGAAAGACAAGAAACTGACTTTTGCATTTCCCCCTAGGGGAAAAAAAAAAACCAAACACGTTTAATCTTAATTCTTATGGACGAGTAGGAGGAAAGATTGCAATCCTAAGGAGATAGGAACTCCACAGGAAGACCAACGGCGTCAATTAACTTGGACCTTTGGAACTCTCAGTCTAAACTACAAACCAAAGAGCATACACAGTTTTCTGAGGTATCGCCAGACTGCTTTCCATAGTGGTTGTACAGCTTGCAATCCCACCAACAATGGAGGAGTGTTCCTCTTTCTCCACATCCTCGCCAACATCTGCTGTCACCTGTGTTTTGGATCTTAGCCAATCTGACTGGTGTGAGGTGGAATCTCAGTGTTGTTTTCATTTGCATTTCCCTGATGACTAGGGATGCTGAGCACTTCTTTAGATGTTTCTCAATCATTCGAGTTTCCTCAGTTGAGAGTTCTTTGTTCAACTCTCTACCCCATTTTTTAATAGGGTTATTTGAAGGTCTGGAATCTAGTTTCTTCAGTTCTTTGTATACCTTGGATATTAGCCCTCTATCAGATGTAAGGTTGGTGAAGATCTTTTCCCAGTCTGTTGGTTCCCGCTTTGTCCTGTTGACCGTATCCTTTGCTTTACAGAAGCTTTGCAGTTTTATGAGATCCCATTTGTCAATTCTTGATCTTAGAGCATACGCCATTGGTGTTCTGTTCAGGAACTTTTCCCCTGTGCCCATATGATCAAGGCTTTTCCCTATTTTCTCTTCTATTAGTTTCAATGTAGCTGGTTTTATGTGGAGTTCCTTGATCCACTTGGAATTGAGCTTTGTACAAGGAGATAAGTATGGATCAATTTGCAGTCTTCTACAAGTTGACCTCCAGTTGGACCAGCACCATTTGTTGAAAATGCTGTCTTTTTTTCCACTGGATAGTCTGAGCTCCTTTGTCGAAGATCAAGTGACCATAGGTATGGGGGTTTCATTTCTGGGTCTTCTATTCTATTCCATTGATCCTCCTGACTGTCTCTGTTCCAATACCATGCCGTTTTTATCACTATTGCTTTGTAGTACAGCTTGAAATCGGGGATGGAGATTCCCCCAGAAGTTCTTTTATTGTTGAGTGTAGTTTTCGCTATCCTGGGTTTTTTGTTATTCCAAATGAATTTTAAGATTGCTCTTTCTATCTCTGTAAAGAATTGAGTGGGAATTTTGATAGGGATTGCATTAAATCTGTAGATTGCTTTCGGCAAGATAGCCATTTTTACTATATTAATCCTTCCAATCCATGAGCATGGGAGATCTTTCCATCTTCTGAGATCTCCTTCGATTTCTTTTTCAGGGTGTTGAAGTTCTTGTCATACAGGTCTTTCACTTGCTTGGTTAGATTCACACCAAGACCTGAGGACCCAGCTATACCCCTCCTGGGTATATACCCAGAAGATATTTCAACATGCAACAGGGCCACATGCTCCACTATGTTTATAGCGGCCTTATTTATAATAGCCAGAAGCTGGAAAGAACCCAGATGTCCTTCAACAGAAGAATGGATACAAAAAACGTGGTACATTTACACAATGGAGTACTACTCAGCTATTAAAAATAATGAGCTCATGAAATTCTTAGACAAATGGATGGAGCTAGAAAATATCATCCTGAGTGAGATGACCCAATCACAATAGAACACACATGGTATGCACTCACTGATAAGCGGATATTAGCCCCAAAACACACAATACCTAAGATGCAACGCATAAACCTCATGAAACTCAAGAAGAAGGAGGAAGACCAAAGTGAGGGTGCCTTTGTCCTTTTTAGAACGAGTATCAAAAGATTCAACCAGAGCTCCCAGGATCTAAACCTCCAGCCTGAGAACAGACAGGGGCAAGCTGTCCTCTGAGAGGCTCTAACCAGCAGCTGACTCAGACAGATACAGACATCCAGAGCCAAACAGTGGATGGAGCTTGAGGACTCTTAAAGAAGAATAGGTGGAAGGATTGTGGGCCCTAAGGAGATAGGAACTGCACAGGAAGATCAACAGAGTAAACGAAACTGAACCCTTGGAGCTCTCAGAGACTGAATCACCAACCGTGGAGCATACCTAGTCTACACAGATCTACCTCCATGGGCTGAACCTAGGCCTCCCTGCACATATGTTGTAAATGTGCAGCTTGGTTTTCATGTAGGTCTCAAACATCTGGAGTGGGGGCTACCCCAAAACATGCAGCCTGTATATGGAGTACGGTCTTCTAAAAAAAAAAAAAAAAAAAAAACAGTTGTTCAGTTACTCATGGAATATTATTTTTTTATATCTCTTGTATTCAGTTTGCAACTACTTCATTGAGAATTTTTGTATGTATATTCATGAGGGATACTGGACTATAATTTATATATTTTTGTTGGGTTTACACTTGATGTCACTATTTCAATATTATTTGCTTTGTGAAGGAGCTTATTGTGGTTCTGAATTTTTTTAAACATAACTCAAAAAGTATTGCTTGTTTGAAGGCTCTATAGAATTTTTGTATAAGTATATCTGACCCTTGGTATTTTGCTTGTTTGTTTCTTTTCATTTTATTCTGTTTGAATGTTTTTTAATTTTTTGATTTGCTGAAAATAAAAATTAAAAAAAAAAAAAAAAAAAAAGAGCATACACAGGTTGGACCTCTGCCTCCCCATACTTATGTAGCAGATGTGCAGCTTGGTCTTCATGTGGGTCCCAAACATCTAGAGCACTCATTATTTCAAAAGCTGTTCCCTGTCCATGGGATAGATTCTTCTAGCTGGGCTGCCTTGTCTGGCCTCAGTGAGAGAGGATGTGCCTAAGTTCTCAGAGGATTGATGTGCCAACGTTAGGTGATACCCAAGGGCCCCACCCTCTCAAAAAGTGAATGGAGGAGGGACTGTTGTAGTGGGTGACTGAGTAGGGGACAATAAAGGGGATGTAATGTGAATAAATAAAAAATACTTATTTTTTTTCTAACTATTAAAGACAGCAGTTAGTACTATGTTTTCTTTCATGATACTACGTAAGCATATTGAAGCAGGAAAGTTTTCTTTTTATTTCTCCCAACCATCAAAGAAAAGTATATACGAAGCAATGTGTTGAAAGCAAGACTGGAATTTTGTCTCTGAAAAGCATGTAAATGTAGCCATTATTGTGAAGCCTTAGTTTGAATTCAATATTCCTTACATGGACAATCACAAATAAGGAGATTCACAAATCCAGTGAATTATGTCTGGTTCTTTCTAAAAATTCCTGAGTAGACTCTCTAACTGCTAAATTGACTCTTATCAAAGCAGGACTTAAAGATTTGACCATATTTATACAAAGTTTAGACATAGTAGCCCGCATAAATTATTACATTTTTCCCTCATAACCGCCTTGACATTTATTTAGCATTGGCTTGAGCCTTAAAAATTTATATAATCCTATATGCTAACAACCCAGAAATCCATAAAACCTCTTGTACAAATCTCAAAGCAGGACACATTAAACATAAATATTATTTTTAGAATCATAACACTCTCGCAAATATGCTCAAGTGAGAAACTGGCTGGGAATTTGCTTTCATGTATTTTGAGGATTTCAAGATATATTTTAGAAACTATAAAAAGCAAAGAGAAAATTGTTGCCAGACACATAAACAGAATAAAAGGACAAACTTAGTACTTTGAAAGGATGCCATTGATAGTTACATATAAACAAGCTGAAAATTGAGTCCAACCTCTAAAAATATTCTAAGTTCAAATGTGTTACAAATCAGCTCTCCCTGGCCCCTGACACAAACGTGAGGTGTTTTCCATATCTGCATATGTTATTACAGTGATTTCACGGGCTGTTACATATGTTTACCAAGTTTAATCTTAATGTAGCAAGGACATGGAACAGACCTTAAAGATTTTTGGTTCTGATGTCTCAAAAAATATCTCCCATCTTTGAATTTTGTAATCTTTCATCGATATGGAAAATGTACAGCGCACTAAAGTAACCAAAGCCAAAAGTATAGCATTTTAAAATGAAATTATATTTATAAAGTTGCCTTCCAAGGTAGCTCAGTGGCTAAACACCATACTACACAGGAGTCAAAATCTGAGTTTGAATATGCAGAACCCAGGTAAATACAGACACAGTACCCTGAGTCTGTAATTGCATTAATCATTTGCTGAGATAAGAGATAGAACAAGAGATATCTAGAAGCTGGATTACCCTGTAGCCATGCATTCATACAACAGACAAGAGAGTCTTTAAAGGAGGTGGGAGGTAAAGATCAGTATACAGGGTTCTATGACCTTCACACATGTGCAGAAGCACTCAAACACCTTCATGAACATAAGTGAACATAGACTCAAAGTCATTTTAAAATTAGACAGATCAGCATATCAGACATGCTCTAGGTTACACCATGCATTTGATTCCACAGGAAAAAAAATCCTAAGAAAACCAAACAGAGAGAGAGAGAGAGAGAGAGAGAGCATGTGTATATATGTGTATATGATGAACTTATTTACTTAAAGGTTATTTATAAATTAGGATCTTCTAAAGACAAGCTGAAGACAAAAATGTCTCAGAATTAAAGTAGTTAGGTGGGCACCTTTTTTTTCTGATGTGCATGAGTTATGGCATAAGACATGTACTTAGCCTGCCTTTCCACTTGTAGTGGACTCTATTATTATATCATCCATGGGCCAATATACATGGTATAGAAAAGAAAAGATGGCATAAAAATTGTTAAGGGAAAAGGGAAAAAGAATGCCATCAGATCTGTTTAGCAAAGCCCTGAGTTGGAGTGTAATAAACTTTTCTGAGTTTTTCAAAACATATGGTTGTGCGTACACAAGAAATGATGCTGCAGAATGGGAGGGAATTTTGGTACTTTGGATAGGGTGGGTAATAGGTAGAATTTCAAAGGATTGTAAATATGAGTTTTATTCTCCTGTTGTAATTGATTTCTTGGAGTCTTATTTCCTCCATCTGCTAACCCACGCCGATTTCTCAAAGCTTCTAACCTCTATCCAATCCAATCTAGGCCTAGAATGTTTCCAGCCTCTGAGACACGATGCTGAATAAGCTCACCCTTTCTTGTCCTTTCTGACTAGTTCAACTCAGCTGCTCTTGGGCTCAAACTAACTCTGGTAATTTCTAATCCCGATCTTCTCATTCTCTTGCTCATTCTGTTTTAACTGATGCTGAGCTTGTTCTCTCTTCAACTGTCTTTGTAAAACTCTCCAGATAAAATGGCCTCCTCTCCCTTTTCATTTCTAGTGTACTGCTTTCCATAATCTCTGTTGTATTCCTATACTATGCTTTCTTCTTCCTACACTGTATTGATGTATGTCTCATCCTTAACTAGTTTCCATTACCTCTCTCTTTTCATGAGAGTTGGGCATATCGTATTCTGTCAACTCCTTCTCTGATTCATCACTTTTTCTGCCACTCAATTAGACATTAGTTTCAAACATGGGTGCTTCCTTAAACAAACCAACTTTACCTTCACTGTTAGGGATTAAAGATGAGTATTAAGGATTTGTCTGCATTCCTTCCAGAGAGATTAAAGGTATGTGCTTTGGGATGAGCTACACCCTAACTAGAAGCAGGTTCAAATACCTTGAATCAAAGAATTAGAAGAAGGAGAAGGAGAAGGAGAAGGAGAAGGAGAAGGAGAAGGAGAAGGAGAAAGGAGAAGGAGAAGGAGAAGGAGAAGGAGAAGGAGAAGGAGAAGGAGAAGGAGAAGGAGAAGGAGAAGGAGAAGGAAGAAGAAGAAGAAGAAGAAGAAGAAGAGAAGAAGAAGAAGAAGAAGAAGAAGAAGAAGAAGAAGAGAGAAGAAGAAGAAGAAGGAAGAAGGAGAAGAAATGTCAAAGAAATTTAAACTGCCAAACAAAAAATTGGTCCAACGATTAGTATGGACAGTTTCCAAATATGAACTATAAATGTCCAATAAGGGTTTTGTAGTAAATTATTTCATTTATTTCATTCTAAATGTCACCCCACTTTCTGGTCTCCCCCAGAATTTTTCACCCCATTCCCCCTTGCCTTTGCCTCTAAGACGGTGGTCCCCATCCACCCACTCGCACAAAGTCCCTCATTCTCCTATCCACCCCTACCTCACCTCCCACAGAATGCCCCTTTCCTGGGACACCAAGTGTCTACAGTATTAGGCCCATCATCTCCCACTGAGTCCAGACAAGACAAGAGGTATATACATACCTCTGCTATGTATATACCAGGGAGAGCAGACCAGCCCATGTATGCTCTTTGGCTGGTGACTCAGTCTCTGGAAGTTCTGAAGTGTCTGGATTAGTTGATACTGTTGGTCTGTCTATGGGGTTGCCATCCCCTACGGCTCCTTCTATTCTTCCTGCAACTCTTCCATAAGGGTCCCTGACCTCAGTCCAATGGTTGGCTGTAAGTATCTGCGTCTTTGTCACTCATCTGCTGGTAGAGCTCCTCAGAGGACAGTCATGCTAAGCTCCTGTCTACAAGCACAGCACGGTATCAGAAATAGTGTCCAGGTTTGGTGCCTGCGCACCTGGGGTGGGTCTCAAGTTGAGCCAGTACCTGGATTGCTTTTCCTTCACTCGCTGCTCCAATTTTGTCCCTGCATTTCTTTTAGACTGGAACTAGTGTGGGTCAAAAATTTTGAAGGTATGTTGGTGGCCCCATCCCTCCATTGGGGGCCATGTCTATCTGTTGGAGGTGGTCTCTTCAGGTTCTATTGCCCCACTGTTGGGCATTTCAGCTAAAGTCATCCCCATTGACTCCTGAGATCTTCTCACATCCAAGGTCTCTGGGACTTTCTAGAGGTTGCCCCTGCCTCCAAACCCCTCCAACTGGATATTTCCATTCATTCTCCTGTCTCTCTGAACTTTTCTCCAGTCTCCCCAAAAACCTGATCCTGAGTCTCTTTTTCTCCTCTCCTTTCCTCTCCCACCCAGATCCCTCTCTCGCTCTGCCTCCCATGATTATTTTGTACCCCTTTCTAAGTGGAATTGAAGTGACTCCGGCCTTCCTTGTTGTTAAACTTAATACAATCTGTGAATTGTATCATTGATATTCTTTACTTTTTGGCTGATATCCACTTATTAGTGAGTACATAACATGCATGTCATTTTGGGTCTGGATTATTTTGCTCAGAATGATATTTTCTAGTTCCATCCATTTGCCTGCAAAAGTCTTGATATTCTCATTTTTTAATAGCTGAATAGTTTCTATTGTGTAAATGAACCACATTTTCAGTATCCTTTCTTCAGTTTAGGGACATCTGGGTTGTTTCCAGCTTCTGGATATTTCAGAGTGCTATGAACATAGTGGAGCATGTACCATAGTGATATTATGGAGTATTTTTGGGTGGTATAGCTGGGTCTTCAGGTAGAACTATTTCTAATTTTCTGAGGAACCACCGAATTGATTTCAGAGTGGTTGTACCAGTTTGCAATAATACTAGCAATGGAGTGTTCTTCTTTCTCCATCTTTGCCAGCATGTGCTGTCATGTGAGGTTTTTATTTTAGCCATTCTGATTAGTGTAAGGTGGGATATCAGGGTCATTTTGATTTGCATTTCCCTGATGACTAAGGATGTTGAAAATGTCTTTAAGTGCTTCTAGGCCATTTGAGATTCCTTTGTTGAGAACTCTCTGTTTAGCTCTGTACCCCATGTTTAAATTAGATTATTTTGTTGTTTGCAGTCAAAGTTTTTGAGTTCTTTATATATTTTGCATATTAGCCTTCAAAAGTGTTCATCATCCCTAGAATCAAAACTAATATGAGATATTGTCTCTTCGCACTCAGAATGGCTATTATTAAGAAATCTGACAAAAATCACTGGAGAGGTTGTAGAGACAGAGAGATGAACACTTATTCATTGTTATTGAAGAGTAAATCAATAATGCCACAAAAATCTGCTGCAAGAGTCCTATATTGATAAATTAATTAATTAATTAATTAAATAGAACTACCTTATGACTCATCTCACTTCTGAGCACATACTGAAAGAACTTCATACCCGATCACAGAGATATTTACACCACTAAGTTCTTTACTTTAGATAGGAAGTAGTACCAACCTAATTACCCATCATGAAATAAATAGATAATGAAAAGCTGCCATATACATACAATACTATTTAACTTGAAAGAAAATTAAAACCCTCAAATTTTTATGACAATGGAAATATGTAGAACGTATACTCTTAAGCAGGGCCACATGATTTCAGAAAGAAAACAACCGAAATCATGCCTGTCCTCCATTCTGTATATATCTCACTATGATTAGATGCAGAAGAAGGAATGAGTAAATGGAATTAAGTATACTTAAGTCATGTGACAAATTATAAATCTGTTTTCTAGTTATAACTGCCATGGAGCTTTGTGTCGGTGATTAATAACTGCTTAAAATGAATCTGATGAAAATTAAAGCTAAAATCCTCTGTGAAGCTCCACAGCTTCAGAAAGGCTATTGTAGCTGTATAAACGTTCATTGAGATATGTAGACTTTGGGTCTGGTTAATTTCTCAAAGTGATGTTTTTATTTCCAAATTCTTTATGCTAAAGTTTTAATATAGTTTTTAAAGAAACAAAGCCAAATTGAAGTCTGTGTTGGAAATCACTTTTGCAGTGTCTCTGAGCTCAAACATCCTTGCAATCCTTTGACACTTTATTGCCTGTCAGAGCTCTGTAAATATTGAAGCCTGACTGCTCTTGTTCGGGGCCAGAGTGGTTCTGCTGATCTTTCATTTCTTTAGCTCAAAATGAAATTATTCAGGAGGAGAACTGTCAATGGAATGTTTAAGAAGGCCGCGTTTTAAACTTTATCTTCTTTTCGAAGTGCTTGGTGATCTGTTTCTCTTCCAAGTCACTAAGAGTGCCTCTAACCTCCTTCAGCGCTCACATCTTTTATCTCGCTTTCAGTGTCAAGATGTGGCTAGGCCAACAATCACAGGCAATTTCCAGAAAAACAAAATTCCTGCTGCTGGAGATTTTGTATGTGTCAGAAAAATTCCAGAGACAGTTTACTTTCCAGAGCAAGAAGAAAACCATCTTTATAGGGACCTTAGAAGAACAAAATAGACTTTTCAGGGCTAAGGTCCATGGTCCATGGCCACATGGATCACTACTGTGCCAGTCATTAGGAAGATAAGTCCAGTATTCTATTGACTGCATCTTGAACCAGAGCCTCTAAGAGAGCTGGCACAGTCAGACCATGAATAAACAAAATCAATACCAATGGTATGTAATATTCCCTCCATGCATCCACATCTATATCACAAGTGAACCAGAGCAACTGCTTAAAACTAAAAGCTTCTTTTTAAAATGGAAATATGAACTAGAGTTCAGAGCATTTCCTGTGGAGTTCAAAAGACTTGGCTATCAAAGGCTATGAACACATGTACTTTTGGTAGAATATAAATATTTTAAATATATGTATATATTTAGTAGGATCTTTATGTATATCAATATGGGTATAATATAGATATGTATGTATATACATAAACACATACATGTGCATGTGCAAATATAGCTCTTCTACCTTGTACAACCAAGAACAGGCTGTATGACTCCTTTATGTCTTGGTAAGGACATGTTCTACTCCCATAGCCCATTATGTGGATAAGCATAGATCTAAATTCTGTTCTTCTGAGATTGCCTAGCCAACACTAAACATCATCCAGAGCAAAAAAAGTTAGTAGGCATTTTCTACATGTTCATTAAGAGTTATTTGATTGGATGATTAATTCACTCAAAGTCTAGCTACATGTGTTGAGTTTCATGGTTCAGATGAATTGACATAGATGTTACATCCAAATATTTGATTCCTTCTGAGATGTTTATCACTCTACATACTCCCTAACTTAGCCACAAGGCACTCATATCATCAGTGTCGAGCTGAAACAGTGGGGAGAGCGGCACTTTCCATCCATTCTGTTTTGATCAGCAACATGTGTGTACGTCATTTATTTGCAATTAGCTCCCTTTTCTCCTCCATTAGTTCTGGGCAACAGATGGTATCCTTAAAGTGTGACTTTTTGCTATTGGCACATGCTACATTTCCTTATGATGACCAGATGTCTCTCTTGGGTTTCAGTTCTCATGGGTCTGGATATTTTGCTTTTTTTTCCCCCTGTATATAGACTAGGTTAAGATGTCAAAGCCAGAAAATCAGCAAGACAAATGTCTTTATGACGGAGATAGGAGGGGGAGAAGGAGCCTTTATTAAAATACACTTAGAGACAATAATAGAGATAGTTGATACTTTTTTGTGGCATTATAAATAGCCCTATTTTTTCAAATAAAGGTGTAAATAGGAGAATAAAGAGATAAAATCCACTATTGTATCCAGTATTTTGAAGTTTCAGATAGAATTTATCTAATATGAACAAAAAGGGGGAGGGAAAAGTGGAAGCTACTCAGTTGTATGCAAAAATCTTTCCATGACTAGAGTCTCAAAAGATTTTTTGTAAGGCATATTTTGCAGAAAAAAAATTAACTTGTCTCCCTAACGCTCATTTGCATTTCTTCAAAGTTATACTTGCAGAGCACTAATTAAAAGTTTTCATATGGAAATTTCAAGGGGAATGCTTAGTCCTGGATTGGACACTGCCGTCTTCAAATTATTCAAGTTTTTTCTTTGATTATAGCTTTATTTGAGGCATCTGTGATGCCAAACTGTGCTGCATTTGAAGAAGAAGGAGTTTGAAATGCAGTCTTTGTGAAATGAGAGCACGGTGAAGACTTCACGGGCTCCTGCGAATGGCAGCTTCCACAAAGTCATGATGTCGTAAGGGAGGGAGAACTGCCAAGTGTACCCTGTAGAGGAAAGAGGGATCTGTTAATACGGATGGAGCAGTCTGCGCTAGAAAGGAGAGTGGAGAATGGCTTGAGGTTAATGAAAGCACTTCAGTTGGACGGCTTTCAATAGCGACACTCAAAATATAAGTTAGGCTAGGGACTGTGGAGATGGCTCGGTGGTTAAAAGCACATGGTGCTCTTTCAGAGGACACAAGTTCGGTGCCTGGCACCCACCCAATTCTGGTACTTTATAATTGCTTGTAACTCCAACTAGAGGATAGATGCCTTTCTCTCAATATTTTGGGCATTTTTCCATTTATGTACACAGGCTCATACTTATCCATATAGCTAAAAATAAAAATAATATGAGACCTTTGATAAGAAAGACTCAACAGAATTAAAGTGAGTAGAGTTTTTCTCAAAATATTATCTTTTATTATTATTATTATTATTATTATTATCATTATTTTTATTATTATTTTGCTTAAGCTCAAAGTTGTAGATCAGTAAATGTTCTTGGCCACTTTAATTAAAACAATTAAATATGGGTATATTTTTATATTAGTTTAATATTGATTATTGCAAGTGATTTAGAATTACATTGGAAAAGTTTTAGTAAATCTAGATTAGATATTGCAAATTATTGTTAACAAGTACACAAGCACCTTGTATTACCAAGAAAGAAAAAATACACTTTTAACATATTTAGATTAGAAGCATAAGTATAAAAGTAGCAGACTGCCATGTGTTTTAAGGGTCTAAATTTGATACACAGAACACACATGTTTAAGGAGAAAAACCACCTCCACACAGTGTCTTCTGACCCCACTTGAACACTGAACAGCCCCAGGCAGCTCCACTTATTGCAGAAAGTTGTCTCCAGGTACTTCAGTTTGTCTGAGCCCCTTCTAGGCACTCAGCTTATAGAACAATTGCTCAGAAGTCCTTATAGCCTATATATACTTGGGGAGGGGGTCCTAGTAAATTCTTCAGCTCAGGAACTTCATAAACTTAATGAGCCTCCGTAAAGGATGAAATGGTTTGTTACCCCCTTAGACGCCCCTGTTGTTTCACATCCCTGCAGAGGTCTTGTTTCTTAACTAGCACCCCTCAAGTCATGAAGGCATTAATCTGTTACATAACAGGCATGAGGTTAATGTGATATATTTGAGAAATTACTGTAATTTCACCATAAGAACGACAGCAAAGTTAAGAAGTCAGGTGGGAAATTTTACTTAAATATGGGTCATTTCTCTTAATTAGTTATTTGTTTTGGTGGTTTGTTGTTTAATTTCTTAGATTTATAAATTAACCTGAAGTATATGAACATAATGATCACTGTTTTAACCATTGGGTTCACCCATATTTTTATGCAAACATCATAAGCACCTACAACACTTTTTTTCATTTTTTATTAATTAATTCAAACATTTTACTTCGTTAACCACCATTTTCAATTTTTCCATCCTTCACACTGGGAAAGCATAATTGAATTTTATTTTTCTATGGCATTTGATGACCTATTTAGAGAAGTAACATCCACTCCTCCAATATCTCTCCTCTGTGACTGGCATATTTCATTAAATAGAATGTTTTTTTAAAGCCTCCTTATACGTTAAGATGTGTCAGGATTTACTACCACCTTAGAGATATATGCTATTCCATTTTTTTGTATACCACATCTTGTTTGTCCCTTCATCAATTGATGGACATTTGAGTTACCTTTTGGACTATTGTGTATACTAATGCTGTGACCATCAGTATACAAAACCTGCATGAGTCCTAGCTCTCTTTTCTTTTGTGTATTTTCCACAGAAAGCATACTTGTAATATATCCCCTAAATTAAATGAATAGTTACAAGAGAAAAACACTGCATAAATCAATGCAATGTTAGCTGCATCTGAAGACATTTGTGTGTGTGTGTGTGTGTGTTGTGTGTGTGTGTGTGTGTGTATACATTAGGGCTTAGTGTCAAGTGTTATGTTCGTTAGGGTTTGGCTAGACAGAAACAGTACGATAAACTTGGAACACTTTAAATTGTGAGTACCAAACAAAAAGACAATTTAACAACTTCCAGTTCATGTCAGAATTTCTGTGCATAATACTGTGATTTTAGAGAATATAATATACCAACAATAAAGGCAAAATAAAGGACCGTGTAGTTAGTCCCTATGGGACCAACAGCCATCCAATTACACCATGTTCTTGTAGGAGGATAAATATACAACGAAAGGAAATGATGTCTGCTCCAAATAATTTACAATCAAATGTTAACAAATGCTCAATAGCCAGAAACTTTTCAGATAAAACATGAAACCAATATAATGCCATATGGCTAATGTACTTTATTGCACAGATGGCTCATAGAAACTTAATGAACATGGTTTGCATATTTACAAACACATGCAAGTTAGGAACTTTAAAATGAGACAATGGAGAGAGGAAGCTACCAATCAAATGCTTTAAATGGGTGCAGAAAAATATACTATGACAAAGGAGATGAAAGCAGATGTGAAAGGACACAAAACAACATACTAATAGAGAGTCATTCTATTCTGAATCACGACAAATGTTTTTCTCTGTCTCAAAGCTGGAATACATACTCACCTATTATGTGTGTGAGAAAATAAAGAGTAACGTGAAACTCATCCATTTTGATTATTAAATTGATAAATGGTTACCATGTGATGTATTAACAGTTGCTTAGGGTGATCCACTTCTAATTTAACATCCTTGGCTGTATTATTCAAACACGTGGTAGAAGTTCTTTTGTGTTAAATCGTAAAGACAATGATCTTGTTTTGATTAATTAATTGCCTTTATAATTGTATATTTTAAGTTAAAGTTAAAAAAGCAGTGCAACAAACCTTTGTGAGGATCGCGAAGGTATTCTGTCTGATAAGGTGAATGGGTTTCTAGGCACCCTAGTTCAGGGTGCCTATAAAACGTACCTTTTCTGAGTCTATGGTTTTCAGTCCATTGAAAATATTATGGTATACCTCATGTGTTTCAATGTTGATGAAAATTTTAAATCATATTAAGTATTCAACATTTGTTTTGATGTTTGTATGAGTGACAAATGCCTCTAAGTAGTTTCGTTTCCCTGACAAAAGAGAAAAGTTCAAATCAGATCATTATGTGTAACAATTTTCATAAAATACTGGTATTTAAACTCTTAATTTTGAAGAATATGTTCTTAAATAAGTGTAATATTTTCTTTATTTTAAATGTATAAGCAAATCCAGTTGATTTAAATGAATACTTATAGGAAATTATAAAATTTAATGCAATGAAAGAAGAATAATAAGTGTGACCTTGGCCACTTGCCTAATCTCTGCTACTGTTAATCATAACAATATTTTGAGACTTTTTGAATTCATAGAAAACTTTACTGTGCCTGGTATTGTATAGGTATATAATCCTGAATTGCATTATTTTATTGTGTAATGTGGTTATCACCAAAATGACCTAATCATACTCATAGTTACTGATTTAAACTTCACCAGTTTCACACTTTTATATGTAACTATTATAAGGAACACTGCATTGGTCATATGGAAGGATTATATTAGTTTAAAGCATCTTTTCATGGTTTGTGGTTTCATGCAAGATGTTAAACAGGATTTATACATCAAATATAAGATGGCTCTGAGTAAACAGAATGGGAAATTACCATACAAGGAAATAGTAAAAGATGGCACTCTCATGTCATGACCACTCTTAATATGATCCTTTGAGTCATGGTAGTTTTTCTAATACATGTACATGCAGAAACTTTCCATCATTTTGCCCTCGGTAATGTCTTGAGTTTCATTGTAAATATCTTTCATTTTTATGGCTAAATCTATTCTTAAATATTTTCACCTAGCTACTGTGCCCAGGATTTCATTATTTTTCAACAAAGACAGTATTAAAATATAAAGATACAAGGGCAATATTGAAGTACTAAAATACTGTTTGTATTTCCTTACTTTTAAATCCTACAACTTGGCTGAATCCATTTATTAAATTCTAACATGTTAATGATTGGATGGTAATTTCCTATGTATGAAGTCATGCCATGCCCTATTCATGCAAACATGAACAGTCTAATATCTCTTTGTCTTTAGTTTATTCCTTTCTTTTTTTAGGCCTTCCTATAGTGGACTGAATACCAGAAGCAAATCAGTTTAATTCTATTCTGGTCCTCAGCTACCACAAATATTTAAAGCTTTCCTCCATTCTGATTGATGTGTGTGTGTGTGTGTGTGTGTGTGTGTGTGTGTGTGTGTATACATTTAGTATTTTGAAACATTTTTCTTCTATTTTTATAATGAAGCATCATTATGATCTTATACATACTTTTTCTATATTGAGATAGTTTTTGCATGGTTGTTGAAGTTCCATGTCTCATTTACTGTTTTACTTATGTTGAACCATCCTTGCATCCCTCAGATTGATGTCACTTTGTTATACTGAGTAGTATTTGATATTCTACTGCATCCTATGTGCTGTCATTTTACTTGAATACATATACACCTATGTTCATTTGGGATAATGATTTCTTTTTATTCTGTACTATCAGGGTGTGGTGGGTGGAATATGTTGGCTCATGGGAAGTAGCATTATTAGGAGGTGTTGCCTTGTTGGAATGGGTGTGGCCTTGTTGGTGGAAGTATTTCATTGTATAGATAGAATCTGAGGTCTCTTAGTGCTCAGGATTTGCCCAATGCAAAAAAGAGCCTCCTCCTGGATGCCTGGATCTGCTTCTTCCAGGCTGCCTTTAGATCAAGACATAGATCTCTAAGCTCCTTCTAGTGCACTATGTCTGCCTGGAAACTGCGATGCTTCCTGCCATGATGATGATGGACTAAAACTGTAAAACTGTAAGCAGTCCCAATTAAATGTTGCCATTTGTAAGAGTTGCCTTGGTCATGGTGTCTCTTCACAACAATGAAACCCTAACTAAAGACACAGGATAATATTGACCTTATGAACATCTTTTAAGCATTTTATACACTTCAGTATTTTGAAACAGTTGAGACTGGTGGTATTATATTTCTTTTAAATCTTTGCTATAATTAAGCAATAAAGTAACCATATCTTTAGAATTCTTTCATGTGGAAAACTTAATTTCCTACTTTAAACCTGATCACTCTGTTCTTGATCCCATTTTCTTATATTGAGTGTTTTAAAACTTCATTAGTTTCTTACATGATTTCAAGTATTTCCTAGTTCATTATACTTTTTGTCTAACTACAGTCAAGACTTTGTAAATTTTATTACCTATTCAAATTTTTTGCTTTTCTTTTACTTATTTATACTTTTATTTCTTTTACTATTTTATTTCTTTTACTAATTTTGGGACTGATTCATTCCTTTAAAACTTTTAATATTCAGAGGTATATTATCAGTTTTCTTATTTAAGATATTTATATTTTATATACCTTGATTAGCAGTATTGCTATATTTCTCAAGAAGTTTACACTTTTTTTGATATATTTTATCCCATTTTCATTAAAGAAGACACATTTTCTTCTCTTAAAATAGACACTTGATTTGTGCCCTAGCATATGTTCCATGTGCAAATGAGATATGTAATTTTACATTATTTTTTAAAAAACATTCTGTAAATTTCTACAGTATACCATTCTATACCATATGGTTCAATTCAGACATTAGTTTGTAGACATTATCTAATGATCTCTCTTTTCAGGATAATGGACAAAATGATTCAACAAATATCATATTATAGTCTATCTTTCCTTTTATCTTTGTATTTACATTTTATCACATATGAGTAGTTTGTTGCATACTACATACATAAATATTTTCAGTTATGTAGTTATTCTGTTGAAGTGACACTTTTATAACTAAGTATTGAAACAGTCTCATATACATTTTGATTTAAAGTAGGCTCTGTCTAATATCCATAAAGTAACTTTTCATCACCTCTGGATTGTCTTTGAAGAGTGAATGTTTTCCCAACCAGCAACTCAGTGTACTTTGTCTTTTCCTGTAAAGTGAATGCCAGGCAGGCACCATATGGATCAGCTTCAATTGCTTTGTGTTCCTCTGTTCAGGTTGTCCTTTAGTTAGAGAATTTAATGAACTTATATTAAAGGTTATTAATGTTAGATATGGAAGTCTCCCTGCTATTTTCTGGATTGCTTTTTGCTTCTTTTGTATATTAATGTAGCTCTGTTATGGTGATGCTACATCTTCAAATTTTTTGTTTTTTCTAGGGGAAACAAAGTATGAATTTTGCTTTCTTTTAGAACAGTACTTGTTTTTTTTTTTTTTGTTTTTTTTTTTTTTGTATGTCATTTGATTTTTTGTTGTTGTTGTTGTCATTTATACAGAGGTTTTTGGTTGTTTTCATTATTTTATTTCATTATTGTTTTCAATACTTCATATTTATCATATATTCTTGCCCCATTCATCTTTGGATAAATATTCTTAGCCTGTTGCTTAGGATATGTGATACTGTATGGGACTGAGACATGAAAAAGCAGGGTCCATTTAGAATTACTTACACTGAACAGTGAAAATATCTCAATTTTGCTTCCTTTGAAAATAAGTTATTTTACAATGCCCATGCTGACATCAATAGACATGCTATTTTCATATGAAGTATTAACTTTCTGAACATAGCTTTAGTTGTTCTAAGAAATTGAGATGCTATTCTAGATTCATAGAAATCAATGACTTTCTGGGCTTTAAATAAATTTTGAGAGTATTTGAGGTAGAGAGGCGATTCAGACTCTCAGGTGATTGTCAGATGATTCAGACAATTCAGACGATTGTTGCTCTTTCAAAGGAGAAGGCTTGGGTTTCCAGCACTCATGTTGTGAGGTTCACACTGTCTGTAGCTCTTGTTTCAGAGGATTCTATTCCCCTGTTCTTCATGTGCAATTGCATCCATGTACACACACACACACACACATCATAGAAATACAAATCAAGTAAGCCTTAAGAGTTTTAAGTGTATAAAGTAAATATTTTGAAAATTACCAAACTTTGTGTTGGTTAGTTAATTTTTAATTCTGGCAAAATGTAGTTAGATATTTTGGCACAAATCAAGTAGGGGTCAAAAGGTTACAGGCTTTTTAAAAATTATAAATACTAAATTATAACAGAAATTAATATAATGCATCAATTACTATTATTAATTATTATTAATTTTTTATAGTCCAGTCATTATCACCCTCCTGGTCTACCCTCCAACTGTTCCGCATCACATTCCTCCTCCCTTGTCACCCACACACCCCCAATGCACCATACCTCCCCAATTCCTGGGGCCTCAAATATCTAGAAGACTAGGTGCATCTTCTCTCACTGAGGCAATACCAGGCAGTCCTCTGTTATATATGTGTCAGGGGCCTCATATCAGCTGGTGTATGCTGCCTGGTTGGTGGCTCAGTGTCTGAGAGATCTAGTTGTTTTAGGTCATGGTATTTCTCCTTTACTTATAGTGATTTTAACTTCATTTTCATTGTTTTTTTCATGTGAATTTGGTCCATTAAAATGCTGACATCTGAAATATTAAAGCTTTTCTTTTTATAGTTGCTAAAATTTTAAATATTTTTAAAAGTGAATTTCTCTAATCCACCTGAGCAAATATTTGAGATAATCATAATCCTGGCCAGCTGAAAGTTGTAAAATTCTGTCAGTATCTCACACACAGTTTTGATGATTGATTTATTCTTTCTCACATTCAAGCAATTATGTTAATTTGTATTTGAATTCAGAATCCATCTGATAATAGAGTTTCTGATATTCTCCCCTAAGTTACAGCATTCCTAAATGTCTATTAATTATTCATCATAATATTTTTATATAAATATCTCCTTTTTTTATATTGAGATAATTTAGGATTTATCTCTTCACAGAATTACATTAGTTTGCAGTCCTTTGGTCCATAGTGAAACAGACTTGTTCTGATTTGTTTTAATGTGCTTTTAGTTTCTAATTATTTCACTTATAATTAAAAATATATATGATTTCACTGTGCTTGCTTACCAAATATTTTTTGTTTATTCTTCTAATAAAAAATGTTGCTAATTAGTATTATTAAAGTCCCGAGGTCTGTGATTGTCCCTTCAACTCTATCCTTAGCAAAAATAATTATAGATTATACAAAATTATTATAAAATATGAATATTTCAGTATTTTTCTGTTTCTGAGCTTTTGTTTGTGCACTTCCAATTCAGCAAATGTATGCACTTCAAGACAATAGGCTAGGGTTGTTTTTCATATATATGTCAAATTTTAGTAACCTTCTATAGATAATTTTTTCCTTTAAGAATTCTATACAGCAATAATTATTAAAAATTTACTTTATGCACTCAAAACTCCTAAGGTTCATTTGATTTTTATATTTGCAGTACGTGGCTGTGCACATATGTGCAGGTGCACGTGGAAGCCGAAAGGAATAGGATCTTCTGGAGTGGGAGTTACAGGCAGGGTGAACCTCCCAATGTGAGTGCTGAGAACTCAACTCTTCTCCTCTCAAAGAGCAGCAAATGCTCTTAGTCTGAGGTAGTCTCTACTTCCAAATATACTCAAATTTTATTGAGAGCCCTGAGGATCTTTGGTTTCTGTAATCCATAAATATGTAGCATGTTGTAGGACAACTGAAATGATGTTCAGAAGGCTTGCTAAATAGTTCATGTGAGAAGAGCAAGTCTAACAGTGACGTTGTAAAATGACTAATTTTCAAGAGAAACAAAACTGAGACATAGTAATTTGCATTCTTCAATTTAATTCATTAAAAGTGGCATTTCGCCAGGCAGTGGTAACACATGCCTTTAATCCCAACACTTGGGAGGCAGAGGCAGGCAGATTTCTGAGTTCAAGGCCAGCCTGATCTACAGAGTGAATTCCAGTACAGCCAAGGCTACACAGAGAAACCCTGTCTCGAAGAACCAAACAAGCAAACAAAAAATGTGGCATCTCTTATCTGCTCAATTTAATTAATTAGAAGTGGCATCTCCTATCTGCTATCCTCAATCTCATTCAGTCTCACATACCACAAATACCAAAATAAGAATATCCCAAAATGAGGAGCTATGCTTCTTTATTTTTCTCATGTATTACCACCCAACTTGAATTTTTGCCATGCCTCTTTCCGATCAATGTTCAAAGTGTGCAAGAATACCATGTGATTCATGGTATAATTTGTAAGATCTTAGCTTGGAAATTTTACATTATCACATCAGTCTTTCTCCCTTTGGAATGTTATATAGCTAAGTACAAATAAGGCTTACACAGATTCCCTGGCATGTTAGGAATAGTTCTATATCCAAAGTGAAATGAGTGACTTCTTCAACAAATGCATTATGCAAGAACTGGAAATACAGTGGTGGCATCTACCACAGTATTTCATGAAGCAAACCTAAGCTTCAGTTTGTAATGGAGTTATAAACAGATTCATCATTAAGAGCTGCAATCTGCTTATAAAGTTTGACAATTGACTTGTGTGAGAGTCTATCATTAAATGTGGTGCCAACATGGACATTTTGTGCTATAAATTTTGATGTCTTGCTGTATAATAAATAAGATGGTTTATGGTTTGTTACAAGGTTCATATAATGACTTCAATACTATTCATTGTTCATTCTTTTTTTTTAAATGAGAGATGACATAGATCTCTTTAAAACCTATATGAATTCAATTTTCAAGTCTTTATGCACAGAAGTCCCCAACTTCTAAAGCTTTTGACAGCTCAAAACAACTTTGTCAATTCTAAAAGCCTGCTGGCACTTAGAGAGGATAGAAGCTTACTAGGAAAACATTAGTTATTTAACAAGTCTTTAAATAATGGTATCTCCCATATTCTCCAATCATCAAAGATTTTCCTACAAATTATATTGTAAAATATAATTTAATAAACAATTTAAAATTTTTTTTAAAAACAATAATTTAATAAAAATTAATATTAAATGTAGTTCAGTATAGTTAAATATTTTATTTTTCCATTTTTATTGAAAACAGATTATTTAGCACAATCTATACTGATTATGATTTTTCCTCACTTATCTCCTAATAACTTCCCAGTTGCCCACATACCTAAATCCACACCTTTCTTACTCTCTTTCATTAGAATACAAATAGGCATATATAAATAATGATAAAAAATAAAATAAAATAAACCAAAATAAGACAAAACAAAGAAAAGAAAAACAGTTGAATAAATAGACCCAAGAAATACACATAGACAGAGTGACACACAGAAATCTCATAAACACCACACACACTATACACACATATCCTATACTATATCTACAAACAACTGGTAAGGTAGGTAGATAGATAGATAGATAGATAGATAGATAGATAGATAGATAGATAGATTGATAGATACATAGATACATAGATACATAGATAGATACATAGATATATAGATATGATAGATAGATCATCATCATAGACAGATGCCATTTGTTGGTCATCTACAGCTGGGCATAAGACATAGACTTTAAAGTAGTTTGTGTAATCAATGATACTCCTATGGAGAAAACTAAACCTTCATTTTAAGTAGTTATTAATTGGACATAGCTTCTGGGTTAGTGGTGAGGGTTTGTGTCTGTTTCACTTCTCAGTGCTGGGACCCTATCTGGTCCAGACCTGTGCAGATCCTTCATGTGCAGCCACAAGCTCTGAGAGATTATATGTGCATCTGTCCAGCTGAGTTTTGAAGGCCTTATTTCCATAGTGTTCTCCATCCCCTCTGGTTCTTACAATCTTCCTACTTGCTCTTCCCACTGTCCCCTGAGCACTTTAGAAAGGGATTTTGTGGAGACATCCATTTAGGACTGTGTTCCAAGGTCTCTCACTCTCTGTACAATGTCTAGCTGTAGGTCATTGTTATTTACATTTACTATATGAGGACGTTTCTCTGATGACTAACTGAGCAAAATGTTGTTAGGTGTCATTTCACATCTATGCACTTTTAGCAGTATTTGTGTTTTGCATAGGTCTCTGACTTATCTATTCTCATGTTTGTGGCTACCTTAGCAATGTCAGAGATTCAGAGATGAGTCCTATTGCATGTAGCCGGCCTTACATCCAAAATATATATAATATTACACATAATATATTGTGTGTATAAATATATATATATATATATATATATATATTATATATATTATGTTGGTTAGTCCCACAAGCTTTGTGACACTATTGCATTAGCACATTTTGCAGGTAGGTCACCTGTGGGAAAAACTGGGGGGCCGCAGCATCAGGCCCCAGGCCCAGCGGCCTGGGACTTGCAAGGTGGAGCCTGCCTGGAGGCCTCCAGGCAGCCTGTCTCTCGTACCGGAGGAAGGTCCCAGGTTCCAGTGGCTGGAGGCTTCAGTGGTGGCAGGATCGGCAGGCCCCAATGACACGAGGAAGTCCTTGGCTCCAAAAGGGTTTATTGTCATGGCGGATGGTAGATGATCTGGATGTACCCCCCAAACTCAGGGCAGACCTGAGTTAATAGGGAGGGAGAAAGTGGGAGGGTGCTGGGGGCATGCTTAATTGGCTCTGCCCTCTGACCTTCATTAGTATGTAAATCTCTAGGGCCTGAGGCCTGTAGTTACACCCTCTACCTGTGCACTTTGGGAGGGGTTGTAATGGCCTACTTGACTGAACAATGTAGGTCTATGGAGATTGGACTGCTTGTTAGGACCCTGAGTTCTGGGGACGTAGCCGAACTCCTGCCGTTTCTCCCTTGGAGTCTTGGGGTTCTAGGCCCATGCCCAGCCAAGAACCAAGATACCCTAACGCAGTCCCACAGTCACCATTTAAGAAAAGGTTTGGTGCTTACCATATATGGTAGCAAGTACCTTCCAGTACCATGAACACTAGTTAGTAGGGGTGAAGGTTCTATATAGGCACTAGTTTGAGTTTTCTATGTTCAATGAGTTGTGTAGGTGTTATTGTAAGTGGTAAGGCCTTATCACCAATTTGGGAAGAACCAATAGCCTTGGCAACAGCCAGGAGTTTTGGTAATTCCTATGGGTCAACTTTAGCAAACAGTTCAAACAAATATAACTCATTCTGGAATTGGACATTTCAGTTGGTGATGAAAGCAATGTCATGTAGTTTTGTTGTTGTTGTTGTTTTTGTTGTTACTGTTTTGTTTCATTATTTAGTTCTTTATATATTTTAAATATTGATTATCTTTTGGATATGTACTTGCTAAAATTTTTGCCATTCTTTAGCTTGTCATTTTGTTTAAATAATGATGCTTTTTGACATACAGATTTTTAGTTTTATGAGGTCAACTTTATTCATTGTTGATGTTTTGCTTGTGTTGGTGTTGTGTTCAACAAATCTTTTTCTTTACCAATGAGTCTAAGACTATTCTCCACTTTCCCTTCTATGAGATCCAGTGTATCTGGCCTTTTGGTGTAGTCTTTGGAGTTGAGTTTTGTGCAGGATGTTAAGTATGGATCTATTTGCTTTCTATTATTTACAGACATCCAGTTTGACCAGCACCATTTGTTGAAGATATTGTCATTTTTTTCCTATGTGTATGTCTGGCTTCTCTGTAAAAAAATCAATTTTCAATATGTGTAGACATATGTTGGGCTCTTCAGTTCTCTTTTCACCATTTCACTCTATGCCAATATCACTGTTTTCATTGCGATAGCTGTGTAGTTGAATTTAAGTTCAGAGATGGTGATACCTCCAACAGTGCTTTCATTATTTATGTTTGTTTTAGCTATCCCAGATTTTTTTGTGTTTCCATATGAAGCTGATAATTTACTTTTCCAGATCTGTGTATTATGTTGGAATTTTGATGGAGGTTGCATTGAACCTGATTAATTTTGGTAGCACATTCATTTTTATAAACTAATCCTACAGGTCCATAACCATGAGAGATTTTTTGCATCTTCTGTTGTTTTCAATTTCTTCCTTCACTATCATAAAATTTTTATCTTGCACTTGCATGGTTAGTGTTAAAGGAATCTATATTTTTACCATTGAGGCTTTTAGTAAAGATTTTCTTTCTCAGTCTGTTTGTCCTTTGTATTTAGAAAGGCTACAGATTTTTGACTACTAATTTTGTATCCAGCTACTTTGCTGAATGTGTTTATTAACTGTAGAAATTTCAAGGTGGAATTTTCCTTAATAAAAACATGTTTTTTTTACTGGTTGTTTTATATACTTACATTTCAAATGTTATCCCCCTTCTTGTTTCCCCTCAACAAACCCCTATCTTCTGCCCTCTCCCCTCTGCCTTTATGAGGTTGCTACCCCACCTGCCCACCCACTCCTGCCTAGAATTCCCCACACTGGTTCATTGAGCCTCTACAGGATCAAGGGATTCCCCTCCTATTGATTCCAGAAAAGGTCTTCCTCTGCTACATAATGAAGCTGGAGGCATGGGTCCCTCCATGTGTACACTTTGGTTGGTGGTTTAATCCCTGGGAGCTCTGGGGAGGGGTCTGGTCTGGGTCCTATGGGGTTGCAAACGCCTTCCGTTCCTTCAGTCCTTGCCCTAACTCTTCCATTTGGGGTCCTAACAGTGAAGACATTATCCAAAATACCCAACAAAGTGGAGATGGAACCTGAAGAGAGCATATCCAGTGGATGGACATGACCCCGGGTTGAGGGATGCGGCCACCCACCCATCTCAAAAATATTAATTCAGAATTCCTCCTGTCAAAAGGAAATTCAGGGACAAAGATTGGTGCAGAGACTGAAGGAAAGGCCATCCAGAGACTACTACACCTAGGAATTTATCCCATCATTAGACACTAAACCCAGACACTATTGCTGATGCCAAGAAGAGCTTGATGACAGGAGCCTGATATGGCTCTGTCAGAGTCTAACCAATACAGGTGCAGATGCACTCAGCCGAGCATCAGATGATCAGTATTTAATATTTCATAGCCCTGCTTTAAATTTGGCTTGAAATGATGAAAGTGTTTCTTCTCAGGTGAATCTCACGATTAAGAACTACAATTCCCAACATTCCAGGAAATTACTTGGTTCCTGAGCAGCTGAGATTTACAGGTTAATTTGAGGGTCACCATTATATTGATTTTTATTTTTTTAAATTCTTTCTCCATTTCATCCTAATTCCTCTTTAAAATTTTTAATTTTTATTTAATTCACTTTTCAAATTCTGGATTGTCTTTATCATTTCGTTCAGTCTTCTATTTATGTTTTCTAGGGTGTCTCTCATGTTTATTCTCTTTAAATTTATTTTTTCCTACTTAGTTGAGGGTTTGGGGTCTTCTTTTCACTCCTTCAATATATTCCTACCTTCTAGAAAGATTTTGGGTTCTGAATAAGAATAGTACCACTGTACACTTACTCTCATTTTATGTGTAAGAAGGAGTGGCCAATATGAAGGAAGGGATATTGCTTATTTAGGTTTTGCCAAGTCAATATATAGATATAGAGATAGAGATAGAGATAGAGAAACAGATATAGATATGCATGTGTATATAATATTATTTTAATATTCCATTATATATTTATGTTATATTTAGAATTATGTGATATGTTTGTATAATGTATATTAAAATATGATATACCATAGTTATATATAAATATATAATAGGTAAAATAATATAATAACCTCTGTTGCTGTCTTTAGGAGCCCTCTCCTTCAGCGAGAATTCAGTATGTATACTAAGAATAAGTAGAAAAAAATGCTCCACTTTCTCTGGTATTATTTCACAACTGCAAAGTTCAAAAATCTGAATAAAATTCCATAATCCTTGGACAGTCTGGGAAGAACTTAAATTTTCTCAAACTTAAATGCTCTCTATATATGCTTACTTCAACTAAAACATAATTCCACTCATCTGGAGACAGATATTCACATTGTTATCCTTGGAACAAATAAAAAGTCTTAAGATCTATGTTCTATAACTATAAAAATGATTTTAACTCTGTTACTATGTAGTCAGGCTTTATTTCTTTAAACACATTCATCCAATCTGATACCCCCAAACCACCTAACTCAAATTTTAGAAAATTTACAGGGTGTAAAACAAAGTTTGTGCTGTTCTATAGGCAGTTAAGTTTCCCAGATACTCTTATGGTCCTTGGAGAGCAAATAGCAAAAAATGTTGCCAAGCAGGAAGAATCCTAAGAAGTCACTGAAGTGTACTGTCAGGGAACTCTAGATAAACAAGAAAAACAAAGATTTGTAGTGTAACTGTGGAAATAGAGTCTGTGGGTCTGAAAAAATAAAATTGGCTCCTAAGGTTCCACTACAAATATAATTGCCATCCGTTTTCCTTGAGAGGAGTCAGGAAATTGCCCGGTGACATTAAATACAGATTGAAAGCAGGGTCTTTATGAGAGACGAAACTGATGCAAAGAAAATAATAAAACTTTGTCTCACCCATAATGTTTCTATCTACATAGCCAGCAATGACTTATGGAAAACAAATTCCAACAGAAGTGGACTACATGACATCACGCTTAAAGGCTTAACATTATGGAGCAAGAAAAGGTTATGTTTGGCCTAGGAAACAAGAATATAAATTAATGAGTCTCTAAAGTCATACAATCATCCGTATATAACCTATAATGGATGCTCTGAGAATACACACTAGAGTAAAAGCTCAAATAGCCATCAAGTGAAGCAAGTGACCTTCTCCTTTGGATGTTCCCATATATAATTCGTATTTCCATGATCATAGATCACTCTTTGTGTTGAGTGTACTTTTTTCCTACTAAATTTGTTTCTATTTTGAATTTTGCTAACAACTCTAAAATTCTGATTCTGGGCACATAGAACACATATTTTTGAGTTCTTACTCTTCCAAGCATAGTAGCCAACTTTAAACTGCATACTCTTAGGGACCAATCACATCTTGGTTTCCTTGGCATAGTGCAACAAAGAAAGTAATATTCAGCCAGGCAGTGGTGGCACACGCCTTTAATCCCAGCACTTGGGAGGCAGAGGCAGGCAGATTTCTGAGTTCGAGGCCAGCCTGGTCTACAGAGTGAGTTCCAGGACAGCCAGGGCTACACAGAGAAACCCTGTCTCGAAAAAAAAAAAACAAAACAAAAACAAACAAACAAAAAAAGAAAGTAATTATATACAAAACACTAAAAAGCAAAAGATATTGAAAGGAATACTCATTCTTCTCTCCAATCCACCTTATAATATACTCTTACTATATCAGTAGCTGGGTGAAGATCCCGGGGTACTTCGTGAAGTAGAAAATGAACCTCCAGTGTGTTTTTAATATTTGCATTGATGAGTCTAAAAACATAAAATAATTGTTTTTAAGCAAGAAGCACCTTTGCAGAGTATTCCAAATGTAAAGAATAATATTCCTGGAGGAAATGCAGGTTTCTGGGTTATTCTAAACTAACAAATATCGCAGCTTGTATTTTACAGGTCTGGACTAAATCAAGATTATACTTTTTATTTTGATAGATTTTATTCTTACTTAAAATCCATTTTTATGTTTTAATTTTGATAACAGTGAGGCATATCATTATTAAAAGAAATGTCCTTTGCTCTTAAGAATTAGTAACATACAATTAAAGCAAAAGACACACATTTCCAACTTAATCTGAAATTATTTAGAAATTCTATAATAATCACATGCACCCGTACAAAGGAATACAAACATATTTTAGGGAAAATATATACAATTGCTAAATCAGATTAGGGAGTATACCAGATTAGCTAGTAATTATAGCTTTTATTAAGTTTAAATGTGTGTAAAATGTTAATTTTCATTATATCATCATTTATAATAGCTGAGATAGGAATCAAACTATCAGCTTATAGATGCAGAGAGAAAGAGAAAGAGAGAGAGGGAGCAAACCTTTTTAAGAAAGAATTCCCAACAAAATAGATGAAAACAGAATGCACTCTTCCAGGTGTAATAAAATCAGATCAAAAAGACAAATGATGTGTGATATCATTTATATTTAGATATAAACTCATAGCATCAGATATTAGAATGGCAGTTCCCTATAATGTGTAAATAGGGAAAATTAGGCCTCTAACATCAAGGAATTCAAGGCATACCATGCTGACACTTTGGTTGTTTTATGAATTAATGACATTTGAGAAGCAGTCAATACTAGATCATTCCAGTTTTCAGCAGAAGATGTGACAGAATCCATCCTTTCATTAGCAGATCATGACTCTACTAACAGTAGAGGTCAAGAGAGGCCTGAACTTTCCTTCCTAAAGCCTGTTTGTCTTTCAAGCCTCTATGCAAACCTTAGTTGTTTTCTCACCACTCATCCTTCTTTATGTACATCCATCGGTATGTAAATGACTGTTTTTGCTTCATTGATTCTTCAAGTGTTTGTTTACTTGGTCCTTGGGTGGCAATGAAGAGAAGGCAGTAAACAAATATTTGCTTTTTCTTCTTTGTAATCTGACTTCTGATAATCTAATTTCTGGTAAAAATAAAACACAACCTTCTTAAACATGGTTAAATTCTATCTTCTTCAACTAGAAAGGGTAGAAACATCTTTAAAAAAACGAAGAGATCCGTAAATCTAATACAGACCATAGTAACTACAATCAGCAAATTTCAAATAATTAATGCATTTCAAGAATTTAAAAGCAATTCCAATATCCAAATAAAGATAATTAAAATGTCAGTATAAAATTGATGCAAAATTGCCACCATTTAGATTTTGTCAAATAAGAATGTAAAAAATCTAATTTAAGATAAAAAGATAATATAAAACAAAATATTCTACTTCCTTTAAGGAAGTATGGTCATCACTTGACCATTTATAGTCATAAAAATAACAAGACCATATGATTCAACCTAACAAAACAGTACTGTGACATTTTTAGATAGTGAGGTAAAAGTGTTATGTTTCTTCATATGATTGAATTCTTTATAAGCAAATACTAGGTTAATTTGATGAAAAACGTGTTGGATTTTTTTAAAAAAATAAAACCTCAAGCAAAACAAGGATGTTTTTTGTCACACATCAAATATTGCCCATGAGTACTTTGTACACCATGGTCTCAGGCCACAACCATTCTTCTATGTATAAGTATTAATAATGTATTGACTCAGGTATAACTACTACATAGGACTACCTAAAACTTACACTTCTTTAATTAATACAACATTGTCTACCAATCAAAATCAACCAAGTCCCAATGAGGCATAACAGAACTCATGAAAATGATCTGAAACTGTATAACATAATGCAAACATTTCTAAGTCAGCATCATCAGAATCCCCAACTCTTACTTGTTTGAAAAAGAGAAACTCTTAGCAGACAATTTATGAAAAAAAAATATATCTTCAAAGGTAATATATCCTGTTGAAATACATTAGCATCTCCAGTAGGCTGGGTTTTGCATTGTGTATAAATCTAAAGGCCTTAATTTCTATTACTATATGTTTTTAGATCTGTATAAGGATCTGTTCATAGAATATCCACAGCACATTCTAAGTTTTTATTGAAAAAAGTAAGGTGTTCAGAATTTCACTTCTATTGTAAAACTGTCAAGTCAGCTCAGGCAACAGAAACAGAGACAAGAACTGACCTTCCAGCTTAAATGGCTCTTAAAACAGAATCTCTCAGATTCACAAAGTGGCCATTTAGTGAAAGATAAAAGATATTCTTAACTACTTAAAAAGGAAATCTATTATCCAAGTTTTTTTTTCCCAATACATCCTACACAAAAATAAGACAAAACCTTTACAATTAAATCAAACTTTAAAAACTTAAAAGAAAAAAATTATAACCCTTGTACTTCAAGGAATTTTATTGTTCTGAATTAGATCAACCATGCTATATAAAATAACAATATTGATGATATCCAATAATTGAGTGCCTACTCTCTCTGATTATAAGATTCACTACATACTTTCTTTTTAATCCTTACAAAACTATTGAAGACATTGCATCAACAGAAAGTCATAAAACTTCCCAAGGTTTGGTAGATCTCAATCTAAGCAGAGCCACTTCAAAGCTACGATGAAATATATGATCCTCATAAACATAAAAATGGCAAAATTAGGTAAGACAATAAGATATTAATTTATATTTTTATATTTTTAATTCTAGAGATTTTTTATAAAAGAGACAGGGACACAAAGGTTGTTTGAATTGAAATTATAGTGAGCTAATTACAGATTCTAGAAGGTGGCAGAAAACCCTTTTAGACAAATAACAAATCAAAGCAGTGCCTTAAGGAAAAACAAGATTAATGGTCAAAGTTAATTTAATTTCTAAACTGCTATTAAACTCTAACCTTGGCCTTATTTTAGAAGGGGGAGTATTGAGTTTGCTTTTGAGAAATAGCATGGTTTTTGTGTTCTGTTCAAAGATTTATAATGAGGAAAATATTACTGTCTGGCAGTTATTTGCTGCTTAATGAATGATGTGAGACAGGGTAAATGGATTTATTGAAAAATAGAAATAGAACATATCTCCAAAATAATATATATTGATATTGATAAAAGTCTATTATGTCAATTTTTAAAACATGTATTAGATCTGGAGATATAGCAGAATGGCATGCCAATGGCCCAGCTTGTCTAAGACCCTGGGTTCAATCATGGCCCTCATAAAAATCAACAATAGTTATTCACACTAAAGTTTTCATCATTTGCATTTCTAATTTAGACACTAATATCTCACGGGAGCACTAAATGAACTACAACTTTTATTCCCCTCAATCTCCAGCTTGTCTCTACAACTATAATTCCAGTAACCCCACTAACCCCTCCTTTTTTTTGTAATTCTATAAAATCTATGATAACTCAGACGTCATCATCTGGTACTGAGAAAGTTATCAAATATCTCCTATTATTTTTGTTACCTTCTTAAATACTTCTTTAGTTGAGATAGAGTACATCAGTTTGTCCCTTTGATCTTGTACTGTTATTCTTCCTGAGATGATTATCTTTCTCCTTCTCCTGTAACAACAAAGCTAGAGGGCATAAAGGAGGGCTAAATTATGAGAACAAAAATTACTTTTATTTTTGTTTATTTGCCTTCTTGAGCCACAGATTCTTTTTGTGTTAAAAGGAGCTATCTCTTGTTCAAATATAGGCTATTTTGAAATTTGAGAGGGGCTGAGAAAATATGTCAGTTTTCTCCTAACCTCAGAGCAAGTTCAGAGGGAAATGAGCAAACTTGTAGTCCAATAAGTGGAAAAGCCTATCATAGATCTTCCTCTTCACCCACAGAAGCTTACATATTGCATGTTTCTCTCTGAAATGCAGATACACCTGCCCAAGATGCTGCCTACCACTGTTCTGAAGTGGCCTGACCTGTCACAGTGTCATACACAGGATGGGACACAATACTTCCAATGATACTGCATTATTCGTGGTATAATTCAGTAGATTCAGGCATGAAGAGGTAGTACATTATTAACCCAATCAATGACATAAATGACTGACCTTGTGCAGCTGTTTGCTCTCCAGAAAAGGGTCTATTTCCATGTATCTCTTGAATTTAATTCCAAACAAACATCTCTTAGACCCACTACTAACTCTTATTGTCTGATATTGTACATTAAGAAAAATAATTCTATCATGTTTTTATTCTGTCACTGTCTACCAAAACTTGAAAAAAATTTATATTATGTGGCTTCTTCCTAAATATGGTTCTCTGATATGTATAAGACTGAATCTCAAAGTAGCTTTCATTTGCATTTCCTTGATGGCTAAGAGTGTTAAACATTTCTCAGCCAATTGATTTTCTTTTTTTGGGAATTTTCAGTATCCTATTTTCTTCAATTGGGTTATCTGTTTTTATTGAAAATTAGTTTTATATATTTATTAGCCTTCTATCAGATGTGGAGTTTGTAAATTCTTTCCCATTCTGTAGGCTGCTGCTTTGTCTGAAGTACAATGCCCTTTGCCTTACGGAATCTTTTCTGTTTCATGAGATCTCATACACTAAATGTCAGTCTTAGTGACTGTGCTAATCACGTTGTTTAGAAAGTCTTTCCTGATCCAATGAGTTTAAGACTGTTCCGTAGTTTCTCCTCTGTCAAGTTCAATGATTGATTCTTTAATTCACTTAGAGTTGAATTTGTTCATGGTGATAAGTGTGAATCTACTTGTATTCTTCTCAACACTGCAATCCAGTTTGAACATCACCATTTGATGAAGAGGTTGCCTATTTTTCAGTTTTAATTCTGGCTTCTTATTCAAAAGGCAGGTGGTCCTTAGCTGTATGAATTCAAGACTGAGTCTAGAATTGTATTCCAGTGATTAACATCTCTGGTTTTGTGCCAATACCATGCAGCTTTTATTACCATAGCTCTGTAGTAAAACTTGAGTCAGAATGGTGATACCTCAGAAATTTGTTTATATTGTTCATAATTGTTTTAGCTGTTCAGTGTTTTTTATGTCTCTGTGTGAAGCTGAAATTTGTCTATTAAGGTCTGTGCAAAATTGTGTTAAAATTTTGATAGAGAATCTCTTAACGCTGTAGATTGGTTTGGTAGGATGGCTATTTTTACTATATTAATCATACCAATCCATAAAATGGAAGATCTTTCCATATTCTGATGTTTTCTTCAATTTTTTATTCATAGACATTAGTTTTTTATCATACAAGTCTTTCATTTGTTTGGACAGAGTTATCTTTTGATATTATATATTCACAGATATTGTGAAATATTGTTTCCCTGATTTCTTTCTTGGTTCATTTGTTATTTGTATATAGGAAGAGTTATACTTGTGAGTTAGTTTTATATCCAGCTACATTGCTGAAAGTCTTTATCAGCTGTATCAGTTTTTCAGTGGAATTTTTTAGGTCACTTATGTATACATCACATCATCTACAATAAAATATTTGACGTCTTCATTTCCAATTTGTGTCCCATGGATCTCCTTCAGTTTTCTTATCTCTCTAACTAAGATTTCAAAACTATATTGAATAGATCTGGAGAGAGTTGACATCCTTTTCTGTTCTTGATTACAATAGAATTGCTTTCTCACCATTTAATTCAGCATTGGCTATGGGCTTGCTGTAAATTGTCTTTCACATTTAGGTATGTCCTATATTTCCCTAATCTTTGCATAACGTACATTATGAAGGAGTGTTGACTTTTTGTTAAAGGCTTTTTCTGCATCTAATGAGATGATTATATGGTTTTTTTCTCAGTTTCTTTATATAGTAAATTACATTTATTGAGTTTGTAATTTACGTACGCACTTACTCCTATCAATTTGTGCCTCAAAACTGCCCTCATTGTATCCCATAAGTTTGGATATGTTGTGTATTCATTTCACTCAATTCTAGAAAGTCTAAGAAAATGTCTTTCTTAATCATTTTCTTGACCCATGTTTCATTTGTTAGTGGTATTTTGTTTTTGTGACTGTGTATAATTTCAATTATTTCTGTTGCTGTTGATATGTAGCTTTAATCTGTAGTGATCAGATAGAATTCAGGGTATTATTTCCATTTTATTTGTTTCTATTGAAACTTGCTTTGTTTCCTAGTATGTGGGTGCATTTGGAAAATTTTTTAATGCTATATTCACCTCAGTTACACCTTTTCAGTATGCTATTGCCAATAGTTGATTAGAGTTCCATCTACACAGAGGCTGAGCAATTTCCTACAAAGGGATCCTGAATTTATTTTATTTTTCATTGGAAACCTTTCTAATGTCCCAAGGGTTTAACAATTACCTATCATATTGATTTGTTTCTCAAATCTATGATGGTTTTAAAGACTCCTAACACTTACTAGTCAAAAAAAAATTAAAAAATTAAAAAAAAAACTTCATAAATCTTCTTCCTCCAAATCTAGATTGTCATTATGCTGTTAAAACTGTATATTATCAGGATTTATGAACTTCGAATTTATTCAACTTTAAGTAGGGTATCTTCAATGTTGAAAACTAAAACTCTGTTATCAGTAGTGAAGTCAAAAACCTCTGATCTCTCCTGGATGTATAAAATTTGCATTAATAGCAGGTAACTCCTGGTAGCTGAATTCATTGCTTTATAATATGGATAACGCAATCGTTCCCCCCCCCCCCAAGTGCTGCTGTGATCTCATCGAGTCACATGTGGCTGCCTGACTTCAGTTTCCAAGGCAACTGACTTTTCTCAATTTTGTTCTATTTTTCTTTCCCCCTTGGAAGCACTACTCACCTTCAATGTCTACATTTCTGCTCTCTATTTAAAAACTTGGAAATGTTAGCATTCTTATTTTCTCTCTATTTAGCATCCTATATTTGTTATTCTAATAGATGTCTCCAAATTAAACTATAAAAAAGGAAGCTAAAGTAAATCACTTAAAGTTTAAGACTGTTAGTACTTGGAAGATTCTTTTGGGCAAACTTGGAAAGAATGAAAATTCAAAATTAGTTTAAGGTAAATTTCTCATGGACTAACTACTAAACTATCGCCAAGCAATCAACAAATGAACATTTCATAGCAAACATTACCACAGATCTCCAGCACCACTTCAGCTCTTTATAGAAATAACCTTAAGGCTTACTGGTAACTTTCTCTGAGTAAAGAGTCAAATTAAAAGTGAGAAGAAAAATATAGATCATTGCTTTTTTTAGCATTTGATGATGAGCTGCAAATTTCATTGTTTTTAATCTCACTGGTATTCTTGTTATATTTTCTTATTTTATTTATTTATTTTTATTTATTTATTTATTTATTTTTTTTACATTTTTAAGTTCTTATAGATGGGCCTACCTTTGACGTGTACTTGACTGGTTAAACAGGTCATAACCCTGTCCTCGTAACTCATCTAGAGGAAATTTCTTCTTTCAAATGCCTACCCAAGGATTTCTTTCTATTCACTGCTGTATGGCCAGTTTCCATATTGTTTGATATCATGATCCTAGGACATCTTTTAATTTTTCGTGACGACAAATTTCTTAAGCAATTTTCTCAGGCTAAAAGCAATATATACATTTCAATAGCTGACTCATTTTGAACTTTGCCCAGTAATGCTTTCAATTTTCAAGCTGCCCACTTTTTGGTAATCATATTCTGTAGCTGTCACCATGCTCTGATAGTGGTCCTCCAGCTGCCTCAGTATGCAACTCTCTATCTGCATCTTGATAGGATAAATATCAATATTTTTTTGCTCACTTGTTTGTTTGTTTCCAACCTGCTTGCTCCAGGTGATTTGCTCTCTCAGCTTCCTATTGGGGTTGACTTCTTTACCCACCACACCACAGAAACATCCTTCTTTAACACATGATTTTTCCATGACATTATGTTTACCAAAGAATGTGCCTTTTGTAGATATATTTCTGATGTTGGATTACTTGACTTACTAGCTTCAAGACATGAAATACCTTGTAATTTTCTTCAGCTTTTTTTAAGTAGTCTTCAATTCTCCCTAAATGTATTCTCTAGTATATCAAAAGAAAAGCTTTGTTTATTGCGAGAACAACCATTCTGTTTCCAAAAGAGAAAAAAAAAAAAAAAAAAAGGAAAAGTGCTCCTGAACTGAGGGATGTTACTGGAAATGGGAAAAGATCTTCTGCCAAAAGGACTAAAAGCACATTTGGCAAGTGGAAGGCTAGAGGTGGAATGTGAAATGTGCTATCATAGATTATTCTCTTTACTGAAAGTTAGTCCCCTGGACTAGAACTATCACATGGGAAAGCATTAATCTAAAGAACAATCAGGCTTTTAAAAAAACTTGACAGGAAAGTTTTGTCATTGATTCTATGGCCATCTGAATTCCCAATCTAAGATATGACAATATGACTCCTTTGTCTTGCATTTTTATTTATAATAGTTCAGTTTACTTTTTATCAGAGTTCTGATAAGAGAAACAGATGCAAGATATAGGAACCAACGCAGTATTATTTGTTGTTAACAAAACCTTCTGAATTACCTCCATAATGTGTAAACAGTGGAAAATTATACTCCAAACAGAATAGATGCACTAATCTATAATTTCTAGATTAGTTCATTGGTCATATTTGAAGATCAAGTTTAAGAAGAAATATTGGTACTACAAATATGACTGAGAAAAAAAATCACTGAAGCTAAACAACTCTACACATGAATTCCTAGACACCCTAGTTTCAAGGGCTATTTTAAGTGGTTCTTCATACCTAGGAAAGGAGTGGTATCGTGTTAAGGGATTGTATTCATTCTTTCTGCCCTCCTCCTTGTTCGCTGAACCTGGGGAGTAGAGTTGATACAAATACCATGTCTAGGGCTGATCATTCACAGTCGCTTACTGAATAGTTTTGAGTCTCTACATTAACCACCACTGACTGTATTACAAAACCCCCGAGCAAGATCTATGAATAAAACCACAGATCTACAAATATGTACATAAACATTTAGAAGGTAGTTTAACAACATAACAATTTAGCAAACCAACATCAATGTTCTCTTCTATTAGTCAAGACACAAAGCTTGGGAATTTCTAGGCCACATTTACAGTAACAAGCATGTATCCCCTCCTATGGATTAGTCCTCAAATCCATTTAATAAATATTTGCTCACCTCTATAAACTACTACTCCTCAAGTGACCACATTGCTACTTTAGCATGCAATGCCCAGCACTGGGTGAGATCATTGATATTTTTTTTGGCACAGCTTGAATAGCACTTTCTAGGATTGAAAGCTAGCCAGGATGGAGTTTCCTGGTCTGATCAAGTCTGGTTTGTTGTTTTTATTGTTGTTGATGATAGTGATGGTGGTGATGGAGGTTTTATTACTATTGTTGTTCATGTTGCTTTAATATCCAGAAACCAACATGCTTTGTTCTTTTCAGCAATAGGTTCTTAACATCTAGATGTGTTAAGAAACTAAAAGCAAAGGTAATTGTTGATATTTGGGTTACTTCTGGGCTTCCATGACTGATAGCTCTGAGAAGTCACCTGTGCCTTGCACTATTTTTATTTAATAAATTTTTCCTGGGAGCAGAATTGTTCCTTCAGTCAAGGCAACTATTAAAACTCATTTCTTTTTCTTTCTTTCTTTCTTTTTAAAATTACATTTGTAAAATATATAGACAAGGTAATATTACTCTGTTGTAGAATGAACGTTCTGATAAATGGATGACACTTGAAAACATTATACTGAGTAAGATCATCCAAGCCCCCAAAGAAAACAGAGAACTCTCTAACCTTAATATTTACTTCCTTTCTATGCAACACTCTCTGTCAGGAGGTTATGAGCTGTGCCTATTCAAAAGGAAATGACATTCAGTTGGGTTGTATGAAGATTTGCAATTGATAATGTGTGAGTTATTGTAACCATGGAAACAATCAACTTTATACTTCAATTTCATAAATAAAATATATCTACTTAGCATATTTATGCTAATATAAGTATAGAATTTTATTGTCAGTGAACAGTTATCTTCAACAATTTGTATGATGCTTCACTGTTGGTGTCTATATGCCTTTTGGGGACATTTATAATGCAAGAGTTTCACCTTGCCAGAGCACTTTACAAATTTAAAGGTGTTAGAATTTGATTTGAGTTCAACTATTCTTATCTGATAGAGACCACAAGTCCACTATTGTAATCCAAATATAAAATATACTCTACTTTTAACTTGAAAACTCACCATATATAGAGTGTTTTCAAAATTGTTATTGCTTAAATAAAAAATAAGTTAAGTAAGTTAATGCATGAGCAAACAAGTTTATCTGTGATATTTTGGTCTCCTATATGGGGCTGGAAGCTTTGTATGTATGTCTTTTATTCCTTTCCATGGTTCATTAAAAATCCATCTACTTGGATGGAAAAAAATGTATTCTGCTAGAAAGAAGTTTATTTTGTTTTTGTCTGAGTTTTGAGGGAAATGTCTAGTTTACTGTTTCTAAAAATTTTGGCACATAAAGAAAGAAAAACATAAGGGACATTTAACATGACAAAATAAGAATGAGACAAAGCTTAGTGAATCTCTTTGAAGATAGTTAGGATGCTTAAAGAAAATCATAGGACACTGAATCAAAGAACCATAGCTTGTCCATTGATGACCCTCTGCTCAGTCCAATGGTTGGCTGTGATCATCCGCCTCTGTATTTGCTAAGCTCTGGCAGAGCCTCTGAGGAAACTGCTATATCACTGAACAGGTTTGTAACCCAATAGGAAGAACAAAAATACCAACCAACCAGACTCCCAAGAACTCCCAGAAACTAAACCACCAACTAAAGAGTACACATGGAGGGACCAACGGCTCCAGCCACATATGTAGCAGAGGATGGCCTTGTTGAACATCAGTGGGAGGAGAGGCCCTTGGTCCTGTGAAGGCGCAATGCCCCAGTGTAGGGAATGCCAGGGCAGGGAGGCAGGGGGGGTGGGTGGTTGGGTGGATGAATACCCTCATAGAAGCAGGGTGAGGGAGAGTGGGATAGGGGGCTTCCTAAGGGGAAACCGGGAAAGAGGATAACATTTGAAATGTAAATAAATAAAATATCAAATTAAAAAAAAAAAAACATAGCTTGGGAAGAACCATTCTCCTAAATCAGACCTGAATATTCTGCAAACAAATGTATATAATTCTTTCCAATTTACTGAGGTGAGAATTTTTGTCATCACCACTTTGGGATATTGAAATTTTTCACACGTACACCAGAATCACAAATATTAAAATTTATTTCATGGGTTTGTTATTGTTATTGTTTGGGGAAACAGATTTTCATATACCCCAGGATGGCCTTCAACTCATTTTGAACTGAGGGGTATTTTTGAATGGGTTCTCCTGGTTCTGCCTCCTGCATGCTGAGGAGACTGTTCGCCACACTACACCTCCTTCGTGTTATACTGTGGAACAAATGCATGCCTTCATGCATGCTGGGCAGGCACCCTACCAACTGAACTAATCTCTAGCCTCTGAACTCCACATTTCTAACTGTACTCTCTTTCCTTAGCTTTCTTTGAGATTTGAACATTGCTGTTAAAGCCTCAGGACAATGTCGTGAGTAGAAAAAAATCCAATGATTTGGAGCCGAGATGATGTCTAGAAAGAGAATCTACTCCGCAAGCATTGGAAACCTGAGTTTAAATCTCTAGCACCTACACACATGCCTATAACCCCAGTCCCACAAAAGAGATACTGAAAACTACTAGAAATTTTTGCCAGTCCTCCTAGGGAAACACTGAATTTGAATTTCAGTGAAAGACCACCACAAGGATGAAAGAAGAAAGTAAAAACATAAATTTCTTATCTGACCTTTCTACCTTTATGCACATGCTCACACAAAGGCAACAACCCCCCCCCACACACACACCATGTGCACCCAAAAAAAGAAGAAAGAAAGAAAGAAAGAAAAAAGAAAGAAAGAAAGAAAGGCAACACCCCAAACATGTGGCACCAAAAAATAAAAAACAAAGAAAGAAAGAAAGAAAGAAAGAAAGAAAGAAAAAGAAAAAAGAAAGAAAGAAAGAAAAAGAAAAGAAAAAGAAAAAAACATGTTGATTTGAATTCATGAATCCCAATACTTAAGTAGTTGTATAACCATGGCTAAAGTACTTAGTCTTCCTAAGCTTGGATTACTGCATTATATGATACATTACATGAATAAGAAAAACTTTCTCACAGAAATACTTAGACATCAGAGATGGTATGTAGATAGTTCCAGGTAAAATATGCACAGAAAATACATATGGGATGATGGGCTTTTGAAATAAGAAACAGTCTCTGTTACCTGTATCAATCTCCTTTGCATTCCCTTCTCCATAGTTCGGTCTGCATTCTCCTTGAATATTTTCCAGTTTACCTCCTTTGTTTTCTAAGGAGCCTTTCTTCCATTCCTGCTCTGGTCTTCTGCCAGGATGATCTCCCTTTATAAGATAAGAGCTATCTTATAAAGCCCTTAATGTTTCGGATCATTCCCCATAGCTGCTGGAATAAAGCTCACATTCCGTAGTCTTATGTGAGACACTCATCATTTTATGATGTGTGTCCACAATTTCATCTTTATTCCCTACTAGTTTCCCACAGGAGCAATTATAATCAACTCTACATAACTTCCTGTAATCAAATACTCAACCTGTATTCCACAGGCTATCAGGATATTACTACTATTCAGAGAACAGCTCTCATCCCTTTGCCAAAAGCAAATTCAGCTCCTACTCTAAGGATTTTCTGAGATGTCTACATGATTGATGGGGATATTCTCTGAGTTCCAAGAGTATCCCTAGGTATTTTTTTTTTGTTAAGTAAAGGGTTAAAGCACACATACTAGACCTAGACAGCCTGGCTTCACCTACAGTCCCTGATGCATATTCCTTATATGTCTTTATGCTCTTTACTAGTGAGGAAGAAAACATCTTTTTGAGTGTTTGTTTGTTTGTTTGTTACACACTATTCTAATCTATAAAGTGAAGAACATAATAAAAACAGATATTTTTTTTATAAGGAAGGAGTTAAGGAAAGTTGCTATAGTATGATAATCATTAAGTGTTAAGAGTGACAAACAACTCCGCTGGACTGTACGCTTCCTTAGAACTGTCTGGTATACTTTAAAGTAGTGCTCTGATACCTCTTACTGTTCAAAGTATACAGTAAAGAATAAAATTAACCACACTGTATGCAACCTCAAAAGCACCAAGGGGAAATAAGAACTAGTTTGGGGAAAAGCTGGCTATGCAGAAACAAATACAGGGAAAGTATGGTTCCCGAGTGGCCATGTGCCATTAATTACATCTTGTTCTTTACTATCAGCTGAGGAACTTATTAATAATACTAGTAGTGAGCAGTCCTGGAAGACATATAAATTACATTTCATGGGAATTTGAGTGTGTTTAATAGAAAATTCATTTTTATTACCAAGGGAAAATGATCGCATTTAATGTATTAGATAGCCATATAAATTAGTCATGTACATTTAATAAAAGACAAATATTAAGAAGATATTGTGGTGACTTCAGAAAGAACTGCAGACCAAGTTGGGCACTAAATTTGACTCTGGGCTAGGCTCACAGGCAAATGATAAGGCATGCATCTCCCAACAGCTCTAGCCATTACTGCAGTGTCCCAGGATATTTTGGATACTTTTTTTTTTTTTTTTACATAAAAAGTAGAAGGGAATAAATGATAGACACAAAAGGAATATACAGTTCCCAATCTCAACTCCTTATTAAGGTAAGGTCTCATATACTCAAGCTTCCTTTGAAGTCACTATGTTTCTAAATGTTGTGAAGATATTACAGATTCTTGTCATAAGACTTGGCTTACTTTGTACAATTTTTGATGCTTCTCATTTTATATGTTTGAGCATTAGTGTTTCATGTGGGTCTGGGAACAGTGCAGGCCAGAGAAGGTATAGGATTCTCTGGAAGGTTCCTCAAACAGAAGGTTTGAGCTACCTACCATATGGTTGCTGTGAGTCAAACGTGTGATAACTGCTCTTAACCACTGTTCTACTCTCTAGCCTCTAGTTTCCACTTGTGTTTTTCTTGCTTTCTCTTTTTTTTCCAGGTAGGGTTAGCTCTTGCTGTCCTAGAACTCACTCTGTGGACAAGGCTGGCCTGAAACTCAGAGACCCACCTGCCTCTATGTCACGAGCGCTGTCATTAAAGGTGTGTGCCACCACTGTGCACCTTGTTTCCACTTTTAATAGAGATTGTATTCTTAGATTTTCAAAGGACTCAGGGTGGCACTCCAAAGGGGCCTGCGCTCTTGTTTCTTTTGCAAATAACCAGAAGAAGGGACATATATGGTTTCTTTGGAGGGAAAAGACAAGAGAACACCAGAAGTCAGCAGAAGATAAAGTGCATCATGTATAACACAGTGATGTGTTCTGACAATACAGGAAGAGACATTGCTGTCCCAGTTCCCCACAGAGGAAACTTTTGGAGAGCCCCAGCAGATTCTATCAATATAATGCTGAAACTCTTATATACTGGAAAGCTTTGTAGTTTCCAAAAGCTTATAGTCCAGTAAGGTAAGCAACCTGAAACAAGCACAGTAACTTTCCTTGGGAAATATAAATCTACATTTTCTCAAGTGAACTTCACAGGTGGCTGCAGCCTGATGTTCTCTTGAGAAGATAGATAATAAATTTGTAGAGCTTTATTTAGGTGTCAGAAACTCTTCATAATCCTATCTCTGAGACTCCACATGCCGTTTACTACTTAGTGCTATAGGGTAGCTGCCTTGTGAACTTAACTAAATCAGACAGCATATCTGTAGCTGTAGGGTAAGTCTACTGTTGTGTGTTGTTAAGCACATGGGAATTGATGACATTGCTTGTAGAGTTAGTTCTAGCTCCCGATACTTCGTCCATGGATGCTTGCTGCAGGGCTTCTGAGAAACATCAAAGCTTCGGCCTATTCTCTACCTATAACATGCACTGATATTTCTGGAGATATAAAATAGACAATTAGATTAATATGAATAAAATTAATCCACATAAAATTATTCCACAGATCTCTTTCTTTAAACGGAGAACTTAAGCAAACAAAAAATTATGACTAAAAGACTAGGTAGAGAATAGTTGAAAAATTAGGAGAGAAGCAAGTATCTCAACTTTATGAGGCAGAACAATTTAAAGCTAGCGTTTTGATCCTTCCACTCAAATTATATGTCATAATTGTGACTGAATATTTAATATTATTAAAATAAAAAATAATTACATAAGTCTCTAAAATATTTTATTTGTGTAAACATAAGGTTATTCTTTTAACAAGAATGAAATCTTTAAAATTAAAGACTTATAAAAATATACAAATACTTGATAAAATCTGAAATTCTTGCTATTTTATCAAAAATAATAGCATAATTTGATAAAAATCTATACTGGCTCCAGTTTTCAAAGTTCAGTCTCTAAAATTATTCTTCTAGTAATGAAAACAATATTTCACCCTCTATTTTTATATTATAGCAAGAAAAACTGCACTATCTTGGTACAACATTTTAAATTTTACTTACTTATAAATAAATGTAGAAAACATAAACATGATATAGAAAGAAGCAAAACAATACATGCAAAGTGAATCTGAATACTGTAGTCATCTTTGTAATTAACACACCTGTTTTTTTTTTTTAAACTAATTATGTGTTTACAGCATAAATCATGGTTTCTAGGTCAGAATCACCTGTGGCTGTCAGAAGCACAAATTGACTGTTTTATGAATTTAAGTAAAATGCATAGTCAGTAATGCTGTAGCAAAAAATAAATTCAAAAATCTATTTCTTCCTATTTCTAGAAAAATGTATTTTAGTTTGAACAACAAATCTTTCTCCCCCAACACTCACTCTCTCTCTCTCTCTCTCTCTCTCTCTCTCTCTCTCTCTCTCTCTCTCTCTCTCTCTCTCTGTGTGTGTGTGTGTGTTTCTGTCTGTCTGTCTCTGTCTCTCTGTGTGTCTCTGTCTGTCTCTGTCTTCCTCTCTCTCTCTTCTTTCTCTATGTGGTTTTGTATATGTGTGTGTGTGTGTGTGTATGTGTGTGTTTGTGCGTCTACATGTGTAAATATCAGAATTCGTCTATAAAGTGTTATAGCAAAGCAAATATGTTCTGTCAAAGTCTGTCAAAGGGAACTTATATTTTTGGATAAAGACCTTACTTGAAATATTTTCATTAGCAAACACTTAAGAGAGCTTCTGCATATCTCTAAACATAAGATTTTAGACTAATGTAAAGGCAAAGAAAGGAAAATAATAACAAACTAATGCAAGAAAAGAGGGTGAATACATAATCTTCAAAGTGTCAAGTACAAAAGGAATGACTATCTAACAGCAAGCAAACCTTTAAAAATACCTCATCTTCAACTACAGCTATTTTACATGTTTTAATTTTAGATTTGAAAATATAGGGGTTGGGATAATCTCTTGCGAACTGTGTAATGTTTGTCATTATTTTATTCAACTCTTGATTTCCATACACACAGAGAGTTGAGTACACGCCAGACCTTGCTACTGTTAATTTTATTGGATCATCACCTGCTTAAGTATTTTGTAAACATTCCTCACCATCACCTTGTGATTGGTTTAATAAAGAGTTTTGATGGCAATATCAGTACAAGAAAAGATAGTCAGGACTTCCAGGTAGAGATAGGAACTCTGGGAAAGAATCAGGTATGGCAGATTAGCCAGCCAGACACAGGGGAAATTGAACATCTGGGGACAGAATAAGAGGTAATGGGTAACATGGCAAAGTGGGTTATTAAGTTATGAGCTAAAGCCTAAGTTATAAGGCCTAAGCTTTTATAAATAATAAAAAGTCTCCATGTCAGTATTTAGAGATGGTGGGTTAATATAGTCCAAAGATAACAGGGTATCCCATGACAAGGATAAACTGTGAGAGTGTAGACACATATTGAACTGTTACAGGTTCTGACTCTTACTATTACCATGGTAGATGGGATTATATGGCAAATTGCTACCATTATAACCACTACACCTTATCAATTTATTGTTATGCAATAAATGCAGATATTGTGGAAAGATGAAAGTACCTATCTAAATTTCTGATATAACATGTGCAGGTTAATACATCAGATAAAGTATCAAAACCAAATATCATTTCTTTCAAATACTACTAAGTGTCAGTAGCTGAAGACTGTGGAAGTGTAATATAAAAAAATATTCCAAATAAAACCGAATACAAACAAGGTATTTGCTATGGTTAAAAATCCTCTCCTAAAAATGCAAGGATGTTAATTGCCTTTGTAATAGTATTTGAAAATGAGACATTTTCCTCTAGTTACTTGTAGATAAATCATGATGACAGCATACTCAAAAATAGAATTAATGCAATTGTATTTAAGAGCAAGTTCATTTGACTCTCTTTTTTTCTTGTTTACTCTTGACCTTGTATTTTCTATGATGGGAATATTGAATAAAACAAAACTCAGAATGACAAATATGTTTTCTGTCATATGTAGGCTCTATGTTATACATGTGTATGCTATATATACTTTCATTTCAGAATAGAATCAAGATTATCAAGAATTAGAGCAGGAAAAGATGGAATAATTACTGTGAATATGATCAAGTATGACTTATAATTTAAAAAATGTCATATCAAAATCACTTAGGACAATGAAAATATGCTAATACATTTTTTAAAGAAAGTATGGTTTAATATCAAAATACTGACCTCTGTCATTGCTGCCAATAAATAAGTGTTAGACTTTTAAGATGATGGCATTTAACATCTCTCTCTTAATTGCTTCCTGCCTCAGTTCTTATCTCTGTATTTTAGTGTTCAGTCCAAGCTATCCTAAGTTCAGTTTAAGTGACTTTCACAAGTTAATTCTGGTCAAAGATTTTTTTTTATTTATTCAACAGGAATTTATATGACATCATATTTGTGTAACTTATCATAAACGAAAACAAGACTCCTTCATGCCTTAATTGGGTTGGGATATCTTATTTTCATTCATAATATTTAACTTATATAGGTATATTTAATTCACCTGAAGCATCTATTTATTATTACTGATGAGCAAAATATCTTCTCCTTAGAAAAGGCATAAACAAATTAATTAACATACATAATCATAACTGAATGAGACAGAGCTTTGATTAGCATTAAATTTGATGTCAGATTCATCAGACCATTTAGTCTTCCCCAGGACAAATGCATAACAGCTACACGAATAGCTGAGGCTGCCACGACAAATCAGTACAAATTGAATGGCTTAGCATAACAGAAATGCATTCACTAACATTTCCAGAAGCTAAAAGTCTAAAATGAAAACAGTGTGCTATTTCCCAGAATCTAGTTATCAATCTTGGCATCTCTTTGCTGCCAGATGCCTGACCTCAGCCTCTGCGTCTATTGTTCTATGGCATTGTTCTTTGTCTGATCGTGATTCAACACAAATACTGTTTAGGGGTGAACGTCTTTGTCTATGTCTAACATTTTAAAAGAATGCATCATATAGAATTAGAAACTGTCATTCTACCTTCCCTGAACTTAATCACATCTGGGAAGACAGTAATTCCAAATAAAGGCATGCTCACAGTCACCATAGGGCAGTGGTTCAACCTGCTATGGGTGTCTAAGTCAACCCATAATTCCTATCGTATAGTAGGTCATTGACACTAGGCTCTGATCTGCTATAAGTAACTCCATTTCGTATAAAATAGAGGCTTTTAAAAGCAGTCTATCCATGAGAAATTTCATTTTATAAACAGGGTTTTTTCAGTCCATATTGAGTCACAGGAGGTGACTCTATGCCTTATGGGCCTGCAAAGGATGCTATCTAGCACTGCCCATTTCAACACAGAGTGATGAATGGCATTAACAGCAGTGGAAAGAAAGAGTGGCACCATTTAAACAAACTTACAAAAACTGAGCCTGTAGGGGCACACATAGCACCTTAAAATCATAAAAAATGAAGCCAGTCTGCATAACTTACTGGATACTTTGAACTGGGAAAGTATATAGCTCCTTTATTGGGATTCCATAACAGCTAGACATCCAACATTCAGATGGCAATGGCTCTCAACTGGCCTGTCATCTGACATCTAGTGTATGCACTGAAGACATATGGGTACAGAACTCAGGAAGATCTCAGTGACGTAAGCTTGCCAAAGTCCTCGCTTTCGATGATCTTTTCAGCTGCCCTCTATTTATGCTCCTGTTCACCAGTCTTGAACTTGTTCATCCATTAGAATTTTCCAAATCTGAACCAGGTGTTGCCCTTTGTTTCACATCTGGACTCTGATCTACAGGTTTGGTTTGAACCATGAGTCCATAGAAGTCTGACTGGACAGCAGCAGCTTCTTCTCTGAAGGTAGACCGAGTCCCTTATTCTGTCAATACAGACTTCATTCTGATCTGTTCAGTTTATGTCTGAAACCTCTAAAAACCCTACTCTAGTCTCTTTAATATTTTGTACATATTGCATAAATTATACATCCATATATAGGTATATTTACTTTCAGATATGGGCCATGTCATCTGAGATTAACATTAGTAATTAAGATTGGAATAAAAGCATTATTGTTCTGGGACACATTATCAAAGAATGCGGGATTATCTAGCAAATTATTGTCGTTGAAATTGTGCTACCTGTGAATGTATGCTTGTCTACTAAATTCTGATGTTGTGGAAAGACACAGTGCTATCAGGTTAGTCTGTTTCTTGTGTAGTGTATTCATGACACAAGTATAAAATAATAGGAAATATAATATAATTGGGAAAAATCTGTGTGGTAGCTATTTTCATAGTTTAGGAGGACGTAATTTGTGCATCTAAGTTACTGACATGTCGAAGCCTACTAAAATTGGTCACTAGATTTAAACATTTGAACTTAAAATAGGCATACTGCTATATTACTATCTAGGACCCATTTCCCCCAAATAATGTTTCTTTTTTATAATTATTCATTAATCAGTTTAACTAGAAATCACAATGAATAATCAAGCCTAAAATAAAGAAAGCTGATCTTACACAATACGCTCACTTATTTCTCTTAACCTATGACCTTGAATAAGCTGTTTAATTTCTTTGAAAATAAGTTCTTATATAATACATATTTATCACCTCTATTTTTGACTTAATTGTTAAAACATCTTTGCATGATGTTGCACTGCTTCAAACTAAAAGTTTCACCTTTATATCTGAACACTAAAGCAGTTCTCTGTCCCATAGATGGCATGTGAAGTTATTGATAATAGTATAAATTACCAAGGATACATTTTTATTTCTATAATCCAAATGACAGCTGATTTGCAATCTCAATCTAAATTGCTTTCACCAAAGAGTGAATGAGTATGGTAACGCCATACATCTAGAAAATGCTAAACTCCCACATGAGTAAATCTGTATAATAGTATCACTTATACTTTGCATTACTCTTAAAGTGTCTTTCAGAATGCTTTATAGCCACTGCAAGTTATGCATAATGTCATTTATAACATTCCAATGCACCAAAAAGCACCATGCAAATGTTTGATATAAATAATGTTGAAAACATTTCCATCTGCAAGTATGCTCTGAATCTTAAAAAAATCAACAAATAGACATTTATTTTGCATTTTCACTTGAATGCATTGTGTTATAGAGATAATATATTACTCAAACCGCAAGAAGAAAGATCACACAAATACACATCAAAACTACTTCCTTCATGCCACAATACAAACATAGATAAGTGACTGAAATGCTCTAAATATTGTATTCTATTATATAAAAGATACATTGTTATAAAATTTCTGATACATATCTGAAATGCTTGGCTGAGATTTTTTTTGTCCTGATTTCTAATTTCTACCTCATTTGCATCTATTGGTATCCCTGCCTCTATGGCTAATCTGTTCTTATCATTTTATCAACCTTTCCTTTATAAATATGCCCTACTGACTGTTTTACCCTAACAAGTAAACACAAAAGTGAACCTGGATGACATTTTTTTTAAAGATTGAATAATACTGTTCTTTATTGATGGCTTAGAAATATTTAACAATATTTGGTATCAAAATGTATACATACAACATGGGTTAATGTCTACATAAAATTAATTGTTTTATTAATGTTTGATATGTTATAATTGAGTCTATGAAAAGGTCTGCATATAGTGAGTCCTGAATAAATGGCATCGTTTGTCAGGAGTTGTCAGTCAAAAATAACATCCAGAAAATTTCCTAATTGTGCAGAATGATTCCTTTAAATGTGTAAAATACATACTCTATTTAAATCCAACCTGCGAAGCATGTCACAAATTGGATGTCCTTTCTTTTAAAAGAAAAATCTTTCATGTTTTATCACCATCATTTTATCTTAAACCCACCCTGAAATAATAAATTTTGTGGATCCTTTTTTTTTTTCATTTTAAAACATTTACCCCTTTCATTTTATGTGTGGGTGTCATAGATGGTTTTGGACCACCATGTAGATGCTGGAATTCAGAACCTGGTGTCCCAAAAGAATAACATGTTCTCTTAATTGTTGAATCATCACTCCAGGCCCTGATTCTTGTTTCTTAAACAGGTGGCTCTGAAAAATCTTAAAACATAGAAGTATACTTTGAAAATAACAAAACATAACAATCTCCCCTGATTCATTAAAATGATTATTAATAATATTCTAATACACTCATAGATCAATGCCTAGCAAAATTGTCATCAGAGAGTCTTCCTCCAGCAACTGATAAGAGCAGATATAAACACCTATAGCCAAACATTAAGCAGTTCTTGGAGAACTCCATGGAAGAAGGACAGGAAGGACTGTAAGAGCAATAGGGTTCAAAGACACCAGGAGAACATACCCAACAGATTCAACTAAGCAGGGCTCAAAGGCACTCACAACAATTGAAGTGACAATCTTGGAACCTTCATGACTCTGTGCTAGATCCTCTATTTATATGTTGTAGTTGTGTAGCTTAGTGTTTTTGTGGGAATCCTAATGATGGTAGTAGGTGCATCTCTGCCTCATCTGACTGTTCTTCAAGGATACTTTTCCTTCTACTGCACTGCCTCATTCAGCCTTGATTTGAGAGTTTGTGCCTAGTCGTATTGGATCCTATTATGCCATGTTAAATTGACATATATAGGAGGCCTACTCTTTTCTGAAAAGAAACAAAGGCACAGTGGGTCTGGGGGAAAAGGGAAGTATGGAAGTTTGTGAGGGGTCTGGGAGCAATGAAGGGAAAGAAAACTAGATTCAGGATGCATTGTATGAGTAATTTTTTTAAGAAAGAAAATGGAGAATAATGAAAACGTAAGCTTATGCAGACAGTATGGGAATCAGTATGAGGTTCTCTCCCTCTCCCTCTCCTCTCCCTCTCCCTCTCCCTCTCCCTCTCCCTCCCCTCTCCCTCTCCCTCTCCTCTCCCTCTCCCTCCCTCTCCCTCTCCTCCCTCTCCCTCTCCCTCTCCCTCTCCCTCCCCTCTCCCTCTCCCTCTCCTCTCCCTCTCCCTCTCCTCCTCTCCCTCTCCCTCTCCCTCTCCCTCTCCCTCTCCTCTCCCTCTCCTTCTCCCTCTCCCTCTCCCTTTCCCTCTCCTCTCCTTCTCCCTCTCTCCAGATATATGACTCTACTCTAATCTTCTTGGGCATATAGTATGTTCAAAAGCAGAGCCTAAAGACTATATCTTATTATAGAGACATCCACATGCCCATGTTTACTACTACTCTATTCACAAGATAAAGACAAGGTAATGTCTAGATGTCCATCAAATGGTGAATACATAATGAGAATATGATTTGTTTACCCTGCAGAGTATTATTCAGCTATGTAATAAATTCAGAAATTTGCACATAAGTGGATAGAATAAGAAATCTTGGAATGGGGTAAACCCAGAAATATAAATGTCACATATTTTATCTCATATGTGAATCCTTACTTTGAATTTCCTGATATGTATATTTCATTTGGAATACCCATTTAGGTAAGGACAAGGTGAGGTAAAGGGTCACAGTGTAGGGTATGGTTTCTGTTAATGGAAGGGAAGATGGAAAACAATGGTATAAAAGCTTGCAGAGAATTAATGGTACACAGAATGTTATATTGAGATAGGGTCCCATATACAAAACAACAGTTATAATGGAGTTATCCCATAACTCCATATGACAGCAATAGCCTATCTATATAGCATGTGTTTATGAATCAAAGAATGGATTCCTTCCTTTATAATTCTTGGCCAGTGAGTAGCCAAAGACTCCCGAAAACTACAGGTTCTTGTCAATGCTATTGATTGACTTGTATAACTTGATAATAAGACCCTAATACTGAAGACACCATGGACTTCAGTCACAAATCATGGAGATATTAATCTTGTGCTGGCATAGCCTCATTCATATTGGCTAGCTTTCATAGTACTAAAAGGAGTTGTGCATGTTACTAGAAGAGAAAGTAATCATCAATTTTATCTATATATGATCCTTGTGAGCTACAATAAGAGGTGGCTTCTTAAGACATGCCCACTGAGAGAAAAATGACATAAACATTGTGAAGGTAAAAAGCCATGTGGATTAGAATTAAATCACACTCCTTTAGACAGTGTCCACACTTGGTGCCATGGTTTGGCTAAGAAATTTTACTTAGACAGATCATAGACCCTAGGGAGAACCCAATGTTACCATTCTGCTAAATGAGCATATTATTAAAAATGACTTCAGATGATTTATTGTCATATTCATAGATTAATGTATCTCTCACTCTTCATTAAAGGAGATTCTGTTTATAATAAATGATAATTAACAAAAGACCCACAACTGGCCAAGGGGAAGAGAATAAGTGACAAATGTTCAACTCTAAATTGAACATCTATATTACACCTTTAATCCAAGGTTCAAGGATTATTGTGGGAGAACAACTAGGAAGACTATCAGTCTTAGTTAATAACTTGTTGCTGTAAAGAGATACTATGACCAAGGCAACTCTTATAAAGGAAAACATTTAATTGGGGCTGCCCTACAGTTTCAGAAGTTTAGTCCATGGTGCAAAGCATGGCAACATGCAGGCAGACATGGTGCTGGAGAAGGATGTGAGAGTTCTACATATTGAACTACAGGCTGAAAAAGGGGACTCTGTCTGGTATACTGGTCATGGCTTAAACATATATGAAACCTCAAAGCCGGCCTCCACAGTGACATACTTCCTCCAACAAAGCCACATCTACACCATCAAGACAACACCTCCTAATAGTGCCACTTTTTGTTGGCCATGCAGTCAAACACATGTCTATGGAGGCCATAGTGATTCAAACCCAAAATGTCATAGCAAGAAAGTGGAAATACTTACAAAAACCATCAACAAGTTTTCTGTACAAAACCACTTCTCCACATGAAAACTCACTGATATTATGAGAGCAAGCATAACTTTATGCAAGTTGAAACAAGACCAAATCCAAGCATTGGCAAGGGTGGTAGACATTAGTCCTAGTCTTAGATCTAGAAATGTTGCAAATTATAGCTGTTGGGAGAGGGCTACTGAGTTTCTTTAAAAGTATTTTCAATGATAGGACAAGCATACTCCAAACAAAGGCTGCAAAGCTATGCTCATCATAAATTAGACTTGATTGGGTGAATAAAAATGGCATGTGGTTGGGTGGGAAGGGAAAGGGTTGATATAGGAAGTTGGAGAAGATGAGGAATTTGGTCATAACCCATTATAAGCAACTTAAATGACTGATAAAAAAGTCTTTTAAAAAAGAGGTAATGACATGCTATCCCTCTATAAATTGTATGATTATACTAAGTCTTAGAGATTCTATCCAATAAGGATTCAAATGGATAAATCATGTAAAATTAAAGATACACTAAGTCAGTATTCAAAGTAAATAGCTTTTCCATATAACAAATAATAAATTAATGAGAAAGTAATAATGAACACAATCCCATTCACCTGAGTTTTAGGGGAAATAAAGTCGCTGAGGAAAACTGAAAGAAGGATTGAGAGAATAAAAATGAAAGCTATGAAGCAAAAGTAAAAGAAAATAAACGCACACAGAGATTTCTCATGTTTGCAGTTGGAAGGAAGAATATAAAATGGGAATTTTAACAAAAGCAATGTATAATTCCAGTGTAATCGTCATCCAGTATCATTGATGTGTGTGACAGATCCATTTATGATGTACATGAGAACACAAAACCAATCTGAATGTCTAAGACATCCTCCAGTGCTACAGTAATATAAGGTCACATGATGGCATAAAAATAGAGTCAGGGATTCAAATATAAACCTCTTTATCTCTATTTAAAAAAAAAAAAAAAAAAAAAAAACACCTTTAAGAATGTCCATTCTAATGAAAAAAAAAAAATCAGTCCTAAGAGAAGTTGATATCTTTATCAGGAAACAAACGCTTGCCGTGGTATTTCTCAGTGAAAAAAAAAAAAAGATCAGCTCAAAACAGAAAGACCTCAGCTTAAAACAAAAGAATGAAACCACTAGAACAAAATCTAAGGTAAACTTTCAAAACTCTGCTAAAGGTAATGATGATTTTGAGGTGATTCCATATGTAGCAGCAACAGAAGCAAACCTAATTGGATTGTATCAAACTAAAACTATACCTTACAGTTAGTGAAAGAGCTAACAACTGGGAAAAAACAATATAGAAAATAGGAAATATTTTCTTTTTTTTTTTGTTTTTTAATAGGATATTTTATTTATTTTTATTTCAGATGTCATCCCCTTTCCCCATTTTCCTCCTTAGAACCCCATATACCATCCCCCTCCTGCTTTTTGCCTTTATACCATTTTAATTACATGCATGTATTAAGGTCAGTTCTAGGTTGAGGATCTAGCAATACAATAGATGCAAATATTCAAGGAACAAGCAAGACAATAAACACAAATAGTCAAAGAACATGCAAGGCATTAAACACAATTACGTGAACACTCCCGTGACCACTGTTTCTAAGGGCTTATCAGGATGACCAAAATATCTGAGCCTACTTCCCTGTCATAGCACAAAGCCTACTTCCTTGTTCTAGCCTAAAATTTAGATTCATGTCCGAAATTATTTCTTTGTTCTAGACTAATATTTAGATTCCTGCTTGAAATTATTTCTTTGTTCTAGCCTAATGTCAGATTCCTGCCTGAAGCCTATTTCCTTGTCCTTGGCCAGTGTCATATTCCTGCCAAGCAGTCCAGTTCCTTGTTCTTGGCCCATGTCAGATTCCTGACAAGCAGCCCCAAAGGCTCTCCACCTCTCCTGCTTTTTTTTATTTCATTAACAAGACTGAGCCTGTCTTTGGTCATCCTGACAAGAATGCCTTCCTTATCCATCATGGAATATGCATTATCCAAAGCAATGTATTTCTATCTTAGGTTGATAAGGCTCTGTGCAGAATCTTACCTGTCCTTAGCATGCCAGCTATTAATTTAATAACTCTGTCTGGGAGTCTATTTCCAGGTTCAAGCCATGTACTTTGGCTGCCAACATGTGTATATTGTTAAAAACAAGCTTTAACACGATGGGTAGGAATAAAAGTATTTCCAGGACAAAAAGGGCTAGCATGATCAAGCTGTATATACCATTCTTGAAGCTTGACCAAAACAGAAATACTGACCTCAGGCCATGGGTAATTTTATCTGCAGTATCTACTGCATCAACACTCAACAGAACAGCATTCTTGAAATTCATAAGCTCACTATGTAATGTTAAAACTACCAGAGAGGTGTTAGAATCATGCCAAATACACTGCAAGTGTCTTTAAACTTCTTGCTAATTATAATGACTACCATTGGAAATTGTAGAACTAACATAAATCTAATGGTATTTGGCATGACACTTGAGATGGCTCCTTACCCTTAAATTCTGAACCTTCTTCAATTAATTTGAATAGGATAAAGAGCATCAATCCATTCTTCCAAATGCCTATCTAAATCCTCTTGTATATTCAACACATTAGTAACAATTTTATGCTAAATGATTAACAAAAGTAGCTGTCTTAACTTCTTGTGTCACAGCAATTGCAGAAGCAGTGGTATTAGCAATTAATGTAATTAAAGCTGTTTTACCAGCAATAATCAAGCCCACTACCCTCTTGCTTCTGCGTAAAGCCTGCCTCATTTCTTCCAGTACTTGCAAGCTATTTTTAGAATATCAAGATTCTGTGATACTCGGGACACTAAAACAAAAGCTGGTTGATAAGACTCTGTAACTGGCATGCTGGATTTCAAAACACTAACACAATTAGAAAGTGTACAATCAATGCAACTTAAATTAAATACTGCAGAAGAAACAAAAGTATTTTTCACTTGACAATTAAAAGAGCCTTAACCCATGTGCTAACCTGTTTGAAATCCAGATCCTGCCCAAGTTTATCTGTTGCTAACATATCATCATAGAGAACTGCAACTAATTTCCATATGTCTCTGAAAATGTCCAGAACCAGACTTCCAAATGAAGGCTTTTATTTCCAATATTGTATTAATTTCTAGACCAGTCCATGATTGAGTCTGAATAACTGGTCACATTTAAGAACAATACAAGAGTCATTATAACTTCTCTTTCTGATTCTCTGTTCCACAAGGTCTAAAAACTTGAGTCAAGGCAACTTGTCCCATCAGGGTACAAGAAGGCAATGGTGGCTGGATCAGGAACATATGTCCGATACTGCTTCCCAGTCACCATTGTCAGGGCACTCAGCAAGTTTACACAGGTCAGCATCATTCTTTGTCCTGGCATTAGCATGTCTCACCTGTTACTCTGGTGGCCACCATGCTTCTTCAGTATCCTGCAGAAAAAAAACACAAACATGCCCTCTTCCCCATATTTAATACCTGATCGGGATCATGCTTTATGCCAGTAAGTGGATCCTTCCCTTTCATCTAGGCATAAGTATGCCAAGTTGCAGAGTGACATAGACACTCAGCAGAAAGTTCCTTGGCATCCAAATTAAAAAAAAAAATTAAAATAAAAAATAAAAGAACATAATTTAAATAAATTTGTGGTATACAGGGATATATATCTCCCGTTTTTATTTTATGAAGATATTGTTTTTAAAGTTCCATGGGCCCATTCCACAGTCTCTTGTCCTTGGAATTATAAGGAATCCCTGTAATATGGGTAATGCTAAATTGCTGCTAAAATGTTCGACTGCAATAGCCACTTTCATTATCTGTTTTGTTTGTTTTTCTTTTTAATATTATTGTGTACTTTATTTATCTACATTTCAGATGTTATCCCATTTCCCCATTCTCCCTCCACCCCGAAACCTCTTAACCTATCCTCCCTCCTCCTATTTCTATGAGGATGTGCCCCCACCCATCCACCCACTCCCACCTCCCCACCCTCGAATTCCCCCTCTCTGGGGCATCCAGTCTTCAAGGAACCAAGGCCCTCTTCTCCCACTGATGCCTGACAAGTTCATCCTCCTCTACATATACAGTTATGTCCCTCCATGTGTGTTCCCAGGCTAGCTGTTTAAACCCTGTTTAGTTCTCATGTGTTTTAGACCCAACCTCTGGTTGATTGGTACTGTCACTCTCCCCATGGGACTGCAAGCCCTTCAACTCCTTCAGTCTTCTCTCTAGCTCCTTCCTTGGGGACCCTTTGATCAGTTTGATGGTTAGCTGTGAGCATCTACCTTTGTATATGTCAGGCTCTGTCTGTACCTCTCAGGAGACAGGTATATCAGGTTCCTGTCACCATGCACTTCTGGACATCCACAACAGTGTTTGCATATGGTGATTTTATCTGGGAGGGATCTCCAGGTGGGGCAGGCTCTGGATGGTCTCTCTTCAAGTTTCTGCCCCACACATTTCCTCCCGTGAGTATTTTGTTACTCCTTCTAAGAAGGATCGAAGCACCCACACTTTGTTCTTTCTTTTTCTTGGACTTCAAGTGGTCTGTGACTTATGTTTTCGGTATTGTGAGATTTGGGGCTAATATCTACTTATTAATGAGTGCATACCATGTGTGTTCTTCTGTGATTGGGTTACCTCACTCAGGATATTTTATAGTTCCATCTATTTGCTTAAGAATTTCATGAATTTATTATTTTTAATAGCTGAGTAGTACTCCATTGTGTAAATGTACCACATTTTCTGTATCCATTCCTCTGTTGAAGGACATCTGGGTTAGTTCCAGCTTTTGGCTATTACAAATGAGGCTTCTGTGAACATAGTGGAGCATGTGTCCTTGTTATATGTTGGAGAATCTTTTAGGTATATGCCCAAGAGTGATATTGCTGAATCCACAAGTAATACTATGCCCAATTTTCTGAGGAACCAACAGACTCATTTCCAGAGTGGTTGTACCAGCTTGCAATCCCACTAACAATGGAGGAGTGTTCCTGTTTCTGCACATCCTCACTGCATCGAATCTGCTGTCATCTGAGGTTTTAATCTTAGCCATTCTGACTGGTGTGAGGTAGAATATCAGGGTTGTTTTGATTTGCATTTCCCTGATGACTAAGATGTTGAACATTTCTTTAGATGCTTAACAGGCTTTCAACATTCCTCAGTTGGAAATTCTTTGTTGAGCTCTGTACCCCCATTTTTAATAGGGTTTTTTGTTTGTCTGGAGTCTAATCTCTTAAGTTCTTTGTAAATTTTGGATATTAGCCCTCTATCAGATGTAAGGTTGGTAAAGATCTTTTCCAAATCTATTGCTGACTGTTTTGTCTTATTGACAATATCCCTTGCCTTACAGAAGCTTTGCAATTTTATGAGGTCTCATTTGTCAATTCTTGATCTTAGAGCATAAGCCATTGGTGTCCTGTTCAGGAACTTCCCCCTGTGCCCATGTGTTCAAGGCTCTTCCCACTTTCTCTTCTGTTAGATTCAGTGTGTCCGGTTTTACATGGAGGTCCTGTATCCACTTGGATTTGCGTTTTGTATGAGGAGACAAGAATGGATCAATTTGCATTTTCCTATATGCTGACCTCCAGTTCAACCAGCACCACCTGTTGAAAGTGCTATCGTTTTTCCACTGTATGGTTTTAGCTCCTTTGTCAAAGATCAAGTGACTATTGGTATGTGGCTTTATTTCTGAGTCTTCGATTCTATTCCATTGATCTTCTTGCCTATCTCTGTACCAATACCATGCAGTTTTGTCACTATTGCTCTGTAATATAGCTTGAGGTCAGGGATGGTGATTCCCAATATGTTCTTTTACTGTTGAGAATAAGTTTTTGCTATCCTGGGTATTTTGTTATTCCAAGTGAATTTGAGAATTGCTCTATCTCTGTGAAGAATTGAGTTGGAATTTTGATGGGAATTGCATTAACTCTGTAGATAGCTCTTGGCAAGATGGCCATATTTACTATATTAATCCTGCCAATCCATGAGCATGGGAGATCTTTCCATCTTCTGAAATCTGCTTAAATTTCTTTCTTCAGAGACTTGAAGTTCTTGTCATACAGATCTGCCACTTGCTTGGCTAGATTCAGACTGAGGTATTTTATATTATTTGTGACTATTGTAAAGGGTGTCATTTCTCTAATTTCTTTCTCAACCTGCTTATCTTTTAAGTAGAGAAAGGTTACTGATTTGTTTGAGTTAATTTTATATCCATGCACTTTGCTGAAGTTGTTTCCATCAGGTTTAGGAGTTCTCTGGTAGAAGTTTTGGGGTAACTTAAGTATACAATCATACCATCTGCAAATAGTGATATTTTGACTTCTTCCTTTCCAGTTTGTATCCCTTTGATCTCCTTTTGTTGTCTAATTGCTCTGGCTAGGATTTTAAGTACCACATTGAATAGATAGGGAGAGAGTAGGGACCCTTATCTAGTCCCTGACTTTAGTGGGATTGCTTCAAGTTTCTCTCCATTTAGTTTGATGTTGGTTACTGGTTTCCTATATACTGCTTTTACTATGTTTAGGTATGGGTCTTAGATTCCTGTTCTTTCCAAGGCTATTACCATGAAGGGGTGTTGAATTTTGTCAAATGCCTTCTCAGCATCTAGTGAGATAATCATATGTTTTTTTCTTTGAGTTTGTTTATATAGTGGATTATGTTGATGGATTTCCACATATTGAATCATCCCTGCATTCCTGGGATAAAGCCTACTTGATCATGATGGATGATTGTTTTGATGTGTTCTTGGATTCGATTTGCAAGAATTTTATGGAGTATTTTTGCATCGATATTCATAAGGGAGATTGGTCTGAAGTTCTCTTTTACTGTTGGGTCTTTGTGTGGTTTAGTTATGAGCGTTATTGTGGCTTCAAAGAATAAATTGGGTAGTGTTCCTCTGTTTCTATTTTGTAGAATAGTTTATAGAGAATTGGTATTAGGTCTTCTTGGAAGGTCTGATGGAATTCTGCACTAAAATCCTCTGGTCCTGGGCTTTTTTTGGTAGGGAGACTTTTAATGACTTAGAGGTTATATACTATGTAGGTAGTTTGGCTGATCCTGATTTAATTTTGATGTCTGGTATCTGTCTAGGAAATTGTCCATTTCGTCCAGATTTTCCAGTTTTGTTGAGTATAAGTTTTGTAGTAGGATCTGATGATTTTTTTTAATTTCCTCAGTTTCTGTTGTTATATCTCCCTTTTCAGTTCTGATTTTATTAATTTGGATACTGTCTCTGTACCCTCTGGTTAGTCTGGCTAAGGGTTTGCTTATCTTGTTGATTTTCTCAAAGAATAAGCTCCTGGTTTTGTTGATTCTTTGTATAGTTCTTTTAGTTTCTACTTGGTTGATTTCAGCCCTGAGTTTTATTATTTCCTGCCATCTATTACTCTTGGGTGTATTTGCTTTTTTTCTTCTAGAGCTTTCAGGTGTGCTGTCAAGCTCCTAGGGTGTGCTCTCTCTAGTTTCTTTTTGTAGGCACTAAGAGCTATTGAGTTGTCCTTTTAGCACTGCTTTCATTGTGTCCCACAAACTTTGGTATGATGTATCCTCATTTTCATTAAATTCTAAAAAGTCTTTAAATTCTTTGTTTATTTCTTCCCTGACCAAGTTATTGAGAAAAGCATTGTTCAGTTTCCACGTATATGTGGGTTTTCCATTGATTTTAATCATTATTGAAGACCAGCCTTAGTCTGTGGTGATTTGATAGAATGCATGAGATTCTTTCAGTTTTCTTGTATCTGTTGAGGTCTGTTTTGTGACCAATTATATGATCAATTTTGAAGAAAGTACCATGAGGTTCTGAGAAGAAGGTATATTCTTTTGTTTTTGGGTGAAATGTTCTATAAATATCTGCTAAATCCATTTAGTTCATAAATTCTCTTAGTTTTACTGTGTCTCTGTTTAGTTTCTGTTTCCATGATCTGTCCAGTGATGAGAGTGTGGAGTTGAAGTCTCCCACTATTATTGTGTGAGGTGCAATGTATGCTTTGAGTTTTAGTAAAGTTTCTTTTATGAATGTGGGTGCACTTGCATTTGGTGCATAGATGTTCAGAACTGAGAATTCATCTTGCCTGATTTTTCCTTTGATGCTCATGAAGTGTTCATTTTTATCTTTCTTGATAACTTCTGGTTGAAAGTCAATTTTATTCAATATTAGAATAGCTATTCTAGCTTGTTTCTTGGGACCATTTGTTTCGAAAATTGTTTTCCATCCTTTTATTCTGAGGTAGTATCTGTTTTTGTCACTAAGGTGAGTTTCCTGAATGTAGCAAAATGTTGGGTCTTGTTTATGTATCCAGTCTGTTAGTCTATGTCTTTTTATTGGGGAATTGGGTCCATTAATGTTAAGAGATATTAAGAAGTGATTGTTGCTTCCTGTTATTTTTGTTATTAAAGGTTGAATTATGTTTGTGTGGCTATCTTCTTTTGGGTTTGTAGGAAGAAGATTACTTACTTGCTTTTTCTGGGGTATAGTTTCCCTCCTTGTGTTTGTGGTTTCCCTTTATTATCCTTTGTACGGCTGGATTTGTGGAAAGATCGTGTATACATGTGGTTTTGTCATGGAATATCTTGGTTTCTCCATCTATGGTAATTGAGAGTTTTTCTGGTTATAGTAGCTTGGGCTGGCATTTGTGTTCTCTTAGGGTCTGTATGACATCTGTCCAGGATCTTCTGGCTTTTACAATCTCTGGTGAGAAGTCTGGTATAATTCTGATAGGTCTGCCTTTATATTTTACTTGATATTTTTCCCTTACTGTTTTTAATATTCTTTCTTTGTTTTGTGCAATTGGTGTTTTGATTATTATGTGACAGGGGAGTTTCTTTTCTGATCTAGTCTATTTGGAGTTCTGTAGGCTTCTTGGATGTTCATAGGCATCTCTTTCTTTAGGTTAGGAAAGTTTTCTTCTATAATTTTGTTGAAGATATTTACTGGTCCTTTAATTTGGGAATCTTTGCTTTCTTCTATATCTATTATCCTTAGGTTTGGTCTTCTCATTGTGTCCATCTGCACAGGCACAGACTGGAAGTTTCTAGAAAATATTTTCTACCTCTTTTCTTCCAAATTTAATATCTACAATACACATGTAAGATACTAAAAAGTAAAAAGTCAGGTGAAAGAGGAAAAACTATCTGAAAAGAAAATATATCTTGAAAGATAAAATATAAATGACAAACATAAAAATGTACTTAATATCAACCACTAGAAAGTGCAATCCAAAACTACAAAGACATATTTTCTCACCATATTAGAATGAGACCTACAATAAAGATGTGGAATGATCTGGAAAAAGTTAATTTATGCATTGCTGGAAGAATTTAAAATATATGGCATTATACAGAAAATATTGAAGTTTCTCATAAAAACAAAAATATACCTAATACTATCATATTTCTATGTATATACCTAAAGAAAATTAAATCAAAATATCCAATCAACACCTGAATACCCATGATTGTTGCCACCTAATTCACAGTAACTAATATATGGATACCCTAAATGGCAATTAGCAGTTGAATGTATAAAGGATATGTAAGACATTATAAAATATAGAATATTTATCATTTGTAAAGCATGTTCTCTCATCACTTGAAGCAAAACACCACACAAGATGTAATGTTGAAAAAATTAAACATATAACATATCCTTTAAATGTGTTGAAGCTAAAAAGTTCAACAACAAAAATAATGAACAGTGTTCACTAGAGATTGATAAAAAGTTTTGCAGGTAGATACAGAGAATTTTCTTTTGATCAAGACTGTAGTCTTATATGCTGTCTGCAGCTATGGATAAATTAATAAACCCAGTTAATACATATAATTATTATGTGTTATATTAAAATAATTGAAAGATTTCTCTCTTAAAACCAGAGATGTCAATGTATTGCATAGAATGCTTTCTTTTTCTTATGAAAAATAGCTAAGGATTCAAGTTTGATTTTGACTCATAGATTCCAAGAGTTCAGACACAGTTCAAAAGCCCCAGGATTTTAACTTAGGGAAGGTTGATTATTAAGTGCCATGACACTGTGATTGGGAAGGCTGTTTAATTCATGGCAGCTAGTGAGTATAAAAACATATAGACAAGACAGGGCTAGTTACAATCTATAAACATGTCCTCAGCAATATACTTTCTGAACAAGTCTCTGTCTTCCATTCCACTAACACTTACCATCTATTAAAATTGTCTTCCATCAATGAATGAAACAGAGCCTTCATGAACTAAATTTCCTTAAAAATGCTATCATAGACATATTCCAAACTATACTTCATCAGAATTTTTCATTCCAATCTTGTTGACAACAAGATTAGCCAGTCAACTAGATAATAATAATCATAGGAATAATATTCAAAAGCAAAGAAATATAAGGGGCCGCAGAGGATGATTGAATCTGTACACAGGTGACATCTTGTAAACCTTCTGTCCAATTAAAACCTGTAAAATAAAGGCTAGAGCCAGAGATTTGGCAGTAGAAGGGGAGGCGGAGAAAAAGGCTTAGGGGAGGAGAGAGTGATAGTAATTCGTTATAAAGGAAAGAGAAGCAGAAGCAGAGCAGAAGCAGAGCAGAAGCAGAGGGAGAAGCAGGAGGAGGCAGAAGCAGAAGGAAGCCAGAGATAGAAGGAAGCCGACAATGGAGGAGCCAGAGCTTGGAGGACAAGAACAAAGCCTGGATAACCGCAAGTTATAAGGGATCTCATATTTGGGGATTAGAGTAATGTAGCGGTAAACCTGCCCAATCTAGGCGTGCTATTTATACCATAATTATTGAGTTGTGTCTTCCTTTACTGGTCTCCTTCGGGTAGGAGATCCTACAGCCAACAAATTTGGGGTTTAAATAATCACTTCTACTACAAATTGGCACCCAACTTCTACTACACTGGACCCCCAAGATCTCTCAGACACTGGGCCACCAACCAGGCTGCATACAAAAGCTGATATGATGCCTCCAACACATATACAGAAGAGGACTGCCAGGTCTGGAGTCAGAGAAAATGCATCTAACCCTCAAGAGACTTGAGGCCCCTGAGAGTGGGGAGGTCTGGTGGAGGGAATATTTTCATGGAGATGTGGGGAGGAAGTATAGGATGTGGAACAGTCAAAGGGTGGACCAGGAGGGGGATACAATCTGGACTGTAAAAAGAGATGAAACAAAATTAAATAACAAACAAACAAAAAATGAAAAAATCATAGAAGTAATTATTAGTGTTGAAACATAAAAGTATAAACTTAAATATATTCTAGAAAATTTAACATTATTTTCCTAAAAATCAGTATAGTCAAATTGTAAGCCAACCTAGTTATAAACAAAGACAGTAAAACAAACATATAAAACTTCTAAATGTGGAAAATTATAGGTAATGAATTCACAAGCCACAAAATCCTGATGATTCAGTATCAAAATGGATGTGATAATCTATACAAAATTAATATATTTTTATTGAATGAATTCCAGTTGCAATATAATTCACCAAGCTTTCTCAGGAGAATCTGAAAGGCCATACCCTTTTATGAAAGTGGAACTTTACCAAATAGCAGCCTATTGTCTAAAATCAATTTAGTTTCTTCTACAGCACAGACTTGATGAATTTTTTAACCATCATGTAGACTATAATTTAAAAAAATAAGTTGTAAGTTTTTCTATGCCACCATGATAGTTACAAATTCTCTCAAGCACTGCACAACTATAATTCATATCAATATCATTTATGAATATCACAGTTAGATAATTCAATTCAACATATAAGGAAGAGAATCTAATAGATTATTATAGAAATAAATTACCATTTATACTTTTATTCCTTAAGTAGGAGTATAAATATAATACACTTTTAATTTAAATTTTCATGTTGGGTTATAAAGACAAATGCCATGATAATACATATTAATATAATAACAATATAACGTAAGAAAGAGTTGGTTCCTTTGAAATGATTAATCCTTAGTAGAATTAACTCAAAGACACAAACTGTAGTAATTTCTAACCACAATGAAAATGAATCAAGAAATTTGTGGAGAAATGGATTTACTTAAAATGTATAATATGTATAAATGTATAATATGTATAAAATGTACAAGTTGAGGGGAATAAAACAGCATGTTTTTCTCTAAATTTAAAGCCTATCCTACTATCATACATGTTTATATATAAAGAGCTGTCACTGTGGATTTAGTATAACATTTAGAAACAAGACCAAGAAAGGATAATAGTTGATGAGGAGAATGGATACAGAAAATGTGATTCAATTATACAATTGAATACTACTCAGCTATTAAGAACAAGGACATCATGAGTTTTGAAGACAAATGGATGGAACTAGAAAGTATCATCCTGAGTGAGGTAACTCAGACCCAAAAGGACATACATGGTATCTACCTCTACTCGCTTATAAGTGGATATTAACCAAAAAAATTACAAACTACCCAGGATACATTACCACAGAAATCAAGAAGGCTAACAAACTTAAGGGCCCAAATAAAAACAGTTCAATCCCACTTGGGAGGAAGAACAAAGCAATCTCAGGTGTGGAGGAAGAGGGAGGGAAGGAATTGAGTGGGACAGGGTACAGGGACAGGAAGAGAGCAACATGATCAGGTACTGGGTGGGGAAACACGACTAAAGCCCTGAGGGCCAGCAGAAAAATGGAAACAGGCCACCTCAGGAGGTAGAAGGTGGGGGACCCTCTAGAGTGTACCAGAGACATGGGATATGATAAACTCTCAGAAATACCCAAAAATGGGGAGAGGGAACTTGTAGAGTCTACTTCCAGAAAAAAGACAGGGCATCAAGTGGAGGGATAGGGTTGCCATCCCACAGTCAAAAACTTTGACCCAGAATTGTTCCTGTTTGAAAGAACTTCTGGGTCAAAAATGGAGAAGAGCCTGAGGGAAAGGAGGTCTAGTGGCAGGCTCAAATTGTGATCCAGCTCAAGGAAAGACCCCAAGGCCTGGCACTATTACTGGTAGTATGGTGTGCTTACAAACAGGAGCCTAGCATGACTGCCCTCTGTAAAGCCCAACAAGCAGCTGAAAGAGTCAGATGCAGATACATGCACCCAACCAATGGACAGAAGCTGGTGACCTCTGTAGTTGAATTAGTTAGAAGCTGGAAGAATCTGAGGATGACAACCCTATAGGAAGACTGGCAGTCTCAACTAACCTGTACCCTTGAGATTGCTCAGACACTGAGCCACCAACCAGGCAGCATACACCAGCTGTCATGAGGCCCCCAACACATTTATAGCAGAGGATGGCCGGGTCTGGGTTTAGACAGAAAAGATGCACCTAACCCTTAAGGGAATGGAGGCCCCAAGGATTGGGGAGGTCTGGTGACAGGAGAGGATGGAGATGGGGTGGAGATATTCTCATGGAGACAGGGGGAAGAGGTATGGGATGTGGAATAATCAGAGGGCAGATTGGGAGAGGGATAAGAGTGGACTGTAAGAAAGATAAAAGAATAAATAAATAAATAAAAATACATAAATAAATAAATACCAGCATGTTTTCCTTTAAAGCTAAACCCTATCCTACAACACATATATGTTTATATATAAAGAGCTGTCACTGTGAATTTAGTATAACATTTAGAAAGAAGACCAAGAAAGGCCATTAAATAAGAGTAATTGTTGATGAGGAGGGAAGAAATGAATGCCAAAGAACATGCAAGGCATGAAAGAAGACCTAAAAACTATGCTATAATTCAACTGTACCATAATTATCTTTTTTTCTTATTTTGTGGTAGATGTATCCATGAAAATCAAATTGAGAATGAAAATATGAACTCCAAGTGAAGGTCAATCACTTCAGAATTATTTTATTGTAATTATAGGAGTTCAATATTTATGTTTATACCTGAAGACATGTGTTGCTCTTGACCTTAATCAGATAAGACACTCCCTTACAATAAATAGCCATAATTTATGCAATTCAGCTGTTCTTTGTGATAAAGTTGTTTAAATAAATGATAGTTCAGTGCTCAGCACTACACAAGACATTTCAACCCACTATGGTTCAGAGAAAATTACAAAAAGAAATAACAAATATAAGAGCTAGTAGATATGATCATTAAATCCTGTCTTCCAGGTGTGGCAGAGTCATTGATGTCGTGTATCCTGGCTCAGCTGTTAAGAGCACTGACTATTCTTCCAGGGGATGCAGGTTTGGTTCCCAGCACCTATATAAATTCTCACAAACATCTATATCTCCAGTTCCAGGGTACATAGCACTGCACTGTGTACACTGCACACATGTGGAACAGACATACACACAGGCAAAACAGCCACGCACATAAAATAAAAATTAAAAAAACATTTAATGACACTGTCAATAAATTGTAATGTATGCATGGGGGAGGACCTTATGGGGTCTTATGTCTCCTTGATGAACTACTGACTACAGAAAGATTCTAGGAAAGGAAGAACTGTCTTCTGTTGTATACCCACAGGTGAGTTCATCAGGTTCCAATAGACAGTTCCAAACAGGCAGTCAATAGATGTTAAACTCAATTGATCACAAAACAAAATGTAATGCATGTGAAACAATGATTCAGTTAAGGAGGGTGTATTAATAAAGGTTGAGGTATATAAAGAGGGTCATGAGAGCGATAGGAATGTATTTGTCAAAGATCCTGACCAAAAAAATTTCCAGCTCTTGAAAGATTATATATTTGAAGATAAATACAATTTAAAGGAAGACACAAATATTTTATTTAGAAATAATGATAAGTAGACATGTCTTTGTCTATTAAACATTGAAATTGTTAACATTACTAACACATAGTCTCATAAAAGAAGATTGAAGCAATTAATATTTAATAATAATTCAATGGGAAAATATAGATTTGAGCTAAACAGATTTTTCTAAATATTATATGAAAATATTAACATAACTCACAGGAAAGATCTGCATGGCAGAAAATATCAGTGAGGACTCTATTATTAATTCCTATTAATAAGTCCTATTATTAAGTATGATATCAGGTTTTCATAATTACAACAAGACAGTGTATTAATAAACCAACAAAGTATTGGGGTAAAAGTATCAAGCAATAGATCTTGATAAGTATATTATAATATAATTTCTATATCTGAAGTTAAGAGGTAAAAGTGATCCATTTCATAAAGTACCTGGGAAAAACGACGTAATCACCCATAAAAAATAAATCTCAGATAATATACAAGGAAGATTTCAAAATGAATCAAATATTTAAATGGCAAATGTTAACAACAGCAAGCTGTAGATCAGGAAAATAAATGACCTTAATTCTCTTTTATAAAATTACTTTGCCCTGATAATTATAGGATCTAATTTCCTACTTCTTAACCTGCTGTACATATTTGAACATTTTGCAGCTGTTCATTTCCATTTAAATTTCTCTCTAATCTTGCCATGTGACTTCTGAGTTTAGCATGAGGCAGTGGCCAGACAGATGGTTAACTTCTCCAAAAGGTCCATATATAAAGAACTATGAACTGTCACTGGGAATTAGAGAATACAAAAGAATTTCTTCGACTTTTTTTGAGGCTTTAGTGAGAACAATACTTGGGTTAGTTTCAGTTCTGTAAGACTCTCTGCCTTGATTCACCTGACAATGGAAAACAGTGTTAAAAACAAACAAACAAACAAAAAAAAACCCTTTTTCTGTGGTAGGACATAAAAACTATGAAAACCTCTGTTTTGTTAGAGGTTATACAGGTAAAGGATCCAAGATGAGGCTAAGTCCTTTTCAATAATATTTTTAAATTGGCAAACATTCATTTCTTATGGAATAGGATCCTAGGAGGACATTTTCTTATATGTAAGGCTGTGGGTCTGTGTCTCATGTGTCAGCTTGGGTCCTGTTGGGCTGAGTTGTGGGTCCTGCACATCTGCCGCCCCAGGCGGCTGGAACTGCAGCTCAGGGGACAGATGCACAGGAATTTGACTGAGTTCTTTCCATGTGGCACCTCTCACTGGGGGACACCAGCTATGGGAAGCCACAGATCTCCACTCCGGGACACGGGACTGGAGCTCTTGGGTTGAAGACCCCGGGCAAGAAGACGGGCAGGAATTGACTGGTCTCAGACCCTTGGACTCCCAGGCACCACCGAAAGCCTGAGAAAGAATTGAGACCTGGGGTGTACAGGCTGGACTGTCTGGCAGCCGAAAGGAGGAAGGGGGAGAAGCTCCTGCAGTGCCCCAGAGGGTGGAGACTCTTGGTCATGGCTGGCTTGAATATCTCCACTTAGGTTAGCAACCTTCTCCATGCCTCCCCCCCATCCCTCCCGTGGTGAGGCTCAAAGACGAGAGGAAGTCCATGATCTTAAAACATTTATTGTCATGTCAGAAAGTGGATGAAGCTATACCCTGTGTTCTCAGGGTGAGCCTGAGGTTAAATACCTTTTGCAAGTAGAAGTGTCTGGGAAGGAATGCTTAATTGGCTATACCCTCTGGTCTTTAGGTAACTCATGAATATGGAGATCTCTTGAGGCTCTGTGGCCTGTAGTCATGCCCTCTACCTGTGCTACCTGACACAACACTCTCTTTGGGAGGGGCTGTAGAGGGCTGCCCTAAGTGAAAGGAACCAGGATCCAGGAGCAAGGTTGAATACCTACTGCCCCTTTAGGGTCTCTGGGGTTCAAAGCCTGCACTGGACCAGCTACCTAGCTGCCTCTCACAGCCCTCTGCCCCGCATACGGCACTTTGAGTGTATCTCCCCACCCACATCCTTCTTCTCCACTTCCTCTTCTGAGTCCTCTCCTTTATTCTTCTAATGTAGAGCTTTATTTCTACTTTCCTGTTATGTAAACACCTGTAATTTTATGTCTATTTAATAGTTACGATTCACAAGTGCACAAAAATAATGAAACGTTTGTCTCTCCAACACTAAGAATCCCTTTATAAGATTATATCTAGTTGCATCTATTTTCCTTTGAAGAACATAACTTTGTTCTTTATGGCATGTAAACATGCAAATATGCACAATCACATTTTTTTATTCAATCTTCTATTGATGGACACTTGCACTGGTTTTCATAACTTAGCTACTGTGACAAACAATACAGTAAAAGAGATCTGAAAGCATCTCTGTGATATGCTGACGTTGAGTTCGTTGACCAAATGCTCAAGAGAAGACTTTTGGCAATATTCTTCCACACAGGTGTTTAACCTGTTTAACAAGAAGCAATCCAGTTGAGAAATGGCAATAATGCTTTGGTAAGACACCTACCTCTTGGATGATCCAAGGATTTTCACTCTCTGTTTTCCGAAGTCACTAAGTTTTAATTTATTATATAAATCTCCCTATAGCACCTTTCCCTTTTTGTTTGTGATGGTTGGTTACTCTGTAGATTTGTGAGACAGGCTTTGTTTTTTATTCTCATTTTTTGGCCTAAAATTTGCTTTGTATCTGCCTCAAACAATTGATCTTTCTTCCTCTAGTTCCCAAATGCTGGAATTATAGGCAGGCATCACCATACTCAGACAGATCTTTTACATTTTTAAAATGATATGACATTCCAAAGCCATTTTTTCAGATATTACTGCATTTGCACAGCTCAAAAATTAAGAAACTACATATTAATGCATCCAAGCCTATACAACTGAACATTTGTTAATAAAACATCAGGTTCAGATTACTTTTAAAATTTCTTATTCAATAATTTTCTTAAGCCAGGGATATCAGGACAGGCTGATTTCATGAACAATATAGAGAATAGATCCAGTTTAGCTCTGCCTAAGTTTCAGACCAGAATATACTTCTGGATTATTTGCTCGAGCTACAACTATTTAGTTTCTCTAAACAACAAAAATATCCAACACATATAATTTTCAATAAACTAATTTATTTAATATTTTTAAACCACTCAACAGGTATAGTACACTGATAAATATGTAAGTTTTAAACTGATGTACATAACAATAACCAAAGAACTTTTCAGTGTTGGTTTCTCTAACCTATTTCTAATTAATTTATATGCATGATTTGTTAAATAACTTTTGTCACCCAAATGAAGGACAGAGCTGCAGCATTATCCAAGGAAATAGGGAAATTGACAGCCAGAAAATATTGCTAAACAGTAAACTTTAAAGCCTAAATATGATACTTCACAGTGTATTTAGGGATACTAACATCATAAAAAAGATGGCAGGAGAGTGTCCTAGAGAAGCACTCTTCAGTTTTCTGTATAATTTTTAGTAATTGAAGAAAAAGAAGAGATTATGCATTCCCACATTAAGTCCCAAGGCCATAAACCAAGCTTGCATTGTGATAAGATAAAGCTTTCCATTTAAAATTGCAAAGCATATCATGTTCTTTAATAACTCTAAGAGACAATATAACACATGTCTGTGATATCAATAAATTATCTACTACCTGCCAGGAAGTGCAGGTTTGACACTGTACAGTTGGGGACTCTAATTAGTGAGAATAAATATTTTCTAACTTTGCATCCCACAGAGTCCTGAGTCTACCAAACTGTATCATCTATATGTAGCTCTATTTAAAAATATATACTCAGAAGTATAGATCTCAGGACAGGATACTCAAATGTCTCTTCTTGAAAGACTTCTAGAATTTTTAAAATACTTTTTAAAGAAAAAAAATGAAAAAAAAAAAAAACCTACTAGTCATCCAAAATAACTCATACCAGAAATTATTTACTTCTGTAACAATAAACACCTAATACAAAAAATACTGACACATTTTGGATTGTATAGATAACATCTTTAAACTCAGGAATTTCTGTAGGTACTTATGAATTACACACACATTTCATCATCTTGAAAAAAGCCTACTAATTATTTTAGAAAAAAAAATCTTATATTTTTTCAAGAGCTTCGTCAAAATTCAGTGTTTAATTTATATTATATTACAGTCAAAATACAAATAGAAATGATTAACAATACAGGCAATTTAAGAAAGAGTGACACTCACTTATTCAAGAACATGTGAGGAATACCAAAACACTGTTTAGACTGAGAAATATATTTTGTGTATTCTATCTATGGACTCATGAATTGATTGCCTAATTCTTAAATATAAATACTAGAACCACTCTCTGAGACTAGAGTAATAAATTTGGAGCACAGAAATTTTAAAAAGATGAAACAAGGCTGCTGATTAATAAACAATGCACTAACTATCACATAGCAAGCAATAACAATAAGTAAAGATTTTATTAGTGTTAATTAGATGAGATACTTGAGATTTGACTGAATATCTGTGGAATATAATTCAAAACTGTAGATTATAGCTTACTGAAATAATAAAGAATAGTTGACAAGTTGATGAAGCACTATTCAGGTGTTAACATGTCAATCATAACTTCTCATTTGAAATAAGTAAGTCTTTTGGAAGGTCTCAGCCAAGCTGAAAGGATAATTCATTCAACTGATGCTTCTTCCCCATACACTCTCACATTGTTCCTCCCCTTCTCCCTCCCCCTTCTTCTCTGAGAGGGTGGTTCCCCTGTGTATCCCCCCCACTCTGGCTCATTAATTTTCTCCCAGATTAGCCACATAATCTCCCACTGAGACCAAACAACACAGCCATGGAAACTGAGATAAATATCTACTACGTAAGTACCAGGGGCTTCGTTAGAGCCCATAAATGTTAGTGGCTCAGTCTCTGAGAGCTCTCTGGGGGTCTAGGTGAGTTGATTCTGTTGATCTTCCTGTGGGCATCCCATCCCCTTCAAGGTCTTCAATCCTTTCCTGATTCTTCCATAAAAGTCTCTGAATTTAGTCCAATGTTTGGCTGTGGGTATCAGTATCTGTTTCATTCAGCTGCTGGGTAAAGCCTCTCTAAGGACAGTTATGCTAGGCTCCTGTCTGCAAGCATAATAGAGTATCATTAATAATTTCAGAGACTGTTGCTTGCCCATGGAATGGATTTCACATTGGGATGGTTATTCGTTGACCGTTTCTTTAGCCTCTGCTCCATCATTGTCCCTTGACATCTTTAGAAAGGACAAATTTACATCAAAAATTTTGTGGATGGGTTTGGTGCCCTTATTCATCCACTGGGGATCCTGCCTGCCTACAGGAGGTGGCCTCTTCAGGTTCCATGTGCCAACTATTAGCTTGGCTAAGGTCACCTGTATTGATACCAATCACTGGTCTCTGGGACTTCCTAGAGATTTCCCCCACCCAATCCTTGAGAGTTGCAGATTTCCATTCATTCTCCTGGCCCTATAGGACTCTCTACTGTCTGTTCTTACACCTGAACCTTCCCTCCATTGTCTTCCCCCTCCCCCCCTCCCCCTCTTTCACCCATTTCCCTCCCTCCTCTCTCCAATGATTATTTTGTTCCCCATTCTAAGTATGATTCAACCATCAGTGCTTGGATCTTCCTTTTGGTATAACTTCTTTGGGTCTATGGCATATATCATGGGTATTCTGCACTTTAAGGCTAATATCTACTTATCAGTGAGTACATAACATGCATGTTCTTTGGGTCTAGGTTACCTCACTCAGGATGATATTTTCTACTTCAATCCATTTGACTTCAAGATTCATGATGTCCTTGTTTTTAATAGCTGAATAATAGTCCTGATGGACTGGCTTATCAGAGACATTAGTGACACTTGATGATATCTATCTGAGGTTCCTTCAATTAGAAGGGGCTGGAGAACCTTAGAGTTGAAACAGGTACTATTGATGGAACTAGAAATAAGAGTATTTGCACCCCAGTTCCCTGGGATATATAGAACTCTGTTTGCAGAGGAATTAAATAAAAAAAATTGATTTAGAATGAGAATGAGTATGAAACTTCCATAGCTTTGATGAGCCATTTAATAGGACAAAATCTTTTCAAAGTAGGAAAGACTTTGTCATATCTCAGTGATGTAGACTAATATGTAAGCAAAGTTCATAAAATGACAGCAACCTAGAAGAGATAGGAAAGAGGTGAAACACTGGAAGAAGTCTATCTCAGTTACACAAAGATTAATGTGGCATGATTTGTATTGGGCTGGAGTTCCTAAGGGAGGGGAAAAAGGGACTGAAATCCAAACTATGTGCTAAGCAGTTTCTGGAATACTTTGAAACCCCAGGAGCAGGTCACAGAAGATATCCATCATACAAAAACACAAGCAAAGACAGTAAAGCCTATCCCACGTGCAGCTAATTATCCCTTTCAGGATCTCACCCAACAGAAACATATGGTGAATGGAGAAACAGCAGCTACAGGTATATCCACTGTGTCAATGAAGGGCCACACTGACCCAAGGAGCCTCCCGGTGTGGCTGGGGAGGGCAGGGTCCTCAATAGACCTGAGAAGATTAAGTCAGTCCTACTAAATTCATGAGGCATGCACAAATATAGGAGATATCCAGGAAAGATATCCAGGATATGGACATGTAATGCCCAGAGAGAATGACAGGGGCTTAATGGGAGCTAATTTAGTCCTGCCTATCCATTCATTGTCAGTACTTGACCTGTGGAGGGAGCATGGGACCTTTCCATACTATAGTTGATCTTTCTTATGTTACTCTCTTCTTAGTTGTAAACATCTGAGGGCATCTGACATTTACATAGAACAGAGAAGAGACTTTCAGCGTGCTCCAGTGATTATCTTTATAACCCTTCTATTTGTGGTGGGATGATGGTACTAGAGTTTGCCTTGTCCTGCTCATCCTCTGAAAGACCTTTTGTTATATAGTTAACAAGATGTTAACCTCTGGATGTTATGTGGATTTGAAATGCCATTGGAGAGACAACCAGGTATGGTGGTACTTGTACTTACTTCTGCTTATAATTCAGGAAAAAATGGGTTGTTAAAGCAAAAGCTAAAGAGAAAAAAATCTAAAGGGTATCCTACATGAGTGGAAAAGGACACTCTCATAATCGATAAAGGTATTTAATGAAAACCCCAGTACCAAAGGTAAGCTACCTTCCTCTGAGTTGTTTGCCAGGGAAACCCCTGAAGTCTTAAAAACCTTAAGACTATTTATAATGCTGTTGGCTATATGCCAAAACTAGATGGTAGGACCCTACTGCTGAAGACATTACATGTTTTGACTGCAGGGAGTGAAGAAATTGGGACTGCAATGGACACTCCCATCCTATTGCCTGGCTTTTATTTTTCCAGAAGAGGCTAGACAGGGTGCTGGTAAGAACTGTCACCCTGCCGGGCGGTGGTGGCACACACCTTTAATCCCAGCACTTGGGAGGCAAAGGCTGGCAGATTTCTGAGTTTGAGGCCACCCTGGTCTACCAAGTGAGTTCCAGGACAGCCAGGGCTGTACAGAGAAACCCTGTCTCAAAAAACCAAAAAAAAAAAAAAAAAAAAACACTGTCACCCAGCTTTCTATTTGATTATCAATGGAATTTGTGTGCTAAAATACTGATGTGCCAGGAAGGATGTGGCTGCTACTACAGTAGTGGCTCTGCTATCATAGATGAAACCAACTACCTTCTGCTTAGATTTAAGTCCTGTTCCATAAGTGAGAGTTAACATCTGGTACTGTAAACCAGGACAAAACCTGTAGTTGGGGAAATCATTAATTCCCAATAGGAAAGCAATTTCTATGGTTTTAGTAGATTGGTGTGATGTCACCATTAACTGCCTTCTAAACATATATTTTTACATCCATAGATTGCCATTGCTGCCAGCCTCAACTCATAACCACTGGTGAATAAATGACTGACTTTGGCACGGAAGTACTAAGGCATAGAAGTCTAATTATTAGCCATAGGTGGACATCTATAGTCACCCACTCCAAGTTTCATGGATCACTGTGGAAGATGGGCTGGAAAGAATATGAGCAGGAGGAAGAACTAAAGGAAAGTGTAGTGTGTTGTGTAACAGTTTCTCTCCAAAATTGAAACATTTTGTCATGAAGGCAAGCTCTTTAAACAGGAAAGTAAAACCCTCAAAATTACTTCAGGAAGTTCCTAAAACTGAACAAATTCACTTGGATTTTCTCTGTCAAAGTAAACAATAAAAGCTACAAAGAAGACCCTCAGATAAGCCAAGCTGCATTGAAGACTAACAAACAGAGTTGCCTGGAAGAGATTCAGATGTGGTACTTAGGGAGGACACTCAACCTGCTGAGCTACATATAGGTTAGACAATGGGTGCAAGGTTTCCTAGCTTTTGTGAGCTGTTATTCATGATGGGGTGTGTCTTGGTGATGCAGTTGGCTGTGAGTCATATCTGCTTCTGTAGGTAACACCTCACCCATACTCCTGTAAGCAACCCTAATATAACTCAATGTAACTCATGGCTCACCAAGCTGGACTTTTGTAGTTCCTTTACTCTTGTCTATCCTGGACTTCCTGTCTGGGGTCACTAGACATTTGTGTAGTGTCTCCCTGGGAAAGTTTTTATCCTACTACATGCTTATTTACCAGTCTCTTTCAATTTATGCTCTTCCTTACTTTCCTGCTTGCAACTCTTACCCCTTCTGCTTCTTTACACTTGAATGTAAACAGATCCCACATAGAAAGTGCTGTTTTAGAAAGAACATCAACTCAATGGAAAACTATATGTTACATGTTTTTTCATATTAGAAATGAACTAGAAACAGTATTTGTACAGCAAGTACACTGCTATTCATAACAAAATACTATAACAGGGAAGCCACAGCAAACTTTATACTTTTATTTAGTGTATGTAGTGTCAAGAGACTTTAATATTAAATGAATTCTATTTCTAATTAGTGTGGTATGCAGAAAAAAAAATGATTCAATATATTTCTTAAAACATTTCTATATATTCTCTTTTCATAGTAATAAAATAACATAACCAAATATTTTTTGTCATACTCTAAAGTCATAGAAGCCATTTTGCCACTTGTTAACATGCACATATTAAAAATATAATATTTGTCTTCAAGAAATAAATTAAAATATAGAGGAATTAAACAGGAAAGCAAAACACTCAAAATTAATTCAGGAAGTACCTGAAACTGACCAGATTCACTAAACTCCTCCCTTTCAGAGTAAGCCCTATATCCTTCAAAATATTCTCTTTTAATCTTCTTTTTACATTATTTATTTTAATGTTTTTCATATTTATAATTTATAATATAATTATATCAGTTCCCTGTCCATTTTCTCCCATATAACCCTCCGAGGTCTCTTCCAAGTTCACAGCTTCTATTTTCATTAATTGTTATAAATACAATAAGGTAAATGCTAACTATATAGCTATTTAAATTCATATGCTTAATGGCATAAATCCTACTCAGTCTATATAATATTATTTCATGTTATATTTTTAGGACTTACTGCATCTGAAATTCTTTGTGTAGGTTTTTCACTGTCCAGTTTAACGTGTCAGTTGATGTTGCCCTTGTTCAGTACATGCTTAGGCAGTCATGAGCTTTTTTTGTTTGTTTGTTTGTTTGTTTTTCTTTTTTTATTCCCAGTTTATTGTTTTATGTCTACCTAGTTCCTGTATATAGACAGATTCATACTCACAGACAGGAAAGACACACATACTTCTAATTAAATCAAACTAGGACCATAAACTCAATGAGTAACATACCCCACAATGACTCCTTATTTAAACTATGTGTTCCTTATCAAACTAACTCATTTTAAATAGTATTGCAGGTGACTATTACATTCCTATCAGTGATGGCATTAAGTACTACAAAGTAAATGGCATATACATATATATGTAAAATGGCATACATATGTAAAATATATATGTAAAATTTTCATAACTCTGGATTCAAGAAGTCCAAACTCAAGGTCCCAGCAAAACCAGGTTCCCACTGAGTCTTGGGGAAGAATGTATTTTGCCTCCAATTTTTGTTAAATTTGAAATTTTTTTATATATATTGTCCATAAAAACTTATAGTCAGGTATCTTAGTTAGGGTTTTGTTGCTGTGAAAAATACCATGACCAAGGCAACTATTATAAAGGACACTTAATTGTCAATATATAATCAGAGAAGTGTAGGATTTCTTGACTGCCTCCCATCCAATATACACGCTGGGATTTCCAGCAGGTTTAAGCTGGGATAGACCTTGGGCAACAAATCATGGCTGCTGTGAATTCATGGGTGCAATGGCTCTGCCATGTCTTGACAAATGTCTCACTGCTGGGCTTAACTACTTCTTGCTTTCTTGCTACTCCCATCTCCAATGATCCCTGAGAGCCGAGAAGAGGGCTGTGATGTACATTCCCCAATTACAGATGGGCCTTCTAAAATGCCTTATTCTTTGAACATTGACAAGTTCTAGGTCTCTGCATCTTCTATAGTCAATATCGAAATGACTCTGGCTCCCAGCACAAATGTCAGCAGTTACAATATCTTTTCCTTTGCCATGTTCTCAAATGATGATTTCGTTTACAGAAAAACACAGATATTGTGAAGGAAAACTGATCTAAGTAGAGAATGCTAAGGTTCTTATGGCTTTGAGTTGGCCCTATATCTAAATGTTAGGGAAGTCTCATATTGTGTATGTAAGTTTTTTAGGTTGGGCTCTGAAGCGATACAATCATTCCTTGCAACCTTCCACTGAAAAAATTGTAGTAGGCAGGGATGCATAGTCTACATGTGTGTGTCTGGAAGTAAGTGGTGAACTGTCAAATATTTCTGTTGAATTTTGTTCTGTTGAGGGTTTGGGGCTTATAGTGAGAATTAAGCAAAGGACAAAAGTGGCAGGGCTTTTAAAATATATGGGTCATTTACCAGGAAACAAAAATCTCAAAGCTTTTCAAAAATATTAATGTATATGATAGACTGACACTTCCAAGAAACTTTTCATGATTCTGTGGTCATTATAAGATGAAAGTAAATACAGTCTTATGGTTCATCTATTGAAAGTTTATGTTGTAATTAAGACAGATAAGATGAACACACTGGCTGTTTAAAATGATTCAAATTCTTTTCTTCTTAAGTTTACTCATCACTTACTTCACATCTATGAAAATTCATTTTTTAAAGTTTATATTTCCTAATTTGGAGAACTGTACAATATAGTTCCATGCTTTTCTAGAGAAAAGCATTGTCTATTTAAAATTTACTTTCCACATTGCTAAATATTTCTATCCATTCTGCATGAATACTGTTTTAGTTCCTGTTAGCCTCCATCTGAACTGCAAAGCAAGAAAATAACCATGTTGTTTGGCAAGGCATAGGACCAGAATTCATAAATAAATACATTCCATACTTCATATTAATATCCAAAGACATTATCTGCCTGCAGATAACAAGCGGTAACATATTCTGGAAAAGATGCTTCACAGTAAATATTGTTAACTAAGATTTATCATTGAAATTTTACTTCAGTTCTTTTTCAAATACCATTATTTTCAGTTAATGAGTATTTTTTCCCTAACTGACTCATTCTAATACCCCTGATGTTCATTTCTATTGTAGACACATCCTTCTGACAGATGTTTCCAACAGAAATGTTTATCGCAATATTATCAGAGAAACATCTGCTGCTAGATGAAGCTGGCCATTTTTATTTCTCCAAATACTACATAGGCCAATGGCTCATCACTAAAAAAAATGATTCATCTTAGAAAAATATATTTATATTATGTGGGATGTGAAATCATTTGCTCAATATCCCATGGAATTCCAAATATCTTTCACTCAGTCATATGAAAATTATTTTCTCTATTCTATAATCCTTTTTATTTTTTCATGTGTCTACAACTCAAAAATCATAACAATGAGATTGAATGATTATAGTGTGACTAAAAACAGTACAGATATTGTGATGGACAAAATAATATTATTCATCTAAAAATAAGTATGCATTTAAAATAAAATTTCTCACTATAACATAGTCTAGTGATGCACTTAATTTTTTCTCAACTTATGTGACTATACATCTTCCTATCACTATTCTAAATTATATATGTAATTCGTTGAGAGTATAATGGTAGCATTGTTTCCTTCCTTTCGTCACTCCTAACCCTCCTGTGGACACTTACTTGTTCTTTTCAAATAAGCGTATCTTTTTTTTTTTAAATTGTTTTCACGTGTATATGTGTACATTCATGTACATTTATATTTATAAATCAAACATTCTCTACTTTTAAAGAGAAAGTCAAACCCTTTAAGCTCTTATTTAACGAGGACACATAATGAACTTTCCCTTTCATTAGCAATGCCTAATGTTACTAATCTAAAGGCTCTTAAGCATGATGGTTAACTCTCTAATGAACTGTGGAATGACAATCAAAGGAGAAGAGTCTAACATAGCTCTTGCTTCCACCATCAGAATAACCAAGCAAATCAGAAATCACTGTGTTGATCTGAACTACTATATTTTTGTCTAATTCTAACAAAAGTTGATAGCATCATTTTTTAGGTCAAATTTCCCCAAACAAAGGAATTATAACACTTAAATATCTTTATATACTTCCCCTCTTCGTATTTTTATCAATGTCTCATAAGTGAGTTTAACTTACCTGAGACAAGAGCATTAAAGGACTGACTCAAGGATTTTAGAAATTAACTGCAATGTATTATTTTATACACATGCAATGAAATATTAATTAGGCTGATTAATAATTGCATGCATTGACTCGAACATCTTCATATGTGTATAGGACTTAGACAAATTATCTCATTTTTCATAAAATTGCTAGCAAATAATTATCATCTGTAATTCAGAAAATTTTAGACAATTCTATATAGTTCCCAGAATAGTATCTGACTATACTAAACTATAATAAATGTATCTCTGAAAACATGAAAGCATATGCTACATATTAACCTGTATTATCCAGATTGTATGAGTCCAGAAAGTTATATGCTATGGAGAGACAATTTTGAAACAAAAAATAAGAATATAAAATACATGTTAATTCAAAAGTATAGGAAAATATCATGAAGACCTAAAAGGATTAAGAAACTGAAAAAAATAACACAAATAGCTAGAAAAGTAATATCTTTAATTAATTGATTAAAAGACTCCAGAATAGTGTTCTACCTTTTCACCTTAATTATCTTTGTAAATGAAAGTTTTCTCATAATATATTCTACAAAAGTATAGAACCATAATTGATCAAAATATATTTTGCTGCCTCTGAGAGATGTTTTATAAGTTGAAAGCCACAGTTTTGTATGACCTTTGATTAGAATATTCATTGTAACTAGCTAGCTTCTGGTTCACAAATAGCAGTTTTTAATCTTCTTTATCACTTTCTTTTCCTGGTACTGAAAGCTGGAATACAAAAACATATTTCAGCATGACCTTGTCCTTGTCAGGGTGTCCTTGGGATGTTGCATGGTAAAATCATATAATTATTCCTGAAATCTATTCATAACTATCAATCATTTACCTAAATCCTCAAATTATTGTGAACCATTGAATTATATTCTACTAAACCAAAGCTAAATATGTCCTCAATTTAGTTTCCTCTTAAGTGGATCCAATAATTATGTATCTTATCCTCCAGGCATCATAGCAGAGAAATATTAAGGAACATCTTAACATATGAGGAAGAAATGACACCAGCAATGGTCAAGTTAAAAAAACAACAACAACAAAAAATTCCAAGAAAAATGAAAATTCAAGTTAGTTTATATTGTGTCAAAGCAAAGGCAAACATATGTTTACAGTGTGATTTAATTTAATGGTCAAAAGCAGTTTTATATTTTTACCTTAAAAAATCTATACACAGAAATGTGAAAACTTAAATATTCAATTAATTCACTCTCACACAAGGGAATAGTATATTAATTATTTCATCTTCAGTCACTCACCAGATTTGGAGATTGCAGTGGATAATTATAGCATTCAATTTGATAGAAAATTAAGGATACAACTTTAGAAGAGAACTGAATGTAAGTTCAGAATCAGTTACAAAATCTCAGAAAGATTGAGAGAACACACTACTCCTCAATATCATTTGTTCATTCTTTACCTACTTATTTACTGAAATTTACTGAATTTGCTCAATATTACACTAGCAGAGCTTAGAGATAAAAGATAAGATCAGTCAGTAATAAAGTCAGCACATCCCAGGAAAGACAGACAAAGCATTAAATTACAGGAGATAAATGTCACAATAGGATTTGTGAGTGTCTATATATGTGCACCACTGTATCAGAGTTCAATGTAGCTGATTTTGTATTCTGACTCCTAAGGTAAATTAAGTAGGAATGAATCTATTAAATTCTTTTTTAGAATCTAATGTTCAGTACCACTACACACAGAGCTGAGCTACAGCCAGTGATGTGACTCATGAGTGTGTCATGTTCTGTTACATACCTTATGAATATGTAGGGCACGTTTCTACTCATGTCTATCATATCTGTGGGTTCAACAAATATGTATTGAGTACCTACTAAATGACAGACATTTTCTTGAGCATTAAAGAGTACTGAAAAAAGTGACTGTAACTTTGCGATATATTTATCTATGTATTGTTATTCTATAATTTTTCTGTATTAAAAAACAAGCCTTAGTTTAATGTTTTATCCTCAGTAATCTGTAATTCCTACTCAATCAGAGTAATCCTAATCCTATTTTCTAATCTGAACTAATACACACTGAAAAAAACAATAAATTACTGAAATATTATCACTTAGGTTCATAGTATGTGCACTGATTGATGCCTCCGCCCATAGAAACCGTGTCTTTCTGAAAGAACATTTGTGTATGCATGGCTACTACTGAATAGGGCCCATAATTTATTGTAGCAAAGAGGAGATCCAGATTTCTTTTATGCAGCATTAGTCCAGAGCACTTAGAGATTCATGATATACAAATACCAAACAGCCAGATAATATGGCTTAATGTATGAGAACCTTTGATGATCAAAAATAGATTCTTGGCAGAATACATGGTAAACTCTCGCTGAGGTTTAAACTTTTAATTTCAGCACCAGTTTAAGTAATTCATTTTGAAGGCTGTGGAACAGGCACTGATTATATTTCTAAACTCATTGTGTTTGTTTTATTTCAATAGAGTCTCAAAAATAATAATATATGTTTTTTATTTTAAAATAACTCCCGTTTAAAACACACTTTTGAATGCTGTTTTAAAAGTTCCTGCCATTCAAAATTTTCCAAATGTCCTTATGTTTGTTATTTGAGAATTGAACTCTGTCTTTCCTTAACATTAACAAAATGTTTTCATGAGAAAACAATGTTTATTTCACTGTTTTTGAGATTGTTTCTCTATTCCTCTGGGTGCATACAAAGTGTCATTTTATGGTTGTAGTTATGTTTAAAGTTTAATTTGTTCCTTCTATAAATAATACATGGAGAGATGTTAAAAGGAAACTTTAGATTTTTAAATTAAACAAATACTACTAGTTACTTAATACTGAGAATTGTGAACTCTTGATGTTTTTAACCCTTACCATTCTACCCTACATTAGAGAAAATAAACAAGATATATAATCCCTTAGCCAAACTAATTAGAGGGGAAAGAGACAGTATCCAAATTAAAAATCAAAAATGAAAAACAAGACATAACTACAGAAACTGAGGAAATTCACACAATCATCAGATCTTACTATAAAAGCGTATACTCAAAAAAACTGGAAAGTCTACATGAAGTGGAAGATTGTCTACACAGATACCAGAGATAATCAGGATCAGGTAAACTATCTAAAGAGTTCCATAGCCCCTAAGAAAATAGAAGCAATCATTAAAAGTCTACCAATAAGAGAAAACCCCAGGGCCAGCTTGCTTTAGTGCAGAACTCCATAAGACCTTCGAAGAAAACCCGAATACCAATACTCCTCAAACTATTCCATAAAAGACAAACAGAATGAACACTGTCTAGTTCCTTCTATGAACCCACAGTTACTCTGATAACTAAACCACACAAAGGCCCAACAAAAAGGAACTTCAGATCAATTTCCCTGATGAATATCAATGCAAAATTCCTTAATAAAAATCTCACTGAATCCAAGATCACTCTCAAGTAGGCTTCATCCCAAGGATGCAGGGATGGTTCAATATATGGAAGCCCATCAATGTAATCCACTATATAAACAAACTCAAAGAAAAAAAAGGTAGCTCATGATCATCTCATTAGATGCAGAAAAAGTATTTGACAAAATTCAACACTGAGTAATACTAAAAGTCTTGGAAAGATCAGGAATTCAAGGCCCATACCTAAACATAGTAAAAAGCAATATACAGCAAGCCAGTAGTCAACATCAAACTAAGAGAGAAACTTGAAGCAATCCCACTAAAATCAGGCACAAGACAAGGCTGCCCATTCTCTCTGTATCTATTCAATATAGCACTTAAAGTCCTAGCCAGAGCAATTAGACAACAAAAGGAGGTCAAAGGGATACAAATAGGAAAGGAGGAAGTCAAAATATCACAATTTGCAAATGACATTATATTATACTTAAGTGACCCCAAAAATTCTACCAGAGAATTCCTATAGCTGATAAAGCTGATAAGCAACATCAGCAAAGTGACTGAATATAAAATTAACTCAAACACATTAATAGCCTTTCTCTATACAAAGGATAAATGGGCTGTGAAAGAAATTAGGAAAGTAACACCCTTCACAATAGTCACAAATAATATAAATTATCTTGTGTAACTCTAACCAAGCAAGATCTGTATGACAAGACCATCAAATAACTGAAGAAAGAAACTAAAGGAGACCTCAGAAGGTGGAACGATCTCCCATGATCATGGATCTGTAGAATTAATACTAAAAATGGCCATCTTACTAAAAGCAACCTACAGATTCAATGCAATCCCCAGGAAAACTATAACTGAATTCTTCACAGAAATAGAAAGCAATTCCCAACTTCATATAGAATAACAAAAAATACAGAATAGTGAAAATAATTCTCAATTATAAAAGAATTTCTGGGGGACTCACCATCCCTGACCTCATACTGTACTACAGAAAAATAGTGATAAAAACTGCATGGTATTGGAACAGAGACAGAAAGCTTGAACAATGGAATAGAATTGAAGACCCAGAAATAAGTTCCACACATATGGACACTTGATCTTTGACAAAGAAACCAAAATCAAACACTAGAAAACAGAAAGCATCTTCAACAAATGGCACTGGTCTAACTGGTGGTCTGCATGTAGAAGAATGCAAATTTATCAATTTCTATGTCTTTGGACAAAGCTCAAGTCCAAGTGGATCAAGGACCACCACATAAAACCAGATACACTGAATCTAATAGGAAAGAAAGTGGGACATAGCCGCGAACATATTGCCACGGGGGAAGTTTTCCTGAACAGAACACCAAGGGCTCAGGCTCTAACATCAACAATTGAAAATTGTACCTCACGAAACTGAAAAGCTTCTGTAGGGCAAAGGACACTGTCAATAGGACAAAACTGCAACCTACAGATCAGGAAAAGATCTTTACTAACCCTACATCTAATAGAGAGCTAATACCCAATATATACAAAGAACTCAAGAAGGTTAGACACCAAAACACCAACTAACACAATTTTAAAATAGGGCACATAGCTAAACAGAGAATTTTCAACTGAGGAATCTCAAATGGCCTAAAAGCACCTAAAAAAAATATTCAACATCCTTAGTAATCAGGGAAATGCAAATCATAATGATGCTGATATTCCACCTTACACCAATCAGAATGGATAGAATCAAAAACTCATGTAACAGCAGATGCTGGCAAGGATGTGGAGAAAGAGGAACATTCCTCCTTTACTGGTGGTATTGTAAACTGGTACAACCACTTTGGAAATCAATCTTACTGTTCCTCAGAAAATTGGAAGTAGTCCTACCTGAAGACCCAGCTATATCATTCCTGGACATATACAAAAATATGCTCCACCATATTACAAGGCCATGAGCCCCACTATGTTCATAGTAGCCTTATTTATAATAGACAAGTGGAAACAACCAGATGTCCCTCAACAAAAGAATGGATACAGAAAATGTTTACATTACAAATGGAACATTACTAGCTATTTAAAATGATGACATTTCAATTTGCCTGCAAATAGATGCACTAAAAAATATCATACTTATGAGGTAATTAGACCAAAAGCTATATACTCACTCAAAATTTTTGATCCATATTTGTTCCCATCTAAACAAAATTTAAAAATGCAGCAGAGACTGAATAAAAGACTATCCAGAGACCATCTCACCTTGGGATCTATCAGAGGCACAGCCACCAAACGCTCACACTATTGCTGATGTCAAGTTGTGCTTGTAGACAGGAGCCAGGGATGGCTGTCCTCTGAGAGGCTCTGACGGCACCTAACTAAGGCAGATGCAGATACTTACAGTCAAGCATTGGACTGAGACCAGGGTCCTCAATGGAAGAGTTAGGGAAAGGACTGAAGGAGTTGAAGGGGATTGAAAAGCTGTAGGAAGAACAATAGAATCATCTAATCAGACCCTTCAGAGCTCCCAGAGACTAAGCCACCAACGAAAAAGTATACATGGGCTGGTCCATGGCCCCTGCTACATAGGTTACAGAGGACTGCCTTGTCTGGCCTCAGTGGGAGGGGATGCATTTGGTCTTGTGAAGGCTTGATGACACAGAGAAAGGGGATGCTAGATAGGTGAGGTGGAAGTAGGTGTGTGGAGGAACACCCTCTTAGAAGCAAAGGGGGAGGGTGAGCATTGGAGGACTCATGGAGTGGGGACCAGGAAGTGGGACAATATTTGAAATATAAATAAACTAATTAATAATAAGAAAAAAGTCTGCAAAAACCAAGCAATTGAACAAATAAACGAACAAAATACAATAGAAACCATATGCTGTGTCAGCTCATTAGAAAAATATTTGCCTTTTCTGTCATAAAACTACAAACCTTAATTAATTGCTTATATTGCTAAGGGTATAAATTTTCACTATCCTTTTCCCATTATCCCTTTTTGGGGTGGGGGAAAATCTAAGAAAACAATATAGTATAAAGATGAAATGTCCTAAAACACTTTATGTACTTCAAACTGGTTCTTCTATCTTGACAAGATTATCACGTTTTCAAATAAGGAAACTGAGGGGTTTGGAGGTATAATTTGGGAGAAGTCATCGGACTTTTCATATCACCTATCTATCTCCATTCTTCCATCTTCTCCTCTTACCTTCCTCCCTAAGTACTTAGGTATTCACTAACTGAGGCCATCATCATTCTAAGATTAGAGGAACTACATAATTTAGCTGCTCATTATCTCTACCTAGAAGGTCAAGAGATTCAAAATGCATATTTCCTATTATGTTTGCTGCAAATTTATAAAACTTAGGAAAGTATTAAATACCAACTAAACTCTTAGTATCTACATTAGCATTAAAATTGTTGTAAAAGAAATATTAATGTTGTAATTACTAGCACAGAGACTAATTTAAGTGAAATTATTCTCTTTTAGAGTTAGAGTGTTTGGAGAGAAAAATAAAGAGTAAATAGAGTTTACTGATACAGAAATGCCCTAAAAATATAAAGGAGAGTACTTTGTATACCAGAACAAGAAGATAAATACAAAATTAACCTTGAGTTGGAAATACTTTAGCATAAAGGAACATTTCAATATAAATGAGTCATAATATTTACAGTTCCTTTTAAGAATAGTAGCAGAAACATTCAAAGAAAAATCAAGGTTAATCCTATTGATCGTGATTTAAAAAAACTCAATGGTTTTAAAACAAAATTCAAAGGGTCTTTTATAGGAATGCTGAAGAATACAAGATAAATGACAGAGATAATTATCAATAAATGGACTTTTTAACAAAAGATAGTTGAATTGTAGAAAACAAAGAAGGTAGATGATGCTTTTATTGACTGAGAAACTGAAGGTCTTATATTTTTGAGTCACCATTATTTTTGGTATTAGGTAATTCAGAGGGATATTAAAGACAGAAAAGGAGGAAGAACTCAATAAGAAGAAAAACTAGAGGTGAATATGAAAAACCACTACACTTTAAAATGGATTGTTTGCAAATATCTTACCTTGGAAGGAATAAAGATTCCTATATCTACAATGCAGAATTAATGAGACAGTTAATGCCCAGCTTTGCCTTCCCAGGAAGATTGTCAGCCCATTTTATTAGGTCAGTGTTAAATACAATGCTCTGAAGAGAAGTATCTCAAGTGAGCTGCATTATGTAATATAACTATATCAGAGGGGCTGGACAATATTTTAAAAGATAAATACCCTTCATAAATATTCATGGTGATCTTGATAACCAGAGGAGATGACTGAACATGGAGCAGTAAACTACTTCCCCAAAAGTCTTCACTCATGGCATAAGACATGGCACATCTGAGCAGAGGAGTGTAGCAGCTTCATCCAACTATTATTTTTAAAGAGGATAAATAGTACAATAATACACTAGGAGGGACAGAGCCATCAAGAACAATAATCGATTAAAATCCTATACCAACAAGCAAGAATAGTCCCCCTTGGATGTTGAAAGAAGAGAGCAATCAGAATGTGAAGGAAGTAATAAGAAACATTTAACTGTATTGCAACAATATTCACATCAACACAGATAACTCTGAAGAAAGTTCCTCTTGGGTACATAGATAAACTTATGATTTCAGGTTTTAGGATGCAGGGTGACGTTGAGATGAATGTGGGTGAGATGTTGTGCTACAAATCAACAAATTATAAAGACATAACTGTTGTTATAATTTGTGCTGTAAAGTGTCAATTACTAAATTACAGCAACATCAATGATAGTTCATGTTTATTTTGGTTTGTTTCACCAGCAACAGATGTTGGTGTTCTTTGTTGGTTGCCAAATCACATGAGTCTGTTGTGATAATAGCTGTGGGAATTATTTAAAAATATAACTTGTTTTATTGGTGATAAACTGAAAATTTAAATGTTGAAAAATGAAATTAAATGATTTAAAAAATACTTCTCAAATTTCTTCCATCTGTTATAAATAGAAAAATATCAGGCTTAAAATTTTATTACATATAAACACTTGAATTTAGCACTTGCCTATATGCTGTCATTTACTAAAGCATTACTAAAAATGCACAGAAAGAATAAAATGAGAAGGGAACCAGTAGGTCTTGACAGACTTTCTTCGCCCCAGTGAGATATTACTTGTAAATGTCAAACTGACCACCTACTGAAAGCTACCAAAGCCCTCTTCTCTCTAAATGTCACCAACTTGCTGAAAATAAATACAATGGATTGACTGACGTGCTTCCAGCTTTGCAAGTTGATATGTTTAAAAGCTATCTATATTTCATTCATTTATTTAGTTCCTCTGAACATTGAAGAACATTGTACTTGATTTTTTCCTTTTCCCCAGTAGTGTCACAAAAGCTCTCGTTGACGTCTCCTTGATGAACTTCTCATTGGTGGTGCTCCTTCTGCATGCCTTTGCAGTATTGCAATGCCTTCTGCAACCCCCATGAAAAGAACGCAACTGTTGAGGTCAGAATCTGAGTTCAGGATCTGCCCTTTGCTGATGAGGTGGCATTTGAAGAAGACTTAGTCTAGTTTCCTCCCTGGGAAAACAAAGTGCTTCCAAGAGTTCCTTCCTTCAGCCTTAAAAGTTTGCCATTCAACCATATACTCAGACGCACAATGTGTACTGAGAAATCAAGAACTTTTTACATCAGTAATTTTTAATGAAATAGTCTCACATTTGGCATATTGACTTAAATATTTCACTTGAGCAATCAACCACTATCACGGATGTTTAATACAGTATATATGGGGATGTATGTATAATTTGACACATATACATATGTATGGATATGTACTCTTTCCGTATCATACATACATCTAGAAAAATGTATATTGGATTATAAAATGTAGAGAGTTAATATATATCAGGAAATACATCCATGTTCCAGAAACAATGTTAAATCCATTAAATTTAATGAGGTAATATACATTGTCCTAGTTGCCAACATAAATGCCTGCTTATTTGAAATACTCTATCCAGTCTTATGATTATTACAAAAACAAACCCTATGAAATATAGGATATATTGTTTGTATTTCAAAATATGTTTTAAATTATAAGAATAAACTAATGCCAAAAATCTGTTATGATTCCTAAATATTTAAAACTAATTTGATGAATGTATATACTGGTTAGAAAAAGACTGTAAACATGTATTTACATTTTGTGTTTACTTTTGAATCTCTGAAATAAACATAGGATTTTTTCTAGTGTACAGATATAACATAATCAAAACTTTCCCCCAAAACAACTAACTTCAACAGAGCTTTCATTTACTTTCATTAAAAGAACAAGTCCACATCCACAAAGACGTGAGTGCATGTGAATGGATATATTAGACATTGACTAAACCGATGTCTCAGAATGTGACAGCTAGATAACTCTTTTTTTTTTTAATTTTTTTATTGGATATTTTATTTACATTTCAGATGTTTTCCCCTTACCCCATTTTGCCCCCTCCCTCCCAGGAACCCCTATCCCATCCCCCTCCTCCTGCTTCTATGAGAGTATACCCCTATCTATCTCCCCCCCCTCCCCCGCACTCACCTCCCCACCCTCGAATTCCCCCCCACAAAACTTCCAGCCTTCATGGGACCAAGGATCTCTTCTCCACATACCCTTGTATATACAGCTGGAGCCATGGGTCCCTCCCTAAGCGCTCCCAGGCTGGTGGTTTAGACCCTGGGGGCTCTGGTTGGTTGGTATTGTTGTTCTCCTCATAGATAACTCTTATTGGAAGTGATTTCAAATGTGTGTTAAGTTGGGGGTGGTAGTTCTTCAAACACTTATTAACTAATAAAAACTCAAGATTACAAATTTAATTTTTATTTTTATTACACTTATTTTATTTCTATTACAATTATTTAGGGAAGTGCACGGCATGGCCTGTATGTATGTAGAGATGTGGAAGAGTTTCTTCTTCCCTCCACAATTTGGGAATCAAACTTAAGTCATCAAGATTGAAAGCAGGTGATTTACATACATACCCCACCAAAGCCATCTTGCCAGGCCATGAATTCAATTTTTAACTTAATATTAACTACAAAATACCCCAAGGAAGAACAATTTATGTAGGATTATAAATTTTAAAAATGTCATCTTGAAAATAAAATTAAAATATTTCATTACTTTATACAATAAAAGGAAAAATGTGATAAACTCAAGGGAGGCAGTTGCAATGGTGGTCTGTATCCTTATTATTTTAGTAGCCTATAATTGTTAACTTAAATGATGTTTTATTTCAAATAATTAGTATATTAGGTAATTGAAACATGTAAGTACAATTTCATTGTCTATATCATTTAATAGTTTAATGGCATCCCAATAATAATTCAGCAAATTTAGACCAGTAATTCGTTGACACCTTTTTTATTTTAATAGTCATTGGTCCTATTTTTACTTATCCTGCTAACACCCCATGTTCACAATTCTCATTCATTTTAAGTGGCATTTAAATTCCCGTCCTTGCCCTATTATCCATGCTAAGTTCAATGTGCTAGAATCTGCCTTTCTTAATGTCATCAACTACTCAAAATTAACATAATGAAAAACTCAACTCACTCTTGATTCAACCTGTCTTGAGCTATCTTGGTCACACAATCTCTCAGCATGACTATAGATATCAAATATACATATATTATTTTGTATTTGTGACCAATTTATCTCAACCAAGAAAGAAATATTCCCAGTAAATTCAAAGATGAATTCTTTGAAAGTCCCAGTACCTATTTCTCCTACTCAGTTCTGATTCAATCAATCAGATTAAATAATTTTTTCCTTTTATTGGTTCACTGGCCGTTAAGGACATTTGCAACCCCACATTTCCTGGATTCTTCTCCCAGAAAAGTGTGGGATCTCCTTATCACTATCTACAGTCAATTTGTTTGTTGTGTGTGTGTGTGTGTGTGTGTGTGTGTGTGTGTTGCAATTTTATGCATGTATCATTAACAATTAACACCCTTCATTTCAAACATAATAAATTGAAAGAATTTTTTCAATTTGATTATTTCTGTTTTATATAATATTCTCTAATGATACACTAAGCGAACAAGAGCAAACCCTATGTAAATATTGTCAATTTTCGCTCTTTGCATTTTAACAATGTTTCTTATGGTGTTTGATGGGTTACATTTCTCCCTTGTACCTCAGCCAACTATGGCCATAATCAATCCAAAGAAGAAAAGAAGGAAAAGGAAAGGAAAAGGAGGGAAGAAGAAGGGAGGGGAGCTGAGCAGAGGGGAGTGGAGGGGAGGGGGGGAAAAAGAGAAGAGAAGAGAAGAGAAGAGAAGAGAAGAGAAGAGAAGAGAAGAGAAGAGAAGAGAAGAGAAGAGAAGAGAAGAGAAGAGAAGAGAAAAAAGATGACAAACTGTCTATTGGCAAATTCAACATTCGTCTGTTTTCTATATTTAATTCTTTATAACCTTATTTCTATGTGTCACATATATATTCATTCCTTTTCAAAAGATTCTTTAATTCTAAGATAACATAGTCTTGATTTATGTTTTATTGTGCAGTATTTTTCCCTCTTAAACTAACATTTGTTCTGTTCTTCTGATTCCAGATGAACTCTGGAATAGCTCAGAGTTCAATCATTTTCTCTGTGATTCTCTACACACCCTCAATTCTAATGGAGAGGGTATGAAAAAAGAGGAGCCCTCATTCACTGTTGGTGCCTTCAACTGGTCCAACATTCCATTCACTTGGTGCCTTTCAATGGTCCAGACAATTCAGATATCAGTGTTGATATCCCTCAAAAAGCTAAAACTAAATCTACCATGTGATAGAGCAATACCATTCCTTGATAAATGACAAGGACTTGACAATGTCCACAGATACTCAGCGATGTTCCATAGCCTTTACAGTCAAAACAGCCATTAAATTGAAAGAACCTAAATGCTCTTCCATTGACAAATGGATACTGAAAATGCAGTACATAAATATTATAGGATACTACTCAGATGTAAAGAAAAGCGAAAACACGAAATTTGCCCGCAAATGGATAGAATTAGAAAATACCATATTGAGTGAAGTCACTTAGACCTGAAAAGAAACGTGTGTCCTCTCTAATCTGTGCTTTCTAACTCCAAATCTCCATATTTAAGTATATAACCCATTGTAACTATAGAATCAGGAAAGTAAAATGAGATCATGCAAAGACATAAACAACAGAAAGAATAATAAGAAGCTAAAGTAATTCGAGCAAAGAAATGGAAAAAATGGGGGAGGTTAATAGAAAAGAGAGAGAGAAATCAACACAGACATAGTGGGGAACAGTGGGAATATCTGAAATAGCCACAAAGAATCATATTTACCTAAACTGCCCACTTATCTAAAATTATATATAATATGTAATTATGTGTGTATGCATTTACACATAGATTTAAATAAAAATCTCACACCAGGACTGCTAGTGCTCCATCCAAAGGTCATAGAATAACAACAACAACAACAAAAACCAGACATGTGAAGCCCACTTTTGAGTTTTTGATCAGGAGAGTCCAACAAACTCCCAAAATATTACAGGCTATTGATGTTGTTACTGCTTCCCAGAGGTGACAGGTAAACTCCATTGATGAAGTTACTATGCATTTTGGATACAGAGTTTAAAGGGTCTGAGCTGAATCTGAACTGAAATCCTTCTCTGAGGACTAGCTTTCAGGGCCCTAAAAGGGGCCACACAAGCTACCAAGGGACAAAAGAAACCAACCAATAGTCATACTTGACTATGACATGCGCTTATGTCTCTCCCTTACACACATACACATGCATATGTGTATAGTATAGGTATGACACAATATCCAGCATAGCACAATAACTTTAAGGGTCCAATATTAGCACTCATATCTGGAGGTAACCAATAACTCTGTAATTTGACTTAAAGCCCACTCAACTAGAATGTCTATTTTAATATCTACTACAAGAAACATAGCTAACCACCTGGGGCTAGTATGTTCATGGATCTTCGAGGAGAACCTACAACTGCCCCTCTAATAAAATATCGTAATTTCAAAATACAATCCAAACATTATCAGTATACCCAAAGATAAGTGTATCAATCACCACTCAACAAAGAAAAATTATTTTCTGGGTTTTTGGGGGGGTTTTTGAGGTTTTTTTTATTTCTGTTTTTGGGTTTGTTTTGTGTGTGTGTGTGTGGTTTTTGTTTGTTTTGTTTTGTTTTTTGTTTTTGTTTTTATTTTGCAAAAGAGAACATTACAATAAATTAAAACTGACCAAAAATTGCTGTGTTGCCTAGCCTTGAATATACGATCTACATAATAGCTCCTGTCCATAAGGATCAGGTAATGTGCTGGAATAGAAGGCCAAAAACACTGTAAGAGCCTGTGGAATAAACAGTATGCAGTTAGAGTGTGTCTCCTACAAATGCAAAGGAGACTACACTCATGAAGTCTCAAATCTCAGCCATATGGCTGCTTAACCGGAACTGAGGGAGTACTACACCAATAGACAGACTAACACAGACAGTGGGGTTGCAAGTGGCTCCATCCCTAGATAAGAACTCTACACAACTGAAGAATACTGAATTCGGGAGAAAATAGCCCTCTCCATAAAAGGGTAATTCAAACAGTTATCAAATGCCATGTGATCACAATTGAAATCATATACATACAAGTGGCATTATTGGACTGAGAAGATGTATTTATATATTTGGTTAGGTGTGTGTGTGCGTGCGTGTGTGTGTGTGTATGTGTGTGTGTGTGTGTAACTTCTTTTTATTTAATTTTTTTTTTACTTATTCACTATACATCCCACCTACTGCCCACCTCCAGATCATCCCCTCCCACAATCCTTCCTCCATCGCCCCTTTCCTTCACTTCTAAGTGGGTGGGCCCCCTGTTGGTGTCCCCCCACCCTGGCACTTGAAGTCTTTTCGAAGCTGGACACTTTCTCTCCCATAGAGGCCAGACAAAGCAGCCCAAGTAGCAGACCATATCCTACATACAGGCAACAGCCTTTGGGATAGGCCAGCATCCCAGTTGTTCAGAACCCACAGTGAAACCAAGCTGCACATCTGTTACATATAGAGATCAGAGGCCATGAATTTGAAAGTGTGCAAGCTGCAGGAGCACCTGGGAGAGCCTGGGAGAGGGAACCAGAACAAGGAAAATGGTGTAAATATATTTTAATTCTAAAATGATATATTAAAAGAATCGGGAATTCTAAAATGCCCATCAAGCATGCTCAGTTGGTCATGTGTAGCCCATGAATATTCACCACTGGACTCGTGTCTCTGTAGGCACCAGTGCCCAGCAATCTCTTTCTGTTCACATCCAAAACAAGGTTTTCCCCCTATCCTCTATACCAAGTATTTCCCCAATAGTGCCTAAAATATTTAAAACTTGTCAGTCTTAATAGGTCACTGATTTTAGTTCTCTGCCAGAATTTGACATTAAAAATTATTTTCTGGTTGTTTTTGTCTCCCATGACCCATTTCTGTGCTATTACATTTTTCAATAATTATTTTACTAGGTCATTGTACCATGTGTTGTTACAAAATTTTGTAATGTGCCTTTTAAATACAGAGCCAGGTATAAAACTATAACTAAATATAAACTCATGTCAACATCTGTACTAACTTATTCCTGTACCTATATGTACAAATGAAATGCTTGTTTTCCTCCTTTACATACAGTGTTTCTCAACATACCTCTGAAACTGATGTTCCTTATTGAAACCAGAAAGTAATTTATTTGATCAAACCAAGATTATTCTAAAGTACTTATTCTGAGAAACTAATTTCTTCTAACATCTTAAAGGATATTCTTTGTTTTCTTATAAAATTATTATACCTTAAATTAGAATCTAAAGATTCAAATAGTACTTTATAAAATGTAAAAGTGATCATTTCAAAATAAATATTGCTTGCTCTAGTTAAACCACTTTTATTAGATCAGTTTGGAACATTTGTCTAGAATATATAATAAAATATAACAAAATATGCTTAATACTTTCATTGTTAGGTGAAATGTTACAAATGATATTAAATGTATCTTTCTTAAGCATAGCTTAATTTAACATACATAAAACATGAAGATACCTGTATTCAAATCTTATTCTTGTTAACATATGTATTAAAGCTGAAAGGGTAAGACAGAAATTAGCAACAGATTTTAGACAAATTTTATTACCTTCGCAGTGATAAATTACAGTGGGAAAATACATTTTGTGATTTAACAGGCTAACAAATGAGAGATAAATAGCAGAAATGAAACAGTGAATACCAAATGTAATATTGAAGCAAATTATTATTGCAAATACTATCCTGTAAATCTCCCAAGATGAAAATAAAGTCTTGGGGGGTCATGCTGTTTAACGTTCTAAATAAATATAAATCAGTGGTATGATTCTTCTATTAGAGCTAATGAGTTACTAGGGTGACTTCATTTGTAGTAGAATGATGTACACATGAAAACTGAAGACTTCCAACTTATCCAAGAATGGGAAAGTGCACAGGGGTAGGAGGTACTCAGAGGGAAAATTGACTAAGAGTTTATGGCACAGGAGAAGCAATAATATAACACAGAATGATGAATAATTATCACGCACATATACAGAAAAATGAGCAAGATGCATGATTTAGTAACGGGGAATATGAGGTTGTGGCTTGAAGTAAAGTATTTTGATACAGAGGATGCCTAAATATTATATTAACTATGAGAGAAATTGCAGATCCCATAGCCTAGAGAGCTTTTAAGTAAACTGCTTCTTCATGTGATGAAAAACTTGGAATACATGTCGTTTTACGATGCCAAGATATTCACCAGATGTCTTTAAATATCTTCCAAACATTTGACTACTAAAGGGCAAACCAAAGAACATCACTTGCCTGATTCTGTTTTAAGGTGTAATTCTTAGCAAGCTTAGATGATATGATTGAAGAACAAACTGAGATAAGTACATTTATGTTGAGGAAAATTTCAAATGGTCCCAACTAATGCCATGAATTTTAAAAATATAGGTGTCTGAACTTAAAAATTAACAAGAGTGCAATTGTAATAAACGTATGGAAAGAAGAAGTCTAAACAACAAATAATGTTGTATTGTAATATTGAATATATTTTAAGACAATGTTTAGCATGATTTTTAATAATGCCCATATTTGAAAACAGATATCTCACCGGGAATATTGTGGTCACAAGCCTGAGAGGAAATGTAGAATTTAGAAAAAGATCAATCTCAATCAGAACAGATGGGGTGATGACACTTCAACCCCACATTGGTGATTATCATTGCTGTCCAGCTCATAAGAACTGGAAGTTGATAGTGGAAACCCAGTCAACTTTCGCAGATGCCCATCATTATTTCTGAATAGAAAACATGCATGCTCTGTATTTATTAATGGGTTCATTTACCACCAACAAATCTTTTTGGTCATCTTCCATAAATTCTAATTTTAAAAGGAAAAATACATTAGTTTTTCAAGTATTACTATATAAACCTCTATGAACTATATTGTCCATTCTACTCTATTACAACTTAAGACAAAAAAGTGATAATCTTTAAGAGAATGATCAAAAAGGAACTTAATTTTCATTCATTGAGACAAAACTAATAAAATAAAGATCAGTAAGTATATATCTATTATATACTGATAATCTCGGAAAATTTTATTTAAATTATCACATTTCAATAGTTAGAAACAAAATTTGGGGATTATAAATACTGAGTAATGCTTGATTTTAGATTAGGTAACTAATACTGGTAAATTTATATCATTCAGTTTAACATGTATTGAGGTTCTCTCTTTCTGAGAAAGCTACCATCACCAAATGGATAGTTTTAACAAAACTAGAGTTTCTTATGTAAAGAAAAAAAATCTGTTGTACTTTGATAGAGTATTTTAATATCTCTGTGGTTGTCTTAGGTGGAAAACTTAAAACCATCATTCCTGTATTGGTTAAATCATTTATTTATTGTGCAAAATCGATCCAGTCCCTGACACATGCTAAAGGATTGCCTGCCTGGTCCTTAAGAATACATTAATAAAAGACTCATAATGCTTGCCAAAAGGATCTATAAGTCTCAGTCATATAACTCTACAAAAATAACAACATTATGCGTATATACAATGTGATCACTGAATTAAAGACTGAGAGATTTCAAAAGAGCAGACCAGCAAGATGTTGCCTGCTTTTTGAGATTCAAAGTATTATATTCTGGTTTTCAGATCGAGGCATCTCAAGATTCAACAGAGGAACCTATAATAGTCATTCAATCCCACTTACATGAATATTTGATAGGATTTATATAATTTAATCATAAAATAAGAATAATTCCAGCCCCAGTTCACTGATCAGGAATTCTGTACCTTACTGGATTAACTTTCTTGCTCAAGGAAGCAAAGCTTGTAAGTAGCAGTATCATAGTTCAGATGCAACATTCTTTATACACAGAATTATTATTCTTTCTATATCCATAATACCAGCTTCTACAGTGTTGCACAATATTGAATCTCATTGTGAACCCCATGATTGTGAACTGAAACAAAAAATAAAAAATAAAACCTCTTTCTTTTTGTGATGTGGCTCCGCCCTTGAACACAGTTTTTTTAATTTATTAATTTATTTATTTACAATCCAGCTGTTACTCCACCCTCCCAGTAACCCCTCCCACACAATATCTCACCCAATCCCTCCTCCCCCTGTCCCTGAGAGAATGCCCCCCACCACCAGACCTCCGCCTTCCCTGAGGCCTCAAGTCTCCTGAGGATTCAGGTGCTTCTTTACTCACTAAGGGCAGACCATGCAGTCCTCTGCTCTATATGTATTAGGGGCCTCGGACCAGCTCCTGTGTGCTGCCTCCTTGGTGGCTCAGGGTCTGGAAGCTCCTAGGGGTCCGGGTTAGTTGAGACTGCTCATCTTCCTATCGGGTTTCCCTCCTCATCTACTTCATCTATCCTTCCTCTAAATCAACCTTAAGGAACCCGGACTTCAATTGAAAGCTTGGGTATAGTATCTGTGCCCATCTCAGTCAGCTGCTGGTTGGGCCTCTCAGAGAACAGCCATGCTAGGCTCCTGTGTGTAACCACACCATAGCATCTGTAATAGTGTCAGGGCTTGGTGTCTCATGACATGGATCCCCAGTTGGGAAGGTCAATGAACTACCTTTCCCTCAGTCTCTTCTCCATTTTTGTCCCTGCAATTCTTTGAGACAGAAACTAGAGGTCTCCCTACCTCCCACCTTCTGAGGCTGCATATTTCCATTCATTCTGCTTGCCCTCTGGGCTTCTCTCCTGCCACCCCCTACCTCTTACCTCACCCTTTTACCCCACTTCCCCTTTCCCAGCCTAATCCATCCCTCCCTCTGCTTCCTGTGATTATTTTCTTCCCCCTACTAGGTGGGATTGGAGCAACTTCATTTGGCCTTTCTGCTTATTAAAGTTCTTAAGTTCCATGGGTTATATCCTAGGTATTCTGTACTTTTGGGTTAATATCCACTTATTAGCTAGTAAATACCATGTGTGTCCTTTTGGGTCTGAGTTATCTCACTCAGGATGATATTTTCTAGTTCCATCCATTTGCCTGCAAAACTCATGAAGTCTTTGTTTTTAATAGCTAAATAATACTCCATTGTATAAACGTACCACATTTTTCTGTGTCCATTCTTCTGTTGTGAGACATCTGGGTTGTTTCTAACTTCTGGCTATTACAAAAAAGGCTACTATGAACATTGTGGGGTGTGGGACTGTGTAAGGGTATCCTGGTTCTTGGCTGGGCATGGGCCTAGAACCCCGAGACTCCAAGGGAGAAACGGCAGAAGTTCAGCCACGTCCCCAGAACTCAGGGTCCTAACAAGCAGTCCAATCTCCATAGACCTACATTGTTCAGTCACGTAGGCCATTACAGCCCCTCCCAAATTGCACAGGTAGAGGGTGTAACTACAGGCTTCAGGCCCTAGAGATTTACATACTAATGAAGGTCAGAGGGCGGAGCCAATTGACCATTCCTCCCCAGAACCTCCCCCTTCCTCCCTCCCTACTTAACTCAGGTCTGCCCTGAGTTTGGGGGGGGTACTTTCAGATCCATTTACCATCCGCCATGACAATAAACCCTTTTGGAACCAAGGACTTCCTCGTATCATTGGGGCCTGCCGGGCCCGCCACCGCCAAAGCCTCCAGCCCATGGAACCTGGGACCTTCCTCCAGTATGTGACACAGGCTGCCTGGAAGCCTCCAGGCAGCCTCCACCCCGCAGGTCCCGGGCTGCTGCCTCGTAGGCCTGGGGCCTGCCGCGTGGGCCTGGGGCTGCCGCTGCCCGCCATTTTTTCCCACAGTGGGGCATGTGTCCCTCTGGTATAGTGGGGCATCTTTTGGGAATATGCCCAAGAGTGGTATAGCTGGGTCTTCAGGTAAGACTATTTCCAATTTTCTGAGGAGCCACCAGATTTAATTCCAGAGTGGTTGTATCAGTTTGCGTTTCATACGAAAGCTTTCTGTCTACTGTAAATGAGTAGTTGTGGTATCAGCACTAGCACACTCCTTTAACCCGAGATATTTCTTTAAATAAGAGCTAAATAAAGGCAACCACAGGTCAAGAGGTGGAGCAAACAACCAGTTGACAGAAAGTGAGCATAAGAAAACCCTGGAACGAGAAAGGAGGGTCTTTGGGTTGAAGGGTATTTAAGACAGCATGGAGAAGGAGGAGGTTTTCCCTTCTAGGTCATCAGTGGAGTAGCAAGGTCACCTGGGTGCTTTCTCTGCTCCTCTGAGCTAGCAGCCTTTCAACACAGCATCTGGCTCCTAAGTCTTCATTTTTTTATATTGAACATTTGGGATTTTGTTTTAAAAATAACACCACAGTGCAACCTTGACTCATCCCACCTGCCTGAGTACAAAATTAAGAGTTTTTCTCTAGAATATTTTTCATTACAGTATAAAATAAAACGTGAAGAAAGCAGAAGAGCATTGACTATTAAAGTCATAGCCACTCAAAGGTACTTGAAAGGACCATCTCTACCCACAGAATCCTATGAAATGCTGTGTAATGGTTCCGTTCAGCTGAGGACATAATATTGAGATATGACACTTGTAAATTACAACAGACTTTGTTCAACTCTATAAGCTGATATTCCAACTGAAGCTTGAAAACATGGATAAGGCAAAGACTTCAGAGTCTCTTAATGCTTACTTCTAATCAATTGCTTAAAAATAAAGTCAATGTTGAATTTAATAGTTAAAATCCAGAGATCAACAAAAAAAAAATAGAACCTGTTTCTTGATCTCAGTCTATTATTGAAAACTTATCCATTTTCATTTCTCTTGATTTCTTAATAGATAATTGAGAAATTAATAGTACCTTACTGTTGTGATATCACACAACTTGGATATAAAATATCAACTGGATATTTGATTTGAAAAATCAAACTGGAACTGAACTATAAGATTCCCTCCTGCTGGCTTGTTTCCATGGTTCTTTATGGACCTATGGGTTGTGGTGGGGTAACAACATCCACAGTTTAATCCAGTTGTGAATTCTAAAAAGTACAAATCCAAGAAATTTCTCATGATATGATTATTGCTAAAATGGCAGCATGACTGTTATAAGGAAAATAACAGACGAGGTTTTAGAGCTTGGAGGGAATGAAAGATTGATATTTAGCTAAATAGATATAGCATCAAACCATCCCTTTAAAAAAATACCTGTTAATATCCTCAAAGTTACCTCTCAACTTTAAATAGAAAAGCCTCTCCTTGCATAATAAAGAACAATAGAGAGATCTCAGTCATAGTGGTCTATTTACACTACCCCTTAACATTCAAGGGACATTTCTGAGGAAGGAGTATAAAGAATGTAAGAGCAAGAGTGAGCATATCAGAGCTATGGCAACCATAAACTCAGAGCAGCTCTGCACACTGGCATTGGGTCTCCAGAAAGGAGGCACTTCTAACAGATTTGAGAAGGCAGGGGCTTTAGCACATGGTGCCAATCTATTGGCAACCAACAGATTATGTGATTAGGGTATGGTTTTTATCTAGCTTTATAAATTCTGATGAGCCCACCAGAATCTCATAGTCCCAAACTCAGAATCACACATGTTGCCTTAATTTGGTCTGTGGAATGCCAAACCAGTCCAAAAACAGTAAATAGAAGAAAGGGATTTATAGAGATAAGAAGGAGTCTCCTAGAGGTTAGAGGAAAATAGAGGGTTTGAGAAGAGGGACAAAAATACACAATATACATATATGAAATTTTGAAAAATTGAAAATCACTCAAAATGATGATGAATGATAGATAGATAGATAGATAGATAGATAGATAGATAGATAGATAGAAGTCCATTTCTGGGCCAGCAAGGTGGTTCAATGGGTCCAAAGTGTTTGCTTTGAAAGCATGACAATATAAGTTTCATTCCTAGAATTCATCTACAAAAGCCAGATGTGATGATAATGCATCTGTCATCTTTTCATATCTATGTTGAAATGAAATGTGAAGACAGGATTGTCACAGGTAAGTTAGTCTGGCATACACAATACTACAGAAACATGTGGCCTTTCTTCAACAAGGTGGAGAAAAATAACTTCTGAAAGTTTTGATATGACTATAAACTCACAGTGTCATACACACATACACATACAGAGAAAGAGAGAGAGAGAGAGAGAGAGAGAGAGAGAGAGAGAGAGAGAGAGAGAGAGAGCAGGCTAGAATAAAAAGATTTAATAATATGTGTGCTTTTACTTAAGTAGTGTGTGTGTGTGTGTGTGTGTGTGTGTATGTATGTATGTATGTATGTATGTATGTATGTAAATTTATACACAGGAAGTAAGATGGTAACAAATCAGAACAATGTGAAGAAGATAAAGGAAACTATGTACCATCTGAAGCAGAGGTATTCAGTAACAAGTTATGAAGAGTCATAACATTCTGGTAAATCTTCATGTAATATTAGAAGTGACTCATTGTGGGAAAAACGCTCGAGGGGAGGTGGAGGAGGTAGCAGAGTCCCGTGGGCTTTCCCAGCGGCAGGTTTCCCACATACACGAGAAAGTCCAAGGTACCAGAGGCTGGAAGCTTGTTGGGCAGCAAGCCCCAGAAGACACGTGGACTGGGTTTCCAAAGAGTAGTTTATTGTTCAAGGCGTGATAGTTGGATCTGGATGTGTGTTCACCCCTCAAAGGCCAGGGGGACCTCGCTTAAATAGGGAGTGGGAAAGAGGAGGGACTGGGGAGGAATAACTTAATTAGCTACCCTGGTCTTTAGATCTCATGAATATGGAAATCTGTTAGTCACGCCCTCTACCTGGATGTTAGCAAACCTCTCTGGGAGGAGTTACTCTGAGCCAAAGGTGTCTGCAAGATGCAGGCTAATGAGGATACATGTAGGCCGCATGTGGGGGTCATCTAGAATCTGGAAGCGTGGGAGACAAGTGCTGTCCCTGACAGGCTATGTCTCTGTTGGATCCCCGGCTATCTCAGACCCATTGCTCTACCAGGGAGACAAAACAACCTCCTTGCGGCCCCACAACTCATAGTGCCTGACACTTTAACGACACATACATTCTCTGGAGTTAGACAGTCTAAATACTACTATGTACAAAGTATGTGTCTTCTAGTAAATAAATCTAAGGGTTTTTTTTTTTTTCTTCATCAATGAAATGCGGATAGCACTGTCTACACAGGAACACATTTTTCTGTAACAAAAGAGGCACCAAAGTGGCTGGGGATGCAGACAAAACATTGTTGATTTTTGCTAATGCTGCTGATGGGTTTTCAGGTGTGTATCCTGAGACTCCTAAGAGACAGTCTTTCTAGGTGAAATATTCTGCAGCACTCACCACAAAGTGGGACAAATACCACTGGTGAGGCACACAAATTGATTTCAGAAGGCACGCAAGCATGGTCTTAAATAACAGTGAATTGCATTATGAGAAAATTATCCTCTTTTCAAAGCTGTTGATTACATGAAGAAAGGTCTCAGTTTGAAGCCACAGCTTGTCTTCAGCCTCCTTCCGGGGCATGCTAATCTCCCCTTTTAACAAAAAATGCACCAACCTCAGGCTAGCATTTGATGATACTGATTGAGCTTTATATGTGGCATGTATTTTTTGAATCACTTTTATTTACGGTAAGTGTGACTGATTCTTTGTAATAATCATGTATAATTTTGCTTATATCAATTTTGTTAAGCCAAAATGAAGTCCATTAAACTATATTTAGGTAAATATGAATTTAAATATGAAATATATTTAGATAAAACACTGGCAACACAAATTGTTTCTTTAAATTGATAATCATAAAAATACTAGTATGGTAGAAGGAGTTGGGTATAAAATAAAAGCAAAGTTTTTTGGTTTCTAAAATTACTATGAAGACTCTTCAGACAGCTTATCCCTGGGGTCAGAATATATCATCACCTTTTGAGTCTTGGTTTTGTATGTCACATGTATGGAAAGCTTTGTCAAAACTACTTCTTTCATGGGGGTATGATCAGAGTCAGATGACATTTAGAGAATATAAGATCTATATGCAAATCAGCATAAAATCTAAAACACCTCTATTATTTGTAGTCTTCTATTTTTAAAATCCAAGACATAATTAGGCCAGAATTCATCTCGCATTGTTTCCTGACAGTGGACAATAGGATAGACACATAGGAGCTTCTAAATGCTTTAGGGAACTATTCTTCTGTCCACACCATACTTGTTCTTGTTAAGTGATTCTCATAGATGTTGTGGTTACAGAAGATATAGAGGAGCCACAGTGGGAATGGATGTGCCTAATCCTGCAGAAACTTGATGTCTCATGGTCGGTGGTACCTTTAGCTGGGACCTCCCTCTTTCAGAGAATAAAGGGGAGGGAATAATGTGGGTAGGAATTGTGAAAGGGGGTACTTAGATGAAAGGATGGGCAGATACTGAGATGTAAATTGAATAAATAAATGAATCAATAAAGAAAAAAGAAGAAAAGAGAAGCACCAAGACAAATGGGGTCCTACACTGTCAAGTAAAAAGATCTGTGGACAAGCACTCTTGCATAAATCAAGAAAGAGGAATAGCGAACCTGTTAGCTGCACCTAAATGTGATATGCATACATTGGAGAAAGAACCATCATTCTAGTCTTTACTGAACAATATGTCTGCACTGAATTTAGAGCCTCTGATACTGTGATACCACCTCTCTAGCAGGAAAGCAATTATTTAATAAGATCAAAGCTCTAACTAAAGATGTTACTAACGTAAAGAAAAATCAATAAAAAAAAAAAAAACCCACATGTGGCACTGATGATTTCCAAATGTGCAGATTTTTTTTGGTGTGTCTTTTAGTAGCATAGATCTGCACACTGAAATACTGAGTTAACATTAAAAGAATCGGTTACAGGAAAAACAGTGGGTATATGCAGTAGAAAATGCTAATACAATTTTAATTTAATACAATGACCAAATTCTTAGCATCAAATGAATGAGGCCCAACAGTACTGGCAATGTTTCTCTTCTCTTCCTTCTACTTCTAAAATTTAGTCTCCCCATTGAACACATTTAAATCACTTATAATTGTCAATGTTTGCCTTGTAGAGGATCTATTTATTTGAAATAGGAATTTGTGATAAAGGTTATTGATAATGAAATCACACTATTGAGTTTTAAAGCTACTTCAACATACATATGATATATCTTTTACTATAGTTCATGTGTCATTTAGATCTCTCTCCAGATTACAAAAAATTTCCCTGGGAAGCATAAATTATAAGTCTTGCTAAAACTTAAAGGACTTTTTTTTTTTCAGAAACAAAATATTTTCAATGTATGAGGATTTTTGTAAGTTAGATTTTTATGGAAAAGATATACAATACAATACTCACAGACAGACTTTCCCCTGATGCTGTGGCAACGATATAAATCAGGCACACACTCATACATACACACTTGGTGGATGAAGCAACCCCTAACAAACAAGATCTAAAACTTTATTTTTTCTCTTTACTTTTTGATACTAAGACAAAATTCTCTTCACAATCACCACAAAAACACATTCTTTAAAAATAAAATCATTGCAAAAAAGGAAATTACAAGGTTATTGATTATATATTCTTCTATGAAACTCATACATAACTAAACATTTCCTATCTATCTTTTTCTCCACAAGTTCATTGTAACCCCAAAGCAATAATTCTTTGGCCAATGATTAACAAAGTTTAATCAAGCCAAATCTATGGTAGCAAGTTTTTCCCTATGCTTATCTGATGACAATTTGTATTTACCAAGAAAAGTATCATCTATATTACATCTTATTTTTAAAGTCCTGTTCAGCTAAATTGGCTAATCATCTATTCTCTATTTGTATATTCATAATAGAATTATTTACTCTTTGATCATAAATATGCATTATTTTGTGCACACTGAAACATTTGACCACATCTCAAGATGAAAAGATCTGGAAATTCAGACCCAACCTAGAATGAAATGGTCTTTCTTCCTCTTTCTCTCTTTCTCTCTTTCTCTTTCTCTTTCTCTCTCTCTCTCTCTCTGTCTCTCTCTCTCTCCTTTCTTTCTTGCTCCTTTCTTCTTTTCTTCCTTTCCTTCTTTCCTTCTTTCTTTCTTTCTTTCTTTTTTCTTTCTTTCTTTGTTCCTTTCTTCCTTTCCTTCTTTCTTTCTTTCTTTCTTTCTTTCTTTCTTTCTTTCTTTCTTTCTTTCTTTCTTCCTTTCATTTATTTTTATCATTAACTTGTCTCAACCATTTTTCTCTTCCATGTACAATTACATGCTTGTAAAGCATTAAGCTCACTGTATTCCTTTTCAAACATATGCAGCCCTCACTATACTACAAGGGAGGAACCAACACATTATACTCATAATTGTAACTTTATTATATCTTGCTGATAAAACAATTTATATCATTTCCTTAAACTTTCCACCAACTACTCTAACTTCCTAAAACTATTTAAATCAAATCATAAATTCTGTAAAAATCATTAATTCATCTAAATAATATAATTTTATGAAAGTCCATGTTCATATTGATCTGTGGGAAAATTGTCCAACAGAGTGCCAAAGAAGCAATCCCACCAGATTATAGGCAATGAGTGTCTCTCCATGCACAATCACACCATGCTAGATAAATAATGACTACAACAATGACAAACATGAGAAGCCACAGTAGCAGCAAGAAGCAATTCAGAGATGAGACTTGGACTTGTTGCTCTCCAAGATAAATCCATGACATCTGTGCAAAATGGTGGACTATCTCCAGAAAGCTAACTTACCACTGTAGTCCCCCCTGTTTGGTGTCCACTATTTCTATACATGTATATGTTATAATCCTCAAATCAGAATAAGTTCATAATTTCTTTGTTACAAAAACCTTCAAAAATATTATTTTACTATGGCTTTCTTTTTATAGTTTATTCCTTGATAATTTTATCCATGTCTACAATGTATCTTCATGATAGCCACTCCACATTCCCACCCTCCACCTCTACCATGTCCTTTCAATACATTGCCTTTCCAACTTCATGATCTCTTTGGGTTGTTTGTTTGTGTGTTTGTTTGTTTTTCTATTCTTTTTTCCTTATAGCCTAATTAGTGTTGTCTATATTTAGATTGGTTGGTTATCCACTGGAGCATAGGCAATCTACCAGTATACAAACTCATAAAGAAAAATGACTTTCCTTTCCCAACAGCCATCAACTGCAAATAGCTCCTTAGCTACGTATTATACCTCAGAAACATCCACATTGAAAATTTTATCAGGATTGACCTGTGCAGGTAACCACAGGTGCTATGTTAAAAATGCATAGTAGAGACCACCACCAGTAGCTGGCATGGTCCCCAGTAGGGGGATGGGGCCACCTACACGTCTGAAAATATTTAACCCAAAAGTGTTCTTGTCCAAAGGAAAGACAGGGAGAAAAAGTGGAACAGAGACTGAAGGAAAGGCCATCCAGAGACAACACCACGTACGGATCCAACCCATCTGCAGACACCAAACTCCCACACTATTGCTGATGCCAAGAAGCACTTGCTGACTGGAGCCTGATATAGCTTCCCTGAGAGGTTCTACCAGCACCTGACCAATATAGGTGCAGACACTTACAGCCTACCATCAAACTGAGCCTGGGAACCCCAATGGAACAGCTAGAGGAAGGACTGAAGGAGCTGAAGAGAACTGCAACTCCATAAGAAGAATAATATCAACTAACTGGACCACACAGAGCTCCTAGCGACTAAACCACCAACCAAAGAAAAAAAGCAATCATAATTATACCCAGCCATTGTACCTATGAATCACAACAGTGGTCAGTATATCTACAAAAGTTAAATAGTGGCCTTTATACCTTGGTGATAATCCGCAGTTTTCTAAATGGACTGAAGGTTGACTCAACAGGAACGAATGCAAGCATGGTACAGTAAAGATAGCCATTCAACCATAACTAAGGAGGCAATGGATATTTGAGAAAAACCTACTACTACTGCTCTCCTAAACCAGGACAATTCCAAACTGTGTTAAAAATACTGATCCTTACATCTACAGATAAATATAGTACTCACTCCTCACCAAAGAAGCTTCTTTCTGCAGTAGACTGAGACTATTACAGAAAGCCATTAATGAATTCCAGAAAACCACCGACCAACCCAGTAGATACATATAAAACACAATCCTTGCACCTAAAGCTCAGGGCACATCTTGCAGAGGATTGCAACGTTATCAAGTAGCTACGGTTTTTATTTAATTTTTTATTGAGAAATCTCATACTGTCTATGATTGCTCTACAAATTTCATTCCCATCAAAAGGATGTAGGTGGGAAGCAAGGTAGTAAATAAGAAAGACAAGGTCTACAGTATCATGCCCCTGATCAAACCTACCTTCATGCTTTTCTCTGTGAGATCAATAGAGCAGTTTCGAAAGAAAAAGGAAAAACAGAAGCCAACATCATAAGCCATTCCTCCTCTCTCTTTGCCTGTAATTGCTTCTAAATACAGGTAGGATAATAATACTACAAGAAACAATTTAATGCATACAGGCACAGTTTAATTACAGGTACCAGACATTCTAATTTCAGAGTTCAGATTGTATGCAATTTTAGTGACTATGGTCTGGACACAAATCCCATACATTTAATGTCATTTTCACACAGAGGAAAGAGGCTAATGCACTGAAAAAAAACTTACAGGCATCATGGGAGAAGGAATGGTTATGTTTTGGTTACATAATAAGTATAAAATAAATTAATCAAAATAAAATAAGTTCTAATATGCTTTTCATAGACTAATCATATCACACATAGACTAAGTTTTCCCTGTGCAGAAAGTACTATAAGTCATATAGAAAAATTTTCAGAATATATTAGGAGCCACGTCCAGAAATACTGCACTAAAATTAATTTTAAAAAGCTGTAATGAAAATATATTTGTAATTAGAAAGATAAAATTTAATTGTGGAACTGTGTTTGAAATGAAATTGTCCCTAAGTCTGTTTTATAAATCAAATAAAAACATTTCTTTCAGAGGATTTAGTAAAATTTGTATCACGAAATAAAAACAAGATAATTCAGAATGGAACCATCGTTTCCTGTAAACTATAAACTACACAAACAAGCATAACAGGCAACATATATTCCAAGCCTGGAGCTTTGGGGATATAGATTTTTTTCTTTTATTTTTCTGTTTCCATAGCAATTGTGTTTGCTTTGTGTGTGTGTGTGTTGTGTGTGTGTGTGTGTGTGTGTGTGATATGCAATCTTCTAACAGTTTGTCACAATAATGCATCTATTCTTCCATTCATTCTATGCATATTCTGACCACCTATTTAACATTTCACATTATATCTTGACAATATATACAAACAGTGGTTAACTAGTCATGTATGCTCATTACATTCAGAAATGTGGAACAATTAATAACAATCAGGAAAGATGTCACCAAGGGATACAACATAAAAGCCTTCAATGAATAATGTATACAACACAGGAGAGTTTCAAAAGGAACATGATTACTTTTGTTTTTATGAACAATTATACTTGGGTCAATTACTATTTTCAGTATGCTTTAAAATTACAATTAAAATATAATAAACATATTTACAGAAATATAATGCTGATAGGAGGCTAAAAGATTTCAAATCTGTTTAAGTATTATCTCAAATCAATTAGGCTTGCTATATTTCAAGGAAAATATTTCAAAGGATATTTTTGCTTTTCACAGGATTTCAGGGGCCCTTTACTGAGAGAAATATGAGAGTTTGAGTACAGTGTTTCATCATGTTCTGACATTCACCTTTAGGTGTTTTCAAATGCTTCCAGGTTACTTTGGTTTTTCTTGTTTTTTTTTTTTTCTTGAGTTGTATAAATTCATTACTTCAATGAGCACAAGTCTCCTGTGCATTTCAGCAAAGGATAATAAAATTTTATCTACATAAAACGTCTCAGGACACATACTTTTAAAAGGTGCCCTGAGGCACAGAGAAGGTTAATTTTGGATTTGAAATTACTACTTTAGAAAAAAAAAATATTGTTTATTTGAAGGAAAATGGAGGGAAAAACAAGAGCCATTTAGAGATAGAGAAAAACAATTCAAAAGAAAAATAAGCATAAAGGAAAAAAGGACTAGCATGCCATGTAGGAAAACATATTTCCCCAATGTGTTATGAAATGTAACAAATACTACTAAATCACGCTGAGGAAGAAGTGTGGCTTCACAGTAATTTTCTGCAGATGTCAGCTGTGACAGGCCACTAATTTATGCTCAGAGAAATAAATATGAATGGAGGGATTTATTTGAAGAGTTTTTTGGGTTGACATTTAAATTTCCTTCGACAGATCCCATCTGTTTTGTATGTACAAAGAATACTTGAAAACACATACTCACTGGGATTTTTAAGTAGAATATAAAAGCAGTAAAACACCTGTAAAGACAGACTGCCTTACTACAGCAAGATGAAATTAGCCATGGCCCCTTATCATCCATCCTTCTCATGCGGAGTAATTACTTGCCTATTTCCATCCGGGGTATTACCAATCCCCCTGGCTTCTAAACTTGAAACAGGTGTTAAGACAAGAAGATTGAAATTAGGCAGCTGCCTGGATCCCAGCTCATTCACTACCTGCTTAACATGAGTAGACCTCTTCAGTTCTCTTCAGCATCTTTCTTTCCAATGTGTTGTAACAATCACAATGCATGTAAAGCAAAGTGTATGAGGTGCCATATGAGGTGGTGTCTATTATTACTTGCCCATATTTGTTCTTCCTTCCTTTCTTTTTCAATCTCATTCATTCTATCAGACTTCGATCCCCTACCTGTTAAACCTCATACCTGTTAGCCCTCATTTTTGTGTCTTTCGTTTCTTAGTCACTAGTGCTCCACATTTCTTGGGCACAGACCTCTGTTTTAGCCTCTTCAGAAACAAAAGCCAAGTTTGAGTACACCTGTTTTCTACTCTACCTCCCACCTGTCTTTTCCTCCCTCTGCCAAGTCCACCCAAGTGTGACACCACAGCTGCAGGAAATCACACAAATTCACTCAACATAAAATATTTTCCGATCCAGAGTCCTGGAATTACCAAGAACCTTTGGTAAGCAACATCTTGTACATGCTGAACAATATCGCTTCCCTACCTATGATGCTTAACATCTGTCAGTACCTTTTACTAGGGGTTCCTCAGCCTTTCCTCCACACAGGAAAATCTGACTAAACAAATGGTTTGCCTTTCAAGACCTCAGCATGGATGCTATGTTTTCCATTGATGTTTTACAGCAAACTCTTTGGAGTAAAGGTTTTTTGACTTGCTTCTTCCTCTCTTTTCTTCTTCTCCCAGATCCTCTCAGCCCATATTTTTCTCCTCTCTTTCCTCTGTTTTAATAAAATAACCTCAGGTTTTCCTGGTTTTGTGTCTGTTTTGTTCGACTTTCTCAGAATGACAAGACTCACACTACAAAACAAGAAAGAAAAGAAAGAACTCAGCATTTTAAGTTACTTATCATTCTAGAATGCTATTCGAGTATTTCACTTCTGATAAATATTTAAGCATTTAATGAACTTGCCTGCCTGTGATCAGAGACAAAGGAATTTGATTCTGTTCAAGCTCTAGACTTATTGGGTCATTAAGGCCTGGTGGTACATGCCTTTAGTCCCATCACATTAGAGGCAGCAGTGGGTAGATTGTCTGAGTTTGAGGCCAATCTGGTCTATATAGAGTTCCAGGCTAGCGGTAGCTGCATCGTGAAACTTTATTTCAAAAAATAAAATAAAAATAAAATGTCTAACAAAGAGGAATTTGAGGATCTAATTTAATTAAAAGAAATATCAAAAGGAATCTTGGGGAATATTAGATGCTGAAGGGCCTAGAAGGCTTCAGGTAGGTAAGATAACAGATATGATGATTAGTTTATGTGACTACAATGTAGAGATTATACCTCAATTTATTTGATCAAGAGATTTTTCTCCATTAAAGCCAGTCTTAGAGTACAAAAACTGCAACATAATAGAGCCCTCAGCAACTGACAGTTTAACTGTCCATGGGTAAGACCTGGTTAAGAGACCTCTGAGAGGCCCAACAGCAGCTGACTGAGACAGATCCAGATACTTACACTCAACCATTGTACTGAAGTCTGGGACTCCATGGTTGAATTAGGGGAAGGATGGAAGAAGCTAGGAGGAGGGTGACCCTATAGGAAAACCAGGAGTCTCAGCTAATTGGGATACCTGGGAACTCGGAGACACTGAGCCACCAACCAAGCAGAATACAGGACCTGGTCAGAGGTCCTGACACAATGATAATAGAGGATTGCCTGGTCTGACCTCAGTGAGAGAAGATGCGCCTAATCCTTAAGAGACTTGATGTCCCAGGGAAGGGGGAGGTCTGGTGGGGAGCAGTATCCTCTCAGAGACAGAGGAAAGGAGGAGTGGGATGAGGAACTGTGGGAGGGGGGACAACAGTTGTGTTGTAAATAAGTCAAAAATATCAAAAAAGAAATGAAATGAATCATTGTCAAACCCTTCAGTCTTCAGCAGGGAAAGAACTTGATTCATTCTTTGGAGATTCCCTCCATAGATGTGCAGACATAGGTTGAACCTTGTCACAAACCTTAATTCTGACTCCATCCTATTTTGCTCCGTATACAAGTTTTCCTACATCCCTCCACAAAGCCCTAAAGTAGCCACTGTCTTTCAGCAAGAAATTAACCTGAAGAAGCTCATCTTGTTATATTTAGAGATTGATGAATATTTGGATATGTGACCCACATATTTCTTTTTTCTTTCATTTTCCACATGGAATATTTTATTATGCAAATTTATAAAGGGGACACTCATTGCATCTTCTAATCTCCTCCATTACAAAAACAAACCAACAAACAAAAACCCAAAACAACAACAACAAAAAAGGCAACTTGGTCCTTCTGGTGTCTCAGGGAAAAACCATAAGATGATCTATTCTTCCAAGCACTCAGTGAGAAACCATGTTCTTTTCTGCAATCTAATTACAACCTAATTTGTATTTTACCATCTTTCTTATATGCCCTTCAGTATCTTTCACCAAAACTGTCTACATAGATTCCTGGTTTCTTACTGTCTCTTCTTTACATAGGCACACATGTGCAGAAACATAGTGTTTTGCTCAAAACCTTCCCTAGTCCTCTCTTTCTTTCTTTCTTTCTTTCTTTCTTTCTTTCTTTCTTCTTCTCTTTCTTTCTTTCTTTCTTTCTTTCTTTTCTTCTTTCTTTGATGTGAGGGTGATCTGGCTGCAACATCTGTCACCCATTGATCACCAGGGTTGACTCAGCACATTCCTTTTCTAAGCAGTCTTTTACTGCTTGGTACAGCTACTCTTCCAAGTCATTGTTTGAATGAGGTAATGGCAGCCATGAAGACTGCCCGTTTGAGCTCCACTGAAGTTCAGTATTTTCAGAGAAGGAGCCTCAAGTTACGACATCCCTGTTTTCTAACAATTTAACAGTGATAATTTATGATAGTATTATTGATGCAATATAAACAACTCATTCTTGATTCAATAGAATTTTTCAATGCTGTTATTTTAACTGAAGGTGATCTTAAATATTCCCAAGTCTATTTTAATATTTTAAATATTTTATTATTCATACATGCATAAAATATACTTAGCTCCAATCCATCCTCATTCTTTGTCTTCCTATACCTGCTTCTAGTCACCACCATCCCAACTTCGCAAGCCTCATTCTTTAATGGTACTTAATGCCTTCTGTGTTCATTTAATGGACCATGGATGGCCTCTTGTGACCTGCATCCCTACAAAAATGAAACTATCCCAGTAGCCATCAACTGTGAATAGCTCCTCAAATTAAGGTGGAATTTCATTAAACCCTCCTCTGTCCATGATGGAATTTTGGTGGACTTGATCCTGTGCAAGTTTTTGTTTCATTTTGAATTTGGTTTGGTTTTATTAATTAATTATTTTATTTATTTACATCCCTAATGTCACCTCCTATCCTGGTCTCCCCTTTTTCCTCCCCACTCCCCGTCCCCTCTAAGGGGTACTCCCAGCTATTCCTCCCCACACCGAGGCATCAAGTCTCTACAGGATTAGGGTCATCCTTTCCCACTAAGCCAGACAAATCAGCCCTCTGCTACATACTTACTGGGAGGCTGTGCAAGTTTCATATATCTAGTCGTAGTTTTGAGTCCTTGTGTACCACTAAACAGTCATGTCCTAGAAATACTGTCTTCCTATAGATATATCCAACCTTCCGGCTTTCACAATCATTCTGAATTCGATTCATCATTTCTCTTAAACATGAACATCTCCAATTCCACATCAAACAGATGTTCTGGAAGATCTGTCCTCTAGACACAAAACAAATTTCCTCCCACAAGGTTTGTACATCCCTGCAGCAAACCTCTAATATTTTATTGTCTTCTGGTAATACTTCAATGTTCCCCCATCTGTGTTCTAGCTTGCTCACGCTCCCTTGACTCACATCAGGTTTTGACTTTGCTATGTCACTAAAGCAACAGTTAACAGCAATGGCAATTATCACCATTACCAATAAGCCTCATGGCTCCCGTTTGGTAGCCAACATATCCATTATAGTTGCAGTATTTAGCAAACCTGAACACATATCCCCACTACTCAAAGTTTATTAGCTCCCTCCAAGCCACTTCCTCTTGGTTCAATTCATATTGGAAAATGTTTGCTCTTCTGAATTGTTCTTTATTTCTCCAACTACATTTCTAGAGTCTCCACTCTGGGTTTAATGTTCAGATTCCTGTTTTAACTTATAAAATTCTACCATGTATATCCTATTAACTTCTTAATACATATCTACAGTTCAATATCCCTCCTTCAATTTCTTAATAGGATATGCTGAGTTTTTTCTGTATCTAACTTACTGTGTAGCTTCATAAAATTTGTTTCAGTGTGATGAGTAGTTTATTCACATTGGATTGAACATATCATCTATATTTAAACCTCATACAAAACTAAAATAAAATACCTCCAGTGAGCATACTTTAAAATTCCAAAAGCATATAATGGATTAGTCACTAGGGAAAAATAACCTTAAAATAGATATTGATATTAACATTTTTTTAGGTTCTCAAACAGAGTGCTCCTTTTCAAAATGTGTTTCACTATTCAATATCGAATAAACTTCTATTATAAGAAAATGTATTTTCTGTGAAACTCCCTAAAAGAAAATATTAGGTTAGTTTTAAAAATTTGCCAGAAAACATTGTTTTTCATGAATGGATCTTTCAAGAGCAACTAAAACATTTTCCCCAAAGTAAGCCTAATGAAATTGTGCCAGGCCTTAATATAAATGCTTTTATAAAGTTTGCTTTTAAATAAGTCTGTGTATGAAATTATACTGGGAAAGGAACATAAGTAACAAATGCATTGATTAGATCAAGGAAATTCATTGTTTAAGGGCTTAAAGTTCACAGACTCCAGTTACTTTTTTATACTTTCAAATAGCAATGATGTCATGAGGTCCTAGGCACAATGGATGCTAAAAGATGTTTCTTGCTCTGAGGTCTAATTATACAAGGCTGTTTCAAGACAGAAAAGAGGGTCAGCAGGGATAAAGCTGAGTGATAAATGTACCTGGGATTAAAGTACACTGTACAAACTAAAAACTATTTTTGAAACATAATGATTTTCTAAAACTATTTGCTGGGTAATTATGATTAATCCAAAAGAAAATCTGGCAACCAATGCTTTTAATTCAATTTATGGGTGATTAGGGCATTAAGAAGGTAAGATAATAGCTCCCTTAATAGGGCAGCTTTTAAGCACAAAATTACCTTTTGAATGCTTGAAGAAAAAGGTTTCATGATTGGAAGGACCCTGCAGTGATTATTAAGACCTCAGGAAAACATTTGCTATTTCTGATAGTCAAACAAAAAAGAAGTTCTGCATCCTCCTAAACTTTACCCCTTTTGATTCTGGTCACTCAACCCACCAGTGGAAGTCACATTTCCAGTTTTGTCTTCTTTATTGACCCTTATAATTTCAAACCAATTATTCCATTCGGTCCCAATGTCTTTTCTGTTCTGGATTCTTGATTATTACAGGGCCTGATCACAATCCTCATGATCTACTGCCCTTTACATAATTCTTTATATCTTCTATTCTTCATTTTACTCACTTTATCAACTCTCTATTTTTTAACTTCTCTACCATTAACATAGGTTTAAATCAAATACATAGGATCTTCTTTTTAAAATGAGATGATAATATGCAAAATAGAAAAAGAAAGCCTTAGTAGGTAGTGCTGAGGTAGAAATACAGGTCATTTTAATTAAAAATGGAGAAATTGACATATCTATAGCAAATTAAATACTGAAAAAAAAAACCAAAAGCAAAACAAATGAACAAACAAACAAAAACTAAGGACATTATGTTGTGTAGCATTTGCTTCCATGATTAAAGACATCTTGGAGGGAAGCTCATTAAACAAGTGATTTTTACTGAGAACTGAAACAACAGGAGTTACTAATATGAGGTAAAAATACTCAATCCTAGAAAAAAGCTGGTCAATGCAGAAAACATTTCAAAATAGCTTTAGAAAGTTCCTGAAACAGACCATATTACTGACCACCCCTGCTTGCTCAAACATGTATACAAGCAATGAAAGCTACCAAGAGTTGCAATTTACAAGAAAAGAGAGCAGTCAAGCAGACCGAAGAAACAGAAACCAACAAATTGCACTGAAGAAATAAAGACATTCTAAGCTGCCTAGAAGATGCTTAAGTCATATAAGTCATGGAAATTTCCCAACCTATTGGGCTGTCTACTGGTTGACAGTGAGCTCCAGGTATCCCAGTGTTTATGAAATGCCACCCCATGCTTTGGTGAAGCAACTGTCTTTCAATCACTTCTGTATGGTAAATAACCTGTCTGCTGTTGCATTGTAAGTAATCCCCAAAATACTCACTGGTTCACCAACTTGGAGTTTGGTCATATCCCTCCTTTGCTTGTTGTTATTTAGTTCTCTATTGGTGTGAATAGATATTTGTTCATACATCACCAAAAAGAGCTCACACAACACAACTTACTTGATGAATAGCAGAAGAATTATAGCATCACAAATGAGGTCTTGATCTGTGTACTCTTGCATTCATGGGCTCTATGGCTACATTTAGATACCTATGAATTGAACAGACCCTAGAACTTCTATTGGCTCTATTTCTGTATTCCTGATTCACCTCTTAGAAAGCTTTAACAGATGCTGGAATTTTTCGTCTGTGCTATTACCACTCATGACTATAATTCTGATACTTACGTCTCACTGGTAAACTAGACTTGCATGGTATTGAGAAGAATGGTATGTCTCTCAAATGACAGTCTACTCCTTTCTGAATGCAAAGTCCCAAAATCCACATTCCTTCAAACAAAGAATGGTTAAGTCTATCACAGCAATATCCCTTTCTGGTAGTGACTTTCATCTTAGTGTTTCCATTGCTGTGAAGAGAACCATGACCATGTCAAGTCTTACAAAGAATAACATTTAATTGAGGCTTGCAATTTTACATGTTTAGTCCATTATCATCATGTAAGGAATCATGGCAGTACGCAGCCATACATGGTACAGGAGGAGGCAAGAGTTCTATATCTTGATCTACAAGCATCAAGCAGAAGACTTGGTATCACCTTGACCATAGCTTGGCATATATAAGACCTAAAAGCCTGACTCCACACTGACAGATTTTCTACAATGAAGCCAACCTAACTCAATGTGATGGTTTATATATGCTTGGCCCAGGGAGTGGCACTATTAGAAGGTATGGTCTTGTTGGAGTAGGTGTGTCACTGTGGGTGTGGAGTTTAATACCCTTATCATAGCTTATCAGAAGTCAGTATTGTACTAGCAGCCTTCAGATGAAGATGTAGAACTATCAGCTCTCCTGTATCATAACTGCCTTGATGCTGCCATGTTCCTGCCTTGATGATGCTGGACTGGACCTCTGAACTTGTAAGCCAGCCCAATTAAAATCTTGTATTTTATAAGATTTGCCTTAGTCATGGTGTCTGTTCACAGCATTAAAAGCTTAACTAAGATACCCAACAAGGCCCTACCTCCTAATACTGTGACTCTTGATGGGACAAGCATTAAAATGCATAAGTCTATGGAGGCCATTCCTATTCAAACCACCACAGAGAATCTATTTATCTTGAAAACATCTTTCCATATTTATTCACTCAGCTTTTTGTCATTTACATGCTTTCTTAAGTGAGATTTCATTGATCACATGGCAGAAGGACCAAACCAGTTCTTAGAATCTCTTAAGCTCTTAAAGGCACCAGTCCTAATTAACTTTTACAGTTTAGTTTCTTATTGATGGCACCATCACATTAGAGGTTAAGATTTTCAGTGTAGGAATTTCTGGAGGGACAAAACATTCAGGCCACAGAAAATATTTTTCAACACAAGAGACCAAGGGAAATGAAAGAAATGGAGAAGAAGGATGAGGAACAAAGGACAGGAAAGGATGTATAAGGCTAAATAAATTCAACATGGAAACTGAGTCTCAGTCCATTACCTAAAAGAAAAATTGATTATGTTAATGATTAGGGAAACAAAGTATTGTTAGTAGATATAACTATAACCATGCATACTATTAATGAAAAATTGATGGGCATTTTTGCAAAGGCCCATAGTCATTCAGGATGCTTGTTTAAATTGTGGCTGCTACCATCTGGATGTGTTTCATCTACCTCCTAAATGTCTATGTATATGTAACACACTCCAAACCAGTATCATGAAGAAATTTTATCTTGGGGCCGACTTCAGTTATCTAGAATTGAGTGTTGTGGAAGAAATAATCTTGGTCTCATCTGCTTCACTTTCCCTTTTAAGAAGTAATCCTTTCTGTGTGAGATGTTGTACCTTCTGCAATAAGACCCTGGCAGTGACTGTTCAGTTTTGTTTACACTTTTAGTTCAGAAACCCTGAACTAAATAGATCTGTTTTCCTATTAATGTTCAGTTCCTTCAAGTATTTTGCCATAGTGATTAAAGACTGACTAACATGAGGAACTTTGAAAAAAGATTCCAGGCAATTATCATAAAATGTACATCAATGAAATACATTGCATGAAGGATTCCATGAGAACACCTACTAATATTTTCATACAATTGAGAAAAGTCAATAGAGAAGACAAGACAACTTGGGGTAAGCAAAAGCTCATACTCTCTACTAATTATTACTTCATTTTGTTAGGAAAACCATATAAGTGACCCAAGAAACTAAGATATTTAAAAGACAAAAAATGCATACTTTTGTCTTGATTGTGAATGTAATAGAAAAAGCAGATTTCTTGGGCACCTGAGTGCCAGGGAAGCAGCTGTTCATTGAGATCTTTACCTACCACCTTCCTCACCACCCTATCTCTGTCCCTTTGTCTGAGCTACCAACTCACACAACCATTACCTGAGAACCCACGGCCTGGTAGACAGGAAAGCATATAGGGCATCTTCATTTTCCTTCCACTCCTCCAAAGCCAATCCTTCAATCTCATCCCCAGCTCTATAGCAGAACACCTGCATGGTCTCTCCTCTGTCTCTACTCTATTCCAAGGCAGCTACACAGGTCATGCTGACACAAAGCTGTTTTCTTCTCTCTGGACTCTCACTACCCCCTACCCCTAGCACAACTCCATTCCTAAGTGTCAGCTTTAAAAACCTAGAAACACATTTTACCCAGAACACATTTTACCCAGTGGCCTCCACTGATGGATTCTCAGAAACATTTCCTGCTAGGAAACCTGCAGCAACCACATTTTTCTAAGAACCAGAAAAGGCAAAAGAAACAAGGACCTGAATACCTGCCTAACTAAGACAAGACCAAATATCAGCCCCTAGAATCACAATAATTGCAAACACAGATGCTTAAATGCTAATATGAATACACAATAAACAGTGAGGACACTACATCTCTACAAGAGGCCAGTAACCCTATTACAGTATGTCTTGAAAAAATTAAATAAAGCCAAAGAACAATACAAGGACAAAGACTTCAGAATATCCTTTATGAATATATTACAGATCCTTAAAGAGATTATGATTAAATCCATTAATTGAATCTATGGAAATATAAACAAACAGTGGAAGGAAATGAATAAAACAATTCAAAACACAGAAGTAGAAATAGAGTCAAAGGCAAACCCAAAGGTAGGAAAAATTCAAGTAAACATTTTAGGAACTCAACAAGAGTTGAGTTGAACCACAGATATAAGCCTCACCAACAGAATTCAAGACAAAAAAGGAAGAATCCTGGCCACTGAAAACAAGATAAATGGATAATTTGATCAAAGAGAATGGAACATTTTAAATCTTAAAAAATAAAAATCCAGGCACACAACATCCAAGAAATCTGGGACACTATGTATAAAAACACCAAATCTATGACTAGAGAAGAAACCCAGGACAAAGGAACGAAAAAATATTTTTAACAAATTCATAGAAAAAAATTTCCCTAAACTAAATGTAGAGGTAACTGTCAAGTTCAAGAGGCACACACATCAATCAAAGTACTAAACATAAAAAGAAAATAAAAAAAATATTAACAGCTGCAAGAAAAAAACAATTAACACATAAAGACAGTATAATTAGAATAACACCTGACTTTTCAATAGAGACTCTAAAAGCAAGAAATTTTATAATCTCTAAGAAACAAAAAATACCAGTTCAGATTACTATGTTATCGAGCAAACATTTCAGTCACAGTAGATGGATGGATAAAGAAATGCATTCAGGATGACCAAAATATCTGAGTTGACTTCCTTGTCCTAGCCCAAAGTCATTTTCATGTCTGAATTCTACTTCTTTGTTCTAGACTAAAATTTAGATTTCTTGCCTGAAATTACTTCTTTGTTCTACCCTAATGTCAGATCCCTGCCTAAAGCCTACTTCCTTGTCCTTGGTCAATGTCAAATTCCTGACAAGCAGCCCATTTCCTTGTCTTGGCCTATGTCAAATTCTTGCCAAGCAGCCCCAAAGGGTCTCTGCCTCTCCCCCTTTTTTATTTCATTAACAAGATTGAGCCTCTCTTAAATCATTCTGACAAGAATGCCTTCCTTACCCATCATCAATATGCATTATCCAAAGCAATGCATTTGTGTCTTAGGTTGGTAAGGCTCTGTGCAGAATCTTACCTGTCCTTGGCTTGCCAGCCTGTTAATTTAATAACTCTGTCTGGGGGTCCATTTTCAGGATCAAGCTCTGTACTCTGGCTACTAACATGTTAATGTTGTGAAAGACAAGCTTTAACACGATGGGCAGGAATAAAAGTATTCCCAGGACAAAAAGGGCTAGCATCATCAAACTATATATGCCATTCTTGAAGTCTTGACCGAAATAGAAATACTAACCTCAGGCCATGGGTAATTTTATCAGCAGTATCTACCGCATCAATGCTCAGCGAGCAACATTCTTGAAATTCATAAGCTCACTATGTAACATTAAAACATCCAGAGAGTGTTCGAATTGTGCCAAATACACTCAAGTGTCTTTAAACTTCTTGCTAATTATAATGACTACCACTGTAAATTGTAGAACTAACATGAATCTAATGGTATTTGGCATGACACACGAGATGGCTCCTTACCTTAAATTCTCAACCTCCTTCCAATATTTTTAAAGGATAAAGTGCATAATCCATTCTTCCAATACCTATCTAAATCCAACACATTTGTAGCATTTTTTGCTAAATTATAAACAAAAGTAGCTGTCTTAACTTCCTGTGACAATTTTGATCATCCTGATAAGACTTTAGAAATGTGATCATAGGAGTGTTCATGTAATTTTGTTTAATGCCTTTCTTGTTCTTTGACTATTTGTGTTTATTGTCTTGCTTGTTCCTTGATCATTTGCATCTATTGTATTGCTAGACCCTCAACCTAGAACTGACCTTAATCCATGCATATAATTAAAATAGTATAAAAGCAAAAAGGAGGAGGGTGGATGGGTAGAAGATTCTAGGGAGGGGAATATGGGAAAGGGGATGACATCTGAAATGCAAATAAATAAAATATCCAATAAAAATTTAAAATAAAAAGAAAACAGAAAAAAGAAATGCATTCAATCATAAATTCAAGTAGTATTTATCTATATATCCAGCTAGAAAGAAAAATTCTACATAAAGAGGTTAAACCACAGCCAAAAAAGCATAAAATATTGCAAAAAATAGACCAGCAAATTAAAAGAGGGAAGAAAAAAATCCACACCACTGCTACAAAATAATAGGTATCAACAAACTCTGCTCATTGGTAATTCTGATTGGTCTCAATTCCCTGAAAGAAAAAAAAAAAGACATAGACTAATAGAATGTATATGAAAATGGGATCCATCTTTCTTCAAACTCATGATGGAAAAAGATGTTCCTAGAAAACGGATATAAGAAGAAAGTTGGTACATCCATTTTACTGTCTGATAAAATCGACTTTAAACCAAACTAATCATTAAGTAATGATGCTATACACTCATCATAGGAAAACTCCACCAAGAAGCTAATGTGATTCTAGCATCTATGAACTAAACAAAAGGGTACCCAACTTCTTAAAAGAAGAATTATGTTTTCACTTACATATAGATATAGATGTTACAGTATTGATAAACAAGTTATAGTACATAAAATCACAAAGGTTAGGGATAGAGCAAGGAACCATCTAGGAATGGAAACTTTTGGAAGGGAAAAATATATATATATATATATATAGTTATTGATGGTTGGGATATGTGTGCTAAAATGGGAGGACCAAACAGGGAGCAGAAAGAGGGGCAACTTGAAGTGTCATGTGGAAATCTAACATAGAATATATATGATATATAAATATATGAACATATATATGAAATTATAAAATAAATATGAGTTCAATCTAAGTGAGATTTCCAAATAATAGGGAAACAGAGTCATAACTGGACAAACCTTCAAATGAAACTTCCAGGACCAGGAATGGGTTACATCTAATCTAGTTATTGGTCTAAAAGGTCCCATGAGAAACTCCAAACAACTCAGGCTATTCTAAGTCTATCAGTTGCTCTCTCTAACATGACTGTAGGGCCCTGTTGCTGAAAAGCTCACCTATAGAACATATTGAAATAGAGAAGTCAAGCTGGTACCTACCTAAGCTTCATTCCTACAGACTAACATTCTGCATGATACCAAAAGAGGCACTTAAATACCTACCTAGCATCAAATGGTGACTTGCCTTCAATAAATGCTGGTGAAGTAGTCTCTCAAAGCTTGTGAAAGTAGAAAAAAATAACCCAACATCTGATTTGATTTAAGGCCCAGTACATGAGATGGAACCCATACATATTACCGCTTATGTGGCCAAGAACATGCATCTAGATAATGCAGAGACCTACAGGAAAACCAAGTACTGCAGTTCTACTAAAAGGAAAAGTGTCAAGAAAATGTTTCTTAACAACATTTTGCTGTGCCTTTCTCAGCTGCTCTCAGAGAGTGAGAGATATTAGAACACTTAACCCTAAAGAGGATATTTCCACTAAATTCCTCTCTTCAGGGCTTAGGGAACTCAAGATTGTCATAGCTAGAGGAGATGGGGGCACTGTGAAAACCAGGCCTAAGTAAAACATGATCTATTCACATAAAACTCATGGCAACTGTAGTAATATCCAGGGGGCCTATACAGGTCTGCAACAGACAAAGCCCTAGAGTTGAGAGTAGATGTATGTCCCGATCCATAAGCCAGAAGTTTTCTCCAATTCATAACCATTTGAAATGAACATTGTTCTTTCCAAATGAATCTCAGTGAAGAAAAAAACCATATTTCAACTTAGGCCCCATGCCCAGTAATTAATGGCCAAACAAAAAGAATTTAGTATCCTTTTTGGTGGCTTTTTTGTTTGTTTGTTTCATAATGTTATGCCTTCCCTCCAACCACCACCCCAAGCCTGCACCCGAACATGCCTTATAGGTCTTTTGTGTATATATTATGGCTTCTGTTTTTGTGGTTTTTATGGGATTCCTGTCTGATAAAAGCGGGTGTCATCCTTCTATATTTGTTTCTCCTGCTTTTTCTTGTGCTCGATTTTGTCATTCTGACTTTTTCATTTTTGTTTTACCTTATCGTGTTTTATTATTATTCCTTAGATGTCTCCTTGTTTTCTAAGGAGAGACAGAAAGGATGTGGCCCTGAATGGGATGGAAGGAATTATGGAAGTTGGAGGAGGGAAGTCATACTCAGAATATATTGTATGAAAAAAAAAACTATTTTCAATACAAGAAAAAAAAGCAATAACCTGCCTTATTTTCTTAATTGGTAGGATTTGAATGTAAAATTATTTATTTCTATTTTTACTAAATAAAAACAAGTAGTGTCAAAACAAACTATTCAAGGTTGGCTAAAATGCTGAATAATGAAGACATAATGAGACAAGACGGACATCACAGACTAAGCTCCAGGAAATAGTTATATGATTGAAGCTTCTGTTGTAAAAAGCCCTCAAATGGAACAGCAATCTCTATGAATATCCTTACCTAGAAGACTTACAGCAAAGCAATGCTTATACCAAAGAGTAATGAAATAAAATGAACTACCCACATTGTAACAATCCAGCCACCCTACCACTGTCTTTCATTTTACATTAGACTTTTTCTGCTACATAGCATAGTTCACAAAAGATTAACTTTCTAAAGATGAAATTAACTATAATTATAAATATTCAAGTCTGTAATAAATTCTGACATGACCACTTACTCTATTGCTGCTGAAAATGGGTAAAGGAATTTGAGTACAAGAGAGAGGAAAACTATTAATTCCACCACTTTCTTCTTCCTAAAGCTAAAATTTTGGGAAGCACATACATCAAAGTGTTGTGGTGTAATGGCAAAAATGTGTTTTGTACATTCATCCCACTTCAATATATTTAAGTAAACATGATCTTTCTTGCAGATGTAAGATTACCATGGTATGCTAGTGTTCAGGTTTTTGCTCCTTCACAAAAGCTTAGCCATGTTCCACCCACTTCATTTAGATACAAGTTTATATAATTTGTGTGGTACACTACAAAATCAAGATTTATTTTCCGAGCCGGCAGTGGTGGCACATGCCTTTAATCCCAGCACTTGTGAGGCAGAGGCAGGCGGATTTCTGTATTCTAGGCCAGTCTGATCTACAGAGTGAGTTCCAGGACAGCCAGGGCTACGCAGAGAAACCCTGTCTCGAAAAAAAAAAAAAAAAAAAAGATTTATATTCCCCCATACCAAAGGAAAGGGAAAGAATATCACTATTTTAAAATAAAATACTTTACTCTTCCATGTTCGCATTGTGGCTCTGCCACTGTGGTACATTGAGAATGAGCTGGTGAAAGAATGAAGGCTGGAAAAACACCTGAACTCCATGAATATGAGAATTTTGATACACATCAAATAATGCATGCCCATGTAATTGACTGTCAATCAAAATGCTCAACTCATAAATACACAAGCTTCTTACACATGCAAGGTCTTACATGTAGTTTTATGCACAGTTGCTAAAGTAGGTCAATTCAATATGCCACCACTTGTGATCAAATGGATAGAAGACTGTGTCTTGTTTCCTCCTGATTTTGCCATGATGCCATGTTACCTTTGCTCATTTACATCACAGTCTCTCCCAGTGATAAAACTTAGTCATGACTACAACTATGTACTGAACTCTTACAGCAAATCTTCAGAATGAGGGGCAATAGTAGGGACCCAAAAATACAATGTAATTTAATTACCTCATTTCTAAAGCAAATAAGGTGACTCCAGAGAGCACTTGACTGATCATCAGTAAGTACACAACTCAATTACTGACAGCCAACTGCATGAATATTCATAAATCACCATGGGCAATTAGTACATCCCAGGCATAAATCAGCTTACTTTCCAAGAGCTAAGGTAATGTTGGTTAATTCACTAAGGAAATAAAATTTCCCTTAAGGCAAGACACAGATTTAAGAGAACTATATATTGCCCACAAAATATAACACGGGCCTTACACATAATAGCTTCCAGAAAACAGTTATCGAAAAGACTTCTTTAACTGTTTAAGCATTTGCTTGAGTGTTTTTTATAAAAGGAAATACAAATGGCATGCACAGCCAAATTCACATTCTGTACATTAATATTTTAACAGGAGAAAAACATACGATACTTTACATTTTCATCTTCAACTTGATAGGAAAACATTAGTAGCTTTCTCTGCCTCTGCATACATCAACATATTTACGACAGTTTGACTTTGAGATTCTGGCTGCCTTTGCAAGTCTTAGGGTTTTTATTCTGATCCATTAAACCCCGCTAAGATGCAGAAAATCCATGGTGATATTTTGGCTCCAAAACAAATGTGACATTCCCCAAAGCCATCATTCTTCTTAACTTGTCAACAGTTTTAGATCAATTTGTTATATTGATATGGAAGTAAAATATTGAAAACCAAATTTGCCAGGAAGGTATGATCCTTCTATAGAATCTTGAAAGATTTTACAATTTAGACAACTAAATGACTACACTTAAACTGTATTACTATGATTTACTCTAGTAATCAAGAACAATTGCTAAAATATTGACTTACTCTAATCTAAATAAAATAGCTTCATGTTCCTGACAATATGATTTCCTACTGTTTTTGGTCACCTATAGAGTTAAATGTAAACATACTAATGTAGAATGGTCTCTGACACACATGTGCTAAAAATCATTTTGTTATCATTTTTTTCTGAAATGGAATCCTTTTAATATCTAGACATCTGTTGCAACCAAACCCATGTGATGATAATTCTATCTGAATTGCCAAAATTACTGATCAACTTCAACTTGTACAGGTTGACACAAATAACCCCAAGGAAAATGAACACTGTTAAGTATAATTTTCTTCTTATTCTGGTTCAGTCTTTTGTTCGTATCATACATAACAAGTCAGGATAGTATATTTATTTATATAATTAAATAGTATATATATTTATATATATTTAGCTTAATATATAAAACACTTATTAGAAAGGAAAATTAACTATAATTATAGAATCCATTTTTAAATTGGTTAAAATTGTACTTCCTTTATAGTGTTTTCCTTAAACTTAACCATAAAATTTATAAAAATATTAGATGATGAAAAATCAGGATTTTTGACTTTTTAGTCAAGAAAACAATTTTATATCATTCTAAGAAACAGTGAACACATGAGACACTTTCAACTCCTAAAATTTTTAGGACAGTTATAAGCAAACATCATACTACCCAATATATGAACATGTTTTTTATATTCATATTAATTAATTAAAATAAATTTAGTGTATATTTACCTTAGCTGTACTAAGTGTCTAAAACATACTCCTCTACATATTAGCACAGAAAATAAACATAGAAAATATATTTTGAACAGAAGAATTTAAAAGAAAGAAGGTTTCCAAAAATCATTTGCAACACAATACACAATATGATAAAGAGAGATAATGGCCAATAAATTTTACATTAATTTTACTATTTAAAAAACTCAGATATTACTTCAGATATATTCAAAAGATAGTCAAATATACCAACCATAAACTTTAAACTTCAGAGAATCCTCCATCAAAACAGTTAAAATGTCAGATGACTCTTTCAAAAATATAGAAATCCAATAACCTCAAAAGTATAGAGTGAACTATTCGTTCCTTAAAATTTCAGTCTTAGATTTACATAGGCTAGCTTTTATTTAATTTGTTTCTTTGATTTCTATAAATACCTACTAATGAATCTTGATGTTTCCTTACAAAAATGGAGGTTAATTCCTCCTATGTAGCTTTTGTGAAGGGATGTCATTATAATTTTAAAATTATTCACCATAAGAAGAGGAAACAATTCTGTCTATTCTGGGAAACATCCTTTCCCATATTTCCCTCTGGATATAAACTTAGGAGAAAAGTGTTCACCTTAACATTTGACTAGGAAATTTACAGAAAATGTGTAAACTGAGTATGATAAAACAGAGGTATTGAACATCATGCCTTCTGTATGAGAATCAGTGCATAATCTATCAGGAAAACCCCTTGAGATTTGACAAAAGTGTAGTTTAGTCTTTTCAAGAGACATTATACAGCAAAATAAAATTATAGATAATATGTGAAATTTGGCAGCAGTGTCACCAAAAATGGATGTTGTTTTAAGGTAGGAGTTTAGGTAATATTGCAGGTTTTAGGCCTCAGAATTTCTTTTCAAATTAGTCTCTTTTATTCTTGTGTCTTCATTTCTTTATGTGCTGTCTTGATTTTGTCCTTCTGACTTGGTATAGTTTCGGCCAATAAGACTTCCTTTAACAAATGCCTGGCTCAGTTTTCCCGTGATACTGAAGAGCTGAGAAAGTCGATACATGACAGAAAAATGTGTCTGGGGTGCCTCAAAATATGATCATCTGAGCGAGACCAGCATAATTGCAACTTTAAATGATATGCAAATGAGGACAGGGGAAGTTCCTGAGGGTCCAATCAAGATAAAGAGCTTACAGGTAGGCAGTGACAGCTGGGAGGGGGAGAATTATTTACCCAGGGACAAATTCCCACACGGGTTATGGTTATCTAACTCCATATGGTCATGGTATGTATGAGAATAATTAAACAGACTTAAAAGGTTATAAATACATGAACACATAATGAAAGATTTAAGAATAGATTATGGGTTGGTAGACCATCAGACTGAGCTCAGGGAACCTGGTAGGGGAGCTGGCAAAAGGACTGGAGGAGCGGAGGGGATTGCAACCCCATCGGAAGAACAACATAGGCTGCCCTGACTACCCAGTTCTCCCAGAGACGAGATCACCAACCAAGGAGTGTACCTAGTGGGATCCATGACCCCGGATACATATGTAGCAGAGGATGGCCTTGCCTGACAGCAATGGGAGGGGAGGCCCTTGGTCCCAGGGAGGTTTGATACCTCAGTGTAGGGGGATACTGGAGCAGTGGGGCAGAAGAGGGTGGGTGGGTGCGGGAGAACTCTCATACAGGCAAAGGGAATGAGTTAGGACAGATGTGGGATGGGGTGTTGGTGGAGGGAGTAACCGAGAAGTGGAATATCATTTGAGATGTAAATGAGTGAAATGATTAATAATAATTTTTTAAAAAGAAGAGATCATGATTTTGAGAGGGGATACAAGGACAGATTTGGAGGGTCAAGTGAGGGACAGGACTGAGTTAGATGTAAAGATCAAGTATAAAATTCTCTCTCAAAAATCAATTAAAAAGAAACCCATTCTTGGCTCATACTCTAAACTTTCTAGAAGAGTGTTTCTCAACCTTTCTAATGTTGTGATATTTTAATATTGTTTTTCCTGTTGGGGTGACCACCAAGCATAAAACTCTTCTATTGCTACTTCATAACCGTAGTTTTGCTACCGTTATAAATCATCGTGATGTAAATATCTGATACGCAAGATATCTGATATGTGACTCTTGTGAAAAGGTCATTTGGCCCAAAGGGATCACTACCACAGGTTGACAATCACTGTTCTAGGGATAAGGTAAAGTTGGCTATACTTAGCTTAGTACCACTGCCCCTTCCATCCCAATCGAACTGTGTATGGCCAGAAGCAAGTACCATAGGAAATCTGTCAGTTCCTTGCTTGGCCAACTATCTAAATAATATACTTAAGGGAACTTCTTCAGTTCCCACCTTGTTAATATAAATGGAAGTATTTCATCTCTTTTGATGTCAGAAAAAATATTCTATTATGCCTATATGCGTTTATTTTCTCCCAGAGGGATTTTACAGATTTACTAATATTTTTCTTTCATTGAAAATAGTTTTTTTCACATACCTTTGTTATTAAAAACACTGCGTCTCAATCAATGAAGATCTCAGGGAATTCCACACCATGATACCATGGATTGTGCACAGAAAGACACATGCTACATTGTTGTAGATAGCCTGAGCCTTGTATTTTGAACTTAGTTCCCAGTGGATAGCCCCAGCCTTGTATTTTGATCCTAGTTTCACTTTCCTGGGAGGGGCTGCAGAGGATGATTGAATCTGTACACAGGTGACCTTCTGTCCAATTAAAACTTGTAAAATAAAGGCTAGAGCCAGTGATTGAGCAGTAGAAGGGGAGGCAGAGAAAAAGGCTTAGGGGAGGAGAGAGTGAGAGGAATTCAATATGAAAGAGGCAGAGGCAGAAACAGAAGAGAGGCAGAGGTAGAAGCAGAAGTCAGCGCAGAAGAAGTCTTCGGCAGAAGGAAGTTGACGGAGGAAGGAGTAGGAAGCCGACAACTGAGGAGCCTGAGGTGGAAGGACAAGCATGTGGCCTGGATGAACCGCAAGTTATAAGGGATCTCATAGCCAGGGATTAGAGTAGTGTAGTGGTAAATCTGCCCAACCTAGGTGTGCGATTTATACCATAATTATTGAGTTGTGTTTTCCTTACTGGTCTCCTTCGGGTAGGAGATCTTACAGCAATAAATTTGGCGGCTTAAATAATTTCTTCTACTACACTACATGTTCTCAATCACTTGTGAAAGAAATAAATATGATTTGAGAGAAATAGAGTGGTGCAGTTGTTACAAGATGGGGAAGGGAATGGGGAGGGGAACAGGGATAGGACAGACACAGGGTACCGTACTTCAGAGAGGCTGGGAAATAGGCCGCATGTTTACAGCCCAGCAGTACACAGTCCCAAGCAGTTAATTATACATCTCTAAATAACTGGAGGAGGAGAAGAGCTTGAGGCTTGCAAACAAATTAAAATGCAAGTATTTGGAGCTGGTGGTGCTAATTAGCCTGTAAGTATTTTTGGAGGTGGGGTGTTAATTATCCTAATTTGATCACTAGCCTTTCTGATCAAATACTAAATAATACTATGTCCTCAAAGAAGTACAAAATTGTACATCAATTGAAGAGCAAAAATTTTCAAAATATCACTCCCAAAAGCCCTCAGATCATGAATCCACAAAAAGCACCTGGTACATGAATTGACTATAGTAATGTAAAGGCAAAACGACCTATGAACAAAATTAAAATATAGTTTAGGATGTTCGCTTCAAAACTATGTAATTGGAATAGCCTTTTTCATTTTCTGAACCTCTTTATATCTAAAGTGAGATTTTTTTTTAAAATGGCTATTCTTAGACTAAAATAGAAAATTGAAATAGAAAATATACTAAAAGGCAAAGTTATATTTAAATTTGACTTGTAACTCAAAACTTGTGGGAACTGTTAAAAAATTTAAAGAGACTCCTCTTTTCACTTTCTTGCGGAGTACAAGAATGAAGAATTATGACTGATAGTAGCTGGGCGTCTTGTGTTGGAAGAGGAGTAGTCATAGTAAGTTGGTGAGATCAAAGTGTACTCTATGTGTGCTTGCAAATGTTATGCTGAACTCTCTTAACACATACTATTTTCATATCCTTGTCATAATTAAATCCTTAAAAAATGAAATATGGCAATGATCAGTATTCTTTGAAGTAGTTAAACTAATAATTTTCTAAACATATGCTTTCGGGTGGCTTTTATATTGTTAAAACTGATTGGACTTTTATTTAAAGATTGTCTTTTTAATTGATTTGTATGTGTGGAGTGTATATGTCTCTGTGTGGCTAAGTGTGAGTATGTTTAAGTGCCCTTGAGGGCTACTTGAAGGTGTCAGATCCCATAGAGTTGGAGTTATGTGCTGTTGTAAATTACCCACTGTGGGTGCTGGGAATTGAATTAAGTTTCCTCGCCAAAGTAGCAAGTGTTCCTAACTGTTGGAGAGATGTCTCCAACCCTATTATTCTGTCATTGCTGATTTTATTGGTATGTATTATACTTCTGAATTATATCAACAACTAACAGTCTTCTTAAATTTTTATGTATGCCCAAAAGAGATATGTGAACAGAAAAAAAAAAAAAAAAAAAATAAATACCACTGCTATCTTTTTACTACTGATTCATTTATTCTGCCCAAATTTGCATTTTGAAATGTGCTTTTACAAATAATCATCTCAAATAGTTTCTCTTCCAAGTCTCTTACTGAGATATAGTTATTGTACTTGAAGTAATTACCCTTTGGCTAAATCGTGTTTTTCTGCATTAGCTGGACTCCATGAAGAAGAAAGACCTTTGACTTCAACTCAGTGAAACAAGTGAAACTTTCCATGGTTCAGTGTTTCTGGAATTAAAAAAAAAAAAAAGTTCCTCTTTATTTCAGTTACAAAAAGTTCAGTGTGTGCCAACTATTCACCAACCACGGGTCCACATTGTCAGACTTTCTGTTTGATAATGCTTTATTTCCCACCTACCTGTCATTCATGAGATAACTTTTTCCTGAAGTTCAACTGGGAAGTGTAATTTTATTTTCCTAAACTCATAATGATCAATCATGTATCAGTTGTCTCAGTAATCATTGTCCCTGTTGTAGAGAAACAAAAATTTTGCTGTATCCACAAGCCAAGATCAGGTTCCTATCTTTCTCAAACTTATACCATAAGGAAGTAGGGTAAATTCTATAAAATTCCAAAAAGTGGAGGATACAATCATTAGAACAAATCTTCAATGTTTCTACCCAGCATTTCCCTGGCATGCTGTAAGTTCTTCAGGTAGATCTGCTCACCACAGAAGTGTCACATTTTTGGAGAACCATTATCTCCTTGGGATATCCTCATGTTCCCTCATCACCAAAGTCAGCTTCACTGGGCAATCCCTAGTTACCTTTAGCCACAGATCGTTTCCTTAGTAGAAAATATCATGCCTACCTGACACTAGCTATTCCATGTATGGAACAAATATAGAAGGAGATAGGAAGGAAGATGTGAGAGGATCTTGATTTGAAGGCTAGCTTGAGAAACATAGTGAGTTCACAGCAAGTTTGAATCTCTCTCTCAAAGACAACAACAAACAAAGCAATAGTACAGGAAATGACAATCTGTGTGATATTCTATGAACAAAAGCCAAATGTGCAACAACGCTCACTGCTAATTTAGTCCTCATTATATTCTAGACTGTGTGTTTCATGTTTTCTGGTATATTATGAAGACAAGACACAACTGAGAATTTAACAATGAAAAAGGCTAAAAATATGTGTTCAAGATCATTTAGTAAAGATTTTTACATCTATAATTTGAGTTTAAGAACCTAAGTTCTAAAACATACTTCAAAATATTTAGACATTTTTGTCTACACACACACAAAAAAATCCAACAAAATAATGGACACCATAATTGGGAAGATGCTGGCTCCAAGCAACAAAGACAGTGATTTCTCAGAGCAGGGGTTTATTGATGCAAGCCTAAAATTGCATCTGTTGTCTATCAAGCCATGACACAGAGAAGGAGATTCCAGATGGAGCTCAGCAATTTCACAGAACTGAGGACGTGGAACTGGGTGCCCGAAGACCAAAGAGGTGAGAATCCACAGGTCAGTGCGCTGGCTAGCAAAGTGTTACACAGACTGAGAAACCCAACGGACTGCAGCAAGCCCATTGGAGATTTCAGCGAAGTACAGAGCCATGTGTGTATAAGGAAATGACCCAAATCCAGGAAGGAGCTACCCACAAGGATTAGAGGAAATATTACTCAAAGTACACAGGAACAGGAACAGACAGGTTCCTCAGCCAGAATGGAAAACTTCCAATTCATAGGACAGTGTATTTAGTCCTTGGAAAGATCTTGTCCTGGTAGCAGGGAAAAAAAAGTATTAGTGATGGAATAACCACAGGTCAAGTTCTACCTCATAAATCTCAGAAGCAGGATCTATATCTCAAACAAATTTCCAGGTAACTCAATCATGCTCCAGAACAAAACCCAAGAAGGAATTTAAGAACATAAAACAGCAACACAGGAAAAAAAGTTGCTGTAATGTATCATGTCTGTACAGGAACAATGATCTAAAGATTATGAAAACATCTTGTGAACAAAAACACATTACTTAAATACAGTGCAAAGAGAAGTTAAGTTTCTACTTCCAGGAAGATGGTGAAATACTTTTTCCCATTCCTTTTGCTAAGGGCAAAGAAAAACAATCCATATTGCAAACACAATACATACAAGAAGAGATCAGAAGCAGAAGGGGAAAATAGACTGGCTGGGGAATTAATGACTGAAGAAATGATAGGCTGCTGAGTTTCAGGGTTTTCCTTTTGTCCTGCATATAACATAAACACGTTGGAGCTGCGAAAGCTAGCAACTCACAGAAAGAGCATGTATGCCAGAGACTATTTCTATGAAAAATATGATAGGACTTATACTGCTGGAAAATGGATAATATGAAGTACTGGACTTATCGTTCCACTTAAAATTAAATTTAAATATAGGGCAAATTTGTTCATTTGTAATCCATGCTCCAGGGCAGCAGAGATAGGCAGATCCCTGGGGAATTCTTTGGCTGGCCATCCTACCCACTCAGTGACTTCCAGGCAGGAACTCTGGAAACAATGTGCATATGTATGTATGGGAGAGGGTGCCTTTGGGGATAACATCTGGATTTATCCTCTTATCTCTACTCATATTGTGAGAGCCAAAGTTATGTTTTAAGTTTTAATTACTTGGCCTAAGAGATGGCAAGAAACAAAATGCCTCTAACCTGTAATCCCCTTGCCCAAGGAGAGCTACTTCCTGAAAAGCTGTTGTTTATAGGAGATAACAAACAACATGTGGTTGCTCCCCTAAGCAAGTTTGTTTAACTCAACTTCAGAAGATGTGCTTGATCATATGTAGGCAGGAGCTGCATGAGCAGGAACTGTGTCAGGATGAATACTTGCTCTTCATTGGATGTCGGGAGGAGGTATGCAGGAGGTATGCAGGCAAGAAATCCCTAAGGATACATGCTTGTCCCTGATTGGACCTGATGGGAAATACAGTGACCATATGGGTTTGCTTTTATAAGCAAGCCTCTGCAAAATGTGATTTATCCATTGTCTTCCCCTGGGAAATCTGGAGTGGACAGACAGAGTCCATCAACTTGGCCACTATTTAATTAGTGCTTACTTCAAATTTGTCTCAAAAATTGTCAAACTGTTCTTTCTCTCCAGATTTTCAGGTTTAACAACATGTGTACCTGTGTGTGTGCGCGCAGCGCGCGCGCACACACACACACACACACACACACACACACAGGTGCTGGGGATACAGGGCTGCAATGAGACCAGGGAAGAAGCAGACAAGCAAAATAGAAAACATTTAGACAATAACTGTTCTTCCAGAAGAAAAGAAATAAATGCAATCGTGTATGCATGAACTCCAGCACAGCCAAAGCAGCATCTAGACCTGTATCCTAGAAAGGAAGTAATGATGTATCCAAGTCCACAGCACTGCCTGGTTTCAGAAAGGCCAAAGAAGTGCACTGCGTTAAGCAGTAGCAAATCTCTTCTCAGATGCCATGGATCACCACCAACCATAAGAGAGGCTCCTGTGGTTGTGACCTAGAGATCCTGTTGTCATCCAGCTTAATGCTGCAAGGAAGTTTCCCCCTTTAGTGTCAACAGAGATTTGGTGAGAAATCTTCCTCAGCTATACCTTACAGCAATGAAGTCCTGCCCTTGTTAGCTTGAGTGAGGTCAGTCAAAGCCAATAAAGATGAAAGAGTCAAAGGATATTGAGATACCAAAGCTTAACAAAGGCAATGTCCAGATCTTAACTAATCACAGTCACATAATGAATCAGGACTTTTCAGATAAGTTGGTAAAATGGTACTCAATAGCCCTACTTAACAACATATTGAACTGGAAACAGTCAAGTCTCATGAAAATCACAAGAGAGGTAAGGATGCTTGCAATTATCTTAACTTCTCAACAATGTATTTGAAGTACTGGCTAATTCAGTAACATAAGAAAGCAAATAGAAGCCATACTGGCAGAGGAGAAGGCAATAAAACTGTTGTCCTTTACCCGTGACAAGATTATCTTGAAAATAATGAGAAAGAACAAGTAAAAAACTGACAATAAATTAAGTCCAGAAACTAATAAACAATAAACTACAGTGATGTTGGCAAAGACAAAATGTTATTACATGGGTGTCTATTGTTTTTCTATATAGCAGTAATTAATTAGTAGAATGTTTATATTATAAACACTATTTACATATGATTTTAATTTACCTGCCAAAAATAATATGCCTAAGTGTAAATCTAATAAAAATATGTGTGAGAACAAATGAACACTATAAAACCCTGATACATCAAGGGAAAATAAATGGAAAACTATGACAGATTCATAAATAAAAAGACACAAGATTGTCAGGATGACAATTTTCCCAACATACACTATAATTTAATGTGCTCTCAATCAAAATTCTAATTTATTTTGTCAATACCAAAGAATTCTAGCATTTATGGAAAAGACTAAAAAAATATAATCAAGACTAGCCTACATAATATTGTAGAGTGATATTAGAGGACAAAAGCTACTAAGAGTCAAGACTATCAACAAAGCTACAGTCATCAAAACATTGTATTTGGAGAAAAAATAATAGATACATACATAGGTTAATGGAAGAGAATAGATGGGCCCAGAATAGATTAGCATAAATGTGGTCAGTTTATGCTTGAAAAAGAAGAAAAAGCAATCAAATTATAAACGTCCCTTAAAACAAATGAGACTGGGACAACTAGACATTAGCATATAAAAAAGAAATTAGGTGTATATCTTCTGTGCACTGCAAATATTACTCTAAATGTCATAGAACCAAGTGTGAAACATCAACTCCAAGAAGATAATGTAAAAAAAAAAAAAAAAAAAACCAAGAGTCTAATCTGAAAAAGAGAGTTTTGTCTGGTAGAGCACCATCCTTAAAGAATACAAAATGACTTTTAGCCCATATAACACAACGGAGCTGTGGGGTTTGAATGAGCATACTCCACTCCCATAAAAACACATATACTTGGTCCCCAGTTGGAGGAAATGATTGAGAAGGATTTGGAGGTGTGACCTTGTTGGGAGAGATGTGTCACTGGGGCAGGCTTTAAGGATTCAAAGCCCGTTTATTCCCAGTGAGTCTCTCTCTCTCCATCAGGCTTATATCTGAAGATGTAAGCTCACAGCTATTGTTCCAGGGCCATGGTTGTTGGCCTGATGCTTGATCCTCTTCAATGATACTCATGCACTCTAACCACCCATAACCATAAGCCCCAAATATACTCTCCTTTCTATAAGTTGCCTTGGTCACAGTATCTTAACATAAGACTAGAAAGGAAAATTAAGCAGGGGCTTATATCAAAATGCACAAAACCTCCAAAGAAATACTTCATCTAAGAAGATATATAACTATAGACAAGCAAATAAGAATCATGGGTTTATCAACAACAACAACAAAAACTCAAAGAAGAGGGACAGAAGAAATGAAATGTTACTTTAAGAAAAGCTACATGGAGCATACATAAACCTGTAAGAATGCATTTAATGGATGATGAGGTATGTCACTGGTTAAAGGTGCTTGTCACCAAACCTGATGAACACAGGTTTGATCTCCATAAATAAACGGTGATAGGAGAGAACTGTTTCACTGGCCTCTACCCTCACGCACTGCTATATGAATCTGCCTCTACACAGAATAAAGCAGTAAATGTTAGTGTGTTGGACATCATCATTCATCAAAAAATGCAAATAGTGATTATGGATTAATACAAAGTTTCATGACTAAGCAATGAGCAGAAAATATAAGATTATAGAATTCTTGGCCCCGATTAAAACATAAACAACACACCCCTCCCAAGGATCAGGAGGAATCGTTGTGTAAGAGCCAGAGGATGTGCATGACTACAAAGAAATGTTGTCTTTGGAATACAGTATGGAAGCTGCACATATGAACTCACAAAAGCTGAACATCATGCATAAAACAGGGGAGGTCCCAAACCATAACAAATTCCAGCAACAGAAACAGGAACAGGAATGGGGCGCACAATTTCATCTCTAGTAGTTATCAATTGTTAGCTTCTGGAAAAGGAAGTTCAGTTTTCTCTAAAAGTGTAGGCCTGATAAGTTGACCATATTCCAGTAGAAGATCAAACACCCAAGAATATTCAGGGCAGCACAAATGTGGTTATGAATATGTGCATGTGTGTTTGTGTGCGTGTGTTTAAAGGAAACAACACTGGTATATACAGGAATCAGGAAGAAGTTTTGGATTGATTTTACGTAAGAAGTCACGTAATTGAATAGAAGGTACACCATGGAAATATAGCCTTAAATTATAAACAAAGCAACCCATAAAATTACAAAGACTATCCTGATGTGGTGACATTTTATTTACATTTCAGATGTTATTCCCTTACCCATTCCCCCCACCCCCGCCCAGGAACCCCCATCCCATCCCCCTCCTCCTGCTTCAGTGATGATGTGCAACCACCCGCCCACCTCCACTCCTACCTCCCCACCCCGAATTCCCCCACACTCCACACTTGGAGTCCAGCCTTCATGGGACCAAGGATCTCCTCTCCCACATATGCCTGACACTGTCATCCTCCTCTACATATACAGCTGGAGCCATGGGTCCCTCCCTATGTGCTCCCAGGCTGGTGGTTTAGACCCTGGGAGCTATGGTTGGTTGGTATTGTTGCTCTCCTCATGGGGCCACAAAACCAGGTTCCTGTCAGCATGCACTTCCTGACATCCACATCATTGTCTACCTTTGGTGACTGCACAAGGGATGGATACCCAGGATGAGTAGTGTCCAGACAGCCCCTCCTTCAGTTTCTGTCCTACACTTTGTCTCCATATTTGCTCCCTTGAGTATTTTGTTATTCCCTCTAAGAAAGACCAAAGCACCCTCACTTGGTCTTCCTTCTTCATGAGCTTCATGTGGTCTATGAGTTGAATCTTGGATATTTCAAGCTTCTGGGCTAATAACCAATAATCAGTGAGTGAATACCATGTGTGTTCTTTTGTGACTGGGTTACCTCACTCAGGATGATATTTTCTAGTTCCATCAATTTACCTAAGAATTTCTCAAATTCATTGTTTTTAATAGCTGAGTAATACTCCATTGTGCAAATGTACCACATTTTTTGTATCCATTGCTCTGTCAAAGGACATCTGGGTTCTTTCCAGCTTCTGGCTATTATAAATAAGGCTGCTATGAACATAGTGGAGCATATGTCTTTGTTATATGTTAGAGCATCTTCTGGGTATATGCCCATGAGTGGTAAGCCTGGGTATTTTCTATGACTACAATAGAAAGAAGTTTGAAGTCAACAACAACAAAATGACATACTGGAAAATCTCTAGGAACATGAAAACCAAATAATGCTGCTTAATATAATTCATAGTCAAGAAAAAAAAATTACCCAGTATTTTATATTGAATTAACAGTTTTCAATTGAATACTTTCGGTGGGCACCGGTATTCACATGGTGCAAATAAACACACACACATACCACTTTATGAATGAATATAAGCATACAAACACACACACATGCACTAAATAAAAAGATCTTTTTAAAGTATCAAACAAGGGTCTTTAAATATATGCAGTGGGATATGTCACTAATACACTCAAGATTATGATGTTAACCATATCAAATTAACTAGAAGCAAATAAATTGGGCAAGCATGCTGAAGGAAAATAAATATAACACAGTGACAGGCAGTGAAGGTTTCACAGAAAAAAAATCTACTTGCCTCATCTATCAGTGTTCTATGATCTTCATAAGTATACTGACTGCTGTTCAGAAATAAACCACAGATGATTTTCCTCATTCTACACAACTGAATGACCATTCCATTTATTTCAAATGTACCACTAGTATATTAGTTTCTTTGTAACTATTATATGGCATAAAAACATAGATGTGTGCTTGTTTCCAATACAGAAATACCATTTTCAGTTTTCTTGCTAAGAAGATGTCATGGGACAGACCTCTAGTAGATGCTTTATATATAATTTCATTGAGAATGAAATGCCATGCTATATTTTGTACTTATATTTCTGTAAGGAGGAAGAAGAAAAGTTTATGGCCATCTTCATTTATTTATGTTCTTTGACTTGGGAAATCTTGTTATCCAAACAATTTATATTGGAATCAATAATGTTAGGTGATGTTTGAAATTTTAATTCAGCAAGTCTGTGGTTTTACTGACTCTTCATAGGCTAGTTTACCCAGTGTCAAATTTAACACACTTCAAACTCTAGCATGACCTATTGCTGGCTGTCCTGTGAACATTCAAATTGGTACCTACACATGTATTGATGTCACTCTGTAAGGCACCTGTTTTCTGTTTTAATTATCAAAAGGATTCTTTGTTCCTCTGTGAGAGAGAAAATGTATTCACAGGGAGAGGTTTTCTCTGATGTTAACAGTAAAGAGAGTGAAATCAATATTTTACAAAGTATATCAGAGGTAAGAAACTAACTACACAAAAAAAAAAAGTTATATTTAAGCCTTAGAAATGGGTACTATCCCCTAACTGGATGGCCTTGTCGAGTCTCAATAGAAAGGATGCACCTAGTCCTACTATAACTTGATATACAGATTGATAACTATGAGAGTCCTCCCCTTCTCTTAGGAGAAAGGAGTGAGACATAGGGAGAGGAAGGGGAGTTGGGGGGACTGGGATGAGAAAACTGAGAGGAAGCTGTGATCTAGAAGTAAATTAAATATGTAAATTAATAAAAAGTGATACTAAATTCTTATTATGTAATAAATTCTTATTGTGTACTGAGTATATCTGTATTCCAGCCAAAGGAATAAAATTTCATCCATTTATCTACAAAGGTTATGACGTCATTTTCCTTTAGAGCTGAGCAGTATTCTATGTTTATACATACCACATTTTAATTATCCACTCATTAGTTGGAGGGCATTAGGTTGAATCCATTTCCTAGGTAGAATCTATTCCCACTGAATAGAGCAACAATACATATAGCTAAGCAAGTATCTGTAGAAGGGATTAGCAATCTTTGGGGAATATATCAAGGACTGATGTATCTGGATACTATGAACACTCTAATTTATAATAGCCATTAAAATATTTAAGTTTAAAACTAAACAAGAAGGTGTAGGACCTTTTCAATGAAAAACATAACCCTATCAATAAAAATAGAGCAGGACACTAGAAGATATCCCATGCTCATAGACGGGTAGAATTAATATTGTGGAAATGACCCTTTTTCAAAACTATTTATAGATCCAATGCAATCCCAATCAAAAGTATCATATCATTTTTCAAGAAATATAAAACAAACCTATTTTTAAAATTCACACAGAACCCAAAATGACCCCTGGTAGCTATAAAGAATTCTGTTCAAAATGAACAAAACTGGCGGGATTACTAGTCTAGGTCTAAAGATATTGTCCAGATCCATAGTAAGAAAAATATGTATGGTACTCACTCAAAAAAAAAAAAAAAAAAAAAAAAAAAAAAAAAAAAAAAGACATGTGAACTGATGGAACAATATTGGACACCCAAACAAGAGTACCTGTGATTACAATCATTTTGTTTAGTATTTTCATTAGATATTTTTTGGTTTGTTTTTTTTTTTTCTTTTTTCTTGTTCACTTGTAACGGACCATGTCACAAGTATTGCAAAGCTGTGTCTTGTTTCAATGCTTTCTCTCTGCTGTTCTCCACTATTTTAGATGGAAAGACAACAGATGCCTAGAGTTTTCTTAACTTAATTAAAATTATATTTCTGCCTAAAAACTAAGCTCAAGAAAATAAACCATCTTTAACAAATGGTGCTTGGGAAACTGCGTATCCACATTCAAAAGAATGAATTAGATGAGCTGTCTGTTACCTTGTGCCAAAAATTAACTCCAAATAGAAGCAAAGACCTAAATGTGATACTGGAACACTGAAAAAGCTAGAAGAAAATATGGACAGTACCCTACATGATATGGAGATAGGAATGGACTTTTTAAATAAGACTCCTTTTGACCAAGATCTAAAACCAGTAAGTGGGACTTGATATAACCAAAATGTCCTTGTACAGCTAAAGAAACAATCAACTAGATGAAGAGAAAGCCCACAGAATGGAAGAGAATTTTCACCAGCTCTACATCTAAGAGAGATTTAATATCTATAATACATAAGAACACAAAAAGTATCAAGTAAAAAAAATTAAAAATTACTCTAATACAGGACAAAGAATTTTCAAAAAAAAGCAACATGGTTGCAAAATACCTTAAAAGTAGTCATGGTCCCTAGAAATTACTGAATGAAAACTAAAACAACTTTGAAATTTTATCTTATACCAGTCAGAATGGAAAATATCAACAAAATAGCTAACAATAGCTGAATTGATGGATGGATGGATAGATAGATAGATAGATAGATAGATATAAATAAATGGAATATATAAATGTAATTCTATAATATATATTTAACAATAATAATCAAACAAAGAGAGACTACCAATTTAAGAGTAAGTGGCAGAAGACAGGAAAGGCATTGTTAAGACAGCAGGAAAGGCAGGAAGTGATGTAACCATATTTGAGTTAAAAAATGACTCCATAAAAATTCAGTCCACCACAGGCTACTGGTTTCCAGTGAAAACCCAATGCATGTGAATCAAAGAATGACATAAAGGGAGTTTATTAACTAAGTGGAAATATGTATATGTATATATGCATATATACATTTGTAACATGGAAGCACTGCTGCTAAGTTGGTAATTTTTCTATTTGTTCTTCGATTTCTTCATTTCAAAAAATAAACTCGTGTATTCTGAGATCTCTCTCAGAAATTTCCTAAATTCGTTTTCTTCGCTATTCCCCATGGAAAGAGGAGCCATTTCATTTGGAGTTTTTTCCCACTGTCTTTTCTTTCACTCTGTATATATTAGGATGGCATCCCAAATTAAAACGTCTAGGCTTTGCTACAGAGAATAGTCAAGTTACTGCTCCTGATGAGAGAGAGCCAGAAGATAACGGCTAACTAGTCTGTACTGCCTATCTGCATTAGTCACAGGGTGTAAAAAGGAAGAGCATTGAGTGAATGTTGGATGCCTGCCTGCGGCTGATAGCCTTAAGCCTGCCTTTAAACATAGCGTCAAGATCCATGGCAATCAGCGAGTGAGCCTTCTGTACTCTTTCCAAGCCTAGGCATAGACGTGTGGTAAGATCAACCTGCTGATCTGAGAGCTGCTAGTACCCATTAAGGAAGTTCCAGCTGAATGATACCAGGACCTCTGCACCGATAAGTTCCGTAGCTTTAGCAGACATAGGGAAACAAGAAGAAAATGTGAAAAGAGTCTATGAGAGAATCAAAGAAAAACAAAGGACAAAGCAGGAGATAGCATCCTCCCTGTGTCTTTGCTGTTGTGACAGCTATCCCATTACAACTATCAAGGCGGCCTATCAACCTCACAGATCTCCCTAGAACTGGGAAACCTTGTGGTGATGTTCTAGGAACTTCTGCCTCGTTGGTTTTATCTACACTGCCCAACCTGGGTTGGAATTATGACTGGTATCATTTTCATGTTTAAATGATTTCATGATTCTAAGAATTCTTTTTAACTTTCAAAGACTGTCTTAAACCATTTTTCTTTTCTCAGTTGGTAAGCTGCAAAAACTAAAATCAGTTGGGAAGAAAGAGGCAATCATACTCCTTATGGTTAAATAGAAAAAGAAAATCACTTGGGAAAGCTTAGGTTGAAACTGATTAAAAAATATTGGACTTTGTTCTAGATCCCATATATTTTTAGGTTGCAAAGAGAGTTTCTTTCTCTATGGTTGTGGGAAATGATTACAAATTGAGACAGCACTGGCCATAGTTCTGTGCTTAATATCGAGCCCACTTAAAGACTTGCACATCCTCTTCAGCATCGTTGGCTTGTTTCCATGTGTATTATCTTGCCCGAGTATCGTTAACTATGGTGATTTTGGACTCTGGTTGTGTCCAGAATCAGCTCAGAGACAAGGCTCATAGTTTAGAAAATCTCCAATCTGATACTCTAGTCAGATTCTCTGCAGACAATCACTTATTTAGTCTAAGGTTTCTTCCTTTCAGTAAAGAGGAACCATTGCCCCATGTCTGCATCTGACTCGAAGCTGACTGGAATAACTTCTGACTTCTCCAGTTTGCTTTAGATCAGGATTTCCCTCAAGGAAGAAAACTTTTATTTTATTTTGTTTTATTTTATTCTACTTTATTTTATTTGAAATAATGCTAACCTAGTACTTGTTATGTAGACCAGACTTACCTTGAATTCATAAAGACCTGCCTGACTCTGTTTCACAAGTGTTGGGAATAAAGGCATATGCCACCATGCCAGGCTTAAATACTTATATTTAAAGGAAGCCCTTAAGTCCTACTTGCTGAGTTTTATTTTCCAATTTTATTTCATATGTACTTCACTTCTAAAATATTTTCAGTGTGTGGTGGTTTGACTAAAAATGGTACTCATGGATCTATAGGGAATGGCACTATGGGAGGTGTGACCATGGAGTAGGTATGGCTTTGTTGGAGGGTCACATGGCTAGAGGCTGGGTTTTGAGATCTCAGAAGCTCAAGCCTTTTCACTACCTACTGATCTGACGGTAGAGCTCTCAGTGGCTTTTCTAGCACCATGTCTGCCTCTCATGCTTTCTGCCATGACATTAATGGACTACATCTCTGAACTATAAGCCAGCTCCAATTAAATGTTTTCCTTTTTAAGAGTTGCCTTTGTTATGGTATATCTTCACAGCAATAAAACCCTAACTAAGACACAGCTCAAGGGTTCCCTAGTCCCTGTAGGAAAACGTGCTTTAGAGAGTTGCTGACTGCTACTTCTGTCATTCCTTTCTATAATATTTAGATTGGCTTTTATTTTACATAGTGAGTTGTATATGCATGCATCTGTCAGCTAAGAATTAATGCTTCTGAGGCTGCCCTGAAGCCAATAGAGGGTCTACAAAGAATACAAATATAACTGTGTCATGTCTATTCATCATTTATTCAGGCAGAATGACTTACCTCCATTTATTTTAAATATCTTTCTCAATTACAAATAAGGGGAGGTAGTTTTCTGATTGTGGTATCATTGATCTGCCTACGATCTTCAGAACATGATATCTATCTGTATAAGAGAGCTTCCTGTTCAAACAGTCTACCTTAATCATCACTAAATATTCAACCCAGGCCAGTAGCAACAGTTTTAAATCACAGATCCCAGTAGTGTTACCTGCCCACTAACAAGGATCTGCATTAATCCATTCTGCAAGATATTGAGCCTGGGAAACTTATATAAGAACATTGGTTCTCTATATGTATTACAAGTATGGATGGTGCTCATATGATTATGACCTTATTGTTGATAAAGCCCTACGCTGGAGTAATGTTCACCTAGAAAGAGTCAGAGAACTAACTTCTATGCCTGTTCTGGCTTCCTGCTCTGATAAAGTCATTGGTAGTCAATCACAATACATATACTACCCTTAACTACACCAACCATCTCTCAAAGGCCCTATCTATAATCACTATAATTGAATTACATGCCTCCCTCTTTAACAGCTTACAAAGAATATTAAAATTGAAGATGTGAACTTATAGGGACAAACCAAATTGTGCCTAACCCAGCTTCTGAAAAAAAATGACAGGACAAAAAAAAATCAAGAATGACAAAATGAATTCTGTCTTTTTATATTTTAGAATAAATACTAAAATATAAGTTGATTACCTTCTACTTCCTTGTTTCCTGATAGCATATAATGAGATCACTTAACAGCACTGAGGGCTCAGAAGTTCTAATAAAAAGGGTATAGGATGTCAATGTTTTGGCTAACATTTTTAATGAAATAATCTAGCATGTGCTCACACATCTGAGTTCCACAGACAGTAGCCTAATTGACGTATCAGCTGCTATTGCGTAAGTTATAGTGACCCTCTCCAAAAACAGTTGAGCACTGAGTTTCTCTTGGATGTTATCTAAATGAAAAGTAAATCAACAAGAGGAGAACTTGCAAGCTGGCAATTTAATAGGTTTAGTGGAACTCTAAGTCAACTAATTACACAAATGCAAGCCATCTGGTAAAACAAAAATGTAGTAGGGGAAAATGTTTAAGATCTTAACTTCCCAAGTCACAGATCTATGTTTCAATCCCCACCTCTGTTCGTATCAGCTGTCTTACATTGAGCAAATTAGGGAACATCTGTTGGCAGCGGCTGCTAGCTAATCATCCCAATTACTTGACTTCTTCAAGGGTCCTGACTAGACTGTGTCTTTCAGCCCTTCTTGCTGTTAATTGTAGCCATCTGAACTGCTCTTGCCAAAACATGAACAGAAAAGTAGTAAGTGCCACTTCTTGAGGACTGAAGCTTTCTAAGTAGGCATGTCTCCTCTATTTGTTTTAACTACAGGCTGAGCTGTGTGACACACACACACCATATATATATATATAATATTATATTAATTGAAGAGCAATTACTTGGAGGATATTGATTTAGGATGCCTCTTTGAGAGCACCACTAGTGAACTGTGAACTTTAGGGTACTCTTTGTTACAGTAATTCAGACCACCTTAATGGATGCAATTTTTTTTAAGTAGAAGTGCAGTAATACTACCAACATGTAGCATGTAGGTTTTTTTTTTTGTTTGTTTGTTTGTTTTTGTTTTGTTTTTTTAAAGATGGATGGAAATAGCAAAATCCCTTTAACAATGATTTGAATTAACTGGAGAAATTTCCATGAAGGCTCAGTCCATTCCATTCGTGGGGAAAAAAAAAAAAAAGCAAGCAAAAACAAATAAAATAAAAACCCAACTTTCCATTTTGGGTTTTTTTTTTTAATTATTAGACATTTTTTTTATTTAAATTTCAAATGTTATCACATTTCCAGGTTTCTCCCCTCCCCTGGAATTCCCCTATCCCATCCTCCCTCCCCCTGCTTCTTTGAGGATGTTCCTCCACCCAACCATCCACTCCTGCCTCCCTGCCCTGGCATCCCCTACACTGGGGCATCAAGCCTTCACAAGGACCAAGGGCCACTCCTCCCACTGATGCCAGATAAGTCCATCTTCTGCTACATATGCGCTGGAGCTGTGGGTCCCTCCATGTGTGCTCCTTGGTTGGTAACCAACTTTTATTCACGTGTATAGATTTCCATTCTGCTCTTTCCTTTCCATACACACATCACAATCCAAATTCTTAACTTGCTATTTCCAATGTTAAAAGAATTAGGATCACTTCATTGCAATTTCTAATTCGAAATGGAAATTATTCCGTTACCCATGTTCAGCAAGGTGCTTGTCGTTGGCTTGCTTAAGCCAGAGCAATGGAATCACATAGCAGTGGAATTATTGTTCAGGGTCCAATCCCTAACTAAGGAAAGGAGAGTCTCAGAATAAGTGGTTTGGGTTGAAAAGATTTCTTAAAACAGGCTGCCTAGCAAACAAAAGCTGCCTGGGTTACTTTAAACTAAAAGAAAAGCCAGTTGTTGTTGGAAGAATCATGGGAGATAGTAATTGAGATGAAAATTACTAAAATTCATTTATGAACACATATGAAATAGCATAATGATGCAATAATAAGTTAAATACTTATTAAATCTTTAGCAAACTTACACAGTGACATTAGAATCCCATGCCACCTTTGCATAATGTCTTTCTTCAGTCATTGTCTTTCCGTCATTGTAACAGTCTCATCACCAATTTAGCAGATTAAGTGATAGCCATTTATTATGGCCCTGTTTTGTCTGGGACAATATGGCCTAGCTGATTGCCTCTGGCTCAGGTCACCTAAAAGCCTGATCAATTTGCAGATAGGGCTGAATTAATTTTGAGAGAATGATTCTGAAAGAGTCGTTCAGTCCCTTGGTTTTTGTCTCTACGTCTTCACAGCTTTTATCTCCTGGAAACATCTCCTTGGTCCTGGCAGACTGTACTCAAAGATCTCATAATGGGTACCAGGCTTTTCTCTTGCACAGAATATGCCTTCCTTCTCAGCAGCATCTTTGCTGCCTCTTTTTTTTTTTTTTAAACCACATCTATCCTATTGCTGTGAGAAAACAAAAACAACTCAGGAAGGAGTTTATTTTATCTTGCACTGCCAAGTCACAATCTATCATAAAAGGATATCAAGGTGCAAGCTGGCACATGGATGCAAGAACTGAATGCTACCTACTGGCTTGCTCCCATGGATTTCTTAGCCTGCTTTTTTTATTAATTATTATTATCTTTAATCATTTTTTACTGTCCAGTCATTATCTCCTTCCCATTCTGCTCCTCAGACAGTTTCTCATCCCATTCTTCCACCCCTGTCTCAAAAAGGATGTCTCTATACCACCACACCACCACACCCCTACACACACACCCTGCCAGGCTACCCCATTCCCTGGGGCCTCAAGTCTCTCAAGGGTTAGGTGCATCTTCTCTCCTTGAGGTTAGACCAGGCAGTCCTCTGCTGTATATGTGTCAGGGACCTCAGAGCAGCTAATGTATGCTGCCTGGTTGTCATTAGCCTGCTTCCTTACACTGTTCTATACTACTATTCAGGGGTGTCACCACCCCAGTGCATTAGACCCTCCTATATAATTTATTAATCAAGGAAATGCCCTATAAACTCATCTACAGGCAATCTGATAAGGCATTTTTACAATTAAGGTTCCTCTAGTTTGTGTCAAGTTGAAAAAAAGTCAAAACAAAAGTAGAAAATAGCAGTCTGACTCTCAGTGGGCAAAAGTGACCAGAAAACTACAACCAATCAAAATGTGTAGAGTCTAGTCCCCATGAACACATATATAATGCAACTTTCTATACCTCAGCCTATGGGATCAATACAGAAGATAGGGACAGAAAGATTATCAGAGGCAGAAGATCTTCTGTGAGATTGTATTTTCAAAAAATATTAGAGCTACATTCATAAAGTCTCACCAACATGACTTATTTTCTTTATTAGATATTTAGTTTATTTACAGTTCAAATGTTATCCCCTTTCCCAGTCTCCCCTCCCAAAACTCCATCCCATTCCCACTCCCCTGCTTCTATGAGGTGCTCCCCCACTCACCCACCCACTCTCACTCATCCCCTGGCATTCCCCTACCCTGGAGCATCAAGCCTTCAGAGGTCCAAGGGCCTCTCCTCCCATTGATGCCCAACAAGGCCATCCTCCGACTACATATATGTGGTTGGACCTTGGATCCCTCCATGTGTACTCTTTGGTTGGTGGTTAAGTTCCTGGGAGCTCTGGAGTGTCTGGTTGGTTGATATTGTTGTTCTTTCTGTGGGGTTACAAAACTTTTCCAGTCCTAACTCCTCCTTTGGGTACTCATGTTCAGTCCAATGATTGGCTGCCAGCTTTACATCTGTATTTGTCAGGCTCTGGCAGAGCCTCTCAGGAGACAGCTGTATCAGGTTCCTGTAAGCATGCACTCTTGGCATCAGCAATAGTGTCTGGGTTTGGTGTCTGCATGTGGGATGGATCCCCAGGTGGGGTAGTCTCTGGATGGTCTTTCCTTCAGTCTCTGTTCCACACTTTGTAACCATAGATTAAGCCTGGTCTTTAATAACAACAAGAAAAACAGAAGAGCTCAACTATGACTTCTTAAACATGTGTAGAACAAAGATAGCAATAATAAACCTCTCTCTCTCTCCTTCTCTCTCTCTTCCTCTCTCTCTCTTTGTCTCTCTGTCTCTCTCTGTCTCTGTCTCTCTCTCCATATGTGTGTACGTGTGTGTGTGTGTGTGTGTGTGTGTTGTGTGTGTGTGTGTGTAGAGGGATTGTTAGTAGGCCTGAACCTTACACAGATAACCATAGACAACTAAAGAAGCTAAGAACTGGAGAAATAGTGTTCCCCAAAGAAGAGTAAACCAGTTGGTTATCCAATAACAAAGGACCAGTCAAGAAAACATATACATGCAAGTACACCGGCTGAATCATAGAGACTAAGCAGGTTAGGCATATGCATTTAACACTATATATTAACCATTCATGACACAAATGGCATGCATTTGAAAGGCAGCAAGGAAAGGTCTATAGAAGCATTGGCAGAGGGAGAAAAGGGAAAATAATGTAATTACAATATAATATCAAAAAAGGAAAAGAAGCTCTTAATTTTTTTTTTTTTTTTTTTCGAGACAGGGTTTCTCTGTTAGCTCAGGCTATCCTGGAACTCACTCTGTAGACCAGTCTGGCCTCGAACGCAGAAATCGCCTGCCTCTGCCTCCCAAGTGCTAAGATTAAAGGCATGCACCACCACCCCCGCAATTTTATTTTTTAAAATGAGCTACCTTTAAGGGTCCTGTGATCAGTTGGGCTCACCACAATAATTCGGATTATATCCCTGTTTAGAGATTTACAACTTTGAGCTCATCCTCGTTTCTAATCAAAGTGACCACAACCTTTCTGACCTCAGATTCAGGATGTCCAGAAAGGCCTCTCAGCCTTTGGTAAGAGTGAGAGTATACTCTTTTATTTTTACCAAAATGCCTTTGGCTTTTTCAAGATTGCCATATAGGAAACATTCTCAGTCAAAAATCTGACATTGTTTTCGCAAGGAAATGTGTCAAATTAATTTCAGTCCTTTATTGATTTCATTAGCAGGTCAGTACTCTGCTTCAGTCCCCAGACTTAAAAAATGGGCAATAACTCATACAATTAATGCAAAATAACCATTTCTGTTCTTACATTTATGCCTTGTAAAACATCTATTTTTATTTCAAAAGTTTTTATTAAATGAGTTTTATAATTACTAAATTATATTTTATTTAATCAACATTAAATATTACCTGAACTGCAATGTTTTGAAATAAACTCTTATTTTAGATTGGATAAACTAAGGTAATTAACCTATGAAATAACTTACAATTTTTTTTTTTTTAGTGAAGACTTGAAATCCATTTTTTGGGTAATTTTCAAGTGTATATAATACTTTTTGTGAACTACAGTGATAGTGTACATGTCTTGAATTTATTCTTCCTGTTTAATAGAAAATTTTTAGCATTTGACCAACATTTCCCCAATCCCAACTTGCAACCTCACCCAGATAACCAATACCCTACCCTCTATCTCCATGAGACATTGTAGATCTCACACCTAACTTAAATTATTAAAAAACTTCTATTACTGCCATATTGCATACTGTATAACATCTAGAGAAGAGTGATAGCTAAGGCATGACATCTATATCAATTAAAAATATTACATTTTACTGAGTAGAAAAACAAATTAAATCATAATTTATTTTTAGTAAGCATAAAATAGGCTAAGTTAACAAGCAAAGGGTGAGTAGTGAAGGCTTAAGAAAAGTACAAACGCTGACAGAAGTTAATGTGTTTTCTTATTTTATAACTGCCTTTGCTTAAGAAAGATAACCACCTTGCATTTAACACTCTTCATAGTATTTGATGAATAATAAATGATGCATTTCTTATTTCCTTTCCAATATCTGAGGTTTTTTATGCTTATCCCTTCATTGATTTATCTATAAAATAAAATGGAAAATTCTGTGAACGGTCAAATCAAAACTTATTAACAAGACATTCATGGCTTTCACAATTTTAGACATTGAAAACCCTTTCTCTAAGAAGCAATATTCTGTTACTTCTTCAAGTACAGAACAACTCATTATCTACTCACAAATGACTTTACCTTTCTTCTGAAATCATCGAAAAGGCAACTCTGTTTTGCACATTATTCTAAATTTAAGAATAATCTGGTGACTGATTTCTTCAAGAGGCAAATTTTAGTTAGAAAGTTTACCTTGACCCTTTTTCTTTATTGCCTGTGATTGTCAGATAACATTGGAAAAAATTTTCTGTAAAGACAGAAACCATAAAAGACATTAATCACAACAGAACTTGAAGAATAGGAGCTATGGAGACAAGCAACATGAACACTCTGCTCGCCAAAGTTGGGCAAGCATAGCACAGGAGAAAAAGTAATGGAATGACACAATAGGGAAAGGATTTCAATCCCTCCCGTGGTTTCTGTAGTGGCAAGGGTCATCTGATTCTAGAGAAAAGAAAGGTGATGTGTTCAAGTGTGAGACATTCAGACTTTGCATCCCTTGGTCACTTTGCAGAAAATGTGTTTTTCTTGAGCTATTCTCTTTCTGCATAAGATAAAGTTTCGTGTAAACTTTAAAGCCTTTAAATATCCTGAGAGCATCATGTTTTAATTTTCATGATGGTTTGTATATGCTTGGCCCAGGGAATGGCACTATTAGGAGTTGTGGCCCTGTTGGAGTAGGTGTGTTATTGTTGGCATGGGCCTTAACACCCTAGTCCTAGCTATCTGGAGGCAAGTATTCTGCTAGCAGCCTTCAGATGAAGCTGTAGAACTCTCAGATCCTCCTGTACCATGCCTGCTTCAACAGGGCCATGCTCCCACTTAATGATAGTTCAGTGAACCTCTGAACCTGTAAGTCAGCCCCAATTAAACATTATCTTTATAAGAGTTGACTTGGTCATGGTGTCTGTTCACAGCAATGGTAACTCTAAGAGTTTTCTTCTTTCTTCTCTCCTTCTGTGCTCGTTTTAATTTCAGATGTTCACTTGTGCCTTACATAAACAAGAGATGAACAGAGGTTATATAACAGTGTTACTTCTAAATACCATTGTCCTAGTTTTATGTTTGGCACATTTATGAAACTACCATCTGAAATTAACTTGTTCTTTTATGTGTTAATTCATGCATACTTGTTATATGCCTACAATTCTATCACATGATCCCTTGGCCCTCAAACAGACTCTCAGTATGAGTCATTTTATATTTCATCTTGTTAAAATAACTGTGGATGCCATGAACACCAAATACTAAGTGCACATATATATGTATATATTAGTCTTTCCATTGAAAAGGAGGTAAAATTCAGCCTTAAACCCAGGTCATCATTTTACTAAAGGCTGATCTTGAACAACATTTGCATTGCATTCCAGGTAAATCTCTTTACTAGTGTTTACAAACACCTTCTTGTTAGATTGTGGTATTTTGTGCTTTGCTGGGAAGTTATTCACTTTTTTAACAAGTGTTTTTAGCTTTTCTTTCAGTAATGTTCCACTTCTGAGATACCTTATTACTCTCATACTTGACAAGCCACATAAAATGTCATTTATTTTAATTTCTATTGTTTTGTTGTTTTGGTTTTAACATCAAGTTGGTTAAACATATTGACTATTTTATAAAAAAGTTTCCTTATACACATAATTCATACTTAAAACCACATGCATCTATATATGTAGATAACCAATACCACCACCTTAGAAAACATAGCATAAGCCAGCACTTGCAAATATATAATATAGGATCTATTTAACCAAAATACACATGCACACACAACACACACACACACACACAATGCACACATGTATGTGCATACTGTAATGAACATTTAATAAAATACAATTGATAATAATTTATAATATAATGTTAGACTTTTACTCCAGTAATGTTATCAAAAGATAAGGTTAAAACTATAAATCTATATTTTAAACCATTATAAAAGAAGAAAATATGCCTTAATGCTCAGTATCCATACCTTTTCCATTTCAGGCAAATATCATCTGATTCTCCATCATGTATTTTGGATAGGAGTGCCCTATTTTCATGACTAAAGTACAGCAGAAATATATATGTTAAAAAATTCAGTACTTTATTTGAAGATAAAAGTATGAAATTCCTTTGTTTTAATATATGTTCATATTAGCTATTTACCTAGTATACACACATGATTTGGCTGTCTCATTTTATAATACTGAAGCAAGCTTTTATAGTCTCATGCAAAAAACAAGACAGATAAAAGTAGAGTCATTCAAGGATAAAGAACTTGGTGACAATAAAGGAAGTAACCAAAATACAGTTAAAGTTTTGGTATAGAATTAAGGAATTAAATATTTTCTGAAATTTCATACCTGTAAGCTCTGGTGTCACTCTAAAGCATTCATATTAAAGAAAAGTAAGAGAAAAAAACACCCATTGGTACTTAGAATAAATGTTGATGATGCATAATCTTTTAACATGACTAGGATGGCTATTCTCAGTTGTCAACTTGGCTATTTCTGGAATGAACTACAATCCAGAAATGGAGGTCATAACTGTGATCCAGATCTTGAGGCATTATGGTCATGAAAAGCTTAAGTCCAGACAACTTGCTACACACATTTAATCCCAGGAACCAAAGGCAAGCAGGTCTCTGAGTTCAAGACCAGCCTGGGACAGAGCAAGCTCCAAGTAAAGAATAGTTTCAGAGTTATTAAATTAACAATTGGCAAGCCAAGGATGGGTAAGATTTTGCACAGAGGCTTATCAACCTAAGACATAAGTGCATTGCTTTGGATAATGCATATTCCATTATGAGTAAGGAAGGTATTCTTGTCAGAATGACCTAAGACAGGCTCAGTCTTGTTAATGAAATCAAAAATGGGGAGAGGTAGAGAGACTTTAGGGATACTTGGCAAGAATCTGACATGGGCCAAGGACAAGGAAATGGGCTGCTTGGCAGTAATATAGACATTGGCCAAGGACAAGGAAGTAGGCTTCAGGCAGGAATCTGACATTAGGCTAAAACAAAGAAGTAATTTCAGGCAGGAATCTAGATATTAGACTAGAACAAAGAAGAGTAATTTCAGACAGGAATTTAAATTTCAGTCTAGAACAAAGAAGTAGACTTCAGACATGAAAATGACTTTGGGCTAGTACAGGGAAATAGGCTCAGATATTTTGGTCATCCTGATAAGCCCTTAGAAACAATGATCACAGGAGTGTTCACATAATTGGATTTAATGCCTTTCTTGTTCTTTGACTATTTGTGTTTGTTGTCTTACTTGTTCCTTGACTATTTGCAAGCTATTGCAAATAGCTAGACCTTCAATCTAGAGCTGACCTTAATACATGCATGTAATTAAAATGGTATAAAAGCATAAAAGAGAAGGGAGGATGCGATAGGGGTTTCTATGGAGGGGAAGTAGGGAAAGGGGGTGGCATCTGAAATGTAAAAAAAATAAAATATCCAATAAAAAAAATAGCTTGAATCCAGTCATGATTTTACATATTTTTAATCTGAAGACCTACATAAGGACAATGGAAGAGAGAAGGCTCTCTCCTCCTCCTCCTCCTCCTCCTCCTCCTCCTCCTCTTCCTCCTCCTCCTCCTTCTTCTTTTTCTTCTTCATCTGATGTACTTACTTCCCAGCATATCTGTTGGAACCTATTTCTTCAGGATTCCAGTTTATACAGAAGACCAGCTGAAACACCTAGCTTCATGGGACTGAGCAACTTCTAGATTCTTGAACTTCCCATTCACAGCTCCCCACGGTTGGACAGTTAGTATGTTAGTTAGAATGTAGACTGTAAGTCATTTCAATATCTTACCTTCATCTATTGATACATTCTATAAGTTCTGTGACTCTAGAGAACCCTAGCTAATACAATAACAAACTTGGATTTTCTAAATATTTAAGATTAACAAATTTTTTTACATATAGACGAACTGTCCTGTGGTCTTGACTGAAACTTAGATTTTGTTTTTAACAATAAAATTACTTTACCAACAGCTATTAATGTTAGCAGTACAGACTACTCAGGATAAAATTATGAGGAATGTACAGAATTCCAAATTCTTGTAGTCAATACAAGACCTTAGTTAAGTTGATATCCATAATCAATTGCCAGTGCAGAAAACTCTGTTAGCACATGATGAGAAAATGTGTTTAAGCAACACCAAGAGTCAAAATATGTAGGAAGCAATGGTGGGCAGCGCGGCAGGCCCTGGGCCCAGGCGGCAGCGGCTCGGGGGCCCACGTGGTGGAGGCTGACTGGACGCCTCCAGGCAGCCTGTCTCACATACCAGAGAAAGGTCCCTGGTTCCCTGGGCTGGAGGCTTTGGCTGCGGCGGGCCCGGGAGGCCCCAATGATACGAGGAAGTCCTTGGTTCCAAAAGGGTTTATTGTCATGGCGGATGGTAGATGGATCTGGAAGTACCCCCCAAACTCAGGGCAGGCCTGGGTTAAGTAGGGAGGGAGGAAGGGGGAGGTTCTGGGGAGGAATGGTTAATTGGCTCCGCCCTCTGACCTTCATTAGTATGTAAATCTCTAGGCCTGAGGCCTGTAGTTATACCCTGTGCACTTTGGGAGGGGCTGTAATGACCTTCGTGACTGAACAATGTAGGTCTATGGAGATTAGACTGCTTTTCAGGACCGAGTTCTGGGGACGTAGCCGAACTCCTGCCGTTTCTCCCTTGGAGTCTCGGGGTTCTAGGCCCATGCCCAGCCAAGAACCAGGATACCCTTAACGCAGTCCCACATCTCCTCCCCTTTACTTTTTTAAAAAAGGGGGGTTACTGTGTAAAAATTTTGCATGAGGAAGTTAAAAGAAAGCACTATTTAGGCCAGAGGGGTTAGCACAATTAAGTCACAGGGTAAGGGGAGTTAAGGGTAGGGGTTGGGAAGGAAGGGGAGTTGAGGGTGGGGATTGGGAAGGCAAAGGTTCACTGAATCAATTGAATACAGGTGATACAGTTTGAGGGTAATAACATCTGACTAATCTAGACAGACATTAAGTTTTCCTCACTAACATGTAACTTTAGCTATTTGACTTTGGCAAAAGAATTCATCTCTAGCAGGAAGGTCTGGATCTGTCTTCTGTAAGATTTAGCTTTGGAGTCTTCTGTTAAGCAGTGTAGCTAGAAGAAGACAGCTTGGCCTCCTAGGCAGGTTCCAGGAGGTGGCTTTGTGTCTGGATCTCAGCATGTCTCTGGAATCTGCAATCTGACGAGATGGCTGAGAAGGCAGCTTGGCATCTCAGGCAGGTTCCAGAAGATGGCATCTCCACTGGACTTGTGGGAGCACCTATAGGATGATCAAAACAGGAAAGCAGCACCCCGGCATGGGGTTTCTGCAAAGGCTGAATATTAAGCATTAAGTCACTTGGGAACAAGCACATCACGGTCTGTCGTTAAGATCCTGGAAAGGCAAATGTGTTTGAGGAAATTTGTCTTAGAAGGCACTTGTGAATAAGAAAAAGCGAAAAAATTTTGGGTTGAAAAGCACAAACACTGTTGTTTTAGGTCTTCCTGTTGGAAAGAAAAGGCATTAATGGCGGGTTTAGAAGCAGTGGGGGGAGGGGCCTGCTCTGCCACATGGCGGCTGGGTGCTCTAGCAGAGAGGCCAGGGTATTCCCCATTTGTTTTTCTTAGAAGTAAAAGGCCAACCTTGAAGAAAAACTTAGAAGCTTGATAGAGAGTCAGAAAGTTCTGTGTGAGAGACTGAGTTATGGGAGAGAGATACGTGGAAGCTGGCGTGTACCTGGCAGCTCCTGGGAGAATCTGGAAGTTGGCGTGCAGTTTCTCCAGGCTCAGCCTGGAGTTTTAGCCACTAGAAAGAAACTGAGAGGAACACAGGGGCAAAGGGACTTCAGGCAAACCAGCTGGGCTGTAGCTGGCCGCAAATGACCTAGGAGGTGAAGGGGGAAGGGGAGCAACCAGGGTACCAGCCCCGTTGCTTCAGGCAGCCAGAACTGGCCGCAAATGACGGAGGAGTGGGGGAAGTCTATGTTCACAGTTTCTCCAGGCTCAGCCTGGAGTTTTAGCCGCGAGAAAGAAACTGAAAGGAACATGGGGGCGAAGGGACTTCAGGCAAGCCAGCTGGGCTGTAGCTGGCCGCAAATGACCTAGGAGCTGAAGGGGGAAGGGGGCAACCAGGGTACCAGCCCTGTTGCTTCAGGCAGCCAGAACTGGCCGCAAATGACGGAGGAGTGGGGGAAGTCTATGTTAGGCTAGCAGGCAACCTGTGAAAGACTGACCCCCTGAGGGAAAATCACTGGGGACTAGAGTTTAGAGCCAGTGTTCATGAGAAGCTAGCAGGCAGAGTATGAAAGGCTAACCCCTGGGGGAGGGGCAGAGAACAGTGTCGCCGCCATCTTGTTGAGTTGGAGAACACGTGGGAAGAGAGAAACCTATGCTAGCAGGCAGTGTGTTAAAGACTGAAGTCAGAGCTTTTTAAGAGGAACAGGACAGTCTCAGCCTCAAGGAGTCTCTCACTCAAGGAAAAGAGTTTTAGAATGAAGATCACAGCAGGCACTGTGGCCTTAAAAACAGCAGTTAACTGTGAAGGAGCCTTCTCTGTGGAGCTGGGGGATGGGCAGAGTGGAGGCTAGGGAGTCGCCGCCATCTTGCCCTTGAGCTGGAGAACACGTGGAGGGGAGAGGGGGAGAGAGAGGAGGGAGGACAGTGAGAGACCTGCCTAGTCTGGTGAACTAGGCTGGAGTTACTCACGGTTTCATGGAGAGGTTTTTGGCAGGCACCAGCGGGGTACTCTTGGAGCTGGCTTTGCCCACATCCTCTACCACCTGTAGGGAATGATGTAGGCCCGAGAACGGGCAGTCACGGGCATGAGTCTCTGTTGCGTTGTGGGTCGGTGTGTCTGCCATGACGCAGTAGGCTGGGATGGTAGTTCAGCATGGCAGGAGCTCACGGGATCTTGGCTGAGTCCATTTTATGCAACACCAGGGAAAAGGAGGGCCGCAGAAGGTTTGGCTGTGTTTGTCTCACACCGCACCAAGTAGACACGGCTAGGCTCGTACTTGGCGGGGAACAAACTCAGTCTGGTTCCACGGGGGTGCAGAGCTCTTGGATTTGGGGGTCCCTTTGCCTTGATTCTGCTAAGGACCGACTGGTCTCAAGCCCTGGGCTCTGAGGCCTCGGAAGGACTGAGACGGGCATGTGGGCGCACGCCGGCCTACCCACAGCCGAGAGAAAAGAGGGGGAATTGGGGATCCTTTTGCCCGCAGGCGGCTAGGGATCAACTGGTCTCAAGCCCTGGGCTCTGAGGCCTCGGAAGGACTGAGACGGGCATGTGGGCGCACGCCGGCCTACCCACAGCCGAGAGAAAAGAGGGGGAGGGAAGAAAGAGGCCCTGGCAGCACCCCGAGGAAGAGATTTGGTAAAAGTACTTGATTAACAGACTTGGCGGCCTGGTTAGCTTGCTTGAAGATGTGGGTCCTGGTGGTTGTCTGAGAGAGCTTTTCGGCTAGCTTGTCTGTAGTTGCGTGGCTGTTCGGAGCCCGACGATGGTCGCGCCATTATGTAGGACAAAACCGGCGGGACCGCAGTGGCAGCCCGGCCCACGCGGCAACAGGCCCCGGGCCTGCGCAGGCAGGCCTCTAGGCCCAGGCAGCAGCGGCCTGGGGCCTGCATGGTGGAGGCTGCCTGGAGGCTTCCAGGCAGCCTCTCTCACATACCGGAGGAGGTCCCAGGTTTCAGTGGCTGCGTGGCTGTTCGTGTTCCACGTTTGAGGCGCCAGCTGTGGGGGTCCCCGGTTCTGGAGGGTGTCCCACAATGATCTCCCGGCTGAGGACAGAGTGAGAGCAGGGAGGGTCCTCTACCCACGTCTCCGCTGTCTGTTAGTCTTCAGCCCAGCTGGTGTGAGAGGTCTGGGCCAAAAGGGTGCGGGTGCAAGCAGGGAGGAGAGATTGCCTGCCTCCGCTGCTGCCTCTGCTCGAGTCTCCGCTGTCACAGCTCAGTCACTCCCAGGCACTGCACCTGCCTCTCCACGCTGAGCCGCCCGGGCTGGGCCGATAGAAGCCGGCTAGCAGGCAAGGAAGCAGCTTGGTGCCCCAGAAGGTTCCGGGAGAGCGGATCTCTCCCCAAGTGTTACAGCTCTTGAGACAAAGACTCCAGGACACCAAGATGATTCTCGAACACACACCTTTACTTCTCCCGAATAGAGCCTTTATATACAGTTTCAGGGTGGGTTAGGGTCTGACAGCAGATAACGCTTATTGGCTTGGTCAGAGAGCTTGGAGAGACCTCATCTGCATGTGGGTTAGGGTCTGGCAGATAATGCCTATTGGCTTGGTCAGAGAGCTTAGAGATGCCTCATCTACATGTGGGAGGGCCTGAGGCACTGTTCCTCGATGACTGATAGACCTCTCTTTGGGAGAGGCTGTGGAGGGCCGAAGCTGAATGAAAAGAACCAGGGCCTGGGGGCAGCGCCGAACACCTGCCGTCCTGGTAAAGATCCGGGGTTCAAGGCTTGCTCAACCAGGCACCCAGCTGCTTCCCACAGCCCACAGCCCACCGCCCACAAAAATAGGCTATACTATTTTTCAGAGAGAACATTAATATCTGGCCAAGCTAATTTGACAAATCTTTTAAAGCAATAAACATGTGGTTCACTACTAGGTTTCATTTTGAAGAAAATTAATCTAGTTATTTTCAATATATAATTAGAAACACTTCCCTCATAAACAGGTCCCTATGTCACCTCAGATTTTACAAGCTTAAAAATAATGCAACTGATGGAGAGATGGAAATGAAAGGATAAAGGAAACTGTAGAAAAATAGCACAAATTATATTGAAACTTAGATCATGGCTTAACCTTCTGCAGCCAAGTTCTGAGCTTAAGAAGTGAACGAGATTGTCCTCAGAAACAGCCTTGACATCCCAGGAAATGTCTTGGTGTGACTCATCTCCAAATGAGGAAAATTCTCTACTTAAATATAAAGCATAAACATAAAGAAGTCTAGTAACTCAACTCTCAAACAATGGAACAAAGAAGATGAAAGTGTAACTTCACCTAACATTTGATCCTCTGTTTTGATGCATTTCTCAGAGGCACACCTTGAGCAAGAAATATAAAGTGATCCTTCCTCTTGCTTTACTTTAGCCCTATCAAAGAGTTAAGGCTTCAGAATAGAATAATCTTCTCAGGCATCATTCAAAGGTGTAATGTTTATTAAAATAAAGAAAAAATTTCAAATGTTCTCTGTGAGAATATTGCTTGCAATATGAATGTCGTGAATACTTTTGACACTGTGTGAATGAAGGGAGACATTTAGAATCCAGAATATTGCTTGGGGCTGAAAAAGTTAGGTAGTCTATTCATAGTTATTCCAAAAGAATTCTCACAGATTCTTTACAGAAGAGAATGTTCTGTATAAAATGAACATTTATTGCTAAGCAATTGGCAGATTTTGCTTCCCAGATCATATTCTGTCATGTAGGATGACATCCACTCTCTCTCTCATTTACAATCACATTGTCTTTCCAATTTAAAAATTGCATCTTGAAAAGTAAATAAATAAAGCCTATATAACCCTATTGCTAGATTTTACTTTTCTTAATGTAGCTGGAAAATAAATGTAAAAAATGAGAAGCATATCCTTGTTTCTGATTGTATTATTTGCCATTTATACATGTACTTATATACACATATATGATGATGATATTTTTAATTACAAATGTCACTACTCATTGTAAGATTGCAGTATCAAAACAGTCTATAATGTTATTACCAAAGCACAAATTAAAAAAAATTAAAAATTGAGAGCTAGTATTACTAAGTAGTTATACATACAATTTTTTAAAGCCAGAATATCATTATCACTAAAGATCTTCTATAAATGCAACCCAGAAAGCCTAATAACAAATTATGAACACAAATTAAAAATGTAAATGAGTAACTTAGATGTTTTTTTCTTCTGTTGCCATAGTATTTGGTAAAGATACATTTTTTTTTTATTATGGTGGTCTTGTCATTTTTAGTAAAACAGCAGACAGACCAAAGTCTCTGGAAACTTCCATGGTTCATGAAGTTTTAAATTACAAATTACAAATTTTCACATCATCCATCTTCCACTTTATAGCTGTTGGAACAAAAATCTATTTCTAAACAATTAGCTCAGAGCATGCTCTTCCCTTGCTGTTTGATTCTGTCAGTATGATTCTTGAACATAATCCGAAGACTCTAAGCCAATGCCTTGGCTACTTCTCAAAAGAGTTCTAAATATTTGCTCTTTTTCCTGAACCAATTATGCATTGGCAGATACTCCAATAGTACATTATTCACAAGAGCGTCATAGTTTCTTTCTTTCTCCTCTTTCTTTCCTTCTTTCTTTCCTTCTTTCTTTCTTTCCTTCTTTTTTCTTTCTTTGTTTCTCTCTTTCTTTCTTTTCTGCCTGCTGATGTTTTTGAGAGAATGAAAGATAGGAGAAAGTAATGTAATCTAATGTTCAACTAGTTAGTAAATGTTAGTCAAAGCCTGTCAACTAAAGACCATAGCTCAATTTACTGTCTGTGTGTTATAATCTATGGCCTGAAAGAATCACTATAAGAGAGTTTATATGTAGATATAAGTAATATAAAGACTATTCTTTTCACATTATACACTAACAATGCATATAACTGAGAATTGTTTTGCCTATTTGCTCATATATTTTCTCTTGGTTTTCTTTTAATGGTTAATTTTTTGTGTCATATTTCATTGCTGTGTCTCTATCTTAGACAGGGATGACTCTGTGTGTGTGTGTGTGTGTGTGTGTGTGTGTGTGTGTGTGTCTTGGGAATCAAACCTGTGACCTCAACTATGAGGTATTATTAACTAAAGTATTATACCTTTAGTAGTTCTTCAGTAGTTTGTGTTGCCTATGCCGACAATTACAAATTTTTTTCTCTGTCCTTGTCTTTGGATTCTAAACCATTATCGAATTTTCTATTTATTTAACTCTATGTCTTACTTGCATCTTTAAAGTCTACAGCTGAAGTCTGTAAACTGTTTTATCCCAATCTTTCTTGTACAATCATTGTACTGTGATACACTCAAAATACTTTAATTTTCACCTCTGCCAAAGTCTTTTGCACGGTTAATGTTATAGCTCTTTGATATTTTCTTACTATGTCTTCTTGTAATTTTCCTTCAAAGTGCTATTACATGACAGGAAATTAAGTACATATCAGATGAGGTTAGAGCTCTTCAGAAAATCTTTTAATATCTCCCTATTCTTCAGTTCAAATCTCCACAGTGTATACACTAAGTCCTTGAAAAGAGTGATTCATGGTTGTATCTCATGTCTTCTACCTCCTCTTAATTTCTTTTAACAACCTTTTCCACTCTGTAATTCACTAGTTTTCTACTGATAAGGGTCACAGAACATGATTTTATTTCTACCTGACATACTGCTCTCCAGATTCTAAATATGGGTAGCTCTATCAAGTTTCTTAAGTTTTATTTCAAATGTCACTTCCTGGATGAAACCTAACTTAAACACTTTGTCAATATTCTTTATTCTATATTGAGCCTCTTCTCAAAAAAGTATGAAAAGTATTTAGATCCAAGACTTGGGAGAAAGAGGCAGGTGGAACTCTGAGGTAGAAGCCAGCCTGGTCTACATAGTATGTTCTGAGACACCAAGGCCACAGGGAAACCCTGTCTCAAACACACACACACACACACACACACACACACACACACAGACACACACACATAATCCATAATCATGTGGAGAACAGCTAACAGTTCAATTTTCAGAGTAAGTTGTCTGCATCTATCAAGTGAATTCTAAAGACTATACTCAGGTTGTCAGGCTTGACAACCTGCTAAGCTATCTTGCCACCTACAGTTGATAGTTTTTGCTCTTAAAACACACACACACACACACTACATATGATATATAATTTATGACTTAATATGTGATATGTAATATATAATATATAATTAATATCTGATTTATAATATATAATGTATATAATATATATTTGAAAAAAGTTTACATATGTATATATTATATATCTATATACATCTATATATCCATATATAATACATACATATACACATGCATACATACATGTATACACACATATACACAAACACAAACAAACACACATATACACACACTTCCTAAAAAATAAATATTAAAAATTTAACATTTAGGCTATACTCAGGCTTACATTTCAGGTTTGTGTCTTTCTACTAATTGATAAAAATCCATGTAAACCATTTGTACCTATGTTTTTTTTTTTTAACTTCTGAATTGCAAATAACATTGCTATGTACCTCACAGTGAGAAGATTATAAACTGAGTGAATTAATTGAGTTGATTTTGAAACTAGTTGATAAGTCTTCCATAAGTGTTATTTTACCATCTGTATAGATGGTAGTACATGTTGTGGTCTTATATGACATTGCAATATTAGAAATAAATCCAGTGCCTAGCAAACTGTATGTATGTACTGAGTAATGATTCAGTGAGAAATTATACTAGAATAGATTTAATAACTCATTCTAAAATGGAATTTCCTTTCACTAAGAACATCAATGGAATCCATTGCCCTAATCATGAATCACAATCATTCACCAGTGCTTATTTTACACCAAACCATAACTTCTTATACAACTATATTCTCATACTTTTTTTAATAAGTATAACATGTTTCAACTGTGAATCATCAAATCTATTTGTAAGTCCTTTTTCCTCATGCTCTACTTCATCCTTTTCAAAGTTCCCTCTTCCACTGAGTCTCCTGTTATTTTCCATTTCATCAGAATCTTTAGCTGTTGCTTTCCGACGTTTGATCTTTGAGAGACACTGATACCAAAGTTCTTCTGAAAAACTCATCAGTCAAACGTTTTATATTACTGCTGTTGTTGTTGCTGCTGAAATTGTGACACTTTCTCTTGACCTCTGCATGCTTGGGCTTTGTAAAACAACGTTTTAGGCACTGGATCACAGGACTTCTTACTCTTTGTTTTCCTCTGTATTTACTTTGAAGTATGTCTTTGAGCATCTCGTATTCCAAGACAGGTCTCAGGGTTCCCAGCCTTCAAAAGGACTGAATTCTTCACATTATTGCTATTGGATGACCTTTCCCTCTTTGGGTTGCTCTGAAACATTGTCTACACTCACACAGTATCATATCTTAAACTGCCTACAGGAAGACTTCCAATGACTTATGTGTTATTGTTATTATGTGTTACTCAGACTATAGCAGAAAAAAAGTCAATCCCAATTGTTAGTCCCCATATTTAATAATGTGTTATGTAAGTAGATGCTGCCTGTCATGTGATGCTGTTGAAGACAATGATGAAGAAAATGATGATTTCTAATCTTTTCCAACATTCCTATCTGACAAAACCCAAGCTTCATCTCTAAATATGTTAGCATTCACATAAATGAAAATGAACTCTTTACCATTTCAGTTAGGTTATTTAGTCTGTAAAATCAAAATACTCTATGAACTAGGAGTTCATTGTAAAGGAAACATAACACTTAGGAAAATTCTTATTTCCAGACCATTTTATAGTGATGCTTAATGAAATAATAATGAGTTATTTATCTCAGATAGGAAACAACTATCAAATGACCAGACCTATGATTTATGCAAATTTATGCAGTCAGAAGAGAAGATGAAGTTACCCATTATAGATGAAGCTGTAGAAATGTTCAAGGAATTTTAGGTGCATTCATTACTCTGATAATTTAACTCTAGAATTGAATGTGCATTTTTACAAACATATTTCCACCAGGAGATTTGTATTTTTTGTTTCATATGTTCATATGCATTTGCTCACTTGTCACTGTGTATGTTCTTCCTGCATGGATATAACCCATGGTCCAATCAGAGCATTAGTCCTGATACAATCTGACTATCTGCATCATCCCACACCCATATGTAAGAAATAATAATATCCTTCCCTTTATTGTGATAGCACTAAGAGACTAGATACAGATGATTGAGTTATAAAAGTAGATGCCCATCAGTGACCTCCTGTCTTTTATGTGATGCCATGAGGTTCCATGTAGGTAGCATCTTAGACTTTGATCTTAGACTTATCAGCCTCTGTGACTATGAAATAAAGTGAAATTTTTCTTTTCTTTCTTTCTTTTTTTTGAAAATCAGTTGTGAAAATCTAAGTATAAAATGAAAACTAGTTTAAGGCTATCTATGGGATAAACAGATAAAATCAACAGAATAAGATTATGTTACAAACTTTAAATCAGAATATTCTTTTCCATGATTCCAACACTTGGTTATAGATGGGCTGTGGATCAGATACAAGCAGAATTATTCCTCCTATGTTTGCATGAAGAAACAGAAGAGGAGAACCTTTCTTTCTAAGATATGACTTTTAGTCTGGCACAACCAGTTCTACATGTTGAAAGGACATTAGGGAGATATCTACCTAGACAAAGAAATCAACCCAAAGGGAAGCAAGGGGAGATTAAGAACAGCTGTGCTATATCCCATGATTTCCGTTAAGATCTTGGAGCCAATTTTACTCAATGTTGCTGCAACAACTGAGTTGATTTTTTTAAGGTGTGAGGGCACTTAAATTTCCTTTCCTTGTTAAGCTTGTTCCTAAGGGACTTTATGAAATCTTAAAGCCAATATAATCTCATCTAATAAAACTGGTATATTAAATAATATTAAATAGAAATGCCATTTCTGCAGAGAATTTTAATTATGGAAATTAAGATACAACATAAAAAGTAACAATAAAGACAAATACTAGAGCAGATCTATAGATGGGCACCCAGGGTACAAGAAAGTTCTAAAAATAAAAGGATATTACTGTTCCCACTAAAAAAAAATTAGAAATCCAATTATGAATTTTTGTCTATAAATAAATTCTGACTTCTAAACAATGTTTAATTTCATGTTTTTTACTTAATAATGTATTTGTATTTTTTAGCCTGCTATATTATTTGAATATTTTAATGAGCTTTATTTGCATTTTTAATAAAAGTCTATAGAAAACCTGAAGCAAGAAGCAGAATTGGTTAATATTCTTTCTTGAAAAATCCCTTCAAAAGGAAATCAATTTCCTATAGAATAGGAAGTGAAATCTAAAATCATTAACCATGTGGCATGCTGACACATATTTGTCAATCCTGGCCACAAGAGTCTAAGGTAAGGTAAGGTAAGGAAATTTTTCTTTTAATTTAATTTAATCTTTTTCTTCGTTTGTTTGTTTACACTCCAGATTTTTTTATTTTAGTTTATTTATTTATTTATCTATCTATTTATTTATTTATTTTGGTTTTTTGAGACAGGGCTTCTCTTTTTAGCCCGGGCTGTCCTGGAACTCACTCTGTAGACCAGGCTGGCCTCGAACTCATAAATCTGCCTGCCTCTGCCTCCCAAATGCTGGGATTAAAGGCGTGCGCCACCACCTCCCGGCTTACACTCCAGATCTTATTCTCCTCCAGGTCCACCCTCTGATTGTTCCCCATTCCATACCTACTCCCCTCTCCCCCCAACCCCTCCAACCTGTCTCTACACCCCACCCCAACCACACCAGAACTCTAAACTCCCTGGGGCCTCCAGTCTCTTGAGGGTTAGGTGCATCTTCTCTGACTGAACCCAGACCCTGCAGTCCTCTGCTGTATATGTGTTTGTGGGGCCTCATATCAGCTGGTGTATGCTTCCTAGTTCATGGTTCAGTGTTTGAAAAATCTCAGGGGTCCAGGTAAATTGAGACTGTTGGTCCTCCTACAAGGTCACCCTCCTCCTCAGCTTCTTCCAGCTTTTCCCTAATTCAACCACAGGGGTCACCAGCTTCTGTCAATTGGTTGGGTGCAAATATCTGCATCTGACTCTTTCAGCTGCTTGTAGGGTCTTTTGGAGGGCAGTCATGATAGGTTCCTTTTTGTGAGCACTCCACAGCTTCAGTAAGAGTGTCAGGCCTTGGGACTTCCCATTGAGCTGAATCCTACTTTGGGCCTCTCACTGGATCTCCTTTTCCTCAGGCTGCTCTCCATTTCCATCCCTGTAGTTCTTTCAGACAGGAACAATCACAATTTTTTATACCACCCTAACCCACATAGAAGAAAGAATAGCATTTGCTATTCTCTGTTTACACATTAAATATATGTATCATATAGTATAAAAATATTTATGATAGAAATTAAAATGAATAAAAACAGAATATAAGGGCACTATTTTTATTAATGTATATTCATACAAAATCGCTTTTATTCATCTTCATATCTATATATATACACATATATATTACACCTTGATCATTTTCTAACCCTTCAACTTTCTTATTTCTGTTCCCTTTTCCAATGATCTTCTTCTTTATACTAGTGTACTTTGACTGCCATATGTAATCCTCCCATTGCCAGAGTCCACAATTAAGAGCAAACATTTAGTGTTTGTCTTCCTTTGGCTGACAAGTTTCATTTAACCTGATGGCCTTAAGGCTCATCTATTTTCCTATAGATGACATGAGTTTCCTATACATGACATTCTTCTTTATGGCTGAACAAACCTCCATTGTGCATATTTGACACATTCTCTTCCTCCATTCACCCAGAATGAGCACCTAGGCTGATTTCATGCTATGATTGTTGCTAAGAATTCACAAATAAACATGCATATGCAAGTATCTCAATAGTATGCGGACATGTTTCCTCTAAATATATACTCAGAATATTATAACTAAATAAAATGGGAGGTCAGTTACTCATTTCCAAAACAACTGGACTAATTTATATTCCCATCAACGGTTACACCATACCCACATCGGCATTTATTAATAATTTTCTTGATGCTACCTATTCTGTGGTAAAATAACATCTCAGTTTAGTTTTTATTTATGTTTTCCTGATGGTTCTATGTTTTGATTGTATTTTCATGTATTATTTGAGTTTCTTCCTTTGAAATTTGTATGCTGAAATATTTGCCAATTAGATGATAATTTATCATTTTAGTGGTAGAATTTTTTTTAGTTATTCCTATATTCAGGATGGAGAGCCTCTATTAAATACTTATGTGGTAATGATTTTGCCATTCTGTACACTTTTAACTTGGTTGTTTCCTAACTATGCAGAAAATATAAATTTAATGGCTTCTCATTTTAAATCCTTGCCAGCTTCCTGAGCTATTGGTGTCCTATTTATAAGAAAGTAATTGACAAGATCTTCAGGTATTTTCATATATTTTCCCCTGGTACTTCTATCATTCTATTTCTTAAAGTGAGTCTTTGATTCATCATAAGTTAGTTTTGGTACACAATCAGAGTTAGGAATCAAGGTTTAGTTCTTCACGTAGGTGCATGTCCCATAATTCAGCATATGAACAATCCTGCTCCAGTTTTCTGCCACTGTCATTTTCTGAATCATCACATGAAGCCAAATAGCTGTGTATGTCTGAAACCATGATCTAAGATAAATTTTCTTCTCTAAATTATTTCTGTCAGGTATTTTGTCACAGGCATCAAAGTTAGCTAATTCAAACAACTAACTTTGGAGTAATCTTTCATCATATAAAAAACAAACATAAAATACTTTATATAGAATAATATAAATATAGAATAATTTGTGACTACACGAAAGTAAATAATATTCATTATGTTCATTTTGACAATCACATTAATCTAAGAAATCGAATCTGAGCATGTTGTCACAAGTCTGAAAACCAATCATATTTATGGCTTAGGCAAGAGGAACTGATTACAAGCCAGCCTAAGTTATGGAAAGGGTTCAATATATAACAAAAATGAATATATGTTATTAAATAAAGACAGTGGACAAATTAAAAAATATTAGAAGAGGAATCACCAAGAAAGTGTCTTTCTTTCTGAATAATAGAATTCTACCTGCCTTCTTACATTAGACCCTGGAAGCAAATAACTTTAAATAAGTTTTCAATGATTGAAACTCTCAAGCAGAAGATTTTGGTATGATATTGTACATCTTACATCAAATATCATATATACATATACATATATAATAGAGAAACCTAATATAATGAAATAATTGTATTCCACATTAAAAGGGAATATAAGAGTAGCGTGGTTAACATAAAAATTATTTAATGTTATTCAATCCTTGGCTTAAAATAATGACAATGTAATGAGATATGCTCCCCACTGTTATATAAGTTGAACTCTCATTCATTTCAAAGGGAATTATGACAAAACACTTAAAGCGATTTTTTCAATTAAAAACAATAAGAAAATCACATAAGCATTTATGGTTTCATTTAAAAAATATTTCAACAACTAATATTTGCCAGACTTTCTCCATTCTAAACCATGGGTTTTTAATGCAGGACTGTCCTTTAGAATATTGAGTGTATTTTTATCACGTAAATCTATAACCCAAAGTCCTAACATAAAGATATTTTTTATATGAAATAAAATAGAGTTCACATAAGTAGTACCTCTTGGGCTTTTATTCTAGCTATGGCAAAACCATTGATTGTGAATTTATTTTTCTTACAGATTGTATATTTTTTCCGTGAACTGTCTGCCCTCGTAGGTGGGTGGATTTGAACAATTCCTTCTACAATGATAATAGAGTCAAAGGGCAAAATGTTCTAAGCCTGAACTGAACCTAAACAGCGTGAAAAATATCAAAATGTATGCAAGAATGCACAGAATGGTTGCTGATCTTACAAAAGCAAAATATAAAACACACCATAAAATTGCCTTAAGAAAATAAGCCTGGTGTTTGTCTAACATACCCATTGAGTCTGTAATAAATGCATTTGCTACTTTCAAATCTTAAAGCAAGACTTACGTCTATCGAGTGGTGACAGGCCAGGAAAGAAAGTATTGTCATGTTTCCCAGGACAACAACACAGAAGAGCCCATTTGTCCTACTTAGAGAATAGTGACAAACAAGTACAAAATGACAACTTCAAATTTTTTTAAGGAGAAAAGAAAGAGAAAGAAAATCAAGCTGATGCTGGACACAAGTTTCCAGAGGGGGAAATGGAGAATTGACGCAATTATCTGGATAATTACAGCTCAAAAATGTAAACCTTTCTGCTCCATTATTTACGTACTTCAGGCTAAAATTTACTTGGAATTTTCACTTTCTGTGACTGTGTTGCCATATTTCATAAACTTGCATTTCTCCACAGAAATGCTGCACGGTTTTACCAGATCGCCCTGGGGTTGGAAGCGACTAAGGAAAACAACCACATAGCAACAGATCCATCTTAAACTGTAAACTATCATGACATTCCATAAGGCGTTGAGGCTTTATCCTATGCCTAAGAGAAAGCCATCAACATAATCATATTTCATTTAGAAAATGTTTCTCTTTCCATTGGATGGGCTGTTTGTTTTTGCATACAACTTGACGTATTTGAAAGTGTTGAAAAAATGTTATAACTATAGAATAAAAAAAAATGGGATAGCCGTAATATAGATGTCATAGTGAGAGACCATGAATGTACCATGAACTTTCATTCTTTGCCACTTTCCCAGATTATTCTCTGTCTGCTGTCCTCTCTGCTCATGATTTCAGTTCAAGGGGAATTTTCTCTGTGAATCACTAAGTAAAATTCCAGACTCTTCTATAAAGCAACCATATCTGATTTTGTGTTCTATTAGATCTTGTGTATATTTTGACAATGGGATACAAGGAAGTGTGTGTGCCTGTGTGTGCATGTGCATGTGTGTATGCGTGTGTGTATGTTCTCCTCACCAACATTCCTTTAATTAAGATTATTGTGACTTGTAATGCTATGTTTGGTTGATATCCATTGGTAGTCTGCTTTTCGTTGAAGGGATATGGAAGAGGAGTGGATCTGGGGCATAGGAGAGGTGGGGAGGGAGAATGGGAGGAGTGCAAGGAGGGAAACTATTATCTGGTTGTCATGTATGAGAGAAGAATAAATAAAATGAAGTTTAAAAGTGTTTAAATTTAAAAACAAAAGTTTTCTCCCCTGTTTCTCGTGTCTAAGATAATGTTTGTTTGTTTTTTATTGGAAATTTTATTTACTATATTTCAAATGTTATCTGCTTTTCGGGTTTCCTCTCTGCAACTCCCCTATTCAATCCCCCCATCCCCTGCTTCTATGAGGTTGCTCTCATGCCTCTGCACCCTGGCATTCTCCTACACTGGAGCATCAAGCATTCACAGGACCAAGGGAATCTCCTCCCATTGACTCCCATTGACGCCAGACAAGACCATCCCTTGCTACATTTGTGGCAGGAGCCATGAGTGCCTCCATGTGTATTCTTTGGTTGGTAGTTTAGTCCCTGGGAGCTCTAGATGGTCTGGTTGGTTGATATTGTTGTTCTTCTTATGGGGTTGCAAACCCCTTCAGCTGCTTCAGTCCTTTCTCAACTCCTCCATTGGGGTCCCTGTACTCAGTCCTCTGGTTGGCTGTGAGCATCTGCAACTGTATTTGTCAGGCTCTGGCAGAGCCTCTCAGGAGATAGCTGTATCAGGCTCCTGTCAGCAAGCTCTTCTTGGCATCAGCAATAGTCTGGGTTTGGTGTCTGCATGTGAGATGGATCCCCAGGTGGGGCAATCTCTGGATGGTCTTTCCTTCAGCCTCTGCTCCACTTTTTGTCCCTGTATTTCTTTTAGACAGGAACAATTCTGGGTTAAAAATTAGGAGATGAGTGGGTGGCCCCATCCCCTAACCAGGGGATCTGGATATGATCTCTCTAGGTTCTCCCTCTCCTTTGTTAGGCATTTCAGTAATCTCATCCCTGTTGGGTCCAGGGAATCTCTTGCTTTCCTAGCATCTAGAACTTGCTGGTGGCTACCCTCAGTTCCTCATCCCCCATTGCTACACACCTCTGTTCAAATTCCTGACCCTCGGTATATAGGTATATCATCCCTGTCTTGTCCCATACCTGATCCTGCCTCCCTTTTTTCATGCTGATCAGAAAAAAAAAAGTCTATTTGTTAAACAGTTAATTTTTATATTTTTCTGATAGTTTCCTAAACATCACTCTTAAGAAGATGTTTCTTTTGGCAACTTTGAATGAACTGTTGTGCTGGGGCATTAGCACCAGAGAGAGAATTGGGAGGGCTGTCAGTAAATACTGTAGCCTTGAGTTTAATCAGTATAGCCCTTTTATATCTCATAGTTTCATGGGAAACAAGACCATAAGCTAGGAAAAATAATGGTGGACATATACATAGGATACCTGTTTCTATCTGGGGCCTCTCTGTTCTTTCTACCAAGGTTAGTAAAACATTCAGCCCCTGGCCTTGAGCCTCAAGTGTATCTCCTTTTATCGTTGTATATGTTAGCAGTCCTGGAAATCTGCCAGTGGACCTTGACCTGCCTTGACTCTCTCTGGTAGGCAGACTTTTACAGAAGCAGACAAAATGGCTTCAGACACTATTGAAATGACATTCTGATATTAACTTCTTTAAAAAAGTGGAATCTTGTAATAATCATAATCTGTCCCGTGGGGCTTCATCAATGCCAGGCACATGGATAAATTAAAGATCAGAAAAACAGTGACAGAATTATTTACTTTAAATGGAATAATCAAATGAGTTTAAATCTCACCTCTGATAAGTGCGGAAATCAGGATTCGTACCCACTTTTGGGCATCTTCCAGTTTTACTAGGCCAGGATATGCAAGCTTAGACTGAGACACTTATCAATGTTACATTTTCTTTCTGAAGGGATTTTGTAGAATGGGTCACCACAGAATTACTAAGCTGGAAAGAAAATGTTTGGGAAATGAGAGGACAGTACATTTGAGAAAGTCTTGGACCAAAAGCTATTTCAAATATTAGAGTATTTTTATAAACGTACCACATTCTTAGCTTTGTGTACCACATATGTGTTGTGGGAGATATTTAAATCTCCAACCCAAATATGACTGGTCAATGAAAACACAACTCAGTAATTATGAATATATTCTGTAAGCCTAGATTAGGCAGAAACCCCTACACTACTATGAGACCCTTATAACTTGAGGATTTTCCAGACCCTGCATCTGTCCTTCTACCTCCTGCTTCCCAGTCGTCTTCTCCTTCATAGTCTTCCTCCTCCATTGTCTTCCTCCAATCCTCCCCCTACTCTCTTCCCACCAACTTTTATATCTCCAACTCCCCTTCCTCTGCCCAATCACTGGCTCCAGCCTTTATTTTACAAATTAAAATGGGCAGAAGGTTCACTAGAAATCGCCTGTGTAATGACTCACACCTCCTCTGCAGCCCTTCACAGGAAAGGGGAATTAGTATCAAAATACAAGGATGGGGCTATCCACAACACACATATTCAGTTGTTCATGCTTAGAAACAAGGGATTTGACTCTTACAGTATTGTAAATCAGCTCAGGGCAAATGTCTACATCTTTGAGTAAAATATATCCTTTATATTCTTTGCTTTGCTGTTACCTACGTGGGTGTCATAATAACTAATAAATCGCCAAAAGTCCATTATTTTGTTTATAATAGAAGTCATGATCAGTAAAAGATAGGTTGTGGTCATCATCCAAAACAACTCTTTAGGAGATTTATCATCCCCTTCCCCTACAACTGCCTCTCACATACAAGAACATACACAACTACCAGGTTTATAAAACTACCAACTAAAGCAGTGTTTTGTTTTGCTTTGTTTCTGTTTTTCAATTTTCAGAGACTAAGCAGCTAAGGTAAGTATTCAAAGGAAAACACACTTGAACGTGCAGGGCAAGAATATCTCCATCATGCTAATAGAGGGAATACACACTTCACACCTAACTACCAGTTTAGCATCCTGACGCTGTCACAACAAAGGACTGAAAAATGGGTTGTTTCCTATATTGGTTTCTTCCCTTGAAGTTCTAAAGGTTACATCCTCTGAATCAAGGAGTTGGCCAAGCTATTGCTGGAATCTTTTATAATAATCACCAGCGCATTGATTTATTTCAATTTAACATGAGCTTATTGCATTTATCCCATCTCTGGTCTGATATATTTAGATATTAATATATACAAACCATACAAATTTTTCTATATAGAAGTTATTTATTATGAAAGCTCTTGTCTTTATGTCTTCTGACTGCTATAACAAAAACAAAATAAACTGGGTGTCTTATAGTTCTGAAGACCAGAGATGACAATATTGCCATGATGACAATATTGCCAGGAACTTGGTGAGGGATACTTTTGGATTTGAGAGTTTACCATTTTCTTATCGTGCCATTATGTAGATGAAGGAATTATGATTTCTCTCTAGGCTCTTCAAGAGCATTCAGGAAAGCTCCTGTCCTTATGACCATGCTGCCTGCCAAACATAGCCCCAAAAGACCACCAAAATTTTAATGAGAAGAGTTTCAACTAGCATGTTTGGATTAGGTATGAACATTTCTTCAATGGTACCCAGATTTCTTATCTCTAGGTGTTTTGAATAAAAGTATATTTAATTTCTTTTTCTGTCCTAAAAAAATAACCATGAGTTTTATACATTTTCTTCTGGTAAACACTATTTCTTCTCATTTTTTTTTTGTATTTTTTTCATTTTTATTGAAAATAGTTTCTTCTTTCATATAGTACATCTCAAGGACAGTTTCCCTTTCCTCCATACTAATCCTCTTTCCCCATATTCCCCAATGGTGCTACCCCACACCTCTGCTATCCTCCAGATTCACTCTACCTCTGTTTCCTTTTCAGAAAGAACAAGCCTCCAAGTGATGCCAACCAGATAGCCAAACAGGACAGAAGAAGATCCAATAAGACTAAAGTAAGCCATCCCTCATGTCAAGCTGGACAAGGCAACCCAATAGGAAAATAAAGAGTCCCAAGCAGGTAAATCAGTCAGAGATACATCCACTCCCAGTGTTAGGAGACCAAGAAAATTACCAAGCTAACAGCTATAACATACACAGAGAGCCTGATACAGACCCTTCACTCCAGCCTTAGAAAAATTCAAGTAACCTGTAGATAAATGTGTAAGACTTAAATCTTTCATTTTTGCTCTTTGTATCTGTGGCTCAGTATGTTATTTACATTGATAATATAAAAGATTATTCCTAAACTGTAGGAGGAGCTAAGGTGGGAGGAGTTAGGAAAGGAAGAGGAAAAAGGAAGAGGAAGAACGAGAGAGGGAGAGAGAGATGTATGAGCGATGGAGAGCCATGCAGGTATGGAGAGCAGTCGCAGGTAACAACTTTTATTTAAGTTAGCTAATTGGGAAACAATTCTCGTTGTATGGGCATATTGTTATTGAGCATTACCAAACATATAAAGCCTTTGATTAATCTTTAAGCATTAGCGTCTCATTTTTCTACCGAGCCCACGTGGATGGCGGATGGTCTGGGCAATGCCCAGCCTTGTGGAGACAGTGTGGAAGATTGGCAGAGCCATCACCCGCGCTGGCATCTCATGGGTGGCAGGGCTGGTGTTTCTGGCTGGCTGTTTCTAGCTGCAGCGTGCACATGGCCTCCAGCCAAGAAACAAGGAGGCTGAGCTAGGCAGAGCTGCCGCTGCTTAGATAGTCGGCATGACTGGCAGCCATTTTAATTATTTACCTCAACACTAAACTCTGTGATTTTTTTTCCCTTTAGAATAAAAAAGTAACTAAGGTATCTGTAAGAAAATAGAATTTATGATAGATAAATGAATTTCAATTGCACCACCCTTTCTGATGATGCCTAAAGTAACAGATGAAATCATTGAGGTCAACACAATGACTTTACACATATTACAAATCCCACTCCTTAGTCATAAGTCTCATTTGTAAATATACAGAAGAGAGTAGATTATTTTTTCCTTACCCTCTGTCTCGTGTATATTCATATGCAGCTTCTCAGCACACACCCTGCCTCTGAGAGACTTCTGCAGCTACACACCCATTAAAATGGCATCTTGTTATGGAAAAGGTATCCAGAACAGATGGATACTGAGAGTTTTTCTGGTTTTGTTCTTCTCCAGGATTGGGTTCAATAAATAGACCATCCTGCAGCAGTCTACAGAGGATTTTACTATTTATTTTTATCAATGTAAAAAGCTGCCTGTACATATTTTCTCACACTAAGCTAATTCCCTATCCATCCCTAAACAACTCTCCATTCCATTCTCAATCTCACAGCATTTCATATACTTAGCAAGAGTCTTTGATGAAGATTTTGCTTATACCCAAACAAATTCTGTATTACATATATATTCTTTTGCCCTCACTTATCCATTATTTGAGTTACCCACTCAAAGGCCTACAAGAGTCGAGCATAATTTCATCTTACAAAAACCAGGTCCACTTCCCACCAGGTTTTATTTGCTTATGTTTTGGGCTTATGTTTTTATGTATTTTAACAAAGATCCTACCCACTTAGGGGTTACAGAAGTTTACACAGATAAAGCATCTATTTCTAGAGAGTCATTTACATTTAAAATATCAACAGTGATGAGAATTTGTATTCGTGTAATCATTCAACATGCTATTCATGCAATTATTGTCAAAAGAGACACAAGCAAAGAAAAGTCCCTGCATAATTTCTTCAGGAAATGCTAAAGAATCAAAACCATCTAAAATGTTGATGGCTCTAAGGGTGTTCCAAAGATTGGATTTAATATCAGCTGTCATGATAGAGAATAAAGTCTCCAAGACTGTGGCAATACAAACTTATAATACAGAGGAATTCAAAATGCATCCAAGATGATGGAAGACTAGAAAGAATCTGGAAAAAGAGTGGAGGTTGGGTAGTCAAATACATCAGATCACTTTTAGAAATCTGAGATAAGATTCTATCAAGAACTACCATCTCTTGTATTACTCTCCATATTACTGCATTTTATGACTGTGTAACACTGCTTAACTCTCCTGTTTGAGACTATATTCTATACCACATATGTTCGTATATACTGATGTTGAACATCATGGTACTGTCTTAGGTTATGTTTAGGAATGTTATATACTAAATACAATGAATGAATATGCTTAGAAGAAAGAATTATTGAAGTTATATTGTGATCTGGAGTAGTTCATTATAAGTTAAAACCAGTAAGATAACAGGTTGTTTGTTTTTCCTTGTATAATTAAATCTTGTGTTTGTGTGATATTTTTCATTTATATGTGCCAGAATAAAAGGTCATTTGTAGTTTTGAGTTAGCATGAACACTCTAAAATATTCTTCTTCTTTCCAAACCACCATGACAACCAAGTGATCTAGCCAATTACTCTGGCCAATTATAATTCAGAAATTCACATTTGTGTTTGCCAAAAATTTGCCATTTCTTTCCTGCCAACTTCTTTCCAATATTTATAATTTGCTTTAATTTGAGTCTTGATTCCATGATTGTCCTTTTTGCATGACATCTTTTTGTGATTCTAATACAAAGTGACCAAAAATTACTTTTGATTAATGACAAGAAAATATTAATTTTATAATTTATTTTCTCTACATTTTAAACACTAGATAACTTTAAAATCATTTCTCTTATTCAAGTAATAAATACATATAACTTTTTCCATTACAAAAAAAAAAATCCATGTTGGGCCAGAAAGATGGCTAAGAATATAATCTGCCATGAAGCCTGAAATCCTGAATGTTTATCTTTATGACCCACATGTTGAAGAAAAGAACTGATTTGGAGAAGTTGTCTGATGACCTCCATATATGTTCCCTGGCATTTACACACACACACACACACACACACAATACACACACTTACACAATTTATATAGTTCAGAAGCAGAAACTGAACCAGACTATGTAGGTATACTGCTTAATGGTTTGTTTTTCTTGGCTTGCTCAGCTAACTCTCTTATATGGCCACCCTGTATGTAGATACCTGCATGAATTAGCAATTCAGACTTTGTTCTACAGTAAACTCATTGGCCAATCTAATGGAAGCAATTTTTCAGTTGAAATTCCCTTTCCACTGGTATGTCTAGGTTTGTGTCAAGTCAACAAAGTAAAAAACTTGCATTTTGTATGTGGTGATAATTATGAAACTATTTCCTTTCTTCTTATGCAAATGTCCAGTTTGACCTGCACCATATATTGAAGATACTATCTTTTTTCCTTTGTGTGTTTCTGGATTTTTTTTTTTTTAATTCAAAATCATGTGTTTATAGTTTGTGTATTTATATCTCATTTTCAGTTCCCTTGCTCACCATGTCTGTTTTCGTGCCAATACCATGAAGGATTTTTTTAATGACATAGCTCTATAGGGAACTTGAAATTAGGAATAGTGAGAACTAAACAAGTTCCTTTATTGAATTGTTTTAGCTTCCTGGGTGTTTTGTTTTTCCATATGAAGATGAGAATTTTCCTTCCAAGATCTGGCATCACTGGGAGGGGAGCCCCTTGGTCCCGTGGAGGCTTGATGACCCAGGATAGAGGAATGCTAGGCCGTTGAGGCAGGAGTGGGTGGGCAGGTGGGGGAGCACCCTCATAGAAGCAGGAGGAAGGAGGAGAGGGATAGAAGGCTTGTGGGGGAAAACTGGGAAGGGGATAACATTTGAAATGTAAATAAATAAATAATAACATAATAAATAAATAAATCATTATCCTTCATTGTTCTATCCTGTGCTTGATATGCCTGGATTCCTAACACTAAATGCAACTATGTAAAACACTAATATTTTATCAGCAATCAATCATGTTATTTTCACATATGGGCAACACAGGCCTTAAAGTACTAGTGAAAAGAAAATGTCCCTCCTCTCCTGTCTGTCTCCTCAGTGATCTGGGAACGCAGGACCTCTAAAACTGTTCCTGTCCCAGAAATCCAAGGATATGAAACTTGTAGTATGACTGCCTATTTGATATTGACCATCTCAACTCAAGCCTGAGATGCAGCACTGTCTATTCTTTGAACAACTAACTGAGAAACACTCACAACACAGTGTCCAAGTCACAACATTATTTTCCCAGTAAGAGGCACCATGAGCTATAACTTCCCATCTCTCTTCTACTTTCACATTGTGAAGGTATAAACATTATTACTGATACCCAGAAAAACGTTGTATTCAAAACTTTTACATCCCTCTTAATACTACTAACCTAATGTTTTTGATACTCAATATCACGTAACTTCTTTTACAATAACGTGTTTATTCCTAGGGAAAACATAACCTGATAAAGTTCTATAAAATATACACAGAGAGGAGAGGGTGATTCTAAACACTGAAAACTCAGCAAGGAAAAAAAAATAAATTATATAAAGTTCATATGAAACCAAAAAAAAACCATTTGTAAATAAATAAGTTCTTCCCATCATGGAATATAATATTTTAATATAATTAAATCCTTGTCTTGGGGGATGATCATGTAGCTCAGTTGGCATCGTATTTGCCTAACATGGACACACATATGTGTGTGTGTGTAACATAAATGTGTGTATGTATAATGTGATATATATGCACTTTATATAAATATATATGCATGTAAGTACATCATGTTATGACTAATTTTATATGTTACTTGGACAGAACACAGTACAGACAGAACACAGTATTCAGAGATAGAATATACATAATTCTGGTGAATGTTTCTATAAGAAGTTTTTGAATGAGATTAGTATTTTAAAATGTTGCTTTGAATAGCATAGACCGTATTCCTGAATCTATACTGAACTGAACAAAATCATGGATAGAAAAATGAAATTATTTCACTTAGATGGAATTCTGACAGCATAGAGCCTTTGTACTTGAACTGAAACTATTGCTTTTTTTCAGGCCTGAAAGCCCTGTGGCTTGAACTATAGTATAGATTTTCTACTTGCCCATCACTTTAATCATATAATCCTTGTTTAAGTATACATATGTTCTATCTGTACCTTTTATATGGGAAGACCTGAATTTTCTAAAAAACTTATTTTAAAAAAGAGGGATATGGGGTGGCTAGACTTTGACTTCCTACTTGAGATCTCAAGTAGGAATATCTAGCAGCATCTAATATGACTGTCCCTTCTAACGATGACTGCCAAAGTAATGTTTGCCTATGTGCTGATTCCTCTATCAGAATTGTACCTGTCCACTCTGGTAACAACCAAATGAAGTCGAATGTGCCATGCTATGGCCAAGACAAGTAAGTGGAAACAAGGGGGCAAGTTTTAAAGCAGGTGAAATTTTTTTTCCGCATTATAAACCTCAGGCCACAGAAAGGCAATGTTCTCTCTATTGAACACCAGACTGGAAAGTCATCAAAGCTAGAATTGTTGTGAATTCCAAAGCATTAGACCTAGTTTGAAAGAAATAAAATATTTTCTGTTTCAATGGGTTCATATCTGCTATTACAATAAAATTAATCTTAAACGACTATCTTTGGTGGCTGAACATCCTTCCTCATAACGCATGACTGTATGACGAAGAATGTATCTGATATACTGATAAGAAATATATTAATTTTTTAATCTCACCCTAGTGAACTGTCCATCAATATTTCAAAGTGTCATTTACCTACAAAAGTTTACTAATCATGGAAAATGGTTGAGTAGAGAAGGAGAAAGTCACAACTAGCAGAAAAATAATCTCAGCAAGCATCCTTCTGCAGTCCCTGCGTTATACTGACATACTCTCTGTGAGGGTTTTACAACCTTCCAAGTGGTGAAAAAAAATGTACCTGCTTAAGGCAAGCAGCCCTAAAGCAGATATTGTTCATTCATTAACCCAAATACACACCAGAACTAACTGAGCTGGAGAAAAGAGCTATGTTTGGATATTAAATACTACAGAGAAAAATCTACCCAAGAACATAAACAAAGTTAAATCCTGATAATTCTCATAAAACTTCACTGGATCCTGCCTGCACTTATAGAATATCAGTTGTAAACTAGAAAAAAAAGTACATGCAATGGGGTCTTTGAAACTAACACACATTTAGAAAATTATCCCGGAGGTTCCACAATGCAGTGTGCATGCTTGACAAATGTGGAACAGAAACTTCCAGTGGATCACCTGTGACTGACCTCAAATAACACACAATGAGGGAGTAAAATATACCAACAAACCATGTAAGGTTTTAGGTGAGACACTAAGCCTTAGAGACAACAATTTCAGGCAAATAAAAGTTATTTTTACATTTATCCACATCGTCATTTAAAAACAAATACTAAGTGTGTTTCATGGGGCAATAAAGAAAAAAGAATAAAAGAACAAAAACTAGTGAAAGAAAAAAGGCAACTTGAAAAGCATACAAATATATCTATTTAATAAAAATAATCCAGGAAATGAATAAAGAAGACAAAAGATAAAATATGTAGATAACAAACGAATCAATAGGCAGTGATGCTAATAACATGAGGCAGATGGCAATTAAGATGTGATTTTATTCGATGGGAAGAGTAAGTATATAGTCATAATGATATACATCCATGTGTCTTAAAATCTATTACAGGAACCATAAAAGTTCATGTAAGGAATACACACTTAGACAATCATGGTGACTCGTGCTGTTAATTGCAGAATTTGGGAGGCAGAAACAAGTGCATTTTTGTGAGTTCACAGCTAACCTTACCTACATAGTAAATTGAAGCTATCCAAGACAACAAGTAAGACTCCTTTATCAAAATATGTAAATACATAACTGAATAAAAAGAAAAGAACTACAAAATCAATGACATTTTTAAGACAAGTTCTATCACTAAACCTCAAGCTCACCTAGTAGCCAGGAATATTCCTTTTTCTACTTTCTGAGTTCTGGAATTGAAGGTGTTTATCCATTCTGCTCAATATTTTAAAGAGTTCTAAATAACCCATTGATCAAATTATAAACAAATATTTTAAGGTTTTAAAGATTTGTACCTCTCTAAATATCTCCATTACATTTTTCAGGCAAAATCATATTCAGATAAAATTTCTTTGGCTTTGTTATGACGATATTTTATAACTGATTAGAGCTATTGTAGGTTTTGTGACTTTTACGTATAAAAATCCTTGAAATATACTCTCAGTGCACTGTGAAGGAGATCTTTTTACAAGTTAGTTTTCCACCTGCAGATCAAAAAGGCTTAACTTAAAAAGCTATGGTTGTCAGCATTGATCTTATTCTTGCTCTGTTTTGACATATGTAAGAAAGGTTAAGTCTGATTCACATAATAGCGTAGTTGAAAATCAGATGAATCCTGTTACAGAAATTCCTTTCAAATTTAACAGGGTATTGAAAAAAGGTGGTAAAACCACATAGTGATTTGTAATAAAAAATACTCTTGAAATATCCATTGTTTCCCATTTAAGTGTACTTGCAAATTGTACTTTCAAATATTTAAGTACAAAAATTGCAACAACTTCACTTTCCAAGTATTTTGACCAACTGCTGTTGAGAGTCAAAATCTTTTGGGTTAAGACTCTATCTTAGAGAACCTGGCCTAAGGTTGCACAAACTAACAGGCCAGTGTCCAGCAACAGTTTCTAGGTTACCCCCCAAGAAAACCTACATCTAGCACCAGTTTCCAGGTTATTCCCCAACAAATCTGTACCTCCAGGTTACAAGCCTGCATCTGACATTTCACTTTTTAACATCCACCAATCAGGAGGAAAGCGAAGTTAAGTTTATGGTTTGGCTCTCAGCACTTAGGTTAAAGGGCATAATGGTCCCCCAATTAGAAGTGTACCAGGCTAGATACCCCTCTTCTTGCCAATATAAATGCTTGCGTGAAACTGGTCTCAGGGCTCCCTCCCGTTCTCGTGCATCAGAGACTGTGGTATGGCCCCAGCTCAAGCTTGAATAAAGAGACCCTAATGCAATTGCATTGGATTCAGCTCCTTGGTGGTCTTTTTGGGGTTCACGAACGTTTCCTGGCACAACACTGTAAGCATTCACTTCTGTAATTCTGGGAATCGTACCAAAAATAAAATTCAACCTTCACCAAGACTTAGCAGTTAATTACTACTTATTACTTTTTCACTTAGTGGTACTCTATACAACTCATTATACCTGAAACAGCTGGTAAATTAAAATATTAATTGCATTACAAATTTGAAAATACTTATGATGAAGTGTTTTTTATGATAACTTAAAGACATCCTAATTAAAACCTGTCCTCAGTAAGTTCTCTTCCTATTTAAATAAATATTTACCATTTAAGATTCTTGGCAAACTCAGATCAAATTGACAATTCAATTTGTAATGTCTTACTTTAATTTATGTACATATATGTACATATATATAATTTTAATTCCAATTTAATTGATTTATTTCTTTTAAAATATAATTTTAAAGTAATTTATTTAAATTTTTTAAATATAAGATAAGCACACAGCTGTATAAGATACATTGTTAAAGAGCATTATAATAAAGCAAAATTATAAATATAATTATTTTTCTGTTTTGTAAGTTATAAGTAAAAGAAAAAATGTTATATTGTTTATTGTTTATTCTATAATCCTTCAAAATAATTGCTAGCTTATGAAGTAGCTTTTTTCTCAGCTGAGGATGACTTTGGGATATCTTTGTTTGGATATGAACGTAGTACTGAAGCTCGGAAGTTCCGATTTGGTGAATCATCAAATAAAACACAAGGATAAAAGTTAGTAATGACCATCAATGTCAATGTGTGTCATAGTTTTACTTACTGCTGTGTGCCTTTAGTCAAAGGATAATAAATGTTATATTAATGCGTGCAGTAGCTATAATTCTGTGTCAAGTAAAGAAAAAAAATGTTAAGCAGTTTGTAGAAGAAAATAAAATCATAATGATTGAAGGCGTCTGAAGCATGACTTGATAAAATTAGATTTTCATCTTTCTTTGTCTTTTACAAAATATTTCACACTGGGCACAGCACTTCAGCAAGATTAGTTGCTAGGGGCCAGGCACTTAAGTGCATTCTTTCTCATTCCCTGTGGACTTGAATTGACTCCCAGAACCTGCACAGCAGGTTTTAACCATTTTTAACTCCAGTGACATCTTCTACCTTCTGTAGACAACAGCAATACAAAGACACGAGTAGGCAAAACTCTGAAATATATTTTAAAAAATATTATTTGCTGGTAAAATTTCTTGACAAAATGCAATTTAGGGGAGAAAGAAAGGTATTTACGCTTATAATTACACTTATATTATTATTTAATCTTCCTTTATAATCCAGCCACTAGCCCCCTACTCAGTCCCCCACCACTCCCCATTCCATACCTCCTCCCTTATCTTCAAGAGGATGTCCCCACCCTGCTCACGACCATCCCACCAGACCTCCCCACTCCCTGGGGCTTCAAGTCTCTCCAGGGTTGGAGGGGGAGGTGGTCTGGGTCAGTTGAGACTGATGGTATTCCTATGGGGTTGCCCTTCTCAGCTTCTTCCCTAATTACACGTTAAACCTCATCATTGTAAAGAAATTAAGGTAGAAACTTCCACCAGCAATCCATATCACACCCATAATGAAGAACAGGAAAAAAAAATATACATGCATACATTCTCACATGCTTGTTTGTGCTCAGCGTGGTTTTTCTTCTTTATGCAGCTCAAGAAACCCTGCTGAGGAAATGGTGTTGTGCTCCATGGAGTGGGTTTTCCCTCATCCATTCATTCACCCAGTTCCTCCCAAGACATGACCACAGGAACGTCCAGTATAGACAATCCCTCAGTGAGACTTTCCTTGCAGGTGACCCTCGGCTGTGTTACATTCATAAAGTTACTAAAAGGGATCGGCGTTTCATAAAATAGAAGTGCTCAAGGTGGGCAAGGGGCACCTCAAACAAAGGAATGTTAGGAAAAAGAACGAAAGAAACAAGGAGTGCCCATCTAGAAATTGCTTGTGTGTTTCTTGGAAATCCTCAGTTTGAAGACCACAATGTTTAAACATGAATTTGGAGAATGGAAGAAAGCTGAGACGACATTACAAGGAAATTGCTTCATTTGGCAGAAGATGGGAGCGCAGAACAAAGCTGAGAATAAGGATCTGGGAGCCATGGTGCCAGGTGTCTGAGGTGGTTCCAAGAAGTCCTAGCTTCCTGCTGTTTACATCCATGAGGGCAGAGAGCCATGCAGTCTTATGGGTTCTCCTGCTGGGATAAATCATCATGATTAAAAGCAACTTGGGCAAAAATGGGCTTATTTCATCCTTTTTTTTTAAAAAAAAAATATTTTTGGTATTATAAGTATAATATTTATTACTTCCCTTTCCTTCCTCTAAACCATTCCATACACCCCTTCCCATTGTTTTTGTAAATCCATCGTTTCTTCTGCCCCTATGTGTTATTGTATTCATATATGTATGCATATATGCATATATATATATATTCCTAAATTTAGCTTGTTCTGTCTGTATGTATTCATATTCTCAGGGATGATCATTTGGCACTGGATAACCACTGTGCTCTTCTCTAGGAAGGACCACCTCCCTCTCCCTCTTCCTATCGCAGCTTTCCTCAGATGCCTATAGTCCTCTGTGTAGGGTTTATTTCATAATAACCTTCCAAGTGACAGTCAGTTACTGAGCGAAGTCAGGTCAGAAACTCATGGTGGAAACATGAAGACATAAATAAGAAGCCATGATGGAGTGCTGCCCACTAGCTCATTTATCCGGCTTTCTTGTATCATCTAGGACCACCTTCCCAAGAGTGGCACCACCTCCTATAGGATCCATCCACCCACACATTTACCAATCAAGAAAACGTACCACATGTTTCCTATAAGCCAATCTTAAAGAAGCGTTTTTTTTTTTTTTTTTTTTTCAATTGAGATTTCCTCTCCTAAAACGATTCTATCTTGTTTTGAGCCAGCCAGGGCACATGCTCTGATTCGAGTTGCCAACTTTAAGCAAAGCATGTTTCCTTATCTTTAATTCACTCTTATTTTACCTACAGTTTCTTCTCTGTAGAGACGGTGGAACACGTGAACAATTCACATATGCACTCAAATATAACACATATACACAATTTCACTCTTCAACAGGTTTACTGTTGTTGCAGGATCCAGGCTACCAATATTACAGTCACGTAATATCATTCACATCCTTATTCAAATTCACACAAAAAAGTTCATCACATTTTGTGGCAGTTTTGTTTCTATGACTCCTTTGACACCTGGAAATCAGTTAATAAACTGGTACCATAGTTGTGCTTATTTTTATGTTTGAAATAATCCTACATATACACAATTTTAAGAATTTGTCAGAGTGAATTCTTCCTGGCAATGAGCAAAGAGACACTTTGTTGGTGGTATTGATCTTCTATCAGGCAAGGGTAGAGCAGATGGCAGTCCTTTGTTCATCCTAGCTTAATGCCTGGCTTGGTGGCCAAAGCTGGCTTGTACCTAGGACTCATAAAAATCAAATGAAATCCACGCTGTGCATCAAAGGAAGCGAAAGGTAGACAGAAACATCATGACACTCACAAACCTGCCCTCTAGTATATTCATGGGAAGGTCATAGACACCTGCTTGCCACCATGTCACACAGCATGGATGGAGGATGTCACCTAGGGACTGTGTGTACATCCTGCAGCAGGAGCCATTACAATGTATGAGTATGTGGTGTTCAGATGGAAGTGAAAAAAAATGGAGTAGACTGAGCTCTATGAAAAGAGATGAAACTGGAGACTTGAGGGTGATGAGAAGTAGCCATTGTGAATGGCCAGCCAGTCTGCCTAGGACCAAGTTCCATCCCAAGATGCTACTGAGGCCATGCCTGAGTCTGTGGCTATGCAGAAGCAGGGCTCTGTGTCACTGTCATATCTGTGGCTCAGATTACCACTAAAGAACATGGGGATCTCCCTGGTTGCAGCAGTCTCCAGGACATTCAGGGCCTGTGAATAACTGGCCCCACTCCCCTCTGGACGCAGTGCTTTGGAGAGTTGGCCATCTCTTACTAGCAGTAGCTGGTCCTGTGCCTCCTCTGGGGAGCACAGTAGAACTGGTCCTGATGGAGGAGGTGCATGTGAGTTAGTTGCTCCTGAGGGCAAGATCATAGAAGATCAAGCCCTGCCACTCATCTTGCATGAGGTGATATCATCCCTCTCTCTCCCTCCCCACCTGTAGTAGCAAAGAGAGCTGGTTCTGGGTCATGAGTACCAGAGACCTAGCCTTGCCCCCTTACTGGCTGTAACAATTGGGAGAGCAGGCCCTGCACCTTATCGGGGCTACACAGTGGAGCTGGCTCTGGAGGTGTATGTGCAGATGAGCCAGGCCCAAGGGCATGAAAACAGGAGGCCTCACCTTACCTCCTGCAGATGGCTGCCTTGGATGGCTTAGCTGGAGCAGTGCTGGAGAGCTTGCCCTGGTGGTGCAGATAAGGCGGAGCATGTGGGCTAATCAGTTCAACTATTACCAAGGACCAGATCCAGGGCTCTGAGTTGACCCAATTCAGAATCTCTATCATTTGCGAATGGTTGGGACATGTGAAAGGGCCATCTCTGCTGTTTCAAAGCTTCAGGAACCCCATGACACAGAGCAACAACTGGATAACCGGGAGGAGTCCCGAACAGGATCCAGTATTGACAGTGTCGCAGAAGCCAGAGACCTCAAAACAGACCAATGACTCATTGCAATGAACTCATCTGCAAGTGAAAATATGTGGATACACTGTGACATACTACAGCTTCCACAACGAGATGTTTTCTACACTTTATGTTGATGGTGGGGGGGGGCTGGCTGTGCATGTGCGTGCGTGCGTGCGTGCGTGCGTGCGTGCGTGCGTGTGTGTGTTTTATTTTGGGGTTAGTTGCAAGGGCAAAGGGGATATGAGAGAACAGGCAGATGAGCAGACTGGGATTCATGATGTGAAACTAACAAATAATCAATAAAAGGTTAAAAAAAAAATTTAGCCACAGTTAACATGACTACAGACTAGTATTAAAGCTGGTAAGAATTTTTCTGGTAGGTTATTTGACACCGATTTCTCATTTTTGAAGGAAGAGCATTTCCAGCCCACAGCAGGGATCCTCTTCACACAAAGTTTCAACAAAATGTCAGCACATCCCATGGAGGAAGATGTCAGCATTGTATCCTGTGTGGAGATTTGAAAAACGAGGGAATTATGTATTTTTCAGTTTTAAAATATTGTGAGGGTGCATTCATAACACACATACACACACACACACACACCAATTTACTTAAGAAAAATTTTACGTATTCATGCATTTGAATATGTTTATAACTTTCCTTGAGTCCCTAGCTCTAAAATTTATGACTTTTTACTTTGTGTTTTTTGGTATTTGAATAGTCACTGTGTTGACGCAGTAAGAAATTGTTTTAATCACCAACTATACTTCCAGTTCAACAAGATCCACTTCTATTACGGAAGATTTCTTCTCTTGTAAAAGGAGACGCTATGCACAAAACAAACCACATTACTCACAGTTAGTCTATTTATCCATTTGGAATAAGCTCGTGTAGAAGAATTTTCCAACAAATAAAGAAGAGCCACAGCTTTTGGTCTGAGCTAAGGAATCTGTTAGACTTTGGATAAATCTGACTGTGTTTAAAACGGTCTCAGCTTGGTGAAAACTTAAACTTGGCTGATCATTTGTTTTCTAGGGTGGGCATTAAGGAAGAGCAGAATGTTAAAGATGCAGTGTGACTGGCAAGCTTTGCATGTTTGCTTCTGCATGTAAATGGGCAGCAGGGGAACTTCTGTGTTGAAAACCATATCCCAAGCAGCCGCCGCTCAATGCCAGGTCTGTCTGGTCATCCATCCTATTTATCATCAATCTATATTATACTATTCTGAGCACTTGCAGGTGTCTTTGGACTTTCACATTTTCATCTCTTTTTATATTATTTTTTTAAACCTGCATGCAATATATTTTGATCATATTCTTTCCACTCCTATAATCCCTCCCAAAATGCTCTTCAGAAACCTACTACTTCATGTTCTTTCTATCTCTTAAAGAACCAAAACATATAGTCTGTGTGATGGTTTGTTTATGCTTGCCCCAGGAGTGACACTATTGGAGTAGGTATGTCACTGTGGGTGTGGGCTTTAAGACTCTCATTCTAACTGCCCCAGAAGTCAATATTCTGCTAGCAGCCTTCAGATGAAGATGTAGAACTTTCAAATCCTCCTGCACCATGCCTGCCTGATGCTGCCATGTTCCTGCCTTGGTGATAATGGACTGAACCTCTGAAGCCAACCCCAATTAAATGTTGTCCTTATAAGAGTTGCCTTAGTCATAGTGTGTCTGTTCCCAGAAGTAAAACCCTAACTAAGCCAATCTGGTTTGCACTGATCAGTTACTCCTGAACCGAGGCCAGTCCTGGAATACAGTTGCTAGACTCACTGTTACTCCTTTGAAGAAAACTGATTTTCATTATCCCAGCAGCTAGCAATTGCAAATAGGTGATTGGTTAGAAGTATGACTTTGTTCAATTTCCCTATATGATAATGGGGTTTTGTCTAGCTCAAAGTTGTAAAGATCTTGTATATGCTGTCATAATATCTGTGACTTAGTATGTGTATCAGTCCTGATCTGTCTAGAAAACAGTTAGCCTATAATAATCTTGAGTGAAGTAACCCAGAATGACAATGACAGAAACAGCACTGTTTTCTCTCGTAGGGGTATGTTAGTTTTATGTTTTAGATAAAGATGTAGAACTCCCAGCTCCTCCTGCACCATGCCTTCCTGGATGCTGCCATGCTCCCACCTTGGTGATAATGGACTGAACCTCTGAACCTGTAAGCCAGACCCAATTAATGTTGTTCTTTATAAGACTTGTCTTGGTCATGGTATCTATTCACAGCAGTAAAAGCCCAACTAAGACAGAGGTCGGTACCAGGGACTGGGGTATTGCTGTGATAGGCCTGGCCATACATTTGTTTAGAAGATCATGGATTTGGGGACTTTGGTTTTGGAAAGCCATGGAATGTTTTAAGTGGGGTTTAATGAGCTATCCTAGAAGGAATATGGAAGATTTGTTGCTGTGAATGATTTGAATTGTGCAGACCTGCCCTAAAAGCTTTCAGTGGAGAATTTCAGTATGTGGCCTAGAGACTGTTTTTGTGGAATTTTGATGAAGAATGTGACTACATTTTGCCCTTGTTTGAAGGGTCTGATTGAGGCTAAGGTGAAGAGACTCAGATTAATTGCATTGACAAAGGAAGTCTCAGAAACACTCATCATAGACTTTGATCTCTCTTTAATTCTCATGAAGAGCATTTTAAACAAGCATAGCAAACCGAGAAAGGAAAAATATAAAATTTATGGTTCAAGTATTAAAGGGATACCAGGAAGTGAAACAGAACTGAATCCTATGTGCTAAGAGATAACAGATTAAGGGATTTTGGGGCAAGATCCTGACCAGCTAAATTTAGATTCAGGCATGGTGGTGGTACACACCTTTAATTTTGGAATTACAGGAGACAGAGCTGTACGGATCTCTGAGTTCAAGATCAATCTACAGAGCAAGTTACAGGAAAACAAAGCTTAGGCAGAGAAGGAATTGGAAACAGAATGCTGGTAATAGAATAAGGGAGGCCATGTTCCAGCCCCAGCAAGCAGCAGAACTCAGCAGCATCAGCCATGTGACTCTAGCTTTAGAGTGAAAAATAAAAGGGACTACTGGGACAATTAATGCTGGTTAGCTGGTACTAAGAAATTAGTGGTGATTAAGAAGAGACCAACATCACTGAGGTGAAATCTTCTGGGAAGTATTTTTGAGAGCACAAAGAAGCTGTGTTCCAGAGATGGTCAAGGTTGTAACTCATGCTGCAGCTGTACATTGGTAATGTAAGAGTCACCCGGGGTACTGGTTTTGAAGGCATGAAAGTATCATGAAGAACAGCTGAGGTTTGGCACTGAGAGAGGCCATGGAAGGCCATTGGTGAAGGTGCATGCATAGGATTTGAGGCTTGGCACCAAGAAGAGAGCCTATTAGAGTCTGTACGTGAACCCTAGTTGTAGGGAAGACCCCAGTGCATAGGACATGCCAGTACCATGGGATGATCACCATGAACAACAGTTGCCATGGATTGGATCACCTGAGCTTATAATGCTACAGAGGGCAGAGCTGGAGAAGTGACTCTCCCATCCCTGGCCTCAAGCTTTACTACAGAGCAGTAGTGATAAAAACGGCCTGGTATTGGTACAGAGACAGGCAGGAAGATCAGTGGAATAGAGTTGAAGACCCAAAATGAACTCACACAACTATGGTCATTTAATCTTTGACAAAGGAGCTAAAACCATCCAGTGGAACAAGGACAGCATTTTCAACAACTGGTGTGGTTCAACTGGAGGAAACATGCAGAAGAATGCAAATTGATCCATTCTTATCTCCTTGTACAAAGCTCAAGTCCAAGTGGATAAAGAACCTTCACATAAAACCAGACACACTGAAACTAATAGAAGAGAAGGTGGGGAAGACCCTCGAATACCTAGGCACAGGGGAAAAGTTCCTGAACAGAACACCAATGGCCTATGCTCTAAGATCAAGAATTGACAAATGGGACTTCATAAAATTGCAAAGTTTCTGTAAGGCAAAGGACACTGTCAATAGGACAAAATGGCAACCAGCAGATTGGGAAAAGATCTTTACCAATCTCACATCTGATAGAGGACTAATATCCAATATATACAAAGAACTCAAGAAATTAGACTCTAGACAACCAAATAACCCTATAAAAATGGGGTATGGAGCTAAACAAAGAATTCTCAACTGAGGAAATACGAATGGCTGAGAAGCACCTAAAGAAATGTTCAGCATCCCTAGTCAACAGGGAAATGTAAATCAAAACAACCCTGAGATTCCACCTCACACCAGTCAGAATGGCTAAAATCAAAAACTCAGGTGATAGCAGATGCTGGCAAGGATGTGGAGAAAGAGGAACACTCCTCGATTGTTGGTGGGATTGCAAGATGGTGCAACCACTATGGAAAACAGTCTGGCGGTTCCTCAGAAAATTGGACATATCACTACCTGAGGACCCAGCTATACCACTCCTGGGCATATACCCAGAAGATGCTCTAACACATAACAAGGGCATATGCTCCACTATGTTCATAGCAGCTTTATTTATAATAGCCAGAAACTGGAAAGAACCCAGATGCCCTTCAACAGAGGAATGGATACAAAAAATGTGGTACATTTACACAATGGAATATTACTCAGCTATTAAAAACAATGAATTTGATAAATTCTTATATAAATGGATGGAACTAGAAAAATTCATCCTGAGTGAAGTAACCCAATCACAAAAGAACATACATGGTATTCATCACTGATTATTGGATTTTAGCCCAGAAGCCTGAAATACCCAAGATTCAACTCACAGACCACATAAAGCTCATGAAGAATGATGACCAAGTAGGGGAGGCTTCAGTCCTTCTTAGAAGGAGTAACAAAATACTCAAGGGAGCAAATATGGAGACACAGTGCAGGACAGAAACTGAAGGAGGGACAGTCTATAGACCATTTCTACCTGGATATCCATCCTATGTGCAGTCACCAAAGGTAGAGGTTGATGTGGATGTCAGGATGTACATGCGACAGGAGCCTGATATAGCTGTCTCCTTAGAAGTCTGCAAGAGTCTGACATACTCAGAGGCAGATGCTCACAGCTAACCATTAAAACTGAGCATGGGGTTTCCCAATGGAGAAGATAGAGTGAAGGCTGAAGGAGTTGAGAGGATCGAGACACCATGAGGAAAGCAACAATCCCAACCAACCAGAGCCCCCAGGGTCTAAACCACCAGCCTGGGAGCATTTAGGGAGGGACCCCATGGCTCCAGCTATATATGCAAGGGAGCTATAATAAGTGGGAGAAGAGATCCTTGGTCCCATGAAGGCTGGACATCGTGGGGGGGGTATTTGAGGGTGGGGAGGTGAGGTACGGGGGAGGGTGGGTGGGGGTACACCAATGTGGAGGCAGGAGGAGGGGGGAAGGGATAGTGAGTTCCTGGGAGGGGGGGGGGAAATGGGGTAGGAGAGACATCTGAAATGTAAATAAAATTTCCAATTAAAAAAAATAACGAAAAGAAAAAGGAGTTGGAGATATGAAGACCACTTTGATATCAGCCATGGATATACATTGTTTGAGTTTGTCCAGCTGGTGTCCTGTCTTGCTTTGGGAATCACAGTTGAGTGATTGGAGAATGTCAGAAGAGACTTTGAACTTGGGACTTTTAACATTGTTGAAACTGCAATAAACTATGGTCTAAATGTATTTTACATTATGCTATGTTTAAGAATGACCCCCATAGACAAATATATTTTAACAATCTTGTGGGTCAGGGAGTGGAATGTGATGAATTATATATGCTTAGCAAAGGGAGTGGCACTATTAGAAGATGTGGCCCTGTTGGGTATGTGTGGCCTTGTTGGAGTAGGTGTGGGGTATAAACCCCTCATCCTAGCTGCCTAGAAGCCAGTATTCTGCTAGCAACCTTCAGATGAAGATGTAGAATTCTCAGTTCCTCCTGCACCATGCCTGCCTGGATGCTGCCATGTTGAAGCCTTGATAAAATGGACTGAACCTCTGAACCTGAATGCCAGCCCCAATTAAATGTTGTCCTTTATAAGACTTGTCTTGATCATGGTATCGTTCGCAGCAGTAAAACCTCACTAAGATATGGAGTTACCATGTAAAGGGGGAAATGTCCCAACTAGACATTGTATGCTACCAAATAGAACACCCAGTACCAGAAATAGGTTACATTTTTTGAGTCCTTGGACAAATGGTCTTATTGTTGAGTCTTTGTGTGTTTTAGATATCAGGGTGGCTGTGACTACATAGAAAAATTAGGTAGTGTTCCTTATGTTTCTATTTTGTGGAATAGTTTGAGGAGTATTGGTAGCAGCTCATCGTTGAAACTCTGGTAGAATTCTGCACTTCTGTCCCTGGAATTTTATTGATTGAGAGACTATTAATGACTGTATTTCCTTGGGAGTTTTGGAATTGTTTAGACATTTTATCTGATCTTGATGTAACCTTGGTATGTGTCCCATCCATTTCAAATTCTTCCATTTCATTTAGATTAACCAATTTTGTGGAGTAAAATCTTTTGTAGTAAAACCTAATGATTTTGTAAAATTTCCTCAGTTTATACTACTATGTTTACCTTTTCTTTTCTGATTTTGTTAATTTGGATACTGTCTCTGTGATTGGTTTTGGCTAAGGGTTTGTCTATCTTGTAGATTTTCTCAAAAAAAAAAAAAAAAAAAAAAAAAACAGCTCTTGGTTCTTTTGCTTTGATTTTTTGTTTTGTTTTGTTTGATTCTTTGTATTGTTCTCTGTTCTAATTGACTAATTTCACCCCTTAGTTTGACTATTTCCTACCATCTATTCCTATTGGGCATGTTTGCTTCTTTTTTGTTCTAGAGCTTTCAGGTGTGTTATTAAGTTGCTAGGATGAGACCTTTCCAAATTCTTATGAAGGCGCTTACTGCTATGAATTTCCTCTTAGCACTGCTTTCATTGTGTCCTATAAGTTGGGTAATCATTTTCATTGAATTCCAGATAGTTTTTAATCTCTTTCTTTACTTCTTTATTTCTTCCCTGATGAAGTGATCATGAGTAGAGAGTTGCTCATTTTCCACGAGAATGTAGGCTTTCTGTTGTTTCTGTTGTTGTTGAAGTCCAGCATTATTCCATTGTGATCTGATAAGATGCAAGGGGTTATTTCAATTTTCTTGTATACTTTGAGGCTTGCCTTGTGCTCTATTATATTGTCAATTTTGGAGAAGTTTCCATGAGGTGGTGAGAATAAAGTATATTCTTTTGTGGTTTAATTTGGTGAAAAGTTCTATAGATATGTAGGTCCCTTTTGGTTTCCCTAACATGTTAGAGAAGCTTCTTAATGCAGTAAAATGGTAATTAACAGGGAGTATTTGAGACCTTGTAGCACTCACCCCTAAATAGAGCTTTTTATTATATCCATCCCCTCAAGAGTAAGAAATCTATACTTAAGAGGAGGCAGAAAGAACTAGTTTGTGCACTATGGGAATCAGCTTTTATTCCTTTTAAATTTAAGTATAAATGCCAATGAGATGATTTTAAGTGACTGCTGAGCAAGAACGAAGACTAGAAATCTCATTCCAAGAAAGCATGTAAAAAACAAGCATGGGTGTGACAACATACCTATAAAGGCCAGAGCTCTAGATGGAGGTAGGGGAGGCAGGCTGGCTAACTTGATTAGCTTGAATTAGCCAGCTTCAGGTTCAGCAATAGATCCTACATCAATACATAATAATATGGAGAGCAATAGATTGAAACCCATCAACACCAACTTTGGAGCTTCTATACACATGTTGAGTCCATGTATATGTGAACACATACATATATACCATATAACAAATGCAAATTCAAATGTGCAATTTTGTAATTTACTTTGAAATGTTGCAACTTACATGTAAATAGCCAGATCACTCATATTCCCTTTACCATAATGATCAATAGTTTAGTATTTTAATACATTTGTCCAGATGCTCTCTCACTATCCCTCCCTATATCTTTTCCATAGACATATAAACTTCAAAGAATGTGTGAAGATGGTCCCTTTCAGACTGCTGGGGCAAGCTAAAGATGAGATAAGTACTTTATTGTCCCTAAATGCTGCGAACACTCCAGTGTTTATTTTCCTCTGAAGTGGACCATATTCTTCAAAAACAGGTATACATTCAACACTGAAATATCACTGTCATCCACTACTTAGGTTCTATTCCAGATGCAACCAACTGTTATGACAAAGGAAGCTCAAAGGGGCTACAGTAATTTTGCTATTACTTTCACTCAGAGAGATACCTCTTCCTTTTGACCAGGAATTTTGGACTGACAATGTGATTTTTCACCAACAAAAGCATGGGGCTATGAACTTCTAAGAAAAAATAAATCTGATTTCCTATGACCATTCCATTGTAAATGTCTAATCTAAGCACTCTTTCAATCAACTCAACTGAGCCTAAGACTTCTCACAAGGGCAGGTAAGCAGAGGAACAGAGAAGCAAACCTGGGATTGCACTTGTTCTTAGCTGTGCCTACCATCCCTGAGCATTCTCAACTGAATCGAATTGCTCTAGTGCTATCAAATGATAAGTCCTACTTCTAACATTTATCAGTTGTCTCTCTATTCTGAGAGTTCTCTCATTTCTATCACTTACATACATATTTATATTAGCATGTTTTACTGAAACTATAGTAACCTATTGCTGTCATTATTGTGATACTTGGAGTCACCTTCATTTGGCCAATATAAATCTTTTCCAAGTGATTTGTTTCTCTCTTACTGTGTCTCTTTCTTTTCAAAACTGAACTTTTTATGCAAGATATTTAAAGCACACATTGGAAGTTCCCTGTCCCATATTTAAACTTACTTATTTTTATCTGAATCTAAAGTTAACCTATAAGTTTATTATTTGATAGTATGTCTAGACTTGTGTAATTTAGGGGGAAGATTTTGGAGCCTTTAGTAGAGGAAACATGGCTGAATGACAGCAGATCGTTAGAGCTATACAGTCAAGATGCACTTGCCTGTGGTTCTGGCCTCTATCCTGTAATTCCTAGTTTATCTTATTCCCATGTCTTCTGTGCTACGATGGACTAAATCTCTAAAACAATAACTAATACAAAACCTTTCCAAAGTCTCTGTCAGTAATTCCTAACATTCATAACTAAATGGATGAATATATTCTTCAGTTTGTTTTAAATTTTAGATCATGAAATCCCTTCGTATTTATGAGGTTCTGCTAGGAAAGCAATAAAGTAATGAGAGGTAATATATGCATGAGTGATTCTAGTTGCAGTTCTAAAAAGAAAACTTTACTTAAAAGAGTTAGTAGGACTTATTATTTAGCACGTTCAGGGCCCTAGGTTAAAGTCTCAGAGAAAAAAAGTAAATAATGAAGTAATTAAATCATCTTAGAAGTGGTAAGACAACCTCCAAACTAAGAAACTAAAATTCATATGTCATAGAAATCAATTATTAATCATAAAATACAGAAAACAATGTAGACTCATAATATTTCAAGGTTTATTTATATCCCAAGGGAGAAAGAAAATACAAGAAGGAAATTAAAAGAAAAGTATATGGGACCCTCACAGAAAGTGTGAAAATTCTTAGACTTTAGGATTCTCAAGAGGAGAGCTTTTGGTCACTAGACAAGGTAATTTGTGGGATACTGTGTAAAGACCAAAACTAATAGAAAACAATGTTTCAGAATCCTATGCTCACGAGATTAAAAGTACTAAGAAGATAAAAGAAAGGTGTTTAGTTTGGCTAGTAACTGTTTATTCACACAGATTTTGTTATTGACAAACAATATCTTATCCCTTAAGAAACATGTAAAAACCATTTCTATACAGACCCCATGAGGGGAACAATTGATTTCAAATGTCATAATGCATTACATACTCATAAAATGCTTATTAAATTGTTCACGCCGTAAAACTCAAGTTATTCTCAGGAGAGCAGCCTAGAGACACACATGAGAAACCTATCTCCAAAGTAATTAATATACATATACCGTGTGTTCTCCCAAATGGCAGAGATCTTCAAGGAAGAAGAGTGCGAATTCTAACCATCAAGCATACATAGCAAACAGGTGGAAAATTTTAAAAGCAAAGGTTTTTTTAAAAAAATAAATAAATAAGAAGTCTGTCAAGAAAGAATTTTCAGGGAAAATGTGCTAGTAGTTAGCAATGGGGCTTTTTACATATTGACAATTTGGTCATTTGGTAGTCATAGCTACTTGTTGACTGGATCTCCACTGTGTTGCTTTCGCTATTTGATACCATAAGTCTTCCAAAATTTAATAGATTGCAACTTAAAAATCAAATACCTTGTATTTAAGTTATAGGTCTGAACGGTAGCTCACAAAATGCCATCCAGCTTCCGTTTTGCTTTGGTCTTTTTCTCTGTACACTTTAAGGGGTACTAAGTTTTACGGTGGTGGAAGGATCGTTGGGTGGAAATTTGAAAGTGTGTCCATCATTCTGCCTACTGTAGCCACAAAGAAATTTCCCTTTTGACCATAAGAAAACGATTAGTCAGGGAAGGAATGAATAAGAAAGTGAGGTAGAGCAAGAGAACATCAGGATATTAAAGGCACCATCATTCAGAGGTAATAATATAGGGAACTGTCAGTTGCAGCCTGGAGAAAAATCCACCCTGGAAACAGCAAAGGGAAGAAACCATCACATAAGTCTTTTAAGCCCCAGTTTCAAGTAATCACCGAGGAAGGGAGGAAACTCTGCTATTAGAGTAAAGAAAATAAGAGTTTCATCTTTCTAAACTCATATTTTCAAGCCATAAACCCTCATATTTTCAGATTGCCCTCCAAGCCAGTAATTAAAGTTAAAGGATATGTAAAGAGTGGTATTCTTTTCATAATGTTAGTATCATCCTTAAAATACAAAGCAGGGACTGCTTGTGTAGGCATATTTTCTCTTATATGTGTCACCAAAGGGCAGACACATCATCTACAAGCCAGAAAGTTCTCACCAAAAACTGAATCAAGAACCTTGATTTGGTTTTGGACTTCAACTTCAAGAACGATGAGAATGTGAGTCTTGCTTGCCAAAACACACCCAGTCTGTAGTACTTTGTCATAGTAACCTAATAAGACCACTGTATGACAGCAAAAGTTGGAAGAAGAGGAGAAGGTAAATGACTAAATGTCTAAATTTAAAATTATGTTCACATTGAGAACGTATTGATTTAAAAATTTGACAAATGTTTTCTCACATTTATGCTACTCAGGAAACCCTAATGTCTGATGAGTGACTTGTATCCAAGAGGGCTCAGTAAAGGAACTGCTGAAAGGACCATTCCTTTAGAGGAATGGTTTTTATTGGATATAAGAGAAAGAAAATATCTAGAGGCATATAGAATAACCTGGAGCAGAGAAAAAAAGAGATAGATGGACATGATCAGCACTATTTATGAGAAAACTGACAGAACAAGGGTCACAAAATTCATGAGATTTATAAGGAAATGAGAAGTTATTTGCTCACCTAAGAAAGCCCAGTATCCATGTAGACAAGCCCGGGTTAGCATTGAGGTAGATAAATAGTGAGTGTCTTCATTTGAGGTTAAATGGAACCCTGTTTGAACTTAAGCACATCCTAACTTGAATATATTAGGAAACCCAGAAATTGACTTTGGTTATATTATAAAATAAGACAAGTTAGTTTCATAAAAGTTAGATCTATGAATCTTAGAATATATTGGACATCTCCTTCATGTAACATAAGTAACCCTTACCAATATCTTACATAACTAGGAACAGAGACAAGAGTTTTTGTTGGGATCATTTGGTCAAAAAAAGTAACACTCATTTATAATGCTCCCACAAGAAAGCATTTCTAAAACAGAAGTTAAAGGATGCTTAGTATTTGTTCCTCCTCGACGGAGATGCTAAAGTCATGCATAAACCAAAGATGCTATTTTGCTACGTTTATTGGTTCACTTATGAGACCTATGCTCCTGAGAACACCTACATATCAAAGAAAATGAAAACAAGGACAGGAAAGCAAGCTGATAACCCTATGCCTGCTAACTCACAGGCTAGACACACACAATACTGGTATATGTGAGAACCAAAAAGCAGAGAACCTTGGCTTTATTTCTTTTGACCTACTGACTGATGGATATCCCTGGAGAACATTATGTCACTGCTGTTATCCCAGGTTCCTAACTTTGCCCACAGTTGTGACAGCTGAACTTCATATTCACAATGTTGTTGTTGGTTACCAAAAAACAAAAACAGAAATAAAAAGTAAAAAACTCAACCTAACTCAATCAATGTATGTGCAATTTTCTCCTGGAGAACTGAACTAATCAAATCAGTCATGCTAGGTCAAATATTTGCCAGGATAACTTCCCAATGAACTCTATGTTGCCCAAATAACTACAAAACCCACAAGAACAGGCACACAGAACAAAGTAATATTCTCCTATAAGTTAGAAAAACATTATAGGGAAACCTGAAAAAATCTAGCAAGTGTAGGAATTATTCAAGAATTGAAAGCTATAACAATGCAAAAATAAATATATGTCATGTAATTGAAACAAGAAGAAATGGTCTAGGCAAAGCAACATTTTGGAAAATTCATTTCAATAAGACTCATAAAACCCATCAGAATATGTGGCAATGGAGCAGGATATGTATCAGTGACTATGACTTAAAAGATATAGATGTAGACTTAATACTGTAGAAGAAAAGTTACACTTGAGAGGAATTGATAAGTAATATATCCGCTGTGTATGTAAAGCTCTTCACTGAAAGATAAATTAAAATTAAATAAAAGGATTGATAAAGTCCTGCAGAACTGGAGCCCAAGGTGAGCAAACTTAGAAGGACAGTATATTTGTGAGTGATTTTGACCTTTGAGGAAAAGATATTAGTTCATGACTCTTGATTAACTTTCTGGTGGTCCTAAACATGACGTTTCAGACAGTCCATACATCCAGAAATGAGCTCAAGCTAGGCTATGGAAGGATTTTTGGCAGTCACATAACAGCCAGCATTTCTTGTGAAATACATTTTCTGTCCTCAAATGAAGTCATTCTGTTGTCTCGGGAAGAAGGGGCATAAGGCTCTCCAATTGACCTGACCATGTGATTGCATACCAAAGCCCATGCTGGCCTCCAGGTTGTTCAGTCTTTACTCACAAATTCTTGTTAGACATAGCAAAAATCATATCTTGGCCCTTCTCACTTCCTCATCTACCCTAAACTCCCTCCACTCAAAAGTCATCCCTCCCACCAGTTTCTCGTCCCCTTATAACTTGCCTATTTTTACTCTCTTGCTACGCAATTGCTTTCTTTCTATCTTGCTGTTCTCTCATGCCTCCTAATTTTCTCTATCTCTTGACACATTCTTTCCCACTCTCCAACTTCCCTACTCATGACCAGGGACAGGCTAATCTTTTTCTGTCTACTCTGGATTCTTATAGATGCCTCTAGATATTTTTTCTCTCCTATTCACAATAAAACTGTTCCCCAAATGGAGGGGCCATCTTGGAAATTTCTTCCCTGCAATTCTCACATACATTAAATATGAGAAAATGCCATCAGCTTGAGAACCAGTTATCTTCAGTTTTGGAGAGACAAAGGATTAGCCAGCAAATGCTAAGAAAACCAAATAAAATTTAGAACTTAATAGCACCCAGGAACTTTAGAACTCTTAAGATGTTAAACATTACCCAATATCTACAAAATTGATGTGGGGGTTAGACAGAGACATCTGTGCTTTAACAAGCCCACCATTTCATTCTGTTTTCCCCTAAGATTGAGTGTCATTTGTATAATCTGTCTTAGCATGAGCAGAAATAATTGATTTCAGGTGCAAACTTGTGACACTTCATGAGAGTTAACAACCATAATTTGCCTAGTTATGTGTGATTAAGTATTTCAGTTTGCACATTCCTACACAATGGAATCTCATTAAAAATTATTTCTCTAAAGACATATATGAAAATAATATTTATTACAAAACTCAAAATGGTAATTATTTTACAAAGCTCAGTCAATTTCACATTTTCTTTTTGTTTTTGTCATGCAGAAAATGTGCAATCTGGTGTTTAAAATGAACTTTCATAGTCATAGAGATAAAGAGTGCTATTAAAAAAAACTTTCTGGATCATCACAAGTAGTAAAACGTTTTCTAGAGTCAGTGCATTCTGCTAAACAATATGCTTTCACACCATTAGGTTATGGTATGATTTTTATTACTTTATTTTAAATGATTTCTGCCCATGTTTATGTGTTTTCTCCTAAAAGATCTTGATAAATATGATGAAAATGAAAACAAAAATCTTTTACACAATACATTTATGCATTTTCACTAAAGATGACCAAAGTTGCATGCTTAGTTGAATGCTCCATTTCATCAAGTGCTCCATTCAAAGTGTTGGTTGTTCTAATCCCCCCATAAAACAGGCCTTTCACAATCAAAGCAGAGAGGAAGAAAGAGGAGGACAGCAATGATGACAATGACTGTGATGATGAAACCTGGTATTTGACAAAATACATTGAAATTCAAAACCAACTAGTTACAATTATAGGGGACAGGCTTGGTCATTCTTTAAATCTGTGATTTGCTTACAGAGGATTTAGAAATCATCATATCACGGGAAATATTTTAAAATCATTTCAGACTCTTCATTTGTATGACTTAATAATTTTTTGTGTGTGTTATTATTACTTTACCCGTTTATTATGCAAACTTTATTAAAGTAGATAATCTACAAAAAAGAAGAAAGAAAAAAAGATAAATTCTAAAAGTAGTGAATGAAATGGTTCCTCTTCTCTGGCCAAAGTTTAGGGAAACAAACACCCAAGCTCATGTGGACTCCTTAGATCAGCAGCATTAGGGATCGAGGAAAATTTCATGAGCATTGTACTTTGGTAGGAAAGGACATTCTTGGTGATTCAAAGTCATCTTTGCTACACCTTGAGTTTAGTTTCCTCACCCTCTACAATTAAAATAGTAAATAGTTATTGTCATTATAAAGCATGACTCTAATGACAATCAAACTCAAGTATAAAAGTTTTCAAATTATTCAAATGTCCTGAAATTAAATTATTATTTTCTACACAGGATACCATGGTTAAGGCATCTTATAGACAGTACATTCTTACATTTATCCAACTTAATTGCAAATTTTTTTACAAAAACACATAGCTATAGGAAGCAATGGAATTGTGAAACATCATTTTTCTTTATCACACAACCATGTATTTGAGTTACTCATTTTCGCTACTAACAGGATAAAAAGTAAACCTATAGAAAGGCTTCTCCTTTCCTCTGGTGGCAGCCATCAGGTGAGCCAAGATGGGTGCATACAAATACATCCAGGAGCTATGGAGAAAAAAGCAGTCCGAGGTGATGCGCTTTCTTCTGAGGGTCCGCTGCTGGCAATACCGCCACTCTCTGCGCTGCAACAGGGCTCCCCGCCCCACCCGGCCTGATAAAGCACGAAGACTGGGATACAAGGCGAAGCAGGTTATTCATTTACAGGATTCGTGTCCGACGTGGTGGCCGCAAACGCCCTGTTCCTAAGGGTGCAACTTACAGCAAGCCTGTCCACCAGGTGTTAACCAGCTGAAATTTGCCCGAAGCCTTCAGTCTGTTGCTGAGGAGAGAGCTGGGCGCCATGAAGGACTTTGAGAGCTCTGAAATTCCAACTGTGTTGGTGAAGATTCCACATAAAAATTTTTTGAGGTTATCCTCATTGATCCATTCCATAAAGCTATCAGAAGAAATCCTGACACCCAGTGTATTACCAAAACCAGTCCACAAGCACAGAGAGATGCGTGGGCTGACATCTGCTGGCTGAAAGAGCCGTGGCCTTGGAAAGGGCCACAAGTTCCACCACTCTATTGGTGGTTCTCGCCGTGCAGGCGGGAAAGAAGGCAAAATTTACTCTCCAGCTCCACCGTTACCGCTAATACACATGATATTGTACAATTCATATCCAATAAACAATTAGGACAGTCATTTCTGCTGAAAGGTGTTATTTGTCTATTAAAACTAGTCTACAGATTGTCAGAGTGCTTTGTGAAAGTATAGAAGTTAAGGTGCAGTAATTGAAAACTGTGGGTGATGCGTATCTTGTTTCTGATGTACTTTCTTTGCATTATCGGCTTAGAGGATTAAGTTTATAGTTTGTGCCAAGTGGTGTCTGGTGTGTAAGACCGTGTAAAAGGAGTCCCGAAACTAGCCCTAGATTGTTTGGTGCATGAGATAGAATCTACAGTTTTATGATGGGATCTGGTTCACTGAAGTGACTGCTTGGAGTTTGAGTACAAACTTTAGAGTTGGATTGCTTAAAAATGTGTAGGAAGAGGGTTTCAAACCTGTTTTTAGAAAAGTGAAAAACTAGCCCACATTTTGAAAATTGAATCCAGTGTTCCATTTTCAGAGACCAGGTAAATTTGTTGGAAGGTTTTTTACGTTCTGTTGGGTTGAGAGTGTGGTTTGACACTTGAGGATTTGAAGCTGGTGAAGATTGAACATTGGATGGAGTAGGGGCAAATTATTTCCATTAGAATTTGTAAGCTAGTAACCATGTGGTTGCAAGTTAATATCAACCAAGCAAACAGGGGTAGTGAGTCAGCTTTTCTAGCAGCTGGTGTGGTGTGGAGGTGATCTCCACTGGAGTTCCAGGACTGCCTACAATGGAAGTTTTCTCTGTTCCAGTCAGTTTATCATGGTAAGACAAGTCCATTGGTATTGTACCCATAGGTAGTTGCTGGGGTTGCCTGGTACTGCCTGGACATTCTTCCCATTTCACAAAAGCCACACCCACTACATTTATTTCTGTGCCATGCTTTGTAGTAGTTTCCCACAGTGATTTTGAGTGTGGAAGAAACTAGTATTGTCCCTATCACACATCGGGGTTTGTCTGATTCAGTCAGCTGGCTTGTATCAAAAATCTAATTGATGCTTTTACTAAACTGATTTTTTTTTGAATATTTTAAAAAGATGATTTGATTTCCAGAAATACTAGACTCAAAGTCTTGAGACCTAACATACTATTCTATTCAGCAAAACAAGTCACTGTATATAGAGGTTGTTCAACTAAAGTAATAAATGTCTGTTAAACAAGTGGGAAAAAAAAGTAAACTATAGTTTAATAAAATATTCCCAGTGTTGATGGTAAAAGTTGTATCAATAATTTTTTTGTATTTATATTTACCAAATTTATCTTATTGCAACTTGTTTGAGACAAACTTATGAGACTTTATATAAACGATTGTAAAATTTAAAAATTAAACATTTTTTTCATTGCCCTAGTTCACCACCCCAACAAATCAAATAAAGTGTTCTATTGAGGGGGATCATGGCTTACTTGAAGTTACTCATATATTATATAAAATGGTTCATTTTTCAGGCTGGTTCACTCCCCAAAATATAAAAAAAAATTCATTACTCACAAGAGCTTTCAGCTGTATTTCTTAAGAAGAAAGATGATTGCAGTAGGCCCTGAGTGGACTCAGATAACTATCATATGAGGTGCCCTCACCATACAACACAGATGACATGTTCATAGAACTTATTTCCTTAGAAAAAGAAAATGAGCCACAATGTAGGTAGTTGGAAGTGAGAACTTCAAAATAATGATGTTGTTGTCCTATTAAAATCTTATCAAGGAACCAGACTCCAAAAGTTATCCAGACACACTAGAAGTAATAAAAAGGTTGTGACTTCCTAGACAAACTCTACTTCCAACATGCAAATACTAATTTTTTCATCCCGTCTTAGACCAGTCTAATGCTTTTCACCTTAGATAACATTAAGCAGACATGTCATCATGAGCTCTTGAAGGATGCTCTTCATTATCTGCAAGGTAGCATAGTTTCATATTTGGCCTGAAATAACCCAAACAAATCTAGTATCCTCAAAGCTGCCTACCTCCATTGCTCTGTACATCATACAGACATTTGTTTCTGGGGTTTTGCCAGGATGCTAGCTTTTTGCACTTTGTTTGACACAGCATCATTTTTCAACTTGTCCTTTTGTAAAGGGCACTCTGGGCTTAGGTGAGGACATAATCATCTTCTTGGTGGACAGGAACTCAACCATCTACACGCGATGCATCAAGAGATTTTAAAACCCCCCCAAATTTGTGGTTCTTTTTCCAGCTACCCTTCCCCCAAGCAAGGGTCACAGTTTGGCTTCATTTTAACCAAAATAAAATTTCGTGAAAAAAAACCTTGAACATCTAGAAACTACGGGGGGGGTCCCAAAAAAAATTTTAAAACTCTCCCCTGCCCAAATATAACGATGAGAAACTAAAATTTAAAGGGGATAAATTTTGCTGCAAGATTCCTAAAATGTGGCATATAAATAAAACAATGCCCAGTAATCATAGCCAGTCCCAAATCGACAACAGCCGTAGATACTCTAAGAACTATTCAACCATCTTCCCTGCCAGTGCCACCATGTCCTGTACCATAGGCTTCCCACGCAGCAACGCCAATGAAATGAAGATCATACGCCGAACACAAAGGTTTTCGTTCTCTCCATACTTTCTGCACACAATTTACAAAAGGTTCGCATAGCCAACTGAAAACAACTACACTACCCTCTACATAAAACACAGATGTCAAATAAGCAAACAATCACCAGCCCCACAAAAGCAAATGGCAGCTTATATTGCCCCCCTGATACGTATCTTTTTGAATTTCGTTTCTGTAAATGCGTTTCTTCTGTACTAGAACTTCTTCTGATCAGCATCAAACAGCGAGAGGTTGGCACTAGAGCTCGGTGCCAAGCCAACTTGGCATCACTTTTCACGGATAACTTATTGGCACATCGTTAAACACATTGGAGTTATATCTCTCTGATTACATGCTAAAATGGCAGTTAACCTGATAATTATGGCCAAGACCACATGCACATCAAACCTAAAATAATTTACATTCTTTATATAGCGCAGCAGTTTGCCCAATCCTTATCATATCGATACGTACTCTATCGTATCTTAAATACCTCCCTCAGAGCATAGTTAAGAGGTTCATGCATTCACTTCATTACATTTCTTTACAAAGATTGGCAGTTCCTCATCTGCTGAGTTTGCAGTATGAATGAAAACGAATCCACGAAGCATGAATACAAGGGAATGCAATTAGATTCAACTCTCTTTGCTCATTATACAATCTTGTACTGTCAAATCAATTTTACACATTATGGTTTAGTTTTGGGGGGTAAGCACTAAATTATTATGGCATTTCGACTACGCTCTGAACAATCAACCTAGCAAGGCATCAAAAATGGAATTAAAAATCCTAAGATGAGCACAATACTACTAGGCACACACTCCGTCACAATCCACGCTGCTAACCTGCTCTTTGTGTGGTTTTGCCGCTCCTATCATGCATGTAAACTCAACCTGGCTAACCATGTGATCACTCTCTGAGCTTCTAGCATACAATGTCACGGACTTCGATAAGATCACATCATGCTGTTTCACACACTCTGTCTCTCACACTGATCATAGAAGATGTGTTTGGGAACGGGTGGGAGGGGGGGCTAGTAAATATTAACACAATATGATCTATATATATATATATATTTGTGGGTGTGTGTGTGTGTGTGTGTGTGTGTGTGTGTGAATATATACTCATAGTGTAAATATTATAATCTATGTTATATAATATCTATCGTAATATTAAATAATATGGTTAATATATACTTTACCATATGTAATATATAGAATACTTATAGTATTTTATAGAGAAAATAAATATTACATATTGTTCTAGCTGGTTTTGTGTGTCAACTTGACACAATGGTAGAGATATCAGCAGAGAAAGGAGCCTCCCCTGAGACTATGGCCTCCCAAGAGATCCACAGGCTGTAAGAGGCATTTTCTCAAGTGATCAAGGGTGGAGGCCCATTGTGGGTGCTGTCCATCCCTGGAGCAAGTAGTCTGGGTGCTATAAAAAATAACGACTGAGCAAAACCAAGGAAACAACCAGTAAGAACCTCCCCTCCATGTACTTCTGTAGAGCAGCTCCTGCCTCCAGGTTCCTGCTCTGGTGACTTCCAGTCCTGCTTTCCTTTGGTGATGAACAGCAATGTAGAAGTGGTAAGACTGAATAAACCTTTCTTCCTCTCCACCTTTCCTTCTCCAACTTCTTGATCTTAGGTCATCGATTTTATTTGTTGTAGGAAGATATGACAACCCTGATTAAGACACATTTATAGCTATATTCTTTACTATACATCAATACTTTTCTACGATCCAGAAAAGACAAGATGTTAGCTGAAACAGACATTAATATAGTTATATATATGTGTGGCCACATTGCGGTAAGCTGACAGAGATACAATAAGCAGATATAGGGAAACGTGCACAGTCAGGGAGTCATGCAGTGTTATTAATGTCTACAATGAAAGGTTTCAGAGTGGTACTTCATTTAGTGTGATTAGCCTCACTATTATGACGGCAGTGTTGATCAAATTTTTAGTACACACACTCTATTCTCAAGTCTGACACCGTTGTAGTCACAAAGTAGCCAACCACAGCAACAGAGGATTCCTGCAATGGGTTGACCCTACTCAAAAGAATCCATTGAGTCTGATCGTGTACATTTGGGGATATTATACACAAACTATGCAATTAGCTGATCTGGCTTTAAATAGACAAGTAGCATTTCATAATGTCCTGAGAGACTATGACATCGCCGTATCTATAAAGTGAAACGCGATCAAAGCACAGCAGACTGCCAACACCAAACATCAAAGGATAAGTAAACCAAGCCCCATCGTGCTGGGTGATAGACAAGTCATCTCTCTCATGCTCACTATAAAGGGATCAGGCTCTCATTCTTCTGGAGTCTCTTCAAGTAAAGATAATAGTCATGGAGCCCATAGAAGATCTGTACTTTTGCCGAAACACTACTCCAAGGCTTCCCACTTCTCTAACTGTTACGCTTGTGTGTGACTTTCATATGTGAAATGGGGGTATTGAAGGGACATACAAGACGCATTTATGGGGCCACGCGAATACATATAAGGAGAAGCCAGATAATGAGACGCATGTCACACTGGCGAGGGGGGGGGGGGGGGGGGGCACAGAATACTAGCGAGAAAAGATAAGAATACTTAAGACGACATACATGCCTTTCCCTTAGTTTAATTTATATTGAAAGTCTACTTTTTTGAGGAGATCATTAAGTGACATGAACTGTGAGGTCCATTACGATAGACAAACGCAAGGTGCAAAATGCAGAGCTAGCTCTGTGTTAGAAGATTCATGACTATTTATCCAAATCATGGCGAGAAAGCGAAAAATGTCAGACTTCGGCACGTCACCAGCCTCCGTGCAAGGCCAGTACACAGCACTGTAATTCACAGATCGCATGCAGATGCTTATGCTAATACATTTTTCCCACTTTTGAGCAGACCATATGAATCAATTGGGGCGAAGAGGGACAAGGCGAGACATTGAGGAATCTTGTACCATAGATCAGTTGGTTAATTCCCTCAACAAAAAGGCTTAAGTTAACCATGGTTTGCCATTTCCCTGCACAGACTCTCTGAGTGAGGTTCCCAGAGAAAAAGCAAAAACCCATGGACTTTTGCGCACAGATAGCGTATCAGCAAGTGACCAATTCCTCTCGAACAATCATTCACTTCATCCCTGATTTACAAGTGCGGGTTTATGACTGCCTTTTTCCTGCCTATAACATAAAAGAACACAACTTTACAACGTAACACTATTACATACAGTCGCCACCATGAATCAAATTAGTCGGCATGTAGCTAGTTACCCAACTCCATCTTCTCTGACTACATCACAAATCAAAAGGCGGGAAGCCTAGCATAACCAAGCAACGACTTAATGGGCCAGCAATAAGGAAATCAAGTCTTGACGGTATTGTCTTGGCTTTTGGAACGCTGATCTTGTTTCTTTCACTTCAGACTATCCTACCTGCCTTTAGGCATGTGAATAAGCTTATCATCTTACCGCTAGACTTACCTAATTTAAACAAATAATCACTATATATTAGTCATGCACCACCTAGAGATTAGGTCAAAGCACGAAGAGACTATCTGGATACTTAGCACCTCATATTTTGTCTTTAAGAAGTCTCAAAGAATCTTTTCCTTATCAAGAGCGTGAATCTCGTCACATCCCTGTCCTCTAGTGGCCTTATTCTTGACTTAAATGCACTTGGTTTCTTAAAACTATCGTATACTTTGAAATGGCTTTCTACGCAGCAAGCTCATAACCCAAATCAAGACACTTGGTGGCCCGGAAGAGTAAAGCATACTATGCACAAAACTCAAGGAAGGACAAGACATCGGCATATGTTTGGATCTTCCGGTTTCTCTTGTCATGCTCTAGCAGTTATGATTACACTTTGACTTTCCCAATTAGCTACTTCCTGAGAGTTTCTGAACGCATTGAGAGTCTAGTCTCGAGAGCTATATTTCTCTAAGCTACGTTGTAGTCACTGTACTTCCTTACAAGACTGAATAGAGCTACTATCTGTGAGCATCGCTTCTCTACAGGTGAGACACACATGTCTTCATCGCTGACTTCTAATAATCCATTGACCTGAGGATAAAGTAGGTGTAAGGTTGTACTAGAAAGGAGATAGTTATACGCAGAGGTTCTACAAAGGTATCTTGGTCGAATAAAATCCTCAGTAAAATATGTTCTTTTAACATCATTTCTCACAAACTGCAAAAACAACAAAAAAAGAAAAAAGCAAGGGTGCCTCACCAAATGCCTGAGAACCCGACGACAAAGTTCTCAATTCCAACTGAAACTAACAATGCTCTTTGCAATCCAAAAATCAGCATCTGAATGTTCTTGACAACCTGTTACATGCAACATATTTTTAATATCAGCTAACGAAAGCCGGCTCCACTTCTCAATTATTGCTACTCTTAAAAGCGCGTCAGCGCGTGATAGAGTTTAAAATGACCATTGAGTCTTCCACAAGGATAAATTTCAAAACAAAACTCTGATGCGATCACTCGTAGGTGTTTCTTTTTTTCCTGTCGCGAAAAATAGGAAGTATAAAATCATAATTCTAATCAAATCTTCTTTAGAATAGACATCCAATATTTCCCGTTTTACACCTCTATTTCCAAACAAGAAGCCCTCATATACTCTCTACTCACTCATAGGAAAAGAGAATCTGTCTTACTTCACAGATGCTAGATCACACCTACAGTCTTGTGATGAGATGACAGCGAGTGGAGAAATAGTCAGGGTTGTGGTGATTTAGGTTTTCTTTTATCTTAGTTTTGGTTTTTCCTTCTGAGGAAGATTTTTAGCTGATTTGGGGGCAGGGGGTTCTGGTATCATTCCATTTGGTTTATCTTAGGTTTGGGCGGTCTATTCAGCTAGTTGTCACTAAATCATCCACCTCTTCAACTTGCTATTAGATCGCCTGGTCCCCCTCATCTTCCTAACTTGTCTAATTTGTGTTCTTACGCACTGCAAAGACCATTCTCAAAGTTAATTGTTGCTTTACACAGTAGTGAAACCCTAGTTCAGAGTGATCAAATCACACCAAAATGAGCTAAACACCCCCTCTGTCTCACTGAAGCAACGAGCATATCCAGTGTTCCCGATCACCTTACTTTTAAGGGTGCCAGGGGGGGGGGGGGGGGGGGGGGGGGGGGGGGGGGGGGGGGGGGGGGGGGGGGGGGGGGGGAAGGCGGAGGCGTACCCTGGTCCTCGAGGCGCAGAGTCGCTACTTTCATAGATTTCTAACCTTTGAAGCTTATGATGCAAATCCTGCTGTGAACCCTCGAGTTCCTTGCACTTAGGTACTGTTTCCTAAGTCCAGACCATTGACTGACTGTCTGCTGACTATATATCACGTGCAGAGGTAAGTAAAACGTGTATCGCTGACATACCGTCCGGCGTTTGTCATCAAGGTTTGTAGTAATCAAATAGAAAGATGAACAGTAGAAAGAGGTGTATATATTAAACCAGCAGCTCAAAAAAACGATGTAGGATATGTTTTGAATGTGACTATAAAAGAAACAAGGCAACTCACAATAAATACTAGAACTTTCAGTAGTCATTAGGCCAGACAGCCTGACTCAACTATACGATTGATCAATGTAATCAGACTCGCTTACCAGGTGATCGGTGCACATCATCCCAGACCACAACTACTGAAGCTGAAACTATACCAAACTGTATTAACAGCCCATGATGAAAAACTCAAAATCATATCAGAAAGATGTAAAGATCAACTGTTAAAAGATGCCAGCATCTGAAACTGGGCCCTGGCCCCACACTCTTACCATGACAAAGTCTGGCAAGGACACTAAAGAAAATGTGTTATGTCAAACACTCTAAAATGAAAGTTTACGAAATCACGGGTTACATTGTCAGTTTACAGAGTTTAAGATAACCTTCTCTACCTCGTGTGCAAAAATGAAAACGTTTTAAAATTTCCCTATTAGGAAAAAACAATTTAATTAAACATTATTTGTCAATGAGATTTTGCATTTAATTTTAACTGTGAAAGGCGATTTGCAAAGACCACAGTATTTTTCTTTTAAAGAAAAAGCAGGCCCTAAATGGGGAAAGGGGTCTTTGAAAAGACTCTAAGGACGACCCCCATAAAAACTGGACCAGTTCTTTTAAAGCAATACTTTTAATAAGAAGTAAAATAAAACGGGGGGGGCAGAAGGGAAGATTAAAAAGAGAGTAAAAGATTAAAAGGGGAAAGAATAAAAGGAAAATTCAAAAGGAAAAAAGATTCAAAAGGGGGTTTAAAACATGTTACTTGTTGTTTTTCAGAAATTAAAAAAGTATGGGGATAGGGGTGTTGTTTCCTTTCGGCCCAAGAAAATGCCAAAATATGGTAGCTAAACTGCCCGGGATCACATATCACATCCCTTTGAAATGGAGAAATGGATGGGAATATAACACGGGGGCAATAGCTTACATTTTATGTTATGAATTAAGCCAGAAAATATCAAATTTAGTCATGAATAAGCTCCCAAAGGTTAATTATTCCCCTATAATTTGACAAAACAATAGAAACAATAGTAACTGGGAGTCCCTCCCTGAGGCACAGCCCTCTGCCTTCTAGAAGCAGCCAGCTCTTCATTCTCTCAGGGAGGAAAGCAAAACAAAACAAAACAAAGCCAGCCTTAAGGAATGTAATCGAGGAGAATGAAGTCCTGAAAGCCCCACTTCCTATTGAATTCATGTAAATGGGTGCCTGGGTCTAAAGGATAGATCTCGATAATAAGATAGAACCAAAAACCAGGGGGAGACTTAGCCCCACTATGGTGGTTTTGAATACCGGGAAGCTTTATTTTTTCCCTTTTCAAACACTCTTGATGTGAGCAAAAAACTACAATGCCCTTGGGAGATACACAAACCTGGTAAAACTAATTGATTCATCTTTGAAAGGAAGATAGACTCTGGGTGTGTATGTGGTATGGTGGTCGTGGGGGTGTGTGTTTTTTGTGTGTGTAGTGTGGTTTGGTTTGTGTGTTTGCAAATGTAGGTTGTGTGGTGTGGTGTGTGTGTGTGTGTTGTTGGTGTGGTATTTTTTGTGTGTGTGGGGTAGGGTGTGTATGGTGGTATTGGTGTTTATTTTTTTTATTGAAAGTATACTTGTGTTTCATAAGAAATTGTGTCTTAAATAAAACCAATAAAAACAGAGACTCTGTGTTAGAAGATTCAATGAATATTCCAAATCAGGAAAGGAAAAATGTCAGCTTTCAACTCCCAGCTCTCCGTGAAAGGGCCAGAACACAGCACTGTAATTATGTCTGCAGATGCTGTGCTAATAATTTTCCCATTGCATATGAATTCAATTGGGGGCGAAGAGGGACAAGGGGGGAAATTTTGATACATTCCATATTCATGGTATTCCCTCACAGAAAGGCTAGAAACATGGTTTGCTTCCCTGCACAGACTCTCTGATTAGTTCCCAAATGAAAGCAAAAAAACCCATGGTCTTTGCGGCCAGATAATATCAGAAGTGACAAATTCCTTCGAACAATTCACACTCCTGATTTAAGTTGTTTTTCTGCCTTTTCCTGCCTATAATTTAAAAGAACACAATCCAAAAGAAATATTACTAGTGCCCCATGATCAATTAGTGGTGTGTTAGTTTCCAACCCAGTCTTCTCTGACTTATGAAATCAAAGGGGAAGCCACATAAACCAAGCTGCTACTTAATGGGCCAGCAAAGGAAATCAAGTTTGGTTTGTTTGGCTTTTGGAAGCTGTTCTTTGTTTCTTTCACTTCAGATACCACCTGCATTTAGGCAATAAGTTTGTCTTACCAGGCAGACTTACCTAATTTAAAAAATATATATATTATTAGCATCCCCAAAGATAGGCAAAAGAGAGACTTCTAGGTCTTAGCACCCTATTTTTGTTTTAGAGTTCAAAGAATCTTTCCTTTTCAAAGCCGTGAACTGGTCACATCCATGTCCATTGCTTATTCTTTTTAAAATTTTGCCTGGTTTTAAAACTATCTTTCTTTGAAATGGCTTTCTCGAAGCACCCCTAACCCAACAAGACACTTGGTGCCCGGAGAGTAAAGCAACATGACAAAATAAAGGAAGGAGTAAGACATCGGCATAAGGTTTGGATTTCGGTTTTCTCTTGTCTGCTGCAGTTTTTAACTTGACTTTCCCAATTTCTTTCTGGAGTTTAGAAGCATTGAGAGCTGTCAGGGTCTAGTTTTCTTCTCTAGGCTGTAGCTTCCTTCAAGAGTGAATGAGCTACTTCCGTGAGCATCCTTCCTCAGTGAGACACATTGTTCTCACTCGCTGACTTCTAATTCTTACTGGGGATAAGGTGCGCTCCCAAATCGAAGAACCCGACGACAAAGTTTCAATTTCCAAACTGAAACTAAAATGCCTTGCGAACCAAAAACAGCATCTGAATGTTCTTTGCAACCTTACTTGAAACATATTTTAATTCAAGTAACAAGCCGGCTCCACCCAAATATTTACCAAAAAAAAGTGATAGAGTTTAAAATGACCAATTGGTCTTCCCAAATAAATTTCAAACAAAACCAATCTCGTAGGTGTTTTTTTTTTCCTGTGGAAAATAGGAATTAAAAATCAAACCTAAAATCTTAGGAATAGATCAAAATTTCCCGTTTTCCCCATTCCCAAACAAGAAGCCCATAGAATAACTTCATCAGAGGAAAAGAACTGTCTTTACTTCAGCAGTGCTAAGATCCCCTCATTTGTGTGAGTTGACAGCGGGAGAAATTAGGGTTGGGTTTTTTCCTTTATCTTAGTTTTTGGTTTTTCCTTCTGGGAATTTTGTTTGGTTGGTTCATTCCATTTGGTTTTTGGTTTGGGGCTTCAGCTAGTTTGTCCTAAATCATCCCCCTCACTTGCTATTAGACGCCTGGTCCCCCATCTATCCTAACTTGTTATTGTGTTTTACCAGCAAAGCCATTCCAAAGTTAATTGTTGCTTTACACAGTAGTGAAACCCTATCAGAGTGACAAACACACCAAAGCACACACCCCCTCTGTCTTCAAGCAACGACAATCCCAGCTGTTCCCGCCTATGACCCTGGTCCTCGAGGCCGAGCACGCTCCCTTTGAAGTGGAGTGCACCTCTGTGACCCTCGTGTCCTTCACTTGGTACTGTTTCCCTAAGCCTGACCCTTGAACTGATTGTCTGATGACTAATTCACGTGCTAGAGGAAGGTAAACGGTATCGCTGACCCGCCTGCGTTTGTCATCAAGGGTTTGTAGTAAAAAAGAGAGATGAAAGAGAAAGGTGTAATATTAAACCAGCAGCCAAACGTTGTAGGATATGTTTTGAAAATGTGACTTATAAAAGAAACAGGCAACTCACTATAAATAAGACTTTCAAGTCTTAGGAGAAGCCTGAATATACGTTATCATGTAAAGCTGCCCGGATTCTTCACTCATCCCAGACCACTAGCTACTGAAGCTGAAACTATACCAAACAGTATTAACAGCCCCATGATGCAAATCTCAAAATCATATCAGAAAGATGTAAAGATCAACTGTTAAAAGATGCCAGCATCTGAAACTAGGCTGGCCAGCCACCACTCTTACCATGACAAAGTCTGGCAAGGACACTAAAGACAAGTGTGTATGTCGACACTCCTGAATGAGAAGCTACTTGAATCATTCAGTACATTGTCAGTTTACACAGTTTAAGATAACCTTCTCTTACTCGTGTATGCAGAAAATGAAAACTGTTTTAAAACTTCTTATTATGAGAAACAATTTAATTAAACATTATTTTGTCAATGAGATTTGCATTTCTATTAGTACTGTGAAAGGCGATTTGCAAAGACCACAGTGAAATTTCTTTTAAAGAAATAGCAAGGCCTCTAAATGTGGATAATGGGTCTTTGAAAAGACTCTAAAGACTGACTTCCATAGACTGGACCAGTTCTTTTAAAGCAATACATAATAAGAAGTCAAATAAACGGGGTGGGGCAGAATGGTAAGATTAAAAAGAGAGTAAAAGATTAAAAGAGGGAAAGAATATAAGGAAAATTCAAAAGGAAAAAAGATCAAAAAGGGGGATTAACCATGTTACTTGTTGTTTTTCAGAAATTAAAAAAGTATGGTGGATGAGGGTTTGTTTCCTTTCGGCCCAAGAAAAATGCCAATTATGGTAGCTAAACTGCCCGGATCACATATCAGCATGCTTTGGAAATGTGAGAAATGGATGGGAAATATAAACACAGGGCAATAGCTTACAGTTATGTTATGAATTAAGCCAGAAAAATATCAAGATTTAGTCACTGAATAAGCTGCCAAGGTTAATTTTCCCTGATGAATTTGAGCAAGATCAATAGAAACAATAGTACTGGGAGTCTCCTGCTGTAGGCAGCACCCTCTGCCTTCTAGAAGCAGGCCAGCTCTTCATTCTCTCAGGGAGGAAAGCAAAACAAAACAAAACAAAGCCAGCCTTAAGAGAATGTATCGAGGAGTAATGAAGTCCTGAAGCCACACTTCCTTATTGAATTCATGTGATCGGTGCCCTGGGTTCTGAGGATAGATCTCTGATAATAAGATAGAACCAGACAGCGGAGACTTAGTCACTTAATGGTGGCTTTGAGATACCAGGAGCTTTGAGTTTTTCTTCCTATACACTCTTGATGTGAGGCATTAAACTACAATGCTCTTGGAGATACACAAACCTGGTAAAACTAATTTGACGCATCTTTGAATGGAAGATAGACTCTGGTGTGTTATGTGTGTGTGTTGTGTTGTGTTGTGTGTGTGTGTGTAGTGTGGTGTGGTTGTGTGTGTGGCATATGTATGGTGTGTGTGTGTGTTGTGTGTGTGTGTGTGGTGTGTGGTGTGGTATGGTTTGTGTGTTGGCGTATGTGTGTATGGTGTGTATGGTGTAGTGTGCAGGTAGTGTGTATATGATGTGTGTGGTGTGTAGTGTATGTGTGTTGTGGTGTGTGTGGCATATGTATGGTGTATGTGTGGTGTGGTGTGGTGTCTGTGTATGTGTAGTGTTATCTGGTGTGTATGTGGTGTGTATGTGGTGTTTGTGGTGCATGTACTGAGTATGGTATGTATGGTGTATGTGTGGTGTATGTTGTGTGTATGGTGTGGGTAGTAGAGTGTGTGTATGTGGTGTGTGTGTAATGTGTGTGATGTGTGTGTGTATGGTATATGTACATGTGTGTGTATGTGTGTGTGGTTTTGGAATGTGTAGTGTGCATGGTATGTATGGTGTGTATAGTGTTCGTGGTATGTATGGTGTACGGTGTGTGTGTAATGTGGTGTGTGGTGTGTGTGGTATGGGGTGTGTGTGTGTGGATGTTGTTTATGTCATTCACGGTCATGTATTTCTTTCTCCATTTTTTTTTTAATTTTCAGGCATGGGAGGTATGTGGCTAGAGTCCAGAGCTGCATGCATGCCAGCCAATGTCTCACTAGAGTTGGGAGCTCCATGCATGCCAGCCAATGTCTCACTCCTAAGTGAGAGTCTCAGTTCTTGTATTCTTTTCTTTATAGTTTTTTCCCTCGTTCATATATTTTCTCTGGCATCTTGACCTTGTTCTTTATTTTTCTCCAATCTATGTAAAACCTAGTTGTTTTTTTTTTTTTTGTTTTCTTTTAGCAGTAGATCCTTTTGACTACCAAGTATTTACTACTTGAAAAAAAATTATAAACTCCTGTAACTTTACAGAACTAAAAAGAAAAATTAGTAAAATAGAATTTATGGAGAGAAAGAATAATAGGAAAAAATTTAAAACTACTGTGTTGCTCTGAAGCTAAAAGAAGTTGAAAAGGCTAAATAAATATGAATGCTAAATTATCTTCTGGAATTCTTTTTTTTTAATGCCCACCTGATTTTATCATTTAGATGGTCCAAACATGATTTCCACAGAGCTTTCAGGGCTGCCTTCACCTACCATACCATTTAACTTTCAGAAGCATTCAATAGCCTCTCATTTGCCTCTTCTGTTATAAAAGATGCAAAACTTGATACTGACTCACAGGCACTTTTATTTTTATTCAAATTTCTCTTAAAAGGTAAATAGCAGAATGCACCATCCAGGAAAAGCACATGAATTTTGTATTAATTGTTCCCTTTTGTCAGCAGTCAAAGGGAGCAAGCTATCTGCTCCTGCAAGTGCCTCTATAAACAGTTACTTTACCTCCTGCTGTGCCCATCTTGTGTGCCCTCCTAGCAATAGCTGGGGAAGGGAGTCAGTGTGGCCAAACGATGAGGGAGAGAGAGGAGATAACTTAAGGCAGCGAGCATAAAGCCCAGCGAAAACAAAGCTGCGTTCCACAGCAATTCCACTTCTGGCGGAGCCTGTCCCATGGAAATGGAGGCACCAACATGCAACGAAAAAGAGTTGACTAAGAGTTGTCTGTTCCAACCAGAAATGGCACAAGGGAAAATGACAAGCCGATCCTTGCAATGTTATGTGTCAGATATATACCATGCATTGGTAAGTAAAATACTAAAAAGAGTGACGTGTTGGATATGCTTAATCTGCACATAAGAAATGAAATGGACAGATATTCTCAACTTTGGGGGACTAGACAGAAATGTCCCATCTTTTTCTGTTAATGCCTCTTCTGGGTGGTGACTGTGGAATAGAATAAATATTCAATGTGTAATAAAGAACCAAAAGGACGCAATGTTTACATTTCCCCACTCATATTTTTAGCCATATTTTGCTCAAGAGTTTACTATTCTGAACGAACCCATGGCGTCTCTGAAGATGACAAAAAGCATAGAGTGAGTGAAGGCTTGTCATGTCAACCAAGAAAAATAAAATTGCAAAATATCTGGAGAGTTAATGCTTTAGGAGGGAACAAGCATGGAAAGAGTGTAAAGGCTGCAGGCCTAGGAAGATAGCTTAGGGGAAGAGCACATGGCTACCATGTATGAGGCTGTATGTTCAATCCTCTATGACACAAAGCATGCATAGACCCTGATGTAGAGGAAAGTGCTCCGAGTACTAAGTAACAGTGAAGAAGTCTGTGTGGTTAGATAAGATTAGAATAAAAGACAGGGAGGTTGGGGGCCAGTTGAGACCAAATAGCATTTGCAGATCCCAAAACTTAGAGGAAGAAAACTGTCACATACAGAACTGGTGTACCACCATGTTCCACCACTCAAATGTACACATACAGATCACAAACGACAGTTTGGATGAGAAAGTCATACAAATCAGTTAAAGGCAGGACTTAGAATACGTTTCAAAGGACCTGAGTTCTGTTCTCAGCAGGCACATCAGGCAGCCTCAACCACCTGCCACCCAAGCTGCACAGGATCAGAGGCTTCTTTTGAACTCTAAATGTACTGCACTCATGTGTACATGCTCATATACAGATACACACAAATACACATAGTTAAAAATTAAATCTAAAAACGATGAAAATACAAGAAGACATGCTTCCATACACTTGAGTACTTGCTAAGTACTGTTGCCTATCATAACAAGCTTCATGTCACAAGCCTTATATTCAATCCCTTGAAACACTCACACAGTAAATTTATCAGACAGCCATTAGGTTGTAAGCAAAATACTCCCAGTCAATTCTCCCGGCAACCCTGGGAGGGATGAATTAATAGCTCTATTTTATCACTGAGAAAAACCAAGGCTCATGAGGTTTAATGAGTTGCCTATTCAGCTAATCAGTGGGATTTTGGATTACAAAAGCAGATCTTTCTGAAGCCTAGGCAAGCTGGTTCTCGTTACACTATACCACAACAGCTTCATCGGAGTGTGCTGTCTGCCTTTTCATCAAAGGAAGAGATTGCCAGCACCCTGCTTCTCTCTCAGAAATCAGATGGCCATGAGAATTATAATACATTCTGTAGATAAACAGTAACGTAGAAGAACTATGGAATACAATACAGAAAGTTCTCCCAAGTACTATGCAGAAACAAAACAATCCAACAACCAAAACCAGATAGACTAGTATTTGCTCAGTATTCTATATGAGTAGCAAAAGAGGGTGGTACACACAAGTATAGATAGCTACATACACACTATGTCTGTTTGAACATGAAGAGAGCATGTTGATCAGAGCCTGGTATAAGACTCCGCGTGGACAGATAAAACAGGTCAATGCTATAAAATAAAACTGCATTACATACTCTCTCAAATGTGTTTCTAAGCTGTGTGGTAGTCCCCAGAGCTGCAGTTCATAATTCCAGATTCTCCCTGCCCTGTGCTGGGGATGCATTGCCCCCATTTAGCCTGTACGGCTTGCTTTGGTCTATAAAAAGCAAGCAAATATGCTATGTAGCATGTCTGGACTGAAGTTGGAAGAATGAGTACCCAACTTACTACATCCCCTCTCCTACCCCAGCCAAGCTGAAACAGATATTAACCAAAACCTTCCCCAGCCAGAGTTCTGAGTCACTGTGATGAACAAAGCTATCCTAGAAACATGCAGAGACTGTGGCAAAGGATCTTTTGATGTCTGATACTACTATGATGTTGGATCATCCATTGTGACAGTATTGCCCAGACATCTTGGTGGACAGAACATTAAAAAAGGAATTCTGTGAATAAAGAGAAATAAAACACAAAAATTACATTAAAACGTCATATTTCTAAACATTAATGTGATTGAAAATAATGAATTTATTTATTCAATAAATAAGTATTAACTGAACACCTAATATATCCTTTGGCATTTTAAACATACAGGAAGGACCATTGAATATGACAGACAAGGAGCTGGAAAGGGTGACTCAGTGGCTAAGAGTACTTACTGTTCTTGTAGACAACGCAGGTTCATGTCTCAGTACCCACAAGGCAGCTCATATTCTTCTGTAACTCCAATTCCAGGGGAATCTGATATCCTCTTCTGGCCTCTGAGGGCTCTTGGGCTCTTGCATGCAGATAGATGGATGGATGGATGGATAGATAGATAGATATGATAGATAGATAGATAGATAGATAGATAGATAGATGATAGAGATTCAGACAGACACACATACATTGAAAATCCTTTTTAAAATATGTCAAATGAGAACATACTCTGACATAAGCAAATCAATTAGTAAGAAGATAACAGATAAGGATGCAGTGTTCCCATCAATCTAAGCTTCATGATATCACTGAGAGGAGCCAGATGCATGATGGGCCTGTAGAGTCAGAGGGGCCTCTGGGAAGAAATCACGGCAGCAGATGGTTGCAACTTTCCTGGTAGCTCTAAAACCACCAAGAAGTTCCTTTAAATTTCCCTGTAGTCTCAAAATTCTTGCAAGAAGGTCAATATTTTATTTTAAATCATAACAACACAATAAAAGAATAAGCAACCATGAGTAGAATGGCAGGATAATCGAGTGCTTAGTTAGCAAACCCAGGAGGCCCAGGCTCCCTCCAGAAAGCGGAGGCTCAGATTCAGTTACACCTGCAGATGGAACCGATAGAGGCCTAAGTGGATGCAGAAGCAAAAGTTGGCACCTCTGTAAAGAGAGGAGGCCCCCCAATTGAAAAGTTATCCCATAAAACATCCATCAAGATAGGAGTAAAAGGGGTGAAATGTGTACACACATAAAAGCAATTGGAAACATGTTCGCCTAATTATACAGACAAAGATATCAAGATGAGTGCCGAAAGGCAGTGAAAACTGGGAAATTTAGAATCTCCATTCTAATGGAGGCCAAATCTAGAGCTGTTAAGATGGCTCCAGGGCCAAATGCCACCCATTATGAAAACATTAAAGAGTTAATAAGTCTGCGAAACACATGCAAAGGAAGGAGGATCTGAAAGAGGCCAGCCACGAGCCTGTTTTTACCAGCAATTGCTCTTTCATATTTCTGTATGAAGCTCTCACTTTATTAAATCACTTGGCAAAGGTCAAGTGGGCTGTGTCCTTTCTGAACGACTTTCCTATTTTGTGATGCAGACTGAGAAACTGGATAAAATACACTGTATTTCCAAAGACTGAAACACATTGATGTCCAGATGTTGATTTCCTGTGGGATGATATCAGTCATTTGGACAGTGGAGTTTTACATGATGCTATGCCAACTCCCAGCTGACTCCTTCAATGCCTGAATATCTTTGGAAACCCACTTTGAACTATGTACCACTACAAGGAGAAACAAGAACCTATGCAAATGGATAAAGGTTTGCCACACTCAACACTTTCCTACAGACAATATGACAGACAAGGAGCTGGAAAGGGTGACTCAGTGGCTAAGAGTACTTACTGTTCTTGTAGACAACCCACGTCCATGTCTCAGTACCCACAAGGCAGCTCATATTCTTCTGTAACTCCAATTCCAGGGAATCTGATGTCCTCTTCTGGCCTCTGAGGGCTCTTGGCTCTTGCATGCAGATAGATGGATGGATAGATAGATAGATAGATAGATAGATAGATAGATAGATAGATAGATAGATAGATAGATAGATAGATATTGTCACTCTAAGACAACACTTCTTAAGTTGTGAAAGTTCTTTTGGTAAATGTATCTCTTTCCCTATACCCTAATAGGACAAAGGGTTTGATACTTTGAATGGCTGATCAGTTCAATGGAGGATCCCAATATTTACATTCCTGTTATAAAACATTTCACAAATAGGACTTCAGTTTTCTTTCAACATACCTAACAAGTAGGTAATATCAGATATTACAGTTCTGGCCTCTGGGGGCTCTTGTATGTGTATGATGCATGTATACACATAGACAGACAGACAGAACACACACACACACAGTGAAAAGAAATACTTTGTAAAATATATGTCATTGTAGTGAAGGGAAGAAAACCAGAGCATCAGTTTCTGTAATTTTCTGAGTGAATGCCAAAAGGTCTTTTCTCTCTTACTGTCACCAGCACATTGACCACTATGCCTTATGCTCTACCTCATTAAGAAGCATGGTATCATCTCCACCCAACCTAAAAGAGGGACTTCCGCCCCTAGACCAAGCAGAGAGGGGCCACCCAGAACCCCCTCTGACTGGCGATCTGAATTCTTGCTTAGGCTGTGAGACTAAGCACTGCAAGGGAATATAAATAAAAGTTAAAAATATCTCTCTGGGTTCCCTGAGGGACATGCCTGACTGCATAGGGGTTGATGTCAAAAGTATCCCCTCTCCAGGAAAAAGACATCGGGATGGGTATGGCCCTCATGCCTCACTGGACAACGACAGGAGGACCGGAGCCATTACAAGGTCCCCTTCAATTATTGGAGGTCAGGCCTCTATCCCCGCCTTCACAAGATTAGAATCGCCAAGGCCCTTCTATACTTAGAGAAGGGAGGAGATGTCAGGGGCAACCCTGCTTATACACTGAAGGCCTAAAATCAGCCATGGGCCTAAAATTACCAATAGGCCTGACATACATACATGCTAACACAGTCTTGGGTCTCTGTGGAAAAACACTGAAACAGAAGGCTATAAGCTATTGTAAACAGGCAGCTTTTGTAGAAATTTACCAGCCTGAGTAGTCATAGATCTTGTAAATAGGTAGCCTCGGCAGACAGTATCAACTTAGATAAGGACAAGTGAATCATAGGCAGAGCCATAGTGACCTGTCCCCTGATCCTTCACCCAGCTAATACCCTGTTCTGAAAGGTATCTGTACTCCCCCTGAACACCTATACTCCAGTGCCATTCCCTTCCCCACATCCTGCCTTTTTGTGTTCATAACCCCTGTGTGAATAAGTAAATTACTATTTGATTTAAATAATTAAATGAATTTTTAAAAAAAGAAAGAAAAAAAACAAAACAACAACAACAACAGCAAAAAGCATGGTATCATGCCTTTTGTCTCTCTACCAAATGGGTAAGGAAAGAAAATCAACTTCGTTGGAATCTTACTACATGTTCTAGAACTCTTTTGAAACACGGCAAATGATCCCAATTTACCTTTCCATCCTCAGGGATGAGAATATTCTCTCAATTTCTACTTGATTTGTCAGTGTCAACTCAGAGTCGCCATTGGCTAACAGAACATGTCCATCAACAACAGACAAATCAGAGTCCAAACCTGTGTCTGGCTGGTTCAAAAGCCAGCACATGCTAATCAAGCTTCCTAATGCCAACTGCCTGGCATTTCTAATCCTGCCTCTCTCCAATGCTATCATCCATGAAGGATGGAAGACAGATGTCTCTCCTCTACTTGGAAGGCTTTGGTCAATTCCTCATCTTGTATAAAATCAAATGCAAGCTCCAGACTATGGCCTCTGGGGAAACCTGGCAGTAACACAGCTTGGCAGCCTCAAATAGACCAGAAACAAGGCCTTAAGTTCAGTCTCTTAAACAAGCAAAACTGTATCTCAAATCCAGCCACCATGCATGCAGTGCCCCCTGTCTAGGAAATCTCTGTGATTTCTGGGCTCCTTCTTTCTCCTCTCCTGTAAACATCCTTGACTGGGCAAGCAGGCCTCATTTTTCTCTCTGCACCCTTCTTTTCTTTCTACCACTCACCACTGCTAATGACAGACTCGTGTTCTCCTCGTTTGTAGCCATCTTTATCCATGCCAGCTTCAGAAGGCAGAAACCCAAGTCTGGTGCCAAAACATCTTAGCGACATTTAGAAAGATTCTTGCCCCAGTAAGGTCACAGTTGCAGGTATCAGGGATCTGTACCTATCTTCTTGAAAGACACAATTCAAACCACAGCTGCCATCCATGCATGAACCTATCCCCTTCTACATAGGAACATAAGTGGCTGCCATCTTACAGTAGTCAGTAAATACTTGCTTTGTTTCTCCAGTCATGTGACAGTCAAACAACTCTCTTGAGCCAGTTATCACTCCTTAACTGGTGGTTATCCCATCCACCCCTTGTACCACTACAGCGGAGAATCACCGAGTGGCTTCAGCATCCCTAGGCAATGTTACTTAAAGAACAATGCCTCCCTACCCCACCCTGCTGGTGAGATGGCTCAGCAGTTAACAGCACTGACTGCTCTTCTGGAGGTCATGAGTTCAAATCCTAGCAACCACATGGTGGCTCACAACCATCTGAAATGAGAGCTGATGCCCTCATATGGGTGTCTGAAGACAGCTACAGTGTACTTACATATAATAAATAAAATCTTTGGGCTAGGGCAAGTGGGGCCAGAGAGGGAGCAGGGCCCAGAGCGAGTGGGGCCAGAAGCAAGAGGGAAAAGGAAAGGGGGGAAAAAAGAACAATGCCCTCTCTGTGTCCATTTTCTATAATGTACCAAGGCCATCGACTTCACTACCAAAGGAGAACCTGAAAATCATTCTAGATTCTTCTTTGCAGTCGCACTCCACAACCAATCTGACAATGCAACCTCTCACTGGTTTCCCTCTAAACATCTCCCAGGTCCTTTTCTTTGCCCTTTGGTACTTGTGTGAGCCCTCCTCTTCTTTCCTTAAACTTGCCTTGACTCTCTGAATTTCTGTTAAACCCACTAGCTTTACTCTCCACCATGATTTAAAATAAATAGTAAAGACATCTTTATCCTGTGGATCAGGGTACACCAGCCTCATTTGGGAGCTTTAACTTTTACTTTGTATTTATTATTTTTCTTTTTATTTATTTATTTTTTATTGTTTTAGGGTATTAATTTATTTTATTGGATTTTTTATTTACATAATGTATGAAAGACTAGGGAATGGGACAGAGGCAGGAACTAGGAATATGTGTCTTTCACACAGTAGGGAATGAAAGAACTCATGAGATTCTATCTCCTGAACCAACAGAGCTTGTCATGAGGCTTTAGGGGGAGTTCTTGAAACTCTCTGTAGGGTCATACAATATTCCTACATGTCTGAATTGCTGTGAAGGTGTGTAGACCATACATATAGTCCCTTTAACAGCAAGGGAAAATTCTTATTTGTAGAAGTTCATTATAATATAATTGTGGTTCACACTGTAGTGACCAAATACTGGACAAGGAGGAACTCAAGGACAGGAGTGTTGATTTGGGCTCACAGTTTATAAGGTGTCCTAACTTCATTTTCTGTTGCTGTGATATTTAGGGACTTTGGGGAGAGATGGGTTTATTTGACATACTCATTACAGTGAGTCATCAAGGGAAGCTAAAGGAGAGCTCAGGGCAATGGCTTGAAAGAGTAACCACAAAGGAGGCTGCTTGCTGACTGGTTTTCTCCCAGCTGGCTTAGCTATCTTTTCTCTATCTATCTCTCTATCTCTCTATCTCTCTTCTCTATCTCTCTCTATCTCTTTTAACTTTTTATTGATTCTTTGTGAATTTCACATCATGCTCCCCAATGCCAATCATCTCCCTGCCCCCTTGTATCTACTCTCCACCCTTGCAAATGCCCCCCAAAATAAAATAAAAAACAAAAATTTAGAAAAAAATCTCATCATGGAAGCTGTAGTATGTCACAGGGTGTCCCACAGTATAGCCTTTGTCCACAAATTTTTACTTGCAAATGTTCGTTGCAATGAGTCATTGGTCTGGTTTAAGGCCCCTGGCTTCTGCTATACTATCAATACTAGATCTTCACCTGGACTCCCCCCAGTTATCCTGTTGTTGCCCAGTGTCATGGAGATCCTGCAGCTTTGGCTCCTCAGGACCAGCCCTTTCACATGCTCCAACAGTTCATGGGTGAGGTAGAATTTGGAGAGGGCCTGACAGCTCTCTCACTTTCTCTTCTCACTACCAGGGTGAGCTCTCCAGCACTACCTGGGCTAGCTCACCCAGTGCTGGAGCCAGCAAGAAGCAGGGCCAGCTCTCCCTCTCTCACGCCTTCTGGGGCAGCTCATATAAACCCTCACCGCACCTGCCCAGAGGCAGTTCAGCAACCCACACTGGGCCCTCCCACATCAATCATCCATTAAGAAAATTCCCCACAAGCCAATCTAATAGAGATCATTCCTCAGTTGAGATTCTCTCTGCTCAGGTATACTTATGCTTATGTCCGGTTGTCAAAACAATGACATGAAGATATAGGTTGTCTCAATGAGGAAGGCATGGCGGTTGGAGCAACTCTTCTCTCTAGTGGCAGGAGTGTGAAGCCTGCATGTATCTCCACAGACCAAGAAGCAAAGAGACTGGGCTGTCATCCATGTGTCTCCTATCCTCCCATGTCTTACTTCCTGAAACTAAAGCCCACTGCTTAAAGGTTCTACAATCCCCCAAAATACATCCATTAGCTAGGGACTAAAGGTTCAAGTGCATGGGCCCATCAGAAGCATTTTACAGCTGAACCAATAGATGAGAGTCATTTCCTAAACATGGATCTAGCATCAGTCTCCTTATTATGCTTCAGTGGCAAACCCTTCACCTTTATACAATCCAACAATAGCAACATGGTCCAGTACAAGATACTGTGTGCAGGCCTGGTCCTTCTCCAGTCTCACCCAAAGGTGGTTCATAAGTATAGGAAACTTTCCGTGACCTCTTACCTACCACAATACAGCCTGCCTCTACATCTTGAATCATGTTCTCCAGGTCAGGCTTGGGATCTCTTCCAGGTGCAGTTTAAACATTAACTTACTTGGATGCTCATCATTCTGTCTCTCACTTATTGAAGTAAAGGAACGGCTCCCTCCTGAACCACTATACCATGGGCCCCTAAGACTCGTATTTAATTAGAAATCAAATCATATTGAAACTCCAAGAAGATGCCATCCTAATTACAGATGTGGAATTGGTGTGTGGACGGGTAAGGCAGTAGGCAGTGCTGAGGAGTGCCTTGCTATAAAGGGTAAGTGGTTGCATCCTCCATAGGAGTACCACTGTGTCAAATGGAAAACTGATGTTAATTTATCAGTGATTCCAATGCAGTTTGGACATCCCTTTCTACTATCATCGTGGCTAACCTCCATCACCACCCACATCCCCAAACCCTCTTCTACAGTTAAGGTGGGGCTATAGGTAACGTTAAGACAGAGCAATCCCAGCTCGCAGAAACGATCCTAAAAACTGACTCTGTGTTCTAATAAAGCAGTAACATAATCCCTCACAAAACTCAGAAAGCCAGTTTCTCTTATAAGCATAAACAAGGTGAGTGGAGTTCCAAAAATAGTAAGCACATACCTAGAGCTCGATGAAGATATAGTCCAACTGAAGCATGGTTTTATAAAGCATCTGCCAACACAAGAACACCCATGGAGACATTGTGCTACAGTCAGGCCTCAGGGTACCATTCATTTCTAGCATTAAATGTGAGAGTAAAGGACAAGGAAGTTAAGAAAGAAACAGGTGAGATGGGAGCCTAAACAAAACACACATTTATACACATAGATCTGTGGGGGTGGGGGGAGGTTGAGGTTTAAGAAATTATTGTTTTCTGTTTTGGACATTGTGAGCAGAACTGATTTGAGCAAATAGAAGAAACAGAACACATAAAAGTCTAATAATTTAGACTAAAGCATGAGAGTCACCAAAACTATTAAAAAATTATAGAGGGTTCATAGAGAGACTGTGAGGCAAGAGCTGACAAAAGTAGCAGTTTTGTTTATTTTTAAGGTTTTTTTACTAAAAAAAAAAAAAAAGGCATTTGAAATGTGAGCTGGGAAGATGTATATGCATAAGTACTCACTGTGTAAGCACAAAGACCCAGGTTCAACTCCCCGACACCCACTAAAAAGCTAAGTGAAGTGGTACGTGTCTATGTATGATCCTAGCACTAGGAAGGCAGAGACAAGTAGATCCCTGGAACTCACTCACCACTCAGTCCAGCCAAGCACTCCGCTTCAGAGCTTCAGATTCAGCGAAAGACCATGTCTCAAAGAATAAAGTGGAGAGTTACTGGAAAAGTCATTGACCTTTGGCTTCTGCACACATGTGCAGGTACACATGCATAACACAAGCATACACAGGCACAAACATATACACATATATTCACATACAATACACACACATATTCCTGAAAACTCCTAAGTATTCATTGCTAAAGAGTGAAAGGAAAAAAATAAAAGTTCGGTGTCCCTAATACCAGTTGAGTAACAGTTAAGCTTTCTCCAAAGTAAGAGGATTGTCTTTGTTTATTTTTTAGTTCTAGGTTAAGTTTTGGCATTTCTAGGATAGGGTTTCACTGTGTGACACGCCCAGCATGGGACTCTAGCAGGTTAGGCTGGCCCTGAACACACAGCAGGTCCTGCTTCGTTCTTCCTCTTCCTGGATTCCAAGCGAGACCTGCAGTGCTTATGTATGGCCATTATTTTCTTATAATTGGAATAAAATCAAATTGATGGAGCTTTTATAAAGAAAGGGGTCTTATTATTTTCAAATATGAAGCAATTTAAGCTACCAATTAGTGATGTTTTGGTAAATAGAAATGCCTGTAAGTCCTTATAAACAGATACAGAGTCCTCTGAAATGCAATTATTATGTAACTTCATTTATTAGCGATTGCTTTTGTGATTTTTACAAACCTGATTTTATTAAGAAGGCTTCATATTTTCTACATAATCATGTTTCACCATAATTTTTTTAGTGAGTCCTTTCTTCGTTGTTAGTACAAAAGTAAACTAAAATTTAGCTTTCATCAAATGCTTTTACAAATTATATTATAAATTCATCCGTAGATCAAAGCTGCTTGAATATAGGAATTGTGATCTATTTTTTCCCCTCTCCAACATCTGGAACCTAAAACAGACGTAGTGAATTAACCAAAGTCTTAAATAAATGCCTTTTCTGCTGTTTCAATTTTAAGAGACCATTTATATCATGATATCCGAAAGCCTTAAAGACGAAAGCACCCAGTTATGGAAGTTAGTGTTTAGATGGATTGCAACTGAAAACGAACACATCTACTGTGCTGAAGGTGTACTGTGGTGTGTGGTGTTCTCTCGCCTAGCATATCCTGTCTTTTAATGTTTATATTTGTTTGTGGGTGTGAGTGTGGTTGTATAGGTCATGAATATAGAAATGAGAGAGCAGAGAGTTATTGAGAAAGGGGAAAATGATAATAAAAAACATGTACTAAAAATATGAAAGCGGAGCAGAGGCTACATGGTGGAAGGGTGTGAGGGGGCAGGGAGGTGGGGAGAAGGGCCATCCAAAAGCAGATTGTGTTTGAAACTCCCGTAATGAAACCTAAACCTAATATTTTTTATGCCGATTAAAAGAACAAATGAATAATACTTTTTGAAGAATTATGCCTGTGCCATACAATAGCCAAGTGGAAGTAGCAATGATTTTATTCCGTTGAAGAAATAAGTTGGGCTATTTGACAACAGCCATAATAAAACTGAAAATGAACGGATTTGGAGAGAAAGGAACAAACACATTCAGATCGCAGAGTACACTTCCGTCTGAATCAGATCGCAGAGTACACTTCCGTCTGAATCAGATCGCAGAGTACACTTCCGTCTGAATCAGATCGCAGAGTACACTTCCGTCTGAATCAGATCGCAGAGTACACTTCCGTCTGAATCAGATCGCAGAGTACACTTCCGTCTGAATCAGATCGCAGAGTACACTTCCGTCTGAAACCACGCCCTTCCCCTTCCCTCTCCTGCTCTCCGTGTAGGATATAGCTATAGAGTGAAACGTTTGATTCCGCTACATTCTAGTTCTATCCAGATCCAGCCAATAAAGATCCTATCAAAAGAAGATAGGAAGGCAGGAGCTGTGAGTAGGAATTTCTTTCCCCTAGATTTCTTCCTCCTCCTCTCTTTCTTTTTAATGTTGTGAACATCTTTTAAAATTTTATTTATTTTTATATATATGGATGTTTTGTCTGCATGTAGGCCTGCACACAAGAAGAGGGCATCAGATCTCATGGACTACAGTTATAGACAGTTGTGAGCCACTGCCATATGGGTGCTGGGAATTGAACTCAGGACCTCTGGAAGAGCAACCAGTGCCCTTAACTGCTAAGCCCTCTCTTCAGCCCCTGGATCCCTCTTCTTGACATTTCCTTGAGATCTCTGCATTCCTCCTTTAGAGATGACTCCCCTACCCTTCTTCCCTTCCTCCTCCTTTCCCTCCCTTTTCACCTTCTCTAAGTACAGTCACTATTGTGACCAGGTTGCTACACAACCCTTCAAATTTGTAAATAATCTCTCTTCATTGATTGAGATGCCCAATTCAAATTTTTTGCCTAAATCTGTGTTGTTGTTTGTTTTGTTTTGTTTTGTTTTGTTTTGTTTTGTTTTGTTTTGTTTTATGGGACTCTGATTAAAGCCATAGTTTCCAGGCTCAAATGTTTCTGCAGGGGAACTTAGCTTACACCTGTGTTTCTAGAAATGAATTAGGCCCCAAGAACGGTCCACTCTTCTGAGCCCCTAAGGAGGGGATTGACGCTTCAAAGTGAATATAATCTGAACTATAAAACACCTAAGGAAGAAGGAAAGCCTTTGATATCCAAAACTGCTTTTTGTCGTCTATATGTACAACTCCAAGCTCTTGACTTTCCCTTCTCATCTTAAAACTTAGAGACTGTTGGTATATCCATGCAGTGAGGACATGTGCAACTTGTCCCGAAGAAGAATGTTGTTAGACATCAAAAAAAAAGAAGGAAGAGAAGGAAGGAAGGAAGGAAGAAGGAAGGAGGAAGGAAGGAAGGAAGGAAGGAAGGAAGGGAAAAAGAAAATATACAAAACTTTCCTTAAGTCAGCAAGGTTAAAGTATGAAGATTGACTGGCAACTCTTCACAGCTGGGTAATTGGTTTAACAATGGCTTATGCTGGCCAGCCTGGAACATTAAACAGAGGAGACGAAGGACATTGCATTGTTGCAAGCATGTGACAGTTTGGTGCAGCTTGGAGACCTCCAGCAGAGCCCTTCATCAATGAAAGTGCAGCTGCTCACAGTGAGCCAGTATTACATCTCCCACAGCTTTGGGGGTGAGCTTAAGAAGGTGATCATCACAGCACGTATATGCTCCTTCCTTATGTTTTATTGTCTGCCCTCGAGATCAAAGTGTTCAATAAATTCTTTAGCAAAGAGGCACCCCCCCACACCCCGTTTACCTCATCTAAGATGCTTGGAGTCCAAGCATGGATTTTCAAAGCTGTCTGGCTGAAAACTCTCCTTACTAGCCAGTGTAGAACTCTCAGCCCCAGTCTGATTTCCCTGGCTTGTTTTGTCTGGAAATGCAGAAGCCAACCTGATATAAAAACAGAACCTGCCATTTGCTTCTATATCTGCCCAAGTCATTTCTGATTTACCCTTAGATATCCAGCTTCCAGATGGTTTCTCTGAAAAGCATTCCAGTGTTTACTGGAGTTTTAGCTTCTCCCTGGGTCCTATATAAGCCATTGCTTACCCATTACTTGGTGCTTGAGCCCTCCTTACTGACCGGCCTCATTCTACCCTGCAGTCTTCTGAAAGCAGGAACTGTCTTGTTTATATTGAAGCCCCACCTCCCAGCATCAACTAGGAGCTCAGGAAATATGCAATGTATTCATCAAAAATTGGAAGATAGAAAATCACAGCATTCAAATAATAAAAAGATCCATCATGGGTGGGATCCTTCCTGAGACTCAGGTATCGTATGAGTCCTGGGCTACATGGACTGAGGGACCCAGATGAACAGGACAATAGTGTGCTCAGAGCTCTCCAGTATGCCACAGGCTCACAAGAACCTGGCAAACAAAATGTCCCTACACTTCTTGGGGAAGAAGCAGGACTGGTGTCTAATGGATAAGCTTTGAAAGCCTCTTGCTGAAGAGGCCATAGTGTGAAAACAGCTCCCTTGACCATCCAACTGGACCACACATCTCAGGCGCCATCACTGGACCATCTGAATCTCCACACCCTGCTCTCTGATTTAAGAGGAGAAATGAGGGTGAGGACCCAATAGGGAAGGTTAGACTTGTGTGTCACCATATTTCAAAGTGACTTCTCAAGTTTGACAAGGTAAACATATTTGGCGATATGTGGATGAGGCTCCAAGGCTTCATTGTGGTCAAAGATGGACCTAAGGCCAACTCTCTCTCTCTCTCTCTCTCTCTCTCTCTCTCTCTCTCTCTGTCTCTCTCTCTCTCTCTGTGTGTGTGTGTGTGTGTGTGTATGTGTGTGTCTTTCAACTCCACAGATTACTATACCGACAGTTCTGAACAGAAACACTTTTCTAAACAATAAACCAACTGAAACAACAGACTGTTTTTTCTTAAGCTCTAAACCTCCAGTGGTAAACGCAACAAATTTCTTGTTGGACTCCCAGTGTCCATCAGAAACAGTATAATAGCGGACATACTGGCTTATTGGGACCCTTATCACCCACTGCTTCCTTGGTCTTTGTACCAATCCAACCTCAGCCTTTGGTCATGCATGAATCAAGTGTCCCCTTGTTTAGAGATCAAGAGAAGAGTGGCTCGTTCTTCATTCGTCCATTCCATAGGTGGGCTCAGGGTGCCTATTGTGGGTGAGATTTGGTGCCCAGCTCCTGGGATGAGCTCAGCAATACTGAGAAGGCTCTGGAAAGGTAAATGTAGCTTAGATCATAGCTCTTCTAGTGAGAAGCCCCAGACAAACACTCTTCCCCATCTCCTTCATACATCTCATCCAAAGCTAACCTTCAGGTCTGTCAGTGCTAGTCTACATCTAGGGTCTGTCATGCATCCTGCCTCTTGACACTGGTGCTTCTTTGTTTGATATTAACTCTGTTTAACTATGAATTATTGAACACCAAAAATGTTCACTCACAGTAACTAAGACCCAATTCTCTATCCCCAGAGTAAATTAACCGCTGTAGGACCCTGGCTCTGGTCCTATGTACTAATTTTAACTCTAACTGACACAGTGTGAGAACAGATTCTTCCATCCATCATCCACACAAATCACGAGTTTACCCATCCTCTCCTCCATTTCTAAACTCACAGCCATGAGCAAGAGGCCTTGTCCATTTAAGCATCCCTTTCACCTGTGCTTGAATATTCATGTGTGAGTGTGAGTGAGTGTGTGTGTGTGTGTGTGTATAAATACCCCACCAGAATAAAATATTTGTGAAATATGATGCCTGTTCCTAGTGAAACTGCATAGGAATGGCTCCATGAGCTGACCATAGGATAGCCACGATCTAACAATCTCTAATTCTGATTGTAGTCTTTACTTTTAGCCTTTCAAATGCATGTGAATGGTGATATGATCAAGGAGGGAACTTCACATATAAACAAGGTCAAGCTTAGTTAAATGTCAAGGGTTCCGAGTCCTCAGTGTGGCTTGTCCCAGAAGATGAGAGCCGGGACTCCAGCCCAGGGGAGGTCAGGCATTCATTTTCTTGGAGATTGATTAGACGAAAAGAAAAATCAGAGTAAGAAAGATCTATGGAGACTTTGAACATGAGAACTGCCAACAGAGCAATAGCCTCGAAGACATTCAGAAATAAGAGAAGGGCATAAAGACATATATCAGAAAGAGAGCTGGGCCACACATGGCAGGTCCTGGGGTCAGGAGGCAGGCAGGAGAGGGTCCTGGGAAGACCAGCTTCTGTTGTGAAATCCGAGTCCTGGCAGCACGCTTCTCATGCACTGAGAATGAATTACTTTTTTAAATGCCTGTTTTCAACTTGGGTTTGGCACAAGACTGGGTTGACATAATGCGATGGGTATTTGAAGCAGCCTTTGGAGAAGTAAAATTATGCAGCCTCTACTACGATGTTTGCTAGACATTGAGCTCTGCTTCTGCTGCTCCTACATGTAGTATTAGCCCAGCCTAACTTAACAACTCTGGACCTGGGTCCACTCAGCTGTAAAGAAGAGCAAAAGAATCCTACCTCACAGGATTCCTGGGAGAACTGACAAAAATCAAGCGTTTGGTGACAATTGTTTTTCTTTCCTATGCCATTATTATTTTTTTGAAAAGATAATTGTCAGAAAAAGAGCAACATGGTGGACCAGAAGGACAACTGGAAGCTAAAAAGAGTATAGGCATTTTTAAAATTTAGAAACTTTTACCTACTGTATATCATTTCTTTGGGATAGTTAAAATCCTATGTGCTTTAGATCAGCTGACCAACAGAACTCCCTACCATAAAGTTCTAGAATGTTCTATATCAGTGCTACCCAATACAGCAATTTTTGGCCACAGACAGCTGTCACAGAGTTGAAATGACATCATGTGAGACACCGAGTAAGTGAATGCAAGAGTTTAGTAGGTATTGTGATTAATCGCCTCATAATAAATAATTGTCCAAATATATTGAAATAGCACTTTCAGCCCTCTGCCTCATCGTGTTGTGCCACCACCAGCTCAGTGTCTAGTGTTATGCCAGGCACATCTAGACTCCCATGGGAAAGTGTGGGAAGGAGTGGAGGGAGAAGAGAAGGAAAGGAAAACTCTGACAGAAATAGACAGTGCTATTTCCTTCCAAGGCTGAAATGAGTCGCTAAAACAAAAGCCTTTAAAATAAAATTTTCAACCAGGAGAAATTTGAGAGATGAAGTTAGATCCTGGTGTATCGGGGAACACGTTTATAAGTGAGGCTGAAAGGGATTGACATCTCCGAAAGAACCAAACATGGTAGATGGAGTCGGAGAGTGGGCTTCTAGATTCCACATCTCTGACATTGTAATCTCAGTCCTGCAGAGTGTTTTTAAGCCAGCGTCTTGTGTTTATATGTAACTCTAGTCCATGTCACACTCCCATGTACCAGGGACCAGCAGGAGAATGACTCCATAGTGCCCGGCTTAGCCACCTTTCTTATTCATTTCACATTACATCCTCAGCCCCACCCACCCCACCCCCCCAAGAAATCGGTATTAGGCACATTTTCATTAACTGTTTATTCATTATAAATAGTAAATATTTACTGCACTTTTTACATGAAAGACATTTTTACAACACATCATTGTTGGTTGAGGCTGCAGCACAAAGATACTATGTCTCCTGTTCCATCACCCTTGCCCAACATAAAATAACTCAGTTCTATGTCTAGTCCTGCTAACACACTACCTCATTGTTCTTAAATCTAAAGGGAATGTATTTGTGCCTACCTCATTCATGGTTCCGAGAATAGAAAGAAATAAATAACAGCACCGCCCACCTTCATCTTCCTCTTAACATTTCAAAACACAGATTTATTGACATCCTAAATGTCACCACGTAAATGTATGTAAACCTGTTCCCTATAATCCTTTAATATTGGGTATCATTGTATAATTTAAATGCACATGAGAGCCATGTGGACATTTCTGCTCTAGCCCTGCCTTTCGTAGAAAAGAGACGAGTCGAATGTAAACGCCATCGCTGTAGAAAGCTTGATTCTCAGACACGGTCTCTGAGCAAAAGGAACAAGCAGGATGTGGGCTGCTTGGCAAAGAGCAAACATCACTGCATTCTACTACGATGAGTTATGGGCTGCAAAAATAAGAACACCTGCAAAAATATAGTTCTGATTTCATTTCTATCACCTTGGCCATTGCCAAAGCATCTGTGAGGTACACAGTATTGCACGCTGAGAAGCAGATATGTGATGGGTGTTACCTCCTCTCCATCATGCCCATCCCCCCCCCCAGGCTGGCTTCCAAATCAATGTGACTTGGGAAGTAAATGCCATCCATCTATCCCCACAGCAGATAACACACTTTTTCTCATTATCCCACATCTTTTTACAAGACATATCAGGGACATCGGTTGATAACTAGGTTACGAATGAAGGTATGGTAATAATTTATTGGGGAGATCCTTCACATCTAGTCTATCGCCCTATAAAATGGTGGTGTTGATTTTCATATCGGTTTCCAGTGTGTCAAAGTCAAGGATTCCTCTATTCCCAATTCATTACGTAATCAGTGTAAATAAACTTGGTCAGCCTTAGACATCAAACCTGTTAACTTTCAATGATTCAACAATATATGGGAACATTCTGCTTACTCAAACCACCCCATGAAAATCAATCTCTCTCTCTCTCTCTCTCTCTCTCTCTCTCTCTCTCTCTCTCTCTCTCTCTCTCTCACACACACACACACACACACACACGGAATGTTGCAGCTTCTTGATCAGCACAGAGAGTTGGGGGCATTTTGATATGTAGCCAGGTTACATCACTGTCTTAAAACGGTGCATTTTATAGCTCTGGGTTCTCCTTGTCTCCCTGCTTTTTGTCCAATATCTTCAAAGACTCTGAAAGCAACTACTGGAGAAAGAAAATCAATCACTTTCTTTTGTCTCCACCTCCCCCAAAAGCTGTTTTTTTTTTTTTTTTTAATTTTATTTATTTTTTATTTTTTTTATTGTTTTGTTATGTTTGTTTCTGAGAAGATTCTTCATGTCTAGTCTGTGGAGGCCGGCAACAGGGCTCCAAGTGGACAGTTCACTTATGCAATATCTGGCTTGAGATAATGAAAGGCACCTGTAAGGAAACACACGCAGCTTTTTAGGTCATGCTGGGACAATTCACAGTTAGGGGCAAGATCAGCTACAGGCTGACAATGTCATATTTAATACCACGGTATCAAAGGATCGAGACTAATATTTTTATTCCTGAGACAAGTTTGACACAACTCTGTGTCCTGGGCTTATCCCCATATGATCCTGGCGCTGACCTCATTAAGAACATGTGTTTCTAATGCCAGAGGTTATTTCATTTTGGCCAACCTCCGTGTTTTACCTACTGACAATCCGGTTTTCCGTCCCAGCAATTAATAACTGCAAGATGTTATTGACATCAGTTAAGCAAATAATTACACAAGGGAGCCTGTGCTGTAGCAATCAGCTGGCTTTGCCACAAAACTGATACCGGGATGAAAGGCTTAAACATGCCTCGAGTTCCCCGTTCTCAAAGAAGAGGTGATCGCTCTCCCTTCCAGGAGGAACGACCACCTAGAACGTCCAAGGCTTACTTTGTCCATACTGCCCATACTGGTAGCCTGTGACAGGGTCCATACTGTAGCCTGTGGTGCTATAGGTGGGGGGACAATAGGGCTGAGATGTGGGCAGACTGTCCACATTCTTCATATGTTCCAGTCTCTGACTGCAGCTGGCTGACACCGTGGTCGTGGGTTCCAGGCCCCCAGTGAGAGGGGAGAGAGCATAGTCGGTCTGAGGCTGGTGCGGTACCCCACCGTGGTTGGTCAGAAGTCCCATTACCTGCAATGACGGACAGAGTGGAAGAAGTTAAAGTGTGGACAGAAACAGATGGCAGCCCCGAACCAGCATGACATCTTGAAAGGCCAACTTTTATGTCTTTAGAAAGCCATTGAGGAGCTTTTCTGAAGGCTTTGACCCCGATTCAAAGTGGCAGCCACATGACCTCACCCAGCGATAACATCTGACTGCAGTTTCAGCTAAAGGAAGGGGAGGGAGAAGGGAAAGAAGGAAGGAGAGGAGGATGACAGAGGAGAGATTACACCATGTCTGCTGTGATAGCATCAGACTGGAATTTCAAAAGAAAAGCAAAGAAACAACAGAGAGAGGGAGATGTTATATCAGTCTAGAGAGAAAACCATCTAATATAGTTCATCTGGACACCCAGGTGAGTGTGTGTGTGTGTGTGTGTGTGTGTGGTGTGTGTGTGTGGTGTGTTTCTGGGGATTGGACTCAGAGATTATACATGCTGAGCAAGTACCACACAGCTACATCCCCAGTCATGCAATTAAAAAATCGCTTGCATATATGTGAGTGTGTATATATGCACATATGTGTGTTTGTACATGTATGTATATACATATATATATGTGTGTGTATTTATATGTGTGTACATATATGTGTGTGTATGTATGTCCACATGTATGTGTTTGACCACCCTCCAGCACTGCAAAAGTTAAAAAATAAATTTAAGTCAAGTTTTTGCATATGTATCCTAAGACCTCCATGTCTCTTTTCACCAAGTTCTCTCTCAAAGCAGCTTCTCTTTGGTCCCTGGTGAGCAACTAGATATCCTTCTCCTCCCTGTACCCCTTGTGCTTCCCTCATTAAGCCTATTATATAATTTCACTTTTCCACTTTGATCTGTGAGACTTGAAAGAGGTGACACCTGCTGCCTTCCTACCCTAGCACTTTGTGGAAGCTAGTGGTGCCAAACAATGGTCAAAAATTCTCCAAGCTGGCAGGCATCCTGGCCAAGGTCTACAATCCAAGCCTTCAGAAGGTTGAGGCCAAAGGATTGTCCTGAATTGGAGGCTAATCAAAAAGCCAAAGCAAATCTAAAGATCCTCCAAGCACAGAGGCTATCACTTAGCCATTCCTTTCTTCTTAGACTTGAATTTTGCTTATGAGAAGTGTTAAAAGGGACACATATCAGGGTTTCTTAAGGCTAAAAATGACCCCAGAGAATATGCCACCTTAACAAACAGTAATCGTAGAGCAAAAGCTCTGAGATCAGCTCCACAAAGCTTTTCCCAAACTCGAATTCCATGGCCCTCCCATCCCTCTCATCATGGAATATCAGTGGGGATTTCATTCAAAACTAGAGAATATCCACACAAGAAAATGACTTTCCCCAGAAAGCAACTGCAGAAGCAATCTATTAGTGAGAAGAGAACCCCCTTCTCAAAAAAATAAACAGTCCTACTAGAAAAGTATTTAAGTGAGGCACTCTGAACTATACAATACTTCATCATGGTCCTGCAGTTAAAAAAAAAAAAAAAAAACCAGAGCATAGTCCTCTGTGCTAAGCATAAAGCTGCATTTATACACAGGCAATTCAGGCAACATACTCCTAGATCTAAGTGGGGTTTGAAGCTATTCCTACACCCCCATAAAGCTCTCTTACTCAGATTGGAAAGCAAGATTCCATAACTTCCTTTGAGGAAAGTTTGTGTAACCTTAAAAGTAAACAAAACCTTAATAAAGTTTTAAACGGATCCATCTTTAGTAGGCCAGAAGATAAGCATCTCAGAGAGATGCTTACTACCACCCTCCATCCAGAAGGTCACTCCTTCCCCTGCCTTCTCTTCCAATCACTGATAGGAAGGCAGGTAAGAGCAGAACACAGTAAATTCAAATTCTGAAAACCATTGCAGGGATCTAAGTTTGCTAGTACTATGTGGCAAAACGTGTGGACATGCCAAGCATAATTTTATTGGGGGATTCCAAGCAAATGGCCTTAAGAAAATGAAGTGCAAATCCATAGGCTCACAACTACAGGAAGACAGGCACAGGTTCTCAAACTTCTGCCACTGAGACCCTTTCATACAGTTCTTCATGTTGTGGTGACCCCAACCATAAAATTATTTTGTTACTACTTTATAACTGTAATTTTGCTGTTGTTATGGATCGTAATGTGAATATCTGCTATCCAAGATATCTGATATGATGTCCCTGTGAAAGGGTCATTTGACCCCAGAGTGGTCGTGACCCACAAGTTGAGAACCACTGCTCCAGAGTGCAGCTTCTAATAGGATCATGTCCATGTTTATAAGTTTATAAGTTGTTTTATAAGTTTACAATGCTTATAAAACTGTTTATAAGTTGTTTTCTTCATTTAAAGAGGGAGTGTGTGCGATAATAAGCTGTGTTAAATAAGCACTTAGGAAAGACCATTTTGACTCTTTCAGACCTGAAAAGAAAATATCAGGAAGATGTTTTTTGTTTTTTAAAATTCAGTTCACCATACATGACTTTAAGAGAGAGATGGAATATATGGTACAGTTGCATTTTAAGAGCTAAGGAACTTGGGGCAAAATTTATTCAAAATGCACATGCATTTCCATGCACTAAATCCCCTGCCACATATTTCTAGTTGCATAATTTTGAAGAAAAAAGTAACATTTTTTTCCAAGGGGGAGGAAACAAAATGGGAAGGGTATTTGTATGATTTTTGCGGGGGCGGGGGAGGGGAGGTGTTTGTTTCTTGAAATAGAATCTCTCTATATAGCTCTGGCTGTCCTGGACCTCACCCTGTAGACCAGGCTGGTCTTGAACTCACTGAGATCCACCTGCCTCCACCTCCCACACACTAGCATTAAAGGTGTGCACCACCATGACTGTCCAGAGTCTTAAATAGCTCTTCCCATGAGAAAACCAACAAGAAAACTGCATGGTCCTGCTCATGCCACAGCCTTTTGCAGCCTTTGTGTTGGGAAAAAAAATTAGAACAAAATTTCCCTTTAAGAACTTGGGTTAGCTATTGGAAGACAGAGGAAACACAGCTGTATTCTAGGACACCGGATAGACTGCCTTTAAGACTCTCAAGTATTTGCAGGGTGGAGTAGTACACAACCTTTAATCCTCTGGAGGCAGAGGCAGGAGGATCTTTATGAGTTCAGAGCAACAGGACTGCTCTACATAGCAGTTTCAGACTGGCAAAAGCTACATAATGAGATCTTGTTTTAAACAAAGAAAGATTTAACTGCTTCTGGCTTAGGAATGCCCTTAGTTCCACAGCCTATTAACTGGTGTGAAGGAAGAAAAAGAACTTGAAACCAGTTGTCCTTGGTCCCTTTCGGCTGCCTGAGGTAGCCCAACAGAGTGGCACTGTGACACAAATGTTTATTTTCACTGTGATCCTTACAATTTAAGGACTGAAAGCTGGGAGCAGAGATACCAAGGTCCTAAAATCCCAGCTCTCAGGAGGCTGAGGCACAAAGACTGCAAAATTAAGGCTTCTCATAGCTACCCAGAGAAACCCTGTCTCAAAAGAGAAGAAGGAGAACAAAGAGAAGATGGGGAGAAGGAAGAGAAAAAGACTAGTAAATAAGTATCATTATTTTTCTCGGTAACTCACATTGCAAAACCTCCAGGCAGCCACCATTTTAACAACCTGTCATTTAAAAGTTAAAATAGAAATTTGTGTGGGAGGTGAGCATATCAATAGAAATGCCATCACTTTCTCTTGACAGAATTCAAAACCTCAAATCTCTATGGAAGGCTCCCGTTACGCTTTTATGTATGTTTCTTTAAAAGCTACTTTATGCTTCATGTGCTTCAAGGGAAACTACGGAAACTTCTTTTTATGCACAAGAAGTTAGTAAATAAGTTTCTTAGCCCTCCCCCAACACGGTCAAAGAATGCCACGCAGCCCTCATCTCTCTTAGTACATCGCCAGTGTGTCTTCATGCTCTTTTCCTACAGCAATCGGTTGCTCAAAACCTAAAATAAAATCCTCATTTGTTGTAAAATAAATTCCTACACCCCTCCCTTATAATAATCTATGTCTACTACAAGGCTGGCTTTTTTTTTTTTTTTTTTTTTTTTTTTTGAGTATAGGGGGAAGCACAGTTGCTTTGCTTTCAAAAAGAGTTTTGAAGAAAACAATTTCAAAGCCACTCTATTCTGCCTCCCAGATGCTGACCATATTTTTAGGAAATGACAGGTAAGTGATGGAGATTAAGTAGGAGGAAGAGAGGCTTCCTTAAATCAAGGTTCTATCCTAAGGGGAAAAGATGAGGGTCGCTTTGACTGTTTGGCAGCATGTGCATATGCATTTGTGTCTGTGCACATGTGCATTCAAGAAAGTGTGTGTGTGTGTGTGTGTGTGTGTGTGTGTGTGTGCACGTATGTGGAATAGGATGATGGGAGTGTGCCACAGTACGACTATGGAGGTCAGAGGACAGGAGTCGGAAGGAGACAGAAGTCTCCTTCCACCACGCCCATCCTGGCAATGGAATTCAGATCATCAGCCTCCGTGGCAAGCACCTTCATCTACTTACTGAACCCTCCCACTCTCTATGACTTTTGATTTTTATATCCAGTTATATAGTATATAGCATGCCTAATCAAGGTATCTGAATTAAGACACTCTATTAAGCACAGTTCTGAATGACCCCTGCAGTGTCGCTCAGGCACCACCTCTAACCTGTTTCCCAGGTGACCTTTAAAAACAAATCCAAAACCTTGCAGTTCTGGGCCCACACTTCTGCCTTCCTCCCGCTCTCCCATCGCCCAATTTTATTAGAGAGGTTTTTCCTGAAGATCACATGCAGCTCATTCTCAAGTTTCAGGATTCTGAATAGGTTGTTTACATCTTGATTGGGAGATTACATGGTTCAGGAGAGAGCAACTCTTTACAACTGCTTCATGCCGCATTTCTCTTGAATTAATTTCCCTATTGTAAGATTAAATATAAAAGATAAAAAAAAAAAAAACACCCTATGGGCCAAATTAAGATTTACATTTAAAACGATGTGTCTGGAAAATATTTGTCTTGGCACAGACATCATGACTTTGCTGCCGTCCCTCCCTCAAAAATGCTCAGAACTTATCAGAGATCTAAAATGACAAAGCAAATTAGGGGGTGTGCGTAGGCGCTTCTTTTAGCCGTAGGAGGAATTCAGGCTCCTGTCTTTATTCTTCTTGCTCTCAAATAATCAGACGTTCTTCTGATTTAGAATTTAACAACATACATTTAGTTAGTTATTGAAAAAAAATAGTTTCATTGAATTAGTTGTATGTGATGCACACAGTTGTTCAGTTGTTGATCCTTTTACCCTTCCCTCCAAAACTCTACTGAGTACACATTTTTTAAGATGTGATTTATCTCCAAAGTCAAACCAAAAGATAGAAACAAAAACACCTATTGAATGCCTTTTGCCAACACAGGTATCCCTGGGGCCCATTGATGGTTAAATCTTAGCAAGTGTACTTTTGAGGCTGCAAAACCTCAATTTTAAAAGATGCATGTGACTCAGAAAACATCTTCAGATTCAAATGCCTTAGGAATTATTCTGCAATTGATTAGCATCTAAATAATTAGATTTGGGGTTCTGTCCGTTTGAAAGCTGCAAGAAAGAGGGAAGTTGCCTAAAGGCAGAGGTTTCTCTTGGGGTCTGCATGGTGACCTCTCACCTATTGTGAGAGTTAGGCAAAGGGGCAGGGGGACATCTACCTAACTAGATAGAGAAGCATGGAACCTTCTTAGCTAAGGATGTGCTTCTTCTTTTTTTTTTTTTTTTTTTTTTTTTTCAAATCCTTGGCTCACGTGTTACATACAAGTAGCAGTGTTTAATGAGGGGTGAAAAAGACAATGAATACCAGACACATGTGGCACCCGTGCCATGGGGACTTCCAAGTTTCATTTGCCAAGTACACGGTAGGAAGTGTCCCATCTAAAGTCTACTTCTGTCTCGAGACTAATCACAGAAATCACATCCAGTTTCTGAATTCCTTCCAGTACCTGGTTCTCAGTGAGCTAAGTGATAAGTTGACAGTCGTGCACTCTTTCCTGTGTTTATTACTGTTTTCCTTGGTTTTTTTTTTTTTGTTGTTGTTGTCATTTTGTTTTTTGAAGGGATGGGGATCATGCCTAGAGCCTCATACATGCTAGGAGAGCGCTCGGCCACTGAGCTACATCCTCTGCTAAGCAAATTTCTTTAAAGACTAATGACTGAAATAGAAATTGAGGCAATTAGCTTAGAAATGGCTCTCAAGGGGCACATATACATGTGCGCATATGTGTGCATCTAGTTTACTTCTAGCCAATGATGAACAGTCACATCATTTCTACCTATCATCAAAAAAAAAAAAGGAATTCTATTAAGAAAAGGTTCAGTCTACCTAGACAAAAAAAAAAAGTCTGCTTGTTAAACCAATAGAGACTAGACTATGTTAGACCCACCATGGACATAATAAACTTCTCATATGTTTTAATTCATTTACGCATGCCTGCGTTTAAAATGCTTTGGGACCATGTCTATAATTAATATGATTTATAAGAAAGGAACACTTGAATATTGGGGGATAAGGCACACATTTTCTTTCCTTCTGTGAATGAAAAATATAAGAAAATAGCTCAAGGAAAAATTGTTGGCCCATAGCATATTCCAATGAACTGACAGAGCCCTGAGTAAACTTGGGAAGTTAATGATATCCTCTTATCTGACCCTGACACATTCGCAGCATGTAATTTACAGAAGCTCTGTCCGGGGAATCTTGACAAACGTTCCTAAGGATGTCAGGGCAATGTTCCATTCTAATGCAAAACAGATGTGGGTCAGACACCCTCATTCATCACTTAGCACAGAGTCTCCAACTCTCTCCATGAGGAATAGCATTACCTGCTGTTAACTCTTCTCATTTCAGAGACTTTCTCACAATCTCAGTAGCTCTCTAAAGAGTGTGCTCTCAAGCCCAGGACCACTTAAACAACCTGTCTGAGAATCCGACTGTGGAGGATCAAGCATACATCAGCTCTGGTCCGTGACTGCTTTAGGATATGTTTGCTAAATGCTAATTGACCCTTTGGGACTTCTAACTATAGAAAGGAAAATCTCTATGCTTGGGCATCCTTCGGGGCTTTGATGAGATGGCAGTTTGGAATTTCTCTCTAATTTCCTATAAACTAAACCTGCATTTAAGGAAATGCAGAGCGGATCCACCCTGATAAGCATCTCCCCATGCAAACTTCACTTTACTGAGCTTGTACATAGCTCAACCTAAGACCCATAAATAGCTTCCAACAAATTAGAAACCCACATTGCCTGCCTGCAACGTGTTCAACTCCACCTCCTCGAGTAAAGGAAACTGAGCGTGCAGTCTCTTATTCCTAAAACTCTTCCCTCCACCCAAAGATTAGACAAAATGGAGGACAGCTTGAAACCTAGTGGTTTTGATCTCAGGGCTCTGTTTAGACCAGAGAACTGCACCCAAACTTCAGCGAAGTGACTAGCAAGGATCTTTTTCTTTCATTTGCCCCTTTATCTGTTCTACCTAAACATTAGTAGTCAGTTTGTAGCCTTTTCTTTAAAATTGGTCATTCTCTTGTATCTTATATAGAGGCAGAGGGCGTATCTGACATTAATTAAAAACACATATTCATCTATGCAGGAGTGAACTGTTTTAAAGATAAATGGGCCACGAGTTGGTTCTCCACCTGTGGCATCAATCGTTCATTACTTCCTGGGAAACATTCCTTTAAATGTTTATAGTTTGGCATTCAACACATTATAAATATAGTCGTGCGACATCCACAGAGGCTAAAACAAGAAATCCTGACTGAGAATCAGAGACGGGTTGAGACTGAGCAGGAAGTTTTCCCACAGAGGAACACAGGCAGGGGATCAGCTCCATGGGGGCCATGTATGAGCCTCAGAACAGATTATAACAGGATTAACTAGAACTTTTTAAGAGCAACTTGCTTTAGTGGCACATGAGTATTTTATGTGAGAAAAAGGACCATTAATTCTTTAAAAAGACACTTCCATTAATGAAGCACTATGGATTGGCTGTACAGTGTCTCACTACAACAACAAAAACATTTCCTTCAACCTAAAAAAACGCTACCTTGTGATTCCGCAAAGCACACTGTATATGAATGCACATGTCCGTGAGTATGTGGGTACCTGGGTATTCTCGAACGTTTAGACAGTGGATTTTGATTCTGCGTGTCTTCCTCAATCACTTTCCATCTTATTTTTGAGACAGGGTCTCTCCTGGAACCTGAAGCTCACAGAGTCCACTAGACTAGCTGGATGGCCTGAAGCCCCAGTGATCCTTCAGTCTCCAGCATTGAAACTACAGGTATACGCCCTAGTGTCCAGTTTTTAACATGGGTGTTGGGTATAGGAACTCAGGTCCAAATGCTTGTACAGCAAGCACTTTACCAACTGAGCCATCCATTCGTCCATCCCCAAACCTCACAGTCTCATATGTCAGTAAAATGAAGCCAACTCCTCATGTCCTCGCTTACACCGGGAAGCTCAAAAATGCATCTACAAAGCAAGTAGAAGGAGAAAGAGCAACAGTAAAACCAGAGAATAGCATTTTCAGAAAGGTGTGGGAGAATGGGTAGAGGGACAGAGAGGTGGATTATGGATCTACAGGTCTAATTTGATATAAAAAATAGTAACAAAATATTCTAGCTATGTTTATCAACAAATAACTTCAAAGCTGGATGTTCCTACTATGTCGAGTGGTAGAAAAGCAGTTACACTGATCTGAACACTACATATTGTCTACATGTGCTGAAGGACCAGACAGTACCTCAAAAAGAAAAATGTATTTTTCCAATGGCACCCCCTCAAAAGGCCTCCCAGCTGCCTACTCCTTCCACTGGTCACTGGGACATCACAATCACGAGTCTCAGAAATTGCAGTGTACCAACCTCAAGCTGAATGCCAAGAACCATTTTTAAATATTGCCCTATGCACTGAAAAATATACACCTTTGATGAAACCCAGACAGATTCTTTAGGGGAGGAAAAAAAAGCAAAAAACAAAAAACAGTACACAACTAATGACTGAATCAAGTCTTCTGTGTTTGCGACACAAAGCATACATTCAGCCCATAATTGAATAAATATGCAAGTATTCAGATTTCTCTAGATATTGCCATTTTGCAAATGCAGTAATAAATTAAAAGCTTTACATTGCATTCCAACCACATATAAAGGGTTGATTCAGACCATAGGCCTTGCTCGAGAGCCTAGCATGGCTCGTCTGTATACTGCTGACTACAAAGACAAACTTTCTATTCTAGTAGCTTAGTTCTAAACTAAGCGATCACACTCAATTTTTCTTTTCCTCTTCAGTGGCTAGAGGAATTCAAATGAGCCTAAAAAAGACCATGAGCCACTGTCTAATTTGTTTAATGCACAGAAGGACAGACAGAACTGACAGAATGGCTATTTATATCAACTCAGTAGACTTAGGCAAAAACAAATTCAGCAGAAAAGGTTTGCCTGTGGATCTCTTAGGGATCATGATTCCTGATGCTGTCATTGGCTACTGTGTCCCCTCTGTCTATAAAAAGGAGATTTGGGCTAACCCATTGTTACTACCACAACTGTCCACATCTAAATAAGCCACAAGGCCACACCTAGAGTCACTATAAGCCTCCTCATATTTTTAAGGATAGGGACCTCAACCTGTAGAGCAAAGTTCAAGGTCAGTCAGTGACAGCTCCTATGGACTCAGCAAAGGAATTAACGACAGTAATACTCACAGGGGGGCAGAAGCCCCCCAGCAGAGTGTGGATGGCTGGAAATACACAAATGTCCCCGAGCTCTTCTGGTATAGCTGAAACGGGTTCATTTATGATCATAAACAGTCTGAAGTCATTGTAAACATGTGGGATTTCTCAAGCCCTGAGAATGAGCTCATGGGCTGCTTTAGAAAAGAACCAGGAAGGTACAGAGGCTTTGGAGAGCAGCTGCTTTCGAACGGAACGTGTCTCCACCCCAGCTTTGTTTGACACCCAACAAATCTCTTTAATCAAAATCATCTCCTCTTTCTTCCACAGATGAGTTTCTGGAAAGTGTGGAGGAAGGAAGGGGCTCCTTTGGGAACTGGGTTGGTGTGGCAGACCACCTGCTTGGCTGGTTCCTCGGAGCAATAAAAGGTAAGCTGAGGGCACATGATTAGATCAGCAATCTGTGTGTCAATGTGCAATACAAATGGCTTATCAATAATACTAGCCTCAAATAGCTTCTGAACATGTATCTAAAACGTCCAGAAAGAAACAGCTCTCTTGAAAGGAGAGCTGGCTGTACCAATAGAGGAAACTGCTGTGTTTACCTGAAGAAACAGCACAAACGGAAGGGGGCGGGGATTTTCTGATAGCAAGGATTTTTCACTAAAACAGATGAAGCAGAAAAGTACCCATTGTACCTATCCTTAATACCTTATCTTTAACAGCCAAAGTCCATCCATATAATAGGTTCATCTGTGGCAAGTTCTTTATATCTTAATGGACAAGCCACCATCATCCTGCCTTTGCCACTAAAGAATGTGAACTCATGCTTTACTCTGTGGTCAAAAAGAAAATACAAGCAGAATCAAAAGCAGTCCTGACTTTAATGCATACATATTAACACTTAGCTGCTTCTCCCTAATCAGTTTCAGCATTAACAAATGTTTGTCAAAAGAAACTGTATTGAGCGATTGAAATCTAATTTGAAATGGGATCATGATAGTCTAATACATATATGCATGAAACGGGGAACTGCCTAATAAGCATAGCTGACACCAAATATGCAATTTACATACATTACACACTAATAATCTCAGTTTAACATTATTCCTTAAAAGCAACTGGATGGGAATTTGAGGTGAAGGCTTTCATTTGTGAAATGTGAATAAGTACAGAAGTGAATCCTGGCGTCTTGTGCCCTCAGTCACCACCTTGTTAGTGTAGAGATTCAGTCACTCTGGTTGCCTGTCAGGCCTGGGATCGCAACGCCACAAGTGTGTGACGGTTCAACCAGACTTAGATGGATGGTCAACAAATCTGATGAGATCCGCAGACCAACTCTTCCTTCCGGAGGTGCTGAGTCCTGAGCAGACTTTCAAGTTGGTACACAAATCTTTATGAGAATGTTTTCCCTCCTCAGGAGACTAGCATGAAACAGGACAGGTGTATGGGTTATTCGATTACATCTTACCCAAGACCTAGACAAAATCTGAAAGACAGTCTGTGTGAAGCTCTGACCTCAGGGGTCTGTTAATAACGGTTAAATGTTCTCTAAAACAAAGCTTTTTTTTTTTTTTTTGTAATTTAAGCCTATTTTCTTACTTTGTCATTGGCTTCACTCATAAGCCAGAATGAAACTCTGCCCATCTGCTCTAAACATAAAGTGTGCTCATAATGACCCAGATTTATACCAAATGTAGTTCTAAGTGTTGCTGGAGTGGGTCTCAGAATTTATGGCCTCTGAGGTTGCAAACAGGACTTCCTCCTTCTATGAAGGAGAGGGCTTTAAACTGAGTGTAGGAAAGCCTCTTGCATATCAAATGGCTCCAAAGGAAAAAAAGAAGAAAAAAAAAACAGTGATATGAGAGTAAATGAATCAAAACCATATGGATCAAATGTTCCCTAAAATACACAGTTTGAAAAATTACGGAGAAAAAGTACTCAGCAAAAAACGTGTTTTAGGTTTTACCAAACCCAAAACATTTGAAGAATCATTTGCAATTGTTGACGAACTCTAAATGCTGCCAAGTTGGCCCATTTTTATAGATGACAGAACAATAGAGAATTTCCCTAGACCTCCTGTAACCAACTGATAGTGTGTTTCATTTAAGAGCTTGTTGGAAGCTGTCAACAAATCCTACAAAGTTTATAGAAGTAGATGGAGGTGGGACACGAAATTATAAAAGTTTGTTAGTCTAATTGCCCATGTTGGGAGTGTTGGCTGTGTGTGCTTAGGGGGTGGGGCAGCATCGAAGGTAGTAGTTCATGCAAAGGAAAGCTAATTAAAAGAACATGGGCCCACATGTTAATGAGCCTCATGTCTTGAGCATATGGTAGTATTTCCTTGCAATCCAATTTCCAAGCCAGCGTCCTCTGTCTCTCCCACATATGTAGTGAGATTGTGAGAACAGTGTCTGTGGAAAGGGAAATCAATAATCTATGTGTATGGATTCTGTATTGTCCTTGCAGCATGGGAATATAACCTTTCAAAAGAAAGTTACTGCTACCATGAAAAGACTTCATGAGGGTGAGTTGGGTGGTCTTCTTGGGGTGGGAGGGGACATACTGGAGCTGCTTTCTGAGCCTTGTCTTCTAGAAAGGTTAAATATGTCAGACAACTATTCAGAAGGTAAAAATATTGAGGTTTTAACCCGCCCTGCCCCTGTCTGTCTCTGAGAATCTTGCCTCAAGTCTCCTGACAGATCCAGCCTTTGCTAGCAAATGGGAGGCCAACAGCCCTCCATTTGTGAAACCATTTGGCCATGCTCACTGGACAAGCAGGTCAAGGGCAGAGGTTACACCCACTGAAAACTTCTTACAACATGATGCTTCCCTTGGCAGAGACTAGTAACAGAAATGTGTGACTCATGTTCACAGAAGAATAACTAGGGAAGGCAGATAGAGAGAGGGTGTGTACCATTTGGCAAATGATGTGTCTGTTAATTCCTTCTCAAACAACTAGATGTCAACTGATCACAGTGACCCACACCTGTAATTCCAGCATTGGAAGACCACAGTAGAAAGATTGTTAGAAGTCTTAGACCCACCTGGTATAGAGTTAGACTTTGTGTCAAGAAAAATAAAAAGCAAATAAATAAAAAACAAACAATAAAAATGCAAGAAAATACCTTTACACATTGGTTCCCATACATACTTTCTATTCCCTGCTAGTTTGAATAGTCAACAATGTACCAACATTGATGATACTGGAGAAAATATCAAATAGAATACACAAATATTTTAAATATGCTAAATAGACTCAACCAAAGATAGCTACAATGAATTGGCCACAATAATTAAAAAAAAAAAAACAGATGGAAAATATGTACACTACATCTATCTCAATTTTTAGAAAGGTTTAAGATGTAAAAAGAACCCAGAGTCAATGTATAAAAAAATCACCAGTGGTTGTCCTGGAAAAAGTTCTATACAGTGCTGAGTCTGGTTTGGCATGTAAGGAACAGTATGACATAGTTTCCTGCCCCTGGAACAAAGACAGCAGGGTGTGGGCTGCCACAAATGTTGATAGTTGCTGTGAGCATAAGGCTTGTTTGTAATATAATGTATATATTTTCACATTCCTCCCTCTCTGTCAAGTTTAATGACTCCATAATAATCTGAGACAGCATGAGTCCAGGAGGCGAGATTATGTCTCTGCAAAATGGTAGAAGGTCACAGCACTCTTCAAGACAACCCTTAAGGCTGTGGGAAAGATGCTGAAAACATAAGTTTGAAAATATATAATTTCTCAACGATGCAAAATTTAAGGATGCCATATAAACTGTATAAGGAGCGTCACAGATCTAAAGGAAAAGAGGCAGCTGTACTATGAGCCAGCTTGTCAGAAGGATACTAAGAGATTTAAGGAGTGCTGATCTCAAGGCGAGATCCTGCCCAGCAAAGTTTTTTTATTTATGCTTACAAAGGCAGATGGATTCCTGAGTTCAAGGTGCAAGAGGCTGGGGTCATGGGATGCTGAATCATGAGGTAATCAAAAGGGAACCTGGGATAATGACTGAATTAATATGTAAAAAAAAAAAAAAACAAAAACAAAAACAAAAACTGGGCTTTGGATCTACAAGAAATGAGCTATCCGGAGTTTTTAGAATATCAGGAGAAAGCTGTCTCAAGACAGCAGAACACAGAGAGCAATCTGAAAAGCTGTCTTGAGCAGAACACACATACAGAGAGGAGAGAGAGAGAGAGAGAGAGAGAGAGAGAGAGAGAGAGAGAGAGAGAACAGTCTGGAAAGACATCTCCAGCAGAACGTGGGTCAGCTTGAACCCACAATTTGACTTTGAGTTGTTTATTTCACTCCTCCCAGACACCCCTTCTCTCAGAACCCCTCTCCAAGCTGAGACAGGTCCTTGGCAATACAGTCAGCACGAAATGTTTTTATTACTGGTAGAAATTAAAAGCTGAATGAAAACCAGTCAGGCTTATCAAAAACAATTCTGAGTTAACCTAAACTTAAAACCTAAACTCAGGGGCTAGCGAAAGAGCTCAGCAGTTATGAGCACTGACTGTGCTTGCCGAGGAACTGGGTTCAATTTCCAACATCCACATGGTGACTCACAAATGTCTGTCACTCCAGTTCCAGTGAATCCAACACCCTCTTCTGACCTCTGTGGACACGAGGGATACATGCGGTACATGTCATCCATACAGACAAATCACTCATACACATGAAATAAAATGAATAAATCTAAAACCAAAAACTAAACTGAGTCCCCAGCACTAACAACAACAACAAAAGGCCAGCTTAGAAAACTAGTCTCTACTAGTGTTTTTCAAATGTGACTAAAATCCTGTCTCTGCTTTGTTTCGAAGTGTGTTTCCTTCCCACTCAACAACAGACTAGATTCTAAACCAAGAATCCTAGATTCTAATTTCAACCACCTCATACTAACGGTGGATTACAATTGCCAGTCCTGCCATTGAATTTGCCTGTTCACTAGGTGACAAGACAGGGGTGGAGGGAACAGATGGGCAAGTGGAGAATATAGAAGTGACAGTCACACCAGTTCTGTCCTCAGGATCACATGATCCAATCCATGTTTCAACAATGGAGTCTCTGTAAAGCAGGGACTACAGGGCCACCACTCTATTTTGACTGTCTCTTCACTTAGCAGGTGAACTAAGTTACTAGACATGGGTTTGTCATAACTTTCTTTATGCTATTTTCTGATGAAGCCAGAGGCCACTGTAGGCATCCTTTACTTCAATAGAGGCATTGAGGCAAAACAATCAATCTGAAGAGCTGTGGATATCTGAGTTCTAAAGCCAATTTTCTCTTCTGTTATTTTTCATATATGTTCAGATGATACAGAGTCACTCACTCCCTGCCTTGTCCTCAACTTTGCCTAAGGACACTACCATTCTCATTTTTCTGGTTTGGTGAGAACACTGTAAGAGCTAAGGCAGCATGGAACTTTACTGGTGGTCTACAGTAGAAACACAAAATACACTAGTTATTCACAAATATAAGTATGGAACTGGTATGGTATGTAAGATGAAATAAACACAGGGGAAGTTGCCTATAGGATATTTTTCAATGCTAGATATGAAATGGCCCTACCCTGCCACCAATTCTGAAGCCATTGACAGCTTCCTTGAAGATGAGCATTAATGGCTGGAAGCTCAATTTCTAATGCATTTGTTTAGACAATACTTCTATAGCCATATTCCCTAACCACTGGATGCAAGAAACTAACCATTTCCCATACAGAGTTCAAGGTCATGCTGTTTTCGTTATAACTGAAGAAAATAAAGTTCTAAGACATTCTGATGGAATCCTGCCTTTCACAGAAGCAGCTCCTGCCACAGGTGACTCTCATGAAACCTTTCAACCAAATTAGTCCATTACTAAGCTGTTCTCTGTGGAGCTGGAGAGATGCCTCAGCACCGGCTGCTTTTCCAGAGGACCTGGGTTCAATTCCCAGCACCTACACAGCAGCTCACAACTGCTGTAACTGTAGTTCCAGAGAATCTGCCAACCTCACACAGGCAGGAAAAATACCAATGCACATAAAAATATATTTAAAAAAAAGGGGGGGGAAGAAAACGCTGTTCTCTGGCCTCCAAGTGACTGCTGTTCAAACTTGCAAAGCCTTTCCATGCTGCTTGTAAACTCTGGAAGAAGTTTCTAGATGAAACTCTGAGCGTTAAAAAGCTGGCTGTTTGAGAGGAAGCCTGTCGTTGTCATGTAAAATCACATCCCCAAATGCCAGCACTTGGAAATCAAAGGAGCTAAAAGTCCTTCCATTGTTTTCCTGTTGTTATTTCCCCGCTGAGGTTTAAAGCCACCTCTTGCTTTTTTTTTCTCTTTCTCTAAGCCCAGGATGTGCTATAGGAATCTATAAAACTTAATTACATTTACTGTTACAAAAAAGGATTTATGAACTTTTGCCTTGAGGCAGAAATGTTTATTTCATTGCCTTTGCCATCCAGTCTTTTCAACTCCTGTGGCTTTGAACTTCTCAGCTGCTCAGAGTTATCACCATTGCACAGAGCCTGAGAGCTCTGCTCCGAAGATGCACACCACAAGTTGAAGAACCCGGGGAAGGCAAAGATATACGAGTCGTTATTTTGGCCACCCTTTGTGCCATTAAAATCTCATTTTCTGCCTATTAGAACACCCTCTCGGTGCTTAGGCAGCGGTGATAGTCCGTGATTAGTGTGTAATTGAGTATAATTGTCTTTTCGCTTTTCATTTGTGTCATCCTGAGCTTCTCTCTGTTTTTCTAACCACTGAGGGGAAAAAAAAGAAGTAGAGAAAAGATAAAGCTGTTAAAACTCTCACTCTCGGCCCCAAAGAGATCCACGATTGCAATTATAGATTGCAATGCCTTTGTGACATTTCTCCAAATTTACTGGGTGGTTCTCCACGCCACCTGGCCCAACTGTTCTCTAATAAAATCAAGCTATCTGTATTTAAACAACTGCTAATAATGTCAAGTTCAGACAGATGCCACATGTAGGAAATACATAACCATCCCTCTGACATGCAATTATCAGGGCAATTTATTAATGCAATCCCCCACGAAAAACTCATAGTTCAATGCAAATTAGAAAAACAATTACAACGTCCAAATATTTATATAGTCCCAAAGACTAGCAATTCTCTCAATTTGTGTTCTTATAACTCATCATTCATTGTATAATTCTCTCCCTCCCTCCCTTCTTCCTTTCCCTCTCCCCCTTTCCTTTCTCACTTCTTTCTATACACAATTTTTCTGCTTCCTCTCCAACTGCTCTGTCAGAGCTTTGGTGTTTTCTGATGAGGATATTTTACTCAAAATTCTGCCAGATGACCAAATACCACTTGAAACAGACAAACAAAAAACCAAAAGAAAAGAAACCCCAGCAGGTTTGTAAGGCTTTCAGTCAAAGCTCCGAGCTAGGGACAGGAAAGACACAAGACAAATGCTTGAAAACTGAGCATAAACACAGTCTCCATGATTGTGTTAGAAGTCACTTGAATTTCAAGTCCAAGTTACAACTTTTGATGCCTCCAGTAGAAAGGGAAGAGAGAAAGGAAACTTGAAAACTGAAATCATGTGGCTTATATAAGGAATACATTATGGTTTACATTTGGCAATTCATTATACCGCTGCCTCAGGGAATTGACTATTTGGTTCTGGTAACGGCAAATCATCTGTCTAGAAACACGGGACTGACCTGAGGTGAAAGGCCATTGCCAATGGCGGGGTTCATGGGGTTGGAGGGCCCTGACGGAGGCACAAAGCTGTCTGTATAGCTTGAAAATCCATGCCTGGTGCTGGGGAGGCAGTAGGCAGAGCTGCTGTCTGCGTTCGAAGGAATAGTGCTTTGGTGTACAGTGCTCGGAGGAAGCGGCTGAGGTCTGTGAACGGTGCTGCTGGGATCTGACACGGCTGAAACAAAGAAGATGAGCAACCGTGATGGTCTCTGGTAAATAGACCAGTAGAGCAAGTTCAATGCAAAAGTTCCCATTAATGGTCACCCATCAGTCAGATACTACGTGAACTTCCCAGTGCATTCCCAATCATGCATATGTAAAATCACACAACAAATACAGGTGCATCTATCTTCATGTGTCTACAAGCACATAACTATATATATGAATGCCCGTGGCACACTCAGTTCGAATATGAACACAGATATCACACTGGCTATACTAACAAGCTAGCTTGGGTAGTGAATCACTATAGGTATCAAATTTCTCATCGAATGTACTCTTAAAGCATTAACATATGAAGAGAACATCAGAGTTTCAAGTGTTGAAAACACTGTCTTTCACAACCCTGAAATAATAGTCTTAGAATTTAAACATTGTCCCATTTCCCTCTTGTCCAAATGAATGATGACTTTGCGAAAGCTTACCTTCCCTGAATTACTACTATTGCAACTAGACATAGTCCTAGAACCTCAGTTAACAGCAACTAGGGGAGAAAAATCCCATGTTTCTTTGGGAACGTTGCGTTGGTTTTAGACCAGTGAAATAATGCTACATACATCACTTCAAGTGTAGCACAAACTATTTCTGAGACACGGCAGGTATGTATAGGGAAAGCTGATGTCATATGATTGGCACATCAACAGTATCAATGTCAGTCAGCATCACAGACAAAATTCCCTGTGTCGAACAGCCAATGGAAAGCAAGTGGGAGTTACATTTTCATCCCCTCTTTTCTCCTCCTTGATACCTTGTGGAATAGACGTGGGTTGGTAAGAGGTCTCCGACAGCTGGTATGTTGGCAGGGTCGGCATGGCGGTGGGAGGGAATCCCCCCGGAATGAGATGGTTGAAAGCCATCAGTTGATTGGCTCCAGCTTGCTTCCTCCATCTTGCACGGCGGTTGCTAAACCAGACCTATGGATTTAATTTAAAATTTGAGGATTTCACTGATGAAATAATAGTACATTCTTAATGAATTTTTCATGGTAAAACAGATTAAAGGCCCCTTACTGACAGGGGAAATACAGGCAAAAGCCCTCTGTCTTCTGTGATATGTTGGGGTGAAAGGGGAGTTAAATGTCAAGGGTCAGGAAAGGGGCTGTATGGACCCTACATGGATTTGCATCAGCTCTAGCAAAGCTGGTGATGACAGTGGGCAGGGACAGTTAAGCAGAGTTCCAAACAGGAAGTCCAAACAGGACATCCATGAGGCACTTGGACAACCCCACACACCAACATTCACACACAAAGCACATGTCCTAAATTTGACCTGGCCAATTATATACACCAAGCCTTGGTCTGTGTATGTCTATTAGACTATTTCTGTAGGTCTATAATCAGTGCTAAATATAGGTTCTAGATCAGAGGTTCTCAACCTTCCTCAAGTTGCAACCCTTTAATACAGCTCCTCATTGTATGGTGACCCTCAACCATAAAACTATTTTCATTGCTGCTTCATAACTGTGATTTTGCTACTGTTATGAATCATAATGTAAATATCTGTGTCTTTTGGGGGCCTTAGGTGACCCCTGTGAAATTTCCATTCAACCCCCCACCAAGGGGTCATGACCCACAGGGTGAAAAACACTGTCCTAGATAGTTACATGAATTGAACAAAAGTTCATACACATAGAACTGTTTTCCCATCTCTTTCAAATGTGACAAACCACACTGATCTCAATTAGAATAGATGCTGATGAAGAACTTCAAACAAAAGGAAAGATTTTTTTGCAATGCAAATAGTTTATTATTTCTTTTGGTACCTGTGTTATGTACCGTTATCCTATGTGTTGAACACTATACTAATCACCCTATGTTCAGAAAAATCTGTTGAAAAACAATTTTTCTTCCAGTAATTCAAAGCCCAGGTCTTTCTTGTGTCAAACGAAAAGAGAAAAAGATAGTGACTAGAAATATAACTGAATGTCTAACATGTCGAATGATACTATATAGGTCTTTAATACACCTTGAGATCTTGCCCAATTATGATTTAAACCTGAATAAATAAAATGTAAAACAAAACTTGCAATAAATTTTTCAGAGTACACACATAGTATTTACCATACCACAGGAGAGGATTCCTATCAATTAAAAGTATTAATATTTTTATGCAAAAGTTCACTGAAATTTAACATAGCAGGAAACATAGCACTTGAAGCTGAAGGGTTAGGATGGATGAGATGGGAGTTTGGGATTCAGGCAGCTCCTCCACAGAGCCCAAAAGAATGGCTCACAAGACACAGAAGCTCTGTGTTAGCAAGTCAGGGAATCAAAAAAATTTTAAAGTGGGGACAAAGTTTCTGCTCATTTTAAAAGTCGGCCAAGATTGTCACAAGGAATATCTTTTAGATACAGGTCACAGTGGAGTGCAGAAAGACGTGACCAGCCTGGCTAAGAAAAGAGAATTTAACAGAGAAAGTCCTTGCCTAGAATACATATGGGAGATAACTGCAAGAGCCCATTCTAGCCTTTCACCATGCTGGTTCCAGGGATTGAACTCAGGTCATCAGGCATGGTGGCAAGCTCCTTTACCCACTGAGTCCCAAATATAAACTTTTAATAATCTTTATGTTTCCAAGGGGAAAAGAAGGTAATCCATGCTGATAAATAATTGAATTAGAGCTTCACTTGACTTAATAAATTCCCACCTGGTGTCACAAACCAGGAACACTCAGTTTCAAGCCTGCATTTGGTTGTGTTTTCTCCCTTCAAGACTAAACTATTATGACTCCCAGGGCATCATGGGAAGAAAACCATTTTCAAGGAAAAGCTTGGCACAATTCATCTTAATGGAAGAAGAGTCTAGGGGTGAGAATTTATGCCTGAAGGTACTTACCCTACCACCACTGTAGTACAACTTTACATGATAAAGCTATACAGATTAAAAGACCTTCTGATTCAGGAATTGCTGTGTTCCAGATTTCTGTGCTATCCTGGGAGAAGTGAATTGCTAGATGCCCTGAGGTGACATCATTAATGTAGTCACCATCCTGAATTCCAGTGCATCCCTCCAGGAAGCAGTTAGAAACCCACACTTGGATATTTCGGAAGCATGTTGCCAGGCTTTCTACCCTCTGCCTTCTATAATCTTTAGATAAACAAGTCTAGTTGGATTGACTAGGATTGGCTATGCCTGAGTTCCCCACGAAGCTCAGCATATCACTGTTTCAAAGTGCACTCTACCAATGCCATAGCCCAAGGCCAAGAAGTAGACATTGGCTTTGCTCAAATAATAATGATGAAGTATCACCCCTTTCCACATGTACCTTCAAAAGACAGAATCCAAACAAACTAGGTGGCTACGGATTTGAAGTTTGTGCTCATTTTCTTTCCCCAAACTCATTCTCATAAGTACTGGAGACATAGCATAAACCCATGAGGAGTTTATTTTTAAACGTTTATGATATAGTACTGGCTATAGCTACGATTAAAAAAATAAAAATAAAAACCTTTTTCTCCTTTTTTTGCGGGGGCAGATCACAAGGATGGGAGGCCATACCTGAGAGGATTGGGAAGTGAGTGTGATCGGGCTTCATGATGTGAAATTCCTATATAATCAATAAAAGTATTATGTTTAAAAAAAAAAAAACTGACTGGAAGGATCTAGGTGGTATAGCTCAGTGGTAAGAATTTGCCTACCATGTAAGAGACCTCAGGTTCAAAGTCAAGCATTACAATTAAAAAAAAAAACACAAGAAAATAATTTCTCAACTAATCAAATCTTTGCTGGGGGAGGGGACCTCCAACAGGAAGTTTTGGGTTTCCAAAGGAAAGAATCCCACTATTTAAACTGAAGCTCCCTCTATCCAGAGCACTGTTCTAGAGAGAACCAGGCCCAGTGAGACCCGACCTGCTTGTTTCCAGTCATTTAACCAGAGATTTTTAATGATCTAGCCAATGCCAACCTCAGTATTTCTAGACCCTCCCATGCCTGCCAGACACATCACTAAAGGAAAAACATACTGATGAGGAAGACAGCATTCGGCCTTTGCCTTGTGTTTTGGAACTCAGTAAACATCTTAAATTTCCAGTTGAAAAAATGAAAAACTGTCCTTAAAATGATCTTTATTGTAGAGATATTTATTGACCAAGCATGGGATACTGGAACGGTGCCATCACCCTATACCTAACTGAAGAAGAAACACCTCCTATAACTCAGCATAGAATCACCTTTATACTCAGAAGCTTTCTATAACTCAGTATAGAATCATCAATTCCTAGTAGGCAATCAACACAAAATCTACTGTATCGTGTGAATGCACAATCACGGAGAGAGAATTTATGACTTGGTTACAATTATTAAAAATGTCTCTTTATCAGGGGCTGAAAAGATGATTCAACAATTAAGTGCACTGGCTGCTCCTTCAGAGGACCCAGGTTTGATTCTGAGCAGCCACGTGATTAAGTCACAACTGTCTGTAACTCCAGTTGTAGGGAATCCAAACCTCTTTTCCAGGCTCCTTGTGCACTAGGCACCCATGTGGTGCACAGACTTAAATGAGAGCAAAATGCTCACACACATTTTTAAAAAAAATGTTTTTGGAGAAATTCCTTCATATTTTGAAAAGAGTAACCATAGCGACAGAAACGAACTTGTCTTTGATGTTCTAAGAGTGTCTTTGGCAGTAAGGCAGAGAGACCAAGGTTTACAAAATTAGCTACATAGTTGTTAACTGTAATTCTTTGACCTATAAGCCAATGTAATTTTATTCTCTCTACATCCTCTCTTCTGGCTTCCCATTGATGCTGACATGCTAAGCAAGTGAGGGCAGGAGGCGCACATTGGTTGATTGATAGCCTGCTATCATACATAGTTAACTGCCTCCAATTATCTTTGTAATCTCAAATTCGTTAAATATAACCCCATATCAAGTTTTTATTTCAATTGGTGTATAGCAGCCTGGCTCATTTTTACCCGTCCAAAGTCTTTTACTTTTGCTATTGAGTCCATCAATAAGATGAGTTACACTTCTTTTAAAAAAAATGATCTTCGGGTGGATTTCTGTATTATAATATCAGATGGTTATATGAGATAAAATTCAAATCATTCGAAAGTTCCCTACAGCATCGTGATAATTATGAGGGAAAAAAATAATGCATTTAAAACCAAGAATACAATTTTCATAAAATGTCCCTTTGTAACGGTTAGGTTTCTGACTTGTTCAGTTGGGGTGGAGAGGATTACTACTTCCACAGTGAAAATGTGGGGGTGCTTTTCGTCGACAGGGTGCCATGCAGACCAGCCAGAAGTCAAACCCCAGCTCCCTACTTGCCACCCTTGACCTTTAGCGTTTTGCTTAGTGTCCGTGGAGTTCTGTTCTCTCACTTGCTAAATGAGAAATATACAAACCTGCCTCAAGATACAGTTGTTATCATTTAAAAGGGTGATGTGGTAAAGCACTTAAAAGAATGTTTAGGAGCTATAAGCGTTCAATAAATACTCACTATTAAAATCTCACATGAACACTTCGGAGAAATCCAAGTAAACTCAAGCCTGGCTTAATATTTTTCACTCTGTGGTCAACAGCCAAGGCCTTTTGTGCCAACTAGTAAACAGGGAAGTGCCCACAGAACACCTCAGATAATTGGGAGCCAGTTTGACTTGAATGGTGGCTTAGGTCAAATTTGCTTCCAAGTTTCATGGATTAGTGCTAATTGTCCCATGGTGTGAGCCTAATTTTACCCATCAATAAATTGCTTGTTCCCATTTTGGTTTGTCCTCCAAGGCGTCTAACCTACATTATTCCAGATGGGTTATTTCAAATGCAATTTGAAAAATGGGAAGGAAAACATAATACTCCATCCTTTGAAAGAGAATTCCACAGGACTGTAAAATGCTTCATTAAGCACTAGCTTCTGTGATGTGTACTGCTACCAGGCCAAGGAGAGTACATGCCAAGTAGGTAACTTTGGGACATATGGCTGTTTCCCCAGGCCTTCTCATTCACTCCTATCTCCTTCCTCTTCCAATGCTCTGCTCTCCCCAGCCCTCTCTGCCATCATTGCTGCCACCCAGCCAATGTGGAGGGAGAACAGGCAGAGGAGGAGAACTGCTGCTGTCCTCACAGGTTCATGGACACATGTAAGCCCAATCATCTGTATCTTAACACATCAAGGGCAATGTCCTGTAGAAACTGGCAAGTGACTATACTTTCATTCCATTATGGAGTTCAGGGTTTTCTCTACCTAACCTACCTCCTCAACTATAGAGGAATGTTAGATGATTTTAGAACTCCTTTTGGCTTTCCTGAGAATCTCAAACTTGTAGTACAGAGGATCTTAAGAAATCATGCTGCCTAATAGGGTTCCCCCCTTTTTCTTATTTCATTTTATTTTAGTCTACAGTCTCTTGTTTTCATGTATACCCATGCCTGTATATGTATGTCCATGTACACACATGCCAGATGCCCAAGGAAGCCAGAAGAGGTCATTGGATCTCCTCTGACTGAAGTTACTGATAGTTATGAGCTGCTGTGTAGGTGTTGAGAATTGAACCAGGGTCCTCTGCAAGGGCACCAAGTGCTCATAACCACTGATATCTGTGTCTCCAGACCCTCCTAGTAGCTTTCAGTTTAGGGATAAGGAAGAGATGATATTTGAAATTATAAAATCTAGAGACACTGTCCCTAGCTAACACTTATGTAAACAGACAGACCACACACACACACACACACACACACACACTTGTGAAATAATCTCATGTTACCCAGCTCTCCAGAAATCCATCCACATTTACCCTGGTGGTCCTTGAACCCATACTGAGATCACCTGATATAATTTACCTATACTTAAAAAAAATGAAACTCAAGTCCAAATTCAACAAAACATTCTTGGCAAACTGGGCCCAAAAGCCACATCTTCTCCCTCCTGGTCAAATGCTGTTTTCACAGGTAGCTGTCCTTCATGTCTTCTCTCTTCTTGACCATAGGAAACTGGCCTAGTTCATTCTGAGATACAATACTTACTAAGTCGTTTATATGCCATAAATATTTGCAAGAAATTCTGTCTAATTTAAACTTTCATGTTCCATTATTTTGCTCATGAACAGCTACCCAAAGAATTCAACTAATTGTCTTTGTCTTTTTGTTTCTGATTTTTTCTTCCTTCTCCTCCTCTTTTGACATTTCTAGGCAGAGCCTTTGCTACACAACAGAGGCACTGAGGATGCTGTGTGCTTAGATTTGGCAGTAAAAAAACACAACTGTCCAAATGAATCGCTATGAAACACTGACAAAGGCCTAAGTTATTATAGCTTTAGTTTCATCTCTATTCAGAAGAGACTGGAAATATTTTTCCTCAAAAGGGGAGAACATGGAATGTAGACATGGTTTGGGGTTTGAGGGTTTGAGGTTTGGTTTTCCCAGGTGCCCCAAATTAAAGTAACTCACACTTTCTGGCTATCATTCAAACTGAGTTGATTTAGCTACTGCTCTCCCAGACCTTCCTGAACACTCCAGCATTTTCTGCTGGCATTTTAATCAGTGATTAACTGCTCCCTTCTTTTTCCTGCTGGTTAAGTAAAAGATCCATATGCTGGTTGTTCTAGGGAATTTGTTAGGCTGTAGATCATAGCCTGGTGCAAGACATGATGTGTCTCAGGGGAACTAAAGAAGCCATAAGGAATGTAAAGTCACCGGGTTAAAGCCACAGTAAGACAGCTGTTACATTAATGAGGGTCCTGCTTTGGAGGGGAGGCCACCATATAGAAAAATATGAACCACTCTTTATTGGTTTGATCCCATGTCCTCTGAAAGTTTATAGGCTATTATTATTATGCTCTGGCCTTCACTGAGCCAGATGAGAATTTGAGGACTAAACAAGCTATGTGGGTTTGAAAAGTATTCTATTTCCTCCTTCGTTTTTGACAAAGGCAAGAACAAGATAGAGCAGGGATGAACACACTTAAGATTTTAATTCTTCTTTGTTTCATCATTGTGAAGTTTATTTTTTTATTCGCACTGCATTCGAATCTGGTTATGGATCAGTCTTTAAGCCCACCAGTATGCTGGCTTGCCCAGCCATGAAGTACAAGAGATAAATCCTGAAATCGAATGGACACTCCATGGAAAATCACTGAGCCTTGTCACACACTTAAACTGGACAATCACAGGACTCTATCAGGAGCAAAAATACATGTGATATGGCTTTTTAATGTATGTTATACCCATGGTTATAGTATTGCAACATAAGAGAACTATTTCATCTCACTAGGATACAAAGTAAATGCATCCTGGTCCATGGCTAAAGAAGATGGGTTCTGTCCTGTGCAAGAGAGGAGCACTCTGTCCCAGTGAAGTGGGTAGAACTCAACTGTTCCAATCTCTCTCTCTCTCTCTCTCTCTCTCTCTCTCTCTCTGTGTGTTGTGTTGTGTGTGTGTGTGTGTGGTGTGTGTGTGTGGTGTGCATATGGGTAAGCTCGTACATCATGTTCACGTACATGTTTAAGTACAAGACTGGTGTCAGGAATCATCCTCTATGTCTTCCACTTAGCCATTGAGGTAGAGAGACTCTTAACTGAACCCAGAGCTGGTCAATGGAATCGGTTTGGTGCTAGCCAACTTTCTCTGGTAATGTCCTATCTCCTCCCTCTGAGACTGAAATTATAGACATGCTGCCTTGCCAACAACATCTACATAAGTCCTGGCTGTAGACCTCAAGGTCACTCAACAAGTGCTTTAACCACTGAGCAATCTCCCCAATTTAATACTTCCATTGTTAAATTGTCAGTCTCGGGGAACCCTAGTGTATCCATGGCTCTCCTTGTCATCCTTCTAACCCACCTCCAACTTACACAATTGCTACCTACTTTCCACCTCAGGATACTTTCGCCATCACCCCATCCTTGCCAACCCCATCATCTCCTTGCCACTGCTCCTTGTGAGCCAGATAGCCTGATAGGCAAGCCTCAGTGGGTGTCTTGGGCCCAGTTCTGCACCATCTTCACCCAGCCTTCCTCTGTTCATACCAACCAGAGGGGACTAGTCCCTGATCCCTCAGGATACCTGGATGGAAAAATGAGCATATGTAGCTCAGGCACTTCCAACTTTGTCCCTTTGCTCTGCCCCCAACTCTGTCCAATGTAGGTCATTTGACCAACATATTTTTTCTCCAAGACTTCATCTTTCCGTTCCTCCATTCATAAGATACATTTTTATCAGCACTTGAAACATCTACTTTGTTTGTTTGTTTGTTTGTTTGTTTGTGATTATTTGTATGCTGACTTCATTGCCCTTATTAGACTACAGCTCCCGAAGAGAACTACTAGTCCCTCTCTTCACCCTCTGACTCTTCTGATACGACTTAGACCATATGGGAGACTGAATAGAGCAATTACTCTCCCTAGACTCTGCAGCTCGAAGATTCTGCTTCAGCAGAAAAGGCCATGCAGTGGACATGTAAAAGTGTTGATAAATCTAGGGACTGTGACAAAAATTGAGTAGCTCACTACTCAAAGGCCTAACTTTAACCATGAAATGCTGGGTATGACACCTGGTATTTCCAGAAAGAAAAACTAAACTTATAGGATGACCAAGAGTTCTGGAAATCCCTTATCTTTTATAATATACCCAAAAACTGAAGGGAAAGTTCACTGCTGATTATGAAAGCATTATTGTACACTCAAGTTAGACATGCCAACTAAAATAGCCCTTTCTAGAAGCCCTCCCAAAGAGTTAGAAACATAATTCAGGGTTGGAGAAATGGCTCAGCTGGTTAAAGGTGCTTGAAATCAAGCAAAATGATCTGAGTTTGAACCCTGGAGCCCATATGGAGGAAGGATAAACTAACTCCTCTGAGTTGTCCTCTGACCTCCAGATATAATACGCACACAAAAAAATTAATTAATGTAAAAAAATAAAAAATAATTAAATATGATCATCCTAGTTTTCTTTCTGTTGCTGTGATAAACTCCACCAGAAGCAACTGGAGGACGAAAGGATTTATTTCATCTTATGCTCTACAGTCCATCATCCATTCAAGGAAGCCACAACATGAACCTGGGGGCGGGACCTGAATTGGAGACCGTGGAGGAACACTGCTGACTGGCTCCATTCCTCAGGTTCATGGTCAGCCTGGACCACTTGCCTAGGAATGGCACCACGCACAGTGCCTAGACTCTCCTGTATCAGTTGGCAATCAAGAAACTGCCCCCACAGACGTGCTCATAGGTCATCTGATGGAGGCACTTCCTCAGCTGGGCAATCCTCTTCCTACAAGTGTCAAGTTGACAACCAAAATCAGGCATCACAACGAGCTTAAAATGATATAATTGCTTCCAAACCATTCAATCTATAAAAGAAGACACATTTTGCACATTTTCCTAATGAAAGGCCACAGTTGAAACACATTGGAGCCTGTGGTTTCTATACTAGCAGGCAGCAATGTTAGCTTCGGTAATTATTTAACGAGCTGAAGTTTCTATTTCCTCATCCATAGATTGGGGATGGGAACTATGTCAACTAAGGGCTTTGGTGATGATTCATGAGTTAATTTGTGTGAAATAAAAGACTTAAAAGTGTGCCTCGAGCAAAAATAACCACTCCAAATGTGTTTGGTATTACCTGAGAACCACCCTCGACAGCCATATAGTTTCTGGTACACTATCAGGATTCTATGTTGAGTGCAGGAATAGAATGAATTTCTGTGTGCTTTAAACAGCCTCCAACAATAACCAAAGCCTACAGATACTCGTTCACTCTAAGCACTGTAGTTAATGTGGTTTTCTTGGTTTCAAACACTTCTTGGCTGTATGTTGTGTTGTAAGGCTAGCACTCAGGAGACCTATGACTTCATACCAGCCCGGACTACTTAGTAAGACCAAACAAACAATGAAAAAGTTTCCCACGAGGAGACCCGGAGGTTCCTCCCTGGATCCCCGGATCGGAGGAAGTCCCCGACGTCCGGGTCTGGGCATCAGTACCTGCACTCGGGCCTCGGTAAGCTTCGCCCTCTGGGCCAGCTCCTCTCTGGTGTAAATGTCTGGGTAGTGGGTTCTCTCGAAAGCTCTCTCCAGTTCCTCCAGCTGCTCTGCTGTGAAGGTGGTTCTGCTCCTGCGCTGCTTCCTCTTAAGGGGTAAATCAGGTTCAGAGTCAATGTCGGAGCCTTCGTCTGATTGAGGTGCAGAGGCTAAAAGCACAGGGAAAAAAATGGTAAAGCTGTATCCAAAAGCAAGTCTTCCCAGCCACAGTAACTGGAAGCCTGAAGTACTTACTCAGTGTCTTCTCATGGACACCAGCCTTCTATATATCACACTATCGGGCTATTAAATGGTTCTCAATATCTTCCCTGTTTGTTTGTTTTTTGTTTCTTGTTTTTTTGTTTTTTGCTGTCTCCCTGCAGCAAATCCCCCTTGAAGTATTTGCTCTGAGTATCTGTCATTCTGAGCTCTTAGGAAACGCCGGGTCTTATTCCATTTTCACAGGCCTGCACTTAGCACTCATCCGTGTAGTAAATGAAACACATCTACCTATGTAGCCCAGGCTTGATCTCAAAATCCTCTGGCCTAATTCTGCCAAGTGTTGGGATTTCAAGTGTGCCACCACACCCAGCTTTTAATTCTCTTCCTGATAAATTCCTACTAATGATGGAGGAGAACAAATGAGAGTTAAATATAATGACATTTGTATATGAAAATACCATAAGGAAACCAATTATTTTGTATGCTAACTTTAAGTTTTAACTTTAAAAGATACTATCTTTGAAGTAATTGCGATTTAAGATATTCTAAAATTGTCTTAGTACCTAAAAATAATGGATAACAGTAAACCATTAAGCATCCCCATATATTATAGGCTCTAATACTATTTTTTAAAAAATCAGTATCACATCACTAGAAACTGGGAAATGCTTTACGGAGAATTTCCATTTTATTAATGGTAATCTCAAGAACTAATCCAAGAGGGAACACTGTTTGATGAGGCATCCCTAAAGTGAAGTTCAAAGTCTGAGTCTCTGCTGAGGCGGAGTAGCAGCCTGGATTATTTGCCTGACTGCAGGAGCCCAGGGCAAAAAGAGAACGGTAGGCCCCCTGTTCAAAAGTTACCACAAATTTCAAGAGAACATTAATCACTGCTTAGACCCTTCTCAGTACCCTGCATGACTGCACAGGACCAAAGAGACCCTGATGCTGACCCTACCGTGGCTTCTCCCAAAGCAGCCTATATTTTTCTATATTAATGTGGGGGGTGAGCTTTATAATCTAGTGTGCAAGTGACTAGAAAAAGAAGTGGGGACCAGAGACTGAGATAGAAATGACATGAACAACTCACTTCTTTTGAGGAGTGGGGAGCTAGTGGTGGGGTTTGTTTTGTTTTAATTTGGCTTTTTTTTTTTTTAAGATTTTTGAGACAGGGTTTCTCTATATAGCCTTGGCTGTCTTGGAACTCACTCTGTAGACCAGGATGGCCTTGAACTCACAGAGAACTACCTACCTCTGACTCCTGAATTCTGGGAATAGAAGCTTAGACCACCACCACCTACACCACCACCTACACCACCACATCACAACCACCACCACCACTACCACCACCACCATCACCACCACAACCACCACCACAACCGCCACCACCACCACCACCACAACCACCACCACCATCATCACCACAACCACCACCACCACCACCACCACAACCACCACCACCACCACCACCACAATCACCACCACCACCGAGCAAGATATGAATTCTTAAAGCAAGAAGCTATAAGAAGAGTTTGAAAAGCTTTGGTGACATTTCTAGGCCATCATTTGATGGGGAAACAGGTAGTAACACAGTTCTCCTTATAGACACTAAGAACGTGTTAGTGCCTCCACTGAAAACTCATTCGCATAACAGAGTGCCTGTTGACCTATCAGGAGAAGTTTCTGTGATTAGAAGACATTCAAGCCCAGGGCACTGCACAAGAGAGCTGTCCTTACCAGACACAGGAGACAAAAGATAGAGAGCTGTCCACAGCTATCAGGGACAGAGTCTGAGACATAAGCAGGAGCCACAGTGGCTTTGCTCCTGAGAACATTCAAATGCACCCTAAAACCTCCCCCAAAGAAGTGGGAACAGGGGTCGGCCTTCCAGAGAAGAGACTGAGCCGTGCTGTGGCAAATGGACACACCAGCAAGAAAACTACAGAGTCCTCAAGTCAACATCAAGGTAGGGGTGTCAAGATGGTCCAATGGTTAAAGGTGCTTGCCATGTAAGCTTGACAAACTGAGTTTGGTCCCCAGGAATCATGAATTTGGTCCCCATGAAAGGAGACTCTACACAGTTGTCCTCTGACTTCCAGGTATGCACCTGACATGTAAGCGTGAGTGCACGCACACGCGCACGAGTGCGCGCACACACACACACACACACACACACACACACACACACATACAGCTCAGGCTGGTAGGATCAGACAAGCACTGAGAAAGCACAATGAGTTCTATATTTGTAATTCCTTGTCCTTTTGAGGCAGGGTCCCTCTGCTTAGCCAAAACCAGCTTCTAACTCCATGTGTAGTCAAAGCTAGTGTCAAACTCATAATCTTCCTGTCTCAGCCTCCAGATAGCCATGATCACAAGTGTATGCTACCACACAAGCTATAGATTGAAGTTCTTTTTTAAGTTTTATTATTTACAAATCTGAGGGTGGGAAATGGGGGCACTGGAGTGACACGTGGAGGTCAGAGGACAACTTCCAGGACTCAGTTCTTTCCTTCCACCATGTGGGTCCTGGACAAACTCAGATTGTCAGGCCTTAGAGCCTTCTGTCTGGACCCAGTATTTCCAGTTTCTTAGGGCCAAATGTAATTCTGTCCTACAGAAATTTAAACTTCACTATATTTTAGAACAAGTTGTAAGCCTCCCAAAAGGTTAAATGAGTCCCTAGGTGTGATTTTAAGTTTTCTAATATTTTAATACTTCCATATTTGATGCACACCTAAGGACTTTGAAAGGAGGAAGTAGTGAATTAGCCACTAATTAAAGAAGATACAGCTGGGAGCAAATGCACTTCACATAAAAGTAAAATCTACATATAAGGTATACTTAGTATGTTTGCATCATGTGTTTGCTTTTTCACTTGCCCTCGCCTAATTTAATATAAAATCATCTCATTTGAGATAAATTCTAGTTTAGGTGTTAAATTGACTTCCTGAGGGAGAAAGGGCAGCAGGCAGCACACACCTTTAAACCCAGCACTCAGGAGGCAGAAGCAGGCAGATCTCTGTGAGTTCAAGGCCAGCCTGGTCTACAAAGCAAGTTCCAGGATAGCCAGGGTTACACAGAGAAATTCTGTCTCAGAGAAGACAAAAAAGAATTGACTTCCTTTAACTATTAAACTATTTTAGAGGAACATTAACATGCTAAATAAAATGTCATGTATTACATTATAAACTTCAACAGCTCCGAATACAACCTATATGAACATATATTTGATAGGTGTGAGCTAAATAGCAAAGCAATAACTTGTACACAACTCTAGAACAGTGTTTCTCAAACATGCGAACCAACAGAACCACTCAGAAGCCTCCGAGAAGCTTAGACTGGCAGTTTGGGAGTCAGTAGCTGGGAGCTGGGCTCTTCGACTTTGCATCTCTGACATAAGCTCAGAGATAATGACACAGGTGCTAAATGACACTTGAAGAATAATTTCTAGCAAATAGTCCACATTATCGATTTTCCCTCTCAAAATTCCCAAGCATACAATAAATGCTTCCTGCCACAGTTTACTCACAACAGATACTTTTTCATACGCATATTTAAACTGTTAGCATGACACTCCTGGAGAAACAAATTGCCTATTTCCCAAGAAGGCAGTTCATTTCCACAGCCTATTTTCCTTCCCCATTCCAGATCTCTGTTGTTCTGATTTCTCTTTCACAGTGAATGTAGGTGAAAGGTTCAACAGAGTTAAAAATCTTTCCAGAAGTTTCCCCTGCCTGTGAGAACCTTAAATCTTCACGTCCACATTCTGTTACTCTGATCCCATTAGGATAAAGGTATGTGGAAATTTTCATGTTTCCTTGGGGACTCTCTGGGGTTATTAAATTCTCTCAAGTAAATATGATGTGCCATGCACTGTCAGGTCAATTAATCAAAATCATCTCTGGTTTCTGAAGAAAACGATTGCTTGAATTTATAAGCACCACCAAGAGCTAATCCTGAGGGTCAAGACCACCATGTTTTACCTAACAATCAATATCCCCAGAAAATAAAGTCTGTGATTTCAAGGCCCTCTCCCTGACTTGGGACTCATGCTGAGGACTTGACACACAGTAGGTGCTTAATAATTGCAAGTTGAATGACTGAGTAAAAGTACATGGCAAATTTTTAATTTTCCTCTGACTCTGATTTCTGTAAGATAGAGACTCTGCCCTCTGTTAGTCTCCCAATATCTATTTAGAGGCATTTGAGTCTATGAAGTCTTAAAAATTATTTTCAAAGTTTTTTAAGCATTTGTATAGGTCTATGTGTCTTGCAGATGATTATTAATTTTTAAGAAGATTTTGTGTGTGTGTGTGTGTGTGTGTGTGTGTGTGAGAGAGAGAGAGAGAGAGAGAGAGAGAGAGAGAAGGAACTACCTCAAGTTAACAATTAAAAAGACTCAGAATTTTTTAACTCAACAGGACAGCCTTTTCTACCACAAATAAAATTCTCTAATGAGCTAACAAGTCATTACTTTTGCTTCTAAGCTGAAATAGGAAGTGCTAGACATCACCATTCCAGGAGACAGAGAGGAAATTATTTCCTTGATTTCTCGACTGGAGAATTATTTGAACCAACTTATCATTTTTGGCAATACAAAGCCACAATTTTACAAGCTAATTGTGACTTCTCCCTATCTGTAAACCCTGAAAGGATGTGGGCTTTAAAATATGTAAAGTCAGCAATCCAAGGTTAATTGACCAGCTAGGAAAATCTAGCTCTTTCTAAGATGGAAATACTACTATTTTTTCTATTACTTAATAGAAGGAAAACTTAACATTTGTACAGAACCAACCTAATTCACAATAAGTAAGTGAATTTGGATTATTCCGTTTTCACCAGGAGCAAATTTCAACTTTAAGTCTTGATTTTATAACACATAGAGACTAGCTTCTTATAGTTCATCTCTTAGCCATATTCTGTGTTATCAGACTAGTAGAATACACTAGATAGTAGATCGGACACAAAATATGGAAAGGAAAGCAGCCTTTTAAAGGCAGCCTGATCTAAAGAAATAAAAGGTTTTCTCCTTCTCCTTCTCTTCCTCCTCCTCCTCCTCCTCCTCCTCTACTTCCTCCTCCTCTTCCATACAATGCCTGATGCTGTGACTTGGGACCTAGACAGGGAGATGTCTCAGCAATAAATTGCTAGGCTCTATAAACTAGATGTCTATGATCTCACTGATATCTTCATATGCAAATGAATGTGTTCTATGACTCATTAGAGAGATCATTTTCAAAGTTCAAATTTCAGAATAGCTCTCATTAAAAAAAAAAAAAAAAAAAAATACGCATCTCTATGTGTCGCATTGTAAGCACGACCTAAAATGCAAATGCTATTGCTTTGAGCTGTAACACAATTCACAGATTCTTTTAAATCTCAACCCTGAAAGTTACTTCACTGTGAATGTTTTGTTTTGTTTGTTTTTTACTCTGTTTTCAATATTCCTCCACAGTCTAGTCTCTGACTTCTACACCAATTTAGTGCCATTTCTCAAGGGGCCATGGATCAGACTTGTTAAGATGGCAGAAGATCTCCCCCCCCCCTTCTCTTGGCAAAGCAAAGACTTATCATCACCTTGGGCACAGCAAAAGAAACTGAGAACCCCAGGATCATTCAGCTCATGCAGCTAAAGATTTGTCCCAGACCTGTGTGACTTCAGAAGACAGGCTTTGCTCTTGTCACTTGGTGTACTCTACATAGCGCACAGACACACACACACATACACACATATACAAACACATACACACACACACACGTACAAATATATACACACATATACACATACAGCACATACGCACACATACACAAATATACACACACATGCAAACACACACACACACACACACACACACACACACACACTATCCTTTTGAAAAGGCATGGCAGAAATGAACCAAAATAGGAATTCAGATGCCAATCATTTGGCTGACGGCCACTTTTGCTACCATTTCCCTCAAATTTTCAAACACTGCCTAAAAAAAAAATAAAAATTGGCAGGAGCCGTACACCTGCGCTAACACTCCATACCAAACAGAAGACTTTCCTGATGGAATTAAGGTCCAGGAAACTTCGCTGGGTTAAAAGTTCAGGGTCTAGTTTAAAAAAAAAAAAAAAAAAAGAAATTCTTAAGACGTGAATCCATTTTGCCAAGATATTGGATAGATGTAAGATAAAAACAGTTTAACCAAATGTTTAACCAAAACAGTTTAACCAAAAGTCCAGTCTCCTTAAGTGGTATCACAAACCGTTTCCTGGGCCTAACTCCAGAGGCAGCTTGGAACCCAGTACTAGACACAAACAACTCATTTATCTCTTTATTAAAGTCTTCTTTGCAGAGTAGTAGTAGTTGTTGTTGTTGTTGTTGTTGTTGCAATGCGTTTGGTAAAAGGCTATCAAGAGCTGGACAATCTTTCCAAAAATAAGAGAAAGAATAAAGAACTTGAAACACATAGGGACATTCATTAGTTATTAAATCTAAATCCGTACATGCACCAAGACTTTTGGAAAGCATAGTCCCCTTTCTCAGTAAGTGGGTGTCTAACTCAGCAGTTTTATAAATCCATTGTGTCTTTGTCTATGTCCAGCTAATTTTGCATTCTCAGAGGTGAATTTTCAGTTATCCTGTTGATTTCACATTAACACCGAAGATAGAACTTGGAGAAATGAATGTCATCACTAAAAGAATAAAAGAATAAGACAACTGTCACACCCCACTGGAAGACAAATTCTTCCCTCAGAAATAAAGCGAACTGGGAAGAGAAGGCAAAAGTATCACTACCAGTGGCCTAACCATGAGGTTTAATTAAAGACGGAATTAGAGAATTAGAGAGTGTGTCTTTGTCCCTTAGCCCCTTGTGACCTCTTCTGTAGCCTCGGGAAATATTTTATTCTAGTTAACACTATTATACATGAAATCTTGCCTCAATTTTATAGGGATTTAGTCACATGGAATTCTGTAATTATTGGTTTCTAGACAAATATAATTCAGAGATGGGAGACATGCAAAAGAAAAAAATGAAAAAAGAAACAAAGTAATTCACAGGCATGCATTTGGCATACTGTCTGACTTCTCAGCAAGCCCTTTTATTTGAATAATTAAAGACTCAAAACATGACGGCCATTTAAACTCTAGGTTTGCCCTAGATATAATGGGATTTATAGACAAGAAAGAAGGTGGGGGCATCTCTGGAGGCCCAACTTCATAGTCATCCTTCCTTTCCCTAAGATGGCCCCAGACCAGACCCCGCAGGCTTTCCCTTGGCTTCTATCTGTCCGGACTAATTTTGTCCCCTTTTTAGTCCACTGATAAAAGGACAAGATAAAAACAAGAATACTTCCGAAAGCTCCCTGAATCAGTTTAGAATGTGTCTGAGGATAACTACAGTATATTCTGGAAAATCTGTAGCAGACTATACCCCTTGCCTGATTGCAGGTCCTCGGGCCTGTGACTTTTACCGTTCCATGGACCAGCAAGCAGTTTTCAGATCTGAAGTTGCTCCTTTACACTGAGAAAGACATGAACGACCTCTCCGTGTTTACTCGGGTGAAAGTCAGGAACGAAGCAAGAATGATACTCCCTCGGCGGACCCAGAGTAAATGACAAATGACATTTTCCCTTTGTGATCTTTGAGATTTTTGTTGACTTATTTGGAGGCTTTTGTTGGATCCCAAGAAATGGCCTGTGGCTGAGTCCTATTCTAGCGATTTCCACGCTCCATCTGTGGAATCCATCAACAGGGCATTTACCCTCTTTCAGGGTTCTGACACCTGCCTGGCAGGGTGCAGGAGACACAAAGAAAGCCAGAGTGGATGAGAAAGGGGAGGTTGGGTGTTTTTCTTTTTTTCTTTCTTTCTTTCTTTTTTTTTTCCTAGAGAAGGGAGGAGGGGGAGTTTGAAATGGATGCACAGTAGGGGTTAATCCAAGCCAGTTCGGAGACGTTGGCACCTGCATGCTTCTCTTGCACATTAATTCACAAGCTACAAAGTAAACCAGACATTGTTTTTAATGTTTTTAAACTGTACATATGTCATGAAAATAAAGGAATCATACTCCTCAAAGAAGCAAACCAAAGATTTGAAAAGGGAAGGAAAAAAAAACACATAAGAGCAAAAACCAGTATATGATTTAACAAGCCACCAAACAATAAATTATTCTTTCCAGAACTCTTATTCCAGACTCCTTTCCTCTTCCAAGCTAGTCCCCAGCCCAATTTCTCAACTGATAGACAAAGAAAGTTTAATAATCTAATCAATGGTTTCATGTATCGAGCAATGATTATTTTGTTTTTAATTTCGTATATTCTTTCCATTCCAAATGTGATTTTTAAAAGGGATTTTTAGCTAATTTTCATTCTTCTGTGTGTGTGTGTGTGTGTGTGTGTGTGTGTGTGTGTGCAATTTCTGACAAGGCTATGCAGGGCTTTCTCAAGGAAATATAATTTCAAGAACACTAAATTTAATTAAGACCCTGCAGTCCGTTACCTACCCCATCCTGCCCAGTTCCTGGTCTTTTGGCTTGTATAAATGTTCCTGGATCCCCTTCCTCTCAGACCCAGGCACTTCCCTTCGAAGCTGTCGGCTCTCAGCGTGAGGTCATTAGAAGGAAAATAAGCTCCTGCCAGGTTGGAGCTAATCAAAATAACACAAATAGACCCTGACACTCAACAACTCCCTCCGTGCCTGCCGCCCTGGGCGGAGAGTACAGATTGGTTATGAATATGGCCCCATGCGAGCGGATCCAAGAGCACCCCTGCTCCTCTCCGGGGGAGAGATTTCAAGTGCACAACATGAGCCCTTGGGTGTTTATTTAAGATAAGAGTTAGCAAACAGACTAGCAGGATGGCCACGTGCCTCAGAGGCTCTGAGCTCCACGACTCCAAGCACACCTGTGTCCTAGCTTCCTGAGGAAGGCGCCCTAGACACCTTTCTCTAGGTGGCAGTCTCCACTATCAGCTACCACCTGTCCCTCGGCCTCCCAAATGGCTTCCTCTGTTACAAGTTGCTGGATTGAAAGATCTATGTCGTTCATGCATCTGCGGGTCTCTGCTGATAGTTAATTTTGGTCACTGGAAATGCTCTTCAGGTAACACTTTGCTGAAGGAAGCAACAATTGGTCAACCCGTGCCTACTAAGCACTTTCTTTCAAGGGTTCAAAGCAAAGAAAAAAAAATCTTTATTGGTTTAGGAGACAGTGACCCAATTAGACCAATGATTTCTTAAATCCTTTGTCTTGGAGGATACGGTGGTGTGTATATGTGTATGTGTGTGTGTAAAGAATTCCATTAGCAATGAATCCAACTATCTCCCCACAGAATATCACTTCTCCCTCCACATACACCCACAAATGACTTCTATATGTTTTTTAAAAATAATAATAATTTCTAAAACTCCATGGTAACTGCCACTAGTGCCTCTCAAAGAGAAAACGAGACTAAATCCCCCAAGAAAATGTGTTGCTATTCAATTAGGGAAACTGATTAGTTAACTAATTAATCGGCTAACAGCTTTCTAAGAATAGTCTCCCACGATAAGAACTTTCCCTCAAGAGCTTAAAAGTCAGTCATAATTAAAACTGAGAGCTGGGGCTACAAGGGGTACCCAGGCTCCCTAAGAGCTGCTAGTTCATTCTAGCTAAGAAAGGTAATTTGCACGCTGACGGGGAACAGGAAAACGGTACTTCTGAAAGGCAAAGGGCCAAGTGACTTCTGTTTACAATTGCCAAGAAAGAGGCCATTATTGGCCATATGGGCCACAATTGCCCTCTTATCACAGGCTGGCCATCGTGTCCTCTGGGAGCTGTTAATGAACTGGGTAATTGAGCTGCTGACATGTGTTACCAAAACAAAACAATAGGAAGAAGAGACAAATGAACATTTTATTTGCCAATCAGGGTAGGTTCAGCTTTTCACAGAGCCGCAGCTAAGTGACTGGCTAGATGCGTAAAACAGTGCATTGAAAGCCGGCAGATGCAGGCCCAAGAATAGTTAACTGACAGCTTATGGCCCATCTGTGCTTAACATTTTGTTAAAGAAATTACTTGATTTGCTAAAGAGACGACTCGTACAGCTGCCCCGAGTACTGCGTTGGAAGAGATAAATCATTAGCTAAACTGTTCCATGCTTAAAATGATAATGCTTATTAACAATTATGTCAGGACATTTTGTCAGCACAGCTTGATGCAGTTACTGCTGACTGAAATGTGACAACCCAGAGATATCCAACAGAACTTATTTGGGAATGAGGGGGACACAACACCACACATCGTCGGAACAGCAGACATTTTCAAATCTCTTACGAATAAATACGAATTTCTAAGGTGTCACAAATGAACCGCTAAACTCTCTGACATGGAACATAAAACCATGCTCCATCCAGTTGCAATGCATCTGGAATCCACTTTTGCCTTCTTTTTTCAAAACTGCTGGATGTTAGACATGTTCTCATCTTGTAGTGTTAACCGTTAATTTTACTGATGATAGGAGAGAAAACAACTCTTCTAGATGCATCAATTTCCCAAATGTACTTTATTCCTTTGGAGAAAAAGAAAATTTTTTTTCTCATAGTAGGGGGAAAATGCCATGTTGCAAAAGACCAATTTCAAAGGGGATTTAGCCGTTGTTTTTGTTACCGTGGCTGAATTGAAACCACATTTTTTTCTGGTCCAAGTGGGTTCATTCCTTGCCACATAGGACAATTTACCTCAGAAGCCATAGACCATCTGTAAACTGGTGAACTAGAGGCAAACTAGAGGCAGAACACAGATCTCAAAAGCCTTTTGGGGATTGTTTCTTCACCAAATTGGGCAAAATGGCTTGTTGGTATCTGGTCCTACCCTGCCAGACCCACAGCCAGATCCTCTGTGTGTATCTTCCTTCGTCTCTGTCATCACCAAGCTACAGATGAGAAAACAATGAGGTCCAGAGGGAAAACCAAGGCTACCCTAACATAAGACCCTCTTCTCCTTGTCATTTGAGCTGGGAAGGATTACAGAGAAGACTATGACCAAGGTCGTTATTTTTCTCCCTTTCTGATCCTGTCTCAGAAATCAGTCAACTCTTAATATCAACTGTGAAAACATGAACAGGAAAGGTGAGGGGTGCGCTTCGTGGGGGTTGTCGTGTGTGCGTGTTTGTGTGTGTGTGCACTGTGCTAAGTGCAGTCACTAAGAAAGGATTCTGACTATGAAAATTAAACCTAAGTTATGTTTATAGAACTTTAAATAAGACATAGTGTATTCAATAAGGCCAAGGGCAAACAAGACCCTGGCCTCCATTCGTATTTTCCGCTATCAAATGCTTTTGCCATTGTGTACATAAACTGCTTCAAAGCCAACAAGTAAACGAAGGCTCAATATATAGACTAGGTAACAAGTTACACAGAGAACCTTTCAGGGGGTAGAAAACAAAAGAATGCTTTGGCCAACCCTTATTAAGACAAGACTACCCAAAGGCATACAAAACCCCACAGCCTGATCCACACATAAGCTTGGCCAGGATTAGCATGACACAAGATGTTTGGAAACTAGAAGAAAGACAGACTTAAGAAGAAAGTTAAATACTACTCCAGCTTTGTGTGTCGGGGAGGACTGTGCAAAGAAGAGAAAAACTGAGTGAACTGAAGTGCACAGCGCATCTTGACAAAACTGCAGAATCATTATCAAGAAGCCCTGAGGCCATACATATCCTTTTGAGGAGCAAAGAGGATCACCCAAAATCACACATCACTCAACAAACATTTATTGGATGTTTACGATGTGGCTGATATCCTTACTCCCAGAGATGTAAATATGAATAATTTATGAACTCTAAACTCAAAAATGTGAAATACCTTTCCTAGCATCCTTCCTCAAGGCCAAAGAAAGAGCACATAGAAGAGAGAACAGAGCCATGCCCTGAGGCAACAGAGACATGAAACAGTCCTCTCAAGGCTGAAAAACCTAGATAGATACATTGTTTATTAAATAACAGAGCTTTAGATTTTGTGAGCCTAAGATCTTTAATATAGAGATCAAAAATAATGTGCCCTTGCTGTAGCTGACACATCCCATATGGCATTTTAAGATTGGCTCTTTGCTTTCCGTTTTTCTCTTGGGTTCTGTAAAGAAGAAAGGACAGTACGCACAGGGGGCTTGTTTTGAAAATCCAAACCTTATCTGGGTCAATTATTGCTTGTTGGAAGATAGCAAGAGGTAATAACCGAACATAAATGAAAAAGAAACTTTCTTCCTGGAGCAAACAGAGAAGGCTCGACTTAATCTTCACTGGCAGAGGGATTAGTAACGACATCAACGTCATCATCCAAAATCATGCCTGGGTCTGCACCGTGAGAGAAACTTGTCCAGAGGGGCAGGGAGGGAGGGATAACACATCAGAAGAGACCCATGGCCTCTGCATGCATCTCCAGAAAGTATCCTGTGCCAGTTGGAGGTGGGCTTTCAGGCTGGTATCATAGCCCATGAAAAGGGTTCTATAAAAGACCAGGCAAACCAGTCAAACTACTAAACGGATAATGTGAAGGACTTTATCCAAAGTGGCAATGGCTGCTTTGAAATGTTGCCTTTTCTTTGTCTCCAGGCAACAGGCACAGTGATGCCAAAGCTTAGAGTAAGGATGGCTGCATGTTATGACAACAAACTTACCGCTAAAGACACAGGCAAGGGTAGTTCAAATACACACAGAACTTCCTCTGGTTTGACATGGGGGTAGCTTCTTAGCCCTCTGAACTAGTTTTCTTATTAGTAAGATAGGGTTTCAAACACCTAGCTATCAAGAATAATTTGTGAAAATCCAAACGAAAAACACACATAAATAATAGTTTCTCCATGTGGTGAATCCTCAGCCAGTCCTCTTGCCCTCCCTTACCAGGAGCAGAAAAACAGCATGAAGAAAGATGGTCCCTAAATCCCAACACTGAGAGACAAATGAACACAGAACTTTGGTGGTATGTGTACCAGCTCCCAGGTTTGTGGAATTAGCTCATTGTCTGATACAATGCTATTCGCTCTTCTGAAGACCTGACCATAGACAGCCAATCTGTGTGTCCACCAATGCCCTCTGACCTCAGACCTAATCCATTCACAAATCCCAAAAAGAACCAAGCTTCCTCAAACCCCCTGGCCTGGGCCAGACATCCGTGCTTCAGGGTCCAGATTAATGAAGACAGGAACAGAGAAAGTCCCACTGCCCAGGTACCCCAGGAAAAGAAGCCTAACTCAATGGAAAGAAAGCAACCAGCCTAAAACAAACTAGGTCCAATTCCTTTTCTGATGATATTTGTTTCGGTGTTTATGGAGAGAAACTTTAGGTTTTGGTGGTAGTTGTATTATTATTTTTATCTTGGGCAGGTTGCTATAGTTTTTAGTTTTGAGTGGATTTTGTTTTATTTTGTTTGAGACAAGTTTTCATCTTATGTCTATTGAAACAGAGCCATGGGGATAAAGTGAAGTGCAGTTTTGAACAGTTTCTATCTGGCCATTCTGATTAGCCACCACAGCCACTGTGAATGGGGTCAGCTACTCAACTCCAGAAGGTGAGGTGAGGTGAAGACTTTGTAAGTAGCAGTCTTTTTATGAGTGACACTGGCGAGGTCATTTCTATCTGTGTTGTGTTTTTAGGAAACATCTTGTAGAACCAGAAGGAGGTGGATATGTGGAAGAGGGGGAAAGGAAGCACAAAAGCAGAAAGGAAGAAAGGAGGGCAGAGGAAGGAAAGGAAGAAGGAAGGAAGAGAGGGATGTGAGACCGGGAGAAAGGAGTGACGGAAGGAGGAGGGAAGGAAGGAGGGAGGGAGGAGGAAGAGAAAAAGAGAAGGGGAGAGAAAGTGGGAGAGGAGCAGAGAGGAGGGTAAAGGATTAGAGTCTTTTTCTTTCTAGTAAATAACAATAATTAATAATAAGGCAATAGATAGTTTCGGAGTCAGCAGACTGACCACAGCCATTGTTTTTCTCCATCAGTTTCTGAGAACAACTGTTTTGTGGTTAGCATAGCCTGCCTGTTCCAAAGAACTAGGATTAGAAATGAGACAGCCTGATGTGTCCTGGTCCAAAAAATGGTCCCATCCATAGCCTCCAGTGACTTGACTATAGTCACCCAAGGATTATCAGGACAGAAGCCAGAATTCAAAGATACTGTTGCAGGGTTTATAGATATGGTTGCTGGTTTATAGTCATTGTTCATCTCCAAAGTGTCACGAGCAAAATGACAAACAATGCTGTTTCACTAGTTCTGTTTCCATGTTATGTTAAAAAAAAAATCCAGGTGGTGTCTAAAAATTAGAAACAACAGCAGCAGCATGTAGAACAACCAGTATGATGGTAAACTAGATATTAAATCATTTAAGTGGGTGACTGGGTGAAGGGATAATAGAGCCACACAACATAGGGTCAGACTAAACCACTGTATTTTTATCTGCTCTTTGGTTTAGTATATATTATTAATAATATGTTAGTTTTTAAAAAACTTTCTTGACAAGGAGCACGCTATAAAACAAACAAAAGTCTTCCCACAACCTACAAAAGAATTCATCTTTGTTATTTTAGAAATAACCAAAGACATGTCCGAGTGGGTGTTAGCGCTGGACATTTTAACCTGAGTTTTGAACTGTAAAGCACCTCTCTCCTACATTCCCAAAACCTACAGCTGCAGTTAGTGTACAAATGGAATACGTACTCACCCCTGTGTGAGGGCAACGAGAAAGATGCTTCTATAGTGCAGGTATGGAACCCGTCCAGAGAAGCATGCTTACCTCTCCTACCCTCCCTACACATAGGCCACAGCTTTTAGGCCTGAGTCATCAGAGGTGACTGTTAATTACAGCTATCCTCCCCATCCCCCATTTCGAGCAGGGTTGCAATTAAGTGGGAGGAGTGCTCTCCAGCCGCCTTCTTCTTCAGAATAGAAGAAGCCAGAACAGGAAGACTGTGAATGGCTGTATGTAAGCCTGGGCCCAGTCACTGGTAAAGAACAGCCAACTGGGGTGAAGGAAGACAACAGCCCCGATAATTAGCAACATAATTAAATGGAAACAGGAAAACCAGGGACTGACCACGATTTAAAATTGGTTTCTATTGCTCTCTTAAGGCACTCCTGTTTTATCCTGAAGGCTGCTTGTCCTAAAACTTTAAAAGTCACTTCAAAAATTGTCAGGAACTCCTCTGAAATTATACATCAAACCACAACATTGAGGTTTGGTAAATTGAAAGAGATTCCTCACTCCTACTTAAATCTCCCACCTAGGCCTTCAGATTCTAATCTCTAGCTGTCTCCCCTTTACCTCACAGTCAAATCAATATTTTCCTTGGACCGGATGGTGAATTGACTTCTATTCTTCAGTCAGCAGTGGCTAGTAACTCCTCCCACCAATGAAGCCCCAACACAGAACTTAAGGAAATAATTCGAAGTATGTTGCACTTGACTGAGCTCCGAAAAAAATTATACATACACACACATATACATATACCGTCTTAATTGCTTTAAGAACTAACCTTTATAAATAACGTTATTTTTTGTTTCTGGTATCTAAAGTTTCATTTCCCATTAGCTCTTCATATTTCATCTTAGTTTTTTAAAATGAAGTTGATACTTGTTGTATTTAAAAAGACTTGCTCAAAAATCTCAGCAAGTCAATTAGATGATAGAATTACAAAAATAAACCACCTTCACTCAAAACATAGCCAGAAATGATTTGGGGGTCCTCTATTGCTTTGTATATATCACTTTATAAAATGTTTATTAATAATCAATTGTATAAGAAATAAAGATTACTATTTGAATATTATCTGCTTTAAAATATAGAGGACTAATAATTACTATAAAACTGAACATGTAGACAAAACCTTTGGTATGCTTTTATCAGCAGACTAGAACAAACTGTCTTCCAGATGCCTGTGTGTGACTGTCCAAAAGGCTAAGGCTTGATCACATCTTGGCTCCAAACCTGCCCCACTGTGTCTCTAGCCCAGAATTTCTTTGTCTGTCTTTATCACAATGCCATATGTAGCCCTGAATGCCTAGTTCCACAGTCTTACCTGGACTGACCAGCCATTAAAGTCCCTTTCTCCCTTCCCCTTTCTTCCCTCTTTCTCCCTCTTTGTTCCTCCCTCCCTCCCTCTCTCCTCCCTCCCTCCAATGCTCTCCCTGTCTGCCAAGAACATTAGTATTTTCCATGTGTCTGCCAACTTTCCTTCTTCATTGAACTGTGACTAAAACTTACATGTCAACTCTTGATGCAACCAGGTTCATTTCTCTGATTGGCCACTTCCTTGAATTTGTACAGGGTTTGGCTATGTGTCCCAAGGGTACTTGTTTCATTTTCAAGAGTCAAACAGTCAGAGGTCAGCAAAGCAACTAGGAAGTTTAGAGGGGGGAAAAAAAAAAAAACCACTGAGCACTGCTCCCTGCTATCAGGTTTGGAGGGACTTTGGCTCCTTGCTTGGCAGCTGAATAGTTTTGCAAACTATTAGAATAATCCAAGGTCATTCTAAAAGAAATGGCTTTGCAAATCAGAGCTCCCTGGCTGTTTTGACTGTACAGTGCCAGAGAATTCCCAGAAGAGGGACGGCTGACGGTATCATATGGCATCAGAAAAGGGGAGTGCTCCACTCTAATCTTTCAGAGGACTCTAGTTAATTTTAGCAGCAGCCCAGATTACAGGTACAGACACTCTTCTTGCTCTTCTCTGTTTTAGTAGTTGCCGGTGAGAGCGAAGTGTGAGGGTGTTTCTAGAACAGTCACAGAAGATACTTCCCCTCACCACGACCTTCTCTCCTTAAACTAAAGAGAGGACTTTATACTGGACAGAGATAAGGACCCGAGGGCTGAATGTGGAAATACATTCCTGTAATCTCAGCATTAGGGAGGCAGAAACAGAAAGATCAGGAGTTCAAGGTCACCCTAGGCTACCTAGCAAGTTTGAGGCCAGCCTGGGCTAAAAGACCCCACTTAAAAAAACAAAACCCAATAAATCCTAGAGGGAATGAGACCTTCTGACTTAGACAGTTGCCTGTCTTTGTCACAGACTTCTAGCTTCTTTCTTTGAATAAGGGAAGATACGAGCAGAAGCACCTTTCTCTCCCTCAGCCTGGCATCCCTTTCCTGGACTAAACTATCCATTGTCTCTTTTTCATCTCCAGTTTTAGGTCTTAAGGATGGTTTTTGCACCAACCTCCAGTTCCTACATATCCGTCAAGGAAGATGTGTTTCCTCTAGCTCAAAACAAATTGAAAATGTTCCAGTCTATCAGAAGAAAATCCATGTTTTGTTCTGTTTTGCGTAGAGTGCTAAAGCTTTATAGTTTGTGGATCCCCTTTTCAAGGAGATGAAAACTAGCGTCTGACCCAGTCTCACCTGGATGATCTAGTAGAACCCTGTCACTAAATAAATAGCAACACAATGAAAAGAAAACAAAACCAGATTCCTGTGGCATACTGTCCAAAAGTCCACGACAATGTGACCCTTTGTGAAAAGACTTGGCCCATGAGAGTCCCTAACATTTCCCTTTTCTTCCCCCCCCCAAGTTTATTTGCTTATGCTTATGGGTATTTTGCCTGCATGTATGTCTGTGCACCATGTGCATAACTGGTGCCCAAAAGAGGCCAGAAGAAACCATTGGAGTTCCTGGGACTACAGTTAAAGCAGTTGTGAGCTACCAAGCAGGTGCTGGGACGCTATCCAGAGTCCTCTTGAAGAGTAGCTCACTGCTTTGGTCACTGAGCCATCTCTGGAGCCCTGATGTTTTCTTCACAGTAATCCCACCTCTACTCTTGAACCTTGGTGAAGCCAAATAGTTCCCAAGTAAATCAATCCTCTGTGCCATTGACACAGTGTAAAATGTCTCTAAGCAGCAAGAATGGCAGCCATGCTCTCCTGAACTGCACCACCAAAGAACAAATACAAGTAGATCACCCATCGTCGTGATCATGCCTGCCCGAGAGCCTTTCCTGGGGAATATTGCTTCCCTATTCTACTGAAATGAAATCTTGGAGGTGGTCACAAACTTAGCCTATGAAGAATGGGAGCCATGTAAGCCATGAGTAGTTCATAGTTCATAATGAAATCTGGCAATCCACACTGCCTTGTGTAACCTTACAAGGTGTGGGAATTAGGAACACTATAAGAAACTCTTAGGTATAATGATACTTTCCCAGAATAACCCCCATGGGCCTGGTTCCTCCCAGCATATTTTCTCAGTGCTCTTGGGCCTTCCTGGAAATATAGCTCAGCCAGACAATCTGGTATCCACCTACAGCCACGTCTACTAACCAAGCTGTGGCAACAGGATTGTTTGACCTCAGGAGCTCGGCACTATCATGGGTTGCGTAACAATATAATATTTCTGAAGGAGAAAACAAGAGAGAAAGAAAAGATATAGCTGAAATGACCCATGAAAACGTTCTGGGATTTTTGTTTGTTTTGTAACGAATATGAATTACTTTGGTAACAATGGGGTAGATTCAACATGTTAGCCAGTATATATGATTCTTTTATATATAAAAGTGAACTGTTATCATCCACCTAAACTTGAAAATAATTAAGATTGGAGAATGCTTCACTGGTAGGACACATACTCAGAATGCAGGATGCCCTGGGTGCTAGAGCGGCTATGGTAAACACTAATGAAAATTCTATGAATTCTACGAATGCCTATTACTTCACAGCCATCTTGCTTGAGAAATATCTACACCACAGGAACTTGGGAAGTCACTATGAAGAAATAGCATCAGACATAGGCCAGACATAATACCCTAGAAACTGAAGAGGAAATGGGGCAATTAGGAAGTTACAAGAGAAAACATTATTCTTGGTTAAATGGCTGGCTGATTCTGACACAAGAGCTTTAGAATTACCCTTACTAAATACGACCATCTGTGTCTCCTTGACTTTCATTTGAAGGTGTGGCTTTATTCTCGTTTTGTAGATTCTGGAGTGTCAGGCACCTCACACAGCTTGGCCCTGACTGACAGAAACTCAGCATTCCCACACCTTAGATTTCTAAGCTGACAGAGAACCCATTCTCAAATATCTTAATAGTTCTAGCATGTTACTTTCTGAAAAAATGCATTGTGGTAGAAATCCTGAGGTGCATGGCCACCCTGAGAATGCTACCCCCTTCCACTGTCCTCTGAAGTAACCCTTTGTGAGTATAGTGGAAAGGAGAAAGCCTGTGGGTACCCATATGCGCTCCTGGGAACTTTCTGAGGATGCTGTAGTATAAAGTCAGAGAAGAACACTGACAATCATTACCGGAACATAGATATGCCACCAGAAAACCGAATGATATTTTCAAGTTAAACAGGTTAAAGTATATACCATAGGTCAGCCAAACATGGCCCACTGCCTGTTAGGACATGCCACTCATGGACAGCTCTTACGTATTTAAACTGTCAAGAAAGAATAACACTAACCTATCACATCTGAGTGCCCATAAAGGAAGTCCACTAACAGACAACCACATCTGTTCATATGTGTATTTTCCATGGCCATGCATTACAACAACAGAAAGCCATGTAGTTCGAAGACACTAGAGACCAGAGTGTCTAAAAATATCCACTCTACAGGCCTTGATGGAAAACATTTACTTAGCTTATAGGATGGCAACATTTTGAAAGCTTACTGTGCTCCGTGACGCATGCCACGAGCCTTTTTGACTTGTCCTCATACAATCTTTAAGCCATCAGCCTAGTCATCCCTCATTTTAGGAATGTAAACAGTAAGACTCATATAGAGTGTAGTTATTATATAATGGAAGTAAAACATGACATGAAATCTTACTTCCATAGATATTTGTGAATTCCAGAGTCATTTCCCCTTCCTGAAGAAGCCCATCCTAGCAGCCATCATCCCACAGCAGACAAGATATGGGCTCACACTCTCTCCTCAGCAGCACAATGCAAGTCCTGTACTTTCTCCAGTTAGATACAGAGTGTAAACAGCCCTGGCTCTGCTGCTGCTGTGTTCTAGGAGAAATGAAACTACAGATTTGTTTAGATTCCTTTTTTCTCCCATGAAGGGTTAAGTCTCTGTGGTGCTACTCAACTTAATTAAGCAAGCACAAAACTTAATTCATGAATTATTTCTAGCCAAGATTGCTACTATCAGTCAGTTCACAAGCAAGATGAAGATCGGGAGCCTTCCAGAAATACCAAGCGAGAGTTATCACCTCCCTCTCTAGCACTGTCCCCTGATATTCTATATGGTACACTTCCAGCAAACACCACCATCAGGCTGGAAAGCTTACCCCTTCCATAAACAAGAAAGCCAGGGGAATCGAGTATGCCAGGAAGAACTGTGACGCTATTCCCAAGATTCTATTCTCAACCCAGACACTTGGCTGGGCAAGTTGCCTAAACTCCATGGCTCCAGATTCCCCAGCTCCAAGGGAGTAATAACCCACTGGTAATCGTGAGAAATTGATTTCCTGGGTTAGGAATAGCCTTTGAAAAATGCAGAGCACCAAAGATATAAAATAAAAGTAAACTATAAAATTGAAGTATCAAGTATATATTCTGGGCTGACATTAGTCATTTAACTTTGCTGTGCCCTCTAGACAGTTTAGGTATGGTTTAGGATCTGCAACTTTGGGCTGACCAAGAATCTGCCTACATGAATAACCTAGATGAGACACAATCCAAAACATCAAGGAAACAAGCTCTTCATGCTATATTCAGAGTCCAGGGAACAGAACACAGCAACAGATATCAGCTTAACAACTTAAAGCATATGATCTTCCATCCCAAGAAGACTGGAGCGGGCAAGGCATTGAGCTCTTCGTTGACTCTACTGTGCATTTTTTCTCTCAACTCAAATTCATTTTATTCACCAAATGTCCTTACTTACTTCCCATTTCATGCCTCATTTTGTTCAGGACAGTGACAGAAAAAAATTTAAGCAGTATATAGACCATAGTCTAGTCAATATTCATATTTTTTCTTAATTCTTGCAGCCATCTTCCAGGAAATGTCCATCACAAACAGTTTCTCCCCCTTAATGAGGAGTTTTAAGTTTTCAGTCAGACTTGTTAGTTGGGGAACCAGTACTGGGACTTCTGATCTCATTTTGCCGATCATGTAGATGTTATTTGCCTCAAATGGAGGAGGGGCTTTCTGTTACACTCTTTTCTCACGTAACTTTTATGTTGGTTTGATGGAATGGGTTGGAACATGCTTCTCCTGCAACTGGCATCGTCCAGTGTTTCAGCCCAGCGGCTGGAACTCAGCATCTCAGGAGTGACCAGGAAGACCTTGGGAAACCTACCTTTCCCACAGTCACCCACTCTGACTCATCTTGAACCTTTCCCTAAATTGACATCTTCACTATTTTTACTCATGATACAAGACCGCACTGGGGTTCACCAGGACTGCTAGAAGGTCAATTTGATATCACCAGTGAGCTCTTTCTTTTATGTCATGTTTATTTATTTTCTGGTTACTTAAATGTTGGAGCAAGTGGGGGCACACGTCCACACATCGCACATGTAGAAGTTAGAAAGCAACTTGTAGGAATTAGTTGTGTCCTTCCGCCATGTGGAACCTGGGAATAGAACTTGGGTCACTGGGTTTAGCAGAAAATACCTTAATCCACTGAGTGATCTCCCTGACCCCTAGAAATAGCATTTTTAAACAAGGATCTCATAGAAGAATATATATTGCTGCTAGCATTTACCTAGAATCTACCAAGATGATGTTCTGAGCATTTTACACACACACACACACACACACACACACACACACACACACACACACACACGCAGTCTGGCCATGGTCAGCTCAAGCTACTTTACAGCGGGTGCTGGCATCCACTTAAGAAAACTTGTACTTGTTGGACTGGGCTGTGGTGGCACGTGTCTTAATCCCAACACTCCAGACCCAGAGGCAGGCACATCTCTTGTGAGTTCAAGGCCAGCCTGGTCTACAGAGTTTCAGGACAACCAGGGCTATACAGAGAAACCCTATCTTGAAAAACAAAGTAAGAAAGAAAAAAGAAAGAAGAAAGAGAGAGAGGGGAGGGAAGGAGGAAGGAGGGAGGGAGAAAGGAAAGGAAGGAAGGGAAAGAAAGAAACAAAGAAAGAAACAAAGAAAGAGAGAGGAGAGGGAGGGAGGGAGGGAGGGAGGGAGGGAGGGAGGGAGGGAGGGAGGGAGGGAGGGAGGGAGGAGAGAGAGAGAAAGGAAAGGTGGGTGGGTGGGAGTTGGAGGGAGGGAGGGGGGAGGAGGGAGGAAGAAGGCAGGGAGGAGGCAGGGAGGAGGCAGGGAGGAGGCTTTGGGACTTGCTCACTGGCCAAGCTATCCTTCCTTAATGCAGGGCAGGAGCCTCCAACCTAGAGTTAGGAGACTCCCGCATCCTTCCTTCATCCCCAGGCTCTCACTGAGCAAGCAGGCCCTTCCTGGTCTTTTCTCCCTCCCCACTCCCACAGAGACAATGCCTCAGGCACAAACACCCCCTAACCTCCATCAAGTCCTTCAACCCAATACACTCTTTGATTTTCCTACTGCGAGGAATTAGCTTTTCTTTACTAGTAGCCTGAAAGTCTCATTGTCTCATGAATATAAAATTAAATACTGTTTAACGGCCATTTTTTAAATTAACAATGTTTTTTAAATTTCCTTTTTCTAAACGGGGGGGGGGGGGGGGGGACAAACCTTCAAATGAAAATGAATGTGGTATACCAAATACTACCCTTCCCCACACAGCTTGTTTTAAGAAAATTAACCTGACTTTGAGGCAAAAAGCAGTCGTTGAAGAATGGCTTCCTGCTTTGAAATTTCACAGGCTATCTATCCCAAAACTCAGTCCACCCCTCAAAGGACACATATGGCCATGCCCATGTGAGTCTCTCAAATGTACCCTGCAGTTGTAAAATAAAATAACTTGAGATAGTAAATAATACAAAGGACACAATGGAAAACATTCTCTCAGGCATGGCATACAGTGAGTGCTCTCACAGTAGGAGAACACAGTAAAATGGAGTATGAATTTCTCTTCAGGACACATTTGCTTGTTCTGTTTTGTGTTTTTTGAGATAGGGTTTCACTGTATGGCTTTGTCTGTCCTGGAACTGGATCTGTAGACCAGGCTGGTCTCGAACTCACAGAGATCACCTGCCTCTGTCTTCTGAGAGCTACCCCCACCCAGCTCTCTTTCCTATACTTGTAAACTGCCTCCACTTGGCTTGAATATCTCTAGGTGACCAACTCATTCTGGGTACACAGGAAACTCTTGAAACTGGGCACTGAATTCCCATGGCACCTCACTCACTAAGCAGCCTGCTTGTCCTTTGCCTTAAGATCCCAGAGCCTCACATGAATGGTCAATAATACACTTGAATGTTCTATACGAGGCACTGGGCTAAAGTAATTGTTTTCATTGACTGGATGTGGTGGCATACCTTTAATCTCAGCACTTGAGTGGCAGAGGCAGGTGGATCTCTGTGAATACAAGGTCAGACTGGTCTACAGAGTAAATTCCATGATAGCAAGAGTGTCATAGAGAAAGCCTGTCCAAAAAAACTGAGAAAAATTATTACTATTGTTGTTGTTGTTGTTGTCTCAACATCATGAGTTCCAAGACAGCCAGGGCTACGTAGAGAGAGTCTGTCCAAAAAAACTGAGAGGAAAGGTATTATCATTTTATTATTTTTATTATCATTTTGCCTCAACAGCAACTGAAAACTTTGGAACCCAGCAGTTCACAGCAAGGGTTAAAAACAACTGTTCTTGGTTTGTTTGTTTGTTTGTTTGTTTGTTTGTTTGTTTTTATCATATTCATTACAGAGACTTTTACTGTCAGCGGCACCCACAGAGGAAGTGCCCATTTTCCGGACAGTGCTTCAAAACTGTCTTTCATTCTATGTGAAGAAGGGTAATCTAAAGCAATGTCTCTTGATAGAAAAATAATAAACACCAACATTAAGAAAAATAAGAAGAACCCGAGGATTGGAAAGCCCTCTGGTTCTGGAAAGAGCACAGATATCAGATGTCCGGGATGGGACAGCTGCTGCTAAGGCTTTGGAAATGGGCCATTCTGAGCCGGACAGGAGCTTTGCTCTGGTCCCTGGGAATGCCCTGATCAATCCCTGACAGCCACAGCACCCCTACCTGCGACTGTGGGGACCCCAGATGAGGGACAGAGCACAGAGGACAGGAAGAACTGTTGAAAGGACCAGGAATATTCTAGAAATCCCCCTTCTGTCCTAAACCTGACTTGATTTTCAGGAGTATTGTCAAGCACAGCTCTAGTCTAAATAAAACCCTCGTTAGGATTAATTCATAACACACCACTCAGCTTTTGGTTTGGGGGAATTTTTTTAGGAGGGAACTATCAGGTTGGAAAGAACAATATACCAGTATATTTTTTTTGCTTCTCACTGAAACCTTAGAAGAGGTAGTCATGCTTCCAAGTCTGAATAATTTCATCTGCAAAATAGGGATACTATTTACTTCAGCCTTGTGGTGAGGGTTAAATTATATAATGCATGTGAAATTTTATTTTTATTGCCTCTTATTAGATTATTATACATGAGAACATTTTTGTTTTTATTATTAAATAATATTTAACAAACCTCATAAGGTAATTTGTGTTTCTATCTGAATATTATTAAATAATATTTAATAAGCCTGATAGGGGAATTTGGGTTTTTCTAACCTGAATACTTGGCTGCAAATTTATTTCAATACAGAGCTTATATTCAGAGCTGGAATGACCCTGCCCCACCCCCTTCCATACATACACTCTCACTTTTTTTCATTGACCTAGAGATAAACTTTGACCCTGGTGTTTGATAATCACACTTTTTCTAAAGAAGCCTTGTTCCTCCTAAGAACAGCTTAACCCCAGAATCAGGAAACTGACATGCTTCAGTGTTTCTCTCCCCTTCTTCTGTGGCTAGCAGGCAAGTGCTTACCCTCTGGACTCGACTCCTCAACCTTGTAGATTGTCTGCAGTGAGACAAAATTTGAGGCAGATGAAGAATTTCTTTAATCTGAGTTGTACGGGGCACTGAGCACATCTTTCTAAATCTGTGGGTCTGAAACCCACTTCTTTAAGAGAATATCACTTTCCTAATAATGCTCAGATACAGAGGGAGAGGGAGAGAGAGAGACAGAGACAGACAGAGAGAGACAGAGAGACAGAGAGAGAAGCAAGCACACAAAGTCCCTGGAAGCGATGAACCTAACTTGCATAACAGAACATCTTTGTTTGAGTAAGCCCATTGCCCACTTCAGCCGATTCCCCACTTCCTGATACGTTCTGAGGTGGAAATTCCTAATTCCTGGAATCATGTTTCATTAGCGGCCAGGATCACATCATTTCTACCTGTTTTATATCCAGATCAAAAAGTAAAACTGAGAGTTTGTGCAAAGCAAATAAGCACTTTGCAGGTGATAGGTGATCTAACAGCTCTCAAGACCAAACACAGTGCTATATCAACCAACAGCTGTTAACATTAAAATAAGACACTTAAAACAGCTCGTCCAAACACACAAATTAAAGTGAGAAAAGAAGAAAAATTGCAAGTGGTCATATTTTTAGGACCATTTCAAATGCTGAGTCTACAGACGTTAGCAGTTTAAACTGTTTTCCTTTTATTTTCCATGGAGGTAAAGTTAAAAATCTTCCCTGAGTTTTGCTTTAGCATCAGAAGAGCAGTGGATAGAAGCTGTCTGTTCCCTTTCCTTGTGGAGAGTCACCCTCTGTTTCAGAGTAGAGAGTGAGTCTGTCTCTTGTACTCTGTCCTGCCAGCCCCAACCTAACCTCAGGCCAGAGACCAGTCTCTCTCGTCCCCACTTTTTTCAGTTTAAGGTAGGGAGAGCAGCATCCTTCTGCATTTCTAGCAGATCTACACAGAAAAGAAGGACTACAGGAAGAGCTTTATGACAGCAAAATGTGCCGGCTCGCAGCAGCATATGAATTTTTTTACATGCCCTCAATAAAGAAACCAAATAAGCCAGACATGATGGTGCACACTTTTAATCCCAGCGCTAGGGAGGCAGAAGCAGGCAGATTTCTGAGTTTGAGGCCAGCCTGGTCTACAACATAAGTTCCAAGACAGCCAGGGCTATGCAGAGAAACCCTATTTATAAACAAACAAACAAACAAAACCACTTCTCATTTGTACATATATGTACCTTTATTTCAACACCATAAGGTCTCAGTTAAGGAATAGAATTTTTATATCTGGCAAAGTAATACTGAATATCTCTCTCTCTCTCTCTCTCTCTCTCTCTCTCTCTCTCTTTCTCTCTCTCTCTCTCCACACACACACCATCATTATCATCATCTAGACTTTGTATAAATAATTAAGAAGAGCTTAGATTTTAGCCAGATATATTTAGCTTACATCGAATTTCAGGCCAGAATTCTTAAATTTACAGCAAATCGATTTTAGCCTTAGATATTCATCTCAATGTACAATTTTACAGGAGTACCCAAAATGATAGCAGCAAGTCATTATCCTACCAGGACCAGCCTGGACTCAGCAGCCTGCCAAGATATGTCCACAGTAACTGACACCCTGTTTCCAAAGGCCAAAAGTTTCCTAAGAGGACTTTGCCAAATTTGAGACTAACTTATTAAATCCTGGATAATAGTTTAAGCATTTTTTCTTAACTCGCACACTAACTTTGTCTGGTTAAGTTTTAATAACTGGTCAAGTTTAGCAAATTCACTAGGCAGAGAAAAAAATCCTTTTTAGAGAACATGTCATTTGCACAAAGCATTGTCCATGATGCTGCAGACAGAGGGAGGGAGCTGGGATGACTGGACCATCCATCTCTCTTAGTTGTCCTCTCGGAGGCAGACGAGCAGCTGGATTTCTTCCTTAACTTAAGCAGAAAGAAACCAAAATATCCTACTTTCCCGTTCCTTGTGAGTTCTTGACATGCTAGCATTTCTGTCTTGGGCCAGGATGCTGGTCTGAAACCCTGGAACACTGAACATTTGCAAATGCTTTTGAGGGTCCAAGTGCTTAAAAGTTTATAAGTTAAATAAATTATATAAAAGCCATGAGCAAGCTGGCTTGTTCTTTATGAATACACATTAAACATTTGGTGTATGCCTCCCTTGTTCTCAAAGAGTGACTTTGAGCACTGCATGACAAATGGGTAAAGCAGGTTAAACACGCGTGGTAATCCGAGGTTTCTCTCCAGTATAGATATCACGGCTTTGCTCCGCCTCTGGGATTTACAGTCAAACACTATACAAAAGAGAGCACTTACATAGGGAAAATATTTGTGATAGAATGACATTCCCAATTTGGTAGATAATTTTATTAATTTTGTAGATAATAGAAAATATTCATTTTATCGGCACTCAAATTCAAAGATTCTCAAACTCATTGGAAATAAAATAACACACCTTTCTAAAAATAAACTGTGGGGCCAGTAAGATGGCTCAGCAGGTTAAGAGGCTTGCTCCCAAGCCTGATGACCTGAGTTTGATCCCCAGAATCCCACATAGCAGGAGAGAAACAAGTGTGGCAAGATGTCCTCTGACCTCCACATGTATACTATAACATGACCAGCCCCCTCCTCCACCCAAAGCTATTAATTAGTGTTTAAAAAAATGAATATACTGTGGACTAGGGCTCAGTAGTAAAGCATTTGCATGGCATATGCTAGGCCCCAGGTTTGATTCCCCAGCCCTGTAAAATTAATTAATTAAAATAAATGTGTGCAGAAAGATCTTTTATAAGCATATACAAACTAACTCTAAAACATACAGAAAAAGGAAAAGCACTAGAATAGCTAAGGTCTATGTTGATAAAGATGAGTATAGGGCTGGAAAGACAGCTCAGTTAGGAAAAAGTTTGCTGTGCAAACAAGAGGACCTTAGTTCTATCTGCAAAACTCAGTAAAAAAGCAAGGAGGAGGAGGAGGAGGAGAAGGAGGAGGAGGAGGAGGAAGAGGAGGAGGAGGTGAATATCATTCTTAAGGAACAATACTAGAGATTCTCTGGTTTCCACAGGCACATGCACACACACACACACACACACACACGCACGCACGCACGCACGCACGCACGCACGCACGCGCGCACGCGCGTTTCAACCAAAAATAAACTTAGAAGAGTCATATTTCCAGGGACAGACAGAACAGTTTACAGAGCTCAGAGGCAAACTCACGCAAGCAAGACTGGTTGGTGTGGGGATAAAAGTCCAGGGATGAACCCATGAAGCCAGAAAAGCATTTTTTATACACGGTATTGGAACAATTAGACAGACACACACAAAAACACATAGCCAGAGCCTGCCTGCAGCCTAACTGCACATGGCGGTCAACTTCCGTGTGCCATAGGCCTGGAATCTGTGTTGTACAAGAAAATCCTTCAGAGCCAAGGCTAAAATGCTTAGACACATAAAACCACAGCCCACAAGTCATAAGCCAACAAGTTAGACTTTATCAAACTGAAAGTTGAATTTGTTTTCTTTTTCTTTTTTTTTTTTTTTTTAACCAATTTCTTTTTTTTTTTTTCCTTAATTTATTTTATTTTTATGAGTACACTGTCGCTGTCTTCAGACATACCAGAAGAGGGCATCAGATCCCATTACAGATGGTTGTGAACCACCATGTAGTTGCTGGGAATTGAACTCAGGACCTCTGGAAGAGCAGCAAGTGCTCTTAACCACTGAGCCATCTCTCCAGCCCCTTGAATTTGTTTTCTAAAGTTTAATGATTATTATTATTATGTGTGCGCATAATGGGGAGGGTGCCACAAAAGCTGTGTGGTGGTCAGAGGATATCTTTGTATCCTCTGGAGGTTTACCCTTCTGCCTTTCCATGGGCTTCATTGGATCAAAGCCAGGTCAGCACACAGTGCAGCAGGCACCATTCCCCATTGGGCCATCTTCTGGTCCTTGAATTCCTTTTTCTGTTCAAAGAATGTAAAAACAAGGTAGAGACTAAGAGAAAACATTTGCAGAACACATATCTAATGAAGAACTTGTAGAGAGAACACAAGAATTCCCAGACCTCAACAGTACAGACAGTTTTCAAATGAACAAAAGAGGTGGGCACAATAGGGCAGAACTGTATGACCCCAGCATTTAGGAGGCAGAGACTAGAGGACCAGGAGTTCAAGGCCAGTCTTGGGAATATAGTGAATTTGATGTCAACATGGGCTCCATGAGACTGTGTCTCAAGAAGAAAATCAAAAGGAAAAAAAAAAAAAGCAAAAACATTGAACCAAAGAAAATATAGGCAACAGCAAAACAGCATGAGAGAGGCTTTGTACTGGGACTCATTGGAACCACGAACGACAACCACAGCTACCCACCACCACATGCATGTCAGTCTGGCTGCCATTAAAACTATTGAGAAGAGCAGGCATCAGTACTCATGCTATGAGCTTCTGGCTCTCTCATGTGTTGGTAGTAAAAGGAAACACCAAACTAGCCAACAAACGGTCACAGGTTTTTAACAGTTAACACGTGGCCTGAGGCTTTTCCTCCTAAGAAGTTAATTCACATAGAACCTCCACATAGATGTGCACAATGACTTTACTCGCAATGACCCCAGATTGGAGACAACTCACATGTTCCTTAGCTGGTCAAGGAAGAGACAGGCTGGAGCACATCCCCAGTGCACAGAATGCTAGCCAGGGATGAAACGAGAGAGTGCTCATAGAGGTGATGATACGGACAGATCTCAAGGCAGTTATACAGAGGAATGGAAGTCAGTCTCACAAAGTTTTATACATACACACACACATATATATATATATATATATATATATATATATATATATATATATTTATATAGTCTCTCTTATATAAGAGAGAGAGAGACTATGATTTAGTTCATACCATACTCTTACAACAAAATAACTCTATAGGAGAACAGAGAAACCATTCTCCAGGGTTAAGGACAGGAGAATGCAATGTGACAGAACTGTTCACTGGCTGTTCTGATTGTGACAGTGACTCCTGAAATTCTTATATATTGAGTTTTTAAAAAACATGTGTATACACATATTTATAGCAGCAACATTCATACTAACCCAAAAGTAGACATAGCACAAATGTTCAACAGATGAATGGATGAACAATTTAGAATCTATAAATACTATTCAATGGAGTAGCACTCAGCCATAAGGGAAGGCCTGAAAGATCACCTGAGATGATCAGAAGGATCACATGCTGGTTCTATTTCTGTGAGAGCGTCGGCGTAGTTACATTCATAAGACCCACACAGACATCAGCAACTGGGAAACAACTGATTTAAATGGTGCAAGGTTTTGTTTTAGAGCAACAAAAGTATTCCAGATAGGTGGAACCTATGGCATACAGCACTGTGAATGTACAAATGCCTGGAAATTGCTTAGTGTTTGTTTTGTTTTGTTGTTTTGTTTTGTTTGTTTTGTTTTGTTTGAGACACAGTCTTGTTACCCAGTCCGACCTCAAATGCATAATCCCCCTGCCTCCACCTCCTCTTCAGTGCTGAGCTTGTAGGCATATGCCACCACTCATGGTTTATGCAGAGCTGGAGACTGAACCCAGGGCACTGTTAATGCCAGACAAGCTCTGTCCTACCCAAGCTCCATCCAACCCCAGCGGCTCCCTTTCAGATGTCGGATGTTATCCAAACTTCACTATAATAATATAATACAATATAATCAAAAAAGTCAGCTTAACTATCATCATCTCAGAAGATCAATTTAAAGCCATGAGAAGACGTACTTAACAAAAAATTAGTAAGTTTGTGACCCAGTGACCAGATTAACATCTTGAACAAAGCACAAGACAAGGATGGAAGTTCAGTTGCAAAATTCCAAGGAACCTCCCATCCCCCAAAAAAGTTCACAGTCTCCCCACAATCCCAATTTTTAAAGATTAAAATAAATAAGCCTGGTAGTGTGGTTCTATGGCCCAAGCTACCTTAGAGGCTGAAACCTTAGAGGATAACCTGGGCTACATACAGCAAGAAGAATAGAAAGGGAACTGGGGTGTAGCTCTGTGGTAGAGCATTTGCCTGACACTTGAGTGGCCCTGGGTTCAACCCTCAGCAGTGTAAACTATAAATTACATTGTACCTGAGTGTGCTTATGAGTTTTATTTTCTTTTCAAACAGCACTTGCTTAATTACAAATATTTAAAGTTATAGATCCAGTTTCTTTTTTTAAAGAAACATGAGTGTGTTTTAGATTGCATCACAGAACAGAACATGGTCCAGAAGATATTTTTGGCCTGATTTTGGAGCTTATTTTGCCTGTGAAGATTAAGAAACCTGAGGACAAAGGTATCTTTAGTTTTCCACATTTCCCACATAGACCAGGGTTCCATGGCTCCGTGCCTTTACCCATGCTTTTCCCTCAGCCTGTGATGCCTTTCCGCCTTCGCCTCCCTTGGACTGGTTAAATCCTGACCATTCTCTTTGTGAACTGAAGTCTGAGATCTCATTTCCTTTGCGGGGGGGGGGGGGGGGGATGTTTGCCCAGCACTCCCATGATGCCTCGGGCTCTAAAAGTGCTGAACCACAGAAGCTGCCATGAGATGTTCATGTGATTGCCGTTCCCTCAGGGCTACAGGCCATGAAAGGAAAACAAGGCTCATCCACCCTTATTCTCTCCGGGAGCTGACACGGAGCAGACTTTCAATACTTCCAGTGGGTCCACGGGCTCGCTGCACCTTTATTAACACAGTGGGTGCTGGCATCTGGGCCCAGTCTCTCCTTGATGCAGGACTTCCAGATCAATGCTTTAACTTAAACCCTGATTCCCCAGGTTCTAGGCTGTCCCCGCAGCTCTAAGTTAGCCTACTGTATGCCCCTAGTACTCCCTGCAAGATTGTGCCTATCCTTCAAGATGCTGAATGTTATAACGCTCAGCAAATGAAACTTCAAACGGCCCCCAAATGGAGCTGAAGATTAGAGTCATTCCAATACACACAGAATCTAACACACCAACTAGAACTCTCCATTAAGGCCTGTGAGAGAACCACACTCAACCAACAAACCCAATCATCAGAACTTGCTTCAGTAAGCCAGGCAAGGCCAGTTTCAAAGTGCTGAGGACTGCTCATGGGAGATCCAAGAGCTATTTATTTGTCTAGAAGCCTGTAAAATATGAGAGGACTCTAAAATTAATTTACAAATACAAACCAGGTTCAAAAAGTGAGTTTTGGGGACCTGCAAGATGGTGCTTGTCGCCAAATTCTGACTACCAGAGTTCAGTCCCAAGAACTTGCCTGGTGGAAAGGAAAAACTGATTCCCAGAAGTTGTCCTCTGACCTCCACACGTATTTTTGTTGCTCTAAAACAAAACCTTGCACCATTTAAATCAGTTGTTTCCCAGTTGCTGATGTCTGTGTGTGGTCTTATGAATGTAACTACGCCGACGCTCTCACAGAAATAGAAGCAGCATGTGATCCTTCTGATCATCTCAGGTGATCTTTCTAGCTTCCTGAGAAATCCACACACCTCTGACACCTTTCCCTCTAAAGTTATCCTGGTGTTACTGAGCAGTTCTCTATGGCTCTGTGAGCTGTCTCGGGGTCTTCTGCATAACTTTTCAGGCAGTTCCCAGTCATTGTGCCACTTCATAGACCAGCTGCAGAGGCTTCAGGTATACTCTCGTGAACAGCCCCTTTGAAGGGCTGTCTTAATGCCAACTGTCCTCCCAGAAACCACCAGGCAATTCTACCATGTGACCGTGAGTGGTAAACATCCTTTAATCAGGCAAATCTGCCTTCTGCATCCCATCTCACTAAGCGCCTCACTAAGTGTGGTCGTCAGCCTGTCTCATCTTCTGTTTCCTTGTCTGTGAACAAGACCCTGTGTTGTTACTGTTGTCACTTGGCACTAGAAGGGCCCCAGACAAATTTAATAATAAACATATATCCAAGGGAGATGGGAGATAGAGAAAACCCTCCCCTACTCTGATTTGAGACTAAAACCATAAAATCCTAGGGACATACTGATTCAGAACTTTCTCAAGCACTTCCAGCGGGCCATTAACAGAATGGGAGAAATGGCTTGCCTTGTTTAAAGCTCAGGAAAACACATGAGGGTGAACCTATACATGGTAGAAACCGCATGTGCAGGGACCATAGGTGTCCCCTATAAACCAGACGCAGGCATTTTCTCCCAAACTCACCAAAGCACAGACAGAACAAATAGCAAGCCTCTGCTTGACCTCAGTCTCTCCTAAAGAGCCTTGGTCCTTTCAGGCAACAGTTGGGGGAGGAGACTAAGACACAACCGGGTACAGAAAGGACCCAAGTATTCTTCCTAGAGTCCCCTTCGTACAACAAACACTGTTGGTTTGTGCAGGGAAATAAGTAAGAGAAAAGCAAAGCAGGAGAGTTAACAGTGACTGCGGTTTGCAGTTCACTCAGGAGGAGCAGAGGGAGAGAGACACCAGAAGACACACCACCTTGCTGGTTGTAAAACACACACTGCTTGAGTATTTTCAGCATCCTGAGATGATGGGCACTTAGGATCTTTCCAGATATTATGATCCTCAGTCATCCTTTAAAATGGAGAGGAAGGGAGTGCAGGAGGACATGGGGGTTGGAAGTGTAGCTCAGTGACAAAGTGCTTCCCTGGTGTGCTCACGGCCCTGGCTCTAACCTCCAGCACTGCTGGGGGAAGGTCGGGTAGGAGAAGTAAATGAAGAGACCATCAAATTAAGCTATGAGTTTTAAAAACACAAATAAAAGAAAAATTCTAAATTACTGTTTTAAAAATAGGCAGGCCGGTAGTGGCACATGCCTTTAACGTCCCAGCACTTGGGAGGCAGAGGCAGGTAGAGCTCTGTGAGTTCGAGGCCAGCCTGGTCTACAATAGTGAGTTCCAGGACAGCCAGGGCTGCATACTATTTCAATCAATCAAACAAACAATCAATCAGTGTATTCTTCTAAACATGGAGATTTCCGTGCTCACTAGTGATGAAACTGCCCCAGCTTATTTTAGCTCTTGTCGCTAAATTTCCCCTTATATTATACCTTATTGTTCAGCATTTCTTAGTTCTCGGGCTATGTTGTGCTCCTTTTCCTCCAAGATAGGGAAGGAAGCGTCCTGTGTTACATGATTAATTCCTGACTGGTTCGGCAGCTACAGCTCTGGTCAGTGTTACAACGACCACACCTTCTAGTACTGATCCTTGCTTGTGCTAAACTGAGGACAGAAAGATCATTTATTGGCCAATCCAACCAAGCAGCTGAAGTGTAAAAGTTGGATAGATTTGTTCCTACTATTTTGTAGTCAACGTACACTGCATGACCCTAAAATTGGGAATATTTTGGTTTGGTTTGGTTTTTTTAAAAAGGAGCACTTCAAACTCTTGCAAAAGGTAGGTAGGTGAACATGCAGACCATCAGATTACAAATACTTCAGTAACAGACTTTTTTTTTTTTTTACTTTCATATTAATAGCTACATTCTGGTACATCCTGTCAAAAGCTGCATAACAGATACTTCTGTTCTATTACTGGTCCTCCAGACAAAACCCATTACACATAAATGTGACATCAAACCGCAACCCTAACAGCCAGGATGCAAGGATGCAGAGGCTGCAGCGGCCTCTGTCAAAAACCACTGCAGTTTGCAATTATAGAAACACACTCGACTTATCTGCAGACATTTGTAGGGTCACTCTAGTTTTTGCCTCTGTCTTACCCATACACCCCTGGGGAAGTCTGGAAATCATTTTTTTGAAACTCTGTTGGCTCACAATTTCAAGGCAGTGCTAGGTGTGTGCCATTTTTTGTTTGTTATAATGACCAATAAAAATGGAATGCAATCCACCCTAACCTTACTAATAGAAGCCAATCAGACCTCAGTCAGAGCCCCAGCCATCCTTCCTCCTCACTCCCATCTCTAGGTCATGTATGCAACCTGCTCACTTGCCAGAAGGGATTTCCAGCTGCTTGTCCCCAAAGCCAGGCACAGTGAGCAAAGCTCAGAATTGAGTCTCCAACTTCATCTCTTTGCCACTGTGGCAAATATTCACCTAGTCCATTCGATGATTGAAACAGGGCTTTTTTTTTTTTTTTTAACAACTTTTCTTGATGGGCAAACGTGTTTGTCTTTAAGGATTGTTCTAGCAGACTCTGCACATTTCAGCCAGCTCCAGATGAAATGAGTTAAGCTCTCCCCCGGCCTGCTAACGTTTGAATGTGTCATCCTCGGACCTATGACTAGGAACTTCAATGCCTCCTCGGCCTTGGCGCCCTCCCACCCCCTCCCACTCCTTTATGTATATATGTTGCATAATTATAGAGCAGTGGGTATTTATCACCTCTTCTGGGCAGTAAGCAGAAAGACACACAATACCATTACTTCCAGCTACTGCTTTTCCCAAGATAATTAGGTAACGCAGTGGAAGGAGGCTCGTAAGCCTAAGGCTGTTCAAGTTAAGTGATTGACACGGCTCTGTCTGGCTGCTCTATTAACTGTTTCATTTTGTTGCTATTTGCAGTTTGCTTGGCTAATACTCCGAACAAATACAGACTGTTTCTTTAGCCCTTTTTTCTCTTTGACCTTCTCCTGCCCATTTTCTTTGACTCTCTTCAAACTGCCTTGAAAGGGGCCTGTTGAATGCGCAGTCCATCAGAGGCCCAGGTCCGTCCCTACCCTTGCCCTGAATGCCTTACTTCAAAGATGGGCCGCATTCTTTAATTGGCCTTTGAATTAATATCAAAGGGTCACAATGCGAGTGCCAAAAGAGAAAGGGGCTTTAATGAAGCAAAGAACCGCCATTCACTTGCAGATAAGCACGTTTTTATGCCTGAATGGTCACCATGGCTAAAGGCTTGGTGAAGTGCAGGCTGAGAGGATTTTTCCTTAAGTAGTGATTAGTTCAAACAAACAAGAGTAAACAAATTAAAAAAAAAGTCTACAAACAGAGACAACATAAAATAAATAATAAGCCAAAATCCCAAACGGCACATCCTCTCTCACAGGTCCATTCAAAAAGAAAGAAGGAAAGGAAGAAAGGAAGAAAGAAGAAAAGAAAAGAAAGAAAGAAAAAGAAAAAAGAAAGAAAGAAAGAAAGGTGGAAAGAAAGGTTACAATTCATTAGCAAATCCATCCACCATTTTTAATCCCTTATATCAACACTGAAATTCCAAACAACAGGCCTGAAAGCATTGTCATTCTGAAATGCTAAGAACAAAACAGAACGAAATATTATGACCTTAAAAATCTTGAGAAAATACAATTTTTTTATAACACATATCCTAAGGTCCAAGATATAGTGACTTTTGATATGAGCAATTGTGGCTAAGTTATTCACACTTGATCTTTTATGCAGAGAACTTAATTTGAGCTTAAAATACTAAAATGTATTTCCAGCTATCATCTATCTATCTATCCTATGTATCTGTCTAACTAATCTATGTGGGCCATATTTTCTGTTTCTTCCAAAGAAACAAGTGGCTAGTGCCACTGTCATCCGTGTTCCCTGGTAACAATGCAGTTGCAGCTGTACAGGGTATGCCCAAACCCACAGCACCAGAGGTCAATGTAAGGTAAAATTCAGCTCAAATCGTCATGATTACAGAGTGAAATAGTAAGCCAGCCTTCCCTCCCTCATTCTTCTTCTAAAGGCATTGGTGATTAAGGAAAGAATTCAGTCCCAGGGAATTACCATCTTAGCCATCGCTTGGACCAACATCCTGTAAACCCAGCGGCACCCAAGTTGGCCTCTTGTAGACGTAACACTGAGACTGACCAAGGCCTAGGAGCTTTGTCCCTTCCTTGGATGCCCTGGAAAAAGAGTTTATGTGATTCTCAATGATACACAAGGAAGGACCTTGTTTTGATGCTTCAATCCATCCCCAAAAGTACATTGTCAATTTTAAATTCTGGCACACCAGCTTGCCAGTTTTATGCTAAAGGAGAGAAGAGAGAAAGAGAGAGACTTATCTTAGGAGAAATCAAAGGCATTTCTTCCTCAGTGACTCTATTTTCCATGAGCTTGTCCATCTGCTTCAAAGTTGCCAAATGGAGCAAGAAAGGACAGCAAATAAATGTCAGGGAGTCAGCCAATCTGCTTAGGTTTCCAACTTTATCCCAAGAAACTCCTTCCTGCCCTGCTGGGCCTTCCAATCTTTTGACATGAGCCAACAGGCATCAAAACAATGTACAAATCAAAAGACTTATTTTGCCCAAATCTAGACTCTCAGAGATTATTTCTCCCATCCCAGTGTTCTGCCCGCTATACACCAGTGCACTGCTTTGAAATTAGGGTACTGCCAGCCCCAGCTACAAGGTCCCATCTGTACATGAGACAGAATTAGTTCAGTGTACTTTGAACTGACCAAGAGGAAAAGCTACTTAACCCTTGTTAAACTGGACTTGGAGAAGGTATGAGGGAAATCAGTCAGGGATCAAATCCTGTTTCATAAAGGCCAAGAGAAACCCAGATCCCAAGTAAATAGTAGGTCTCTATTTGTTCGGAGTTTGTCACATGTCTGCGGTCAGGAACACATCACAGTAATGTCTAAGGACAGGGGAGAGAACACTGCCATCTCCACCCTTGGGGAGTCCAGCTCACAAGGGGCAGTGACTTTCCCCTGATCACAGAGCTAGTTAGAGCAGGAGGTAAGTAAGAAACTAGTCTTAAGCCCAGCTACCACAGAGTCAGAGTTCCAGCTAATGCAGAAGTAAATGCTGGCAACCTGGTACTCTGTGGTCTCTCCACCAAAATCCACAAGTGGCACAAATTCAAAAACACTGCAATTCCAACTTAATGAGACACATAAAAAGGTATTTGGACCACATATTTAATGCTTGCCCAGAACACTACAGTCATGTATACATGATAAGGCCATTGGTAATGGCGATTCTGGGCTCTACTGATTAGAGCATACATCTGTTTGTCTAAGTATTTGCTTATTCTTGTATTTTTAATTTTTTAAGATGGGGTTTCATGTAGCCCAGGCTGGCTTCAAATTCATTACATAGGTAAGGATGACCTTGAACTCCTGGTCATCCTGTATTGACCTCCCAAGTGCTAGGATATCAGCCATTTTCCACCAAGCTGATTTATTCAGTCCCAGAAACCAAACCCATGCACACTTTAGGCAAGTACTTTACCAGCTGGGCTCCATCCCTCCAGTCCTGGACTCTGTATTGCTTAAAAAGTGCCATACCCAGTATCTAACATCATTTTGACCTTTTGAGTTGAGAAAAGTTTCACTTTAATTTGAAGGGTAGAAGAATGGGGCAGTACGGTTTGATGTGGGGTAAGATAATACAATTTAAAGTTTGTAAATCTGAATGGCCCACTCAGGGAAACTACCCAAATAATCCATTTATTTCTGACATGGCCATCAATAAAGTTGAAGGGCATTTGATATCTAAGTAAACTTTATTCTTCCAGAGGACAAATCATTTCTGGTGAAGACTTCGTCTCCTCCAGCTGGCTTCCAACTTGCAGCTTGGAGAGGGCACTTCTGAAGCTCCATGGGAAATAACTTCTCCCAAGACTCAACCTGCAAGCTGCAGCCATGCAGCGGGAACCGTTCAGACTGTGATCACAAGAAGCTGCTGGAGTCAAAGACTTTCTGAGACTTCAATGTAAGCATTGTCCAGGCACCCGCTGGACCTCTCATAATACAGACTTTGCTCTCTCCACATTCCTGGGTCTTAATCCAAAAGCCACTCACCTTGCATGCATGCACCCTAGCAGATAACACTGACCTGAGATCTGATGGGTAGACAGTTGACATCGCCTGCATGCTCATTGCCCAGGGTTCCTTCTAGTTAGGATTCTGAAGCACACTCAGAACAATTTCCTCACTTCCATTGCAAATAACAGCAGAATTACCCTGAAATTTATACAGTCACAGAAATCATACTGCCTTGCTCCTTTTTAAATGTAAGGCTTCCTCCTCAAACCTTACCACCACCTCATCCAAGCACTAGATGGGTTGTCCAGGCCGGGATTAAGTGTTATGTCAACGAAAGACACTTAAAGGAGAAGAAAACCCAAGTCTCTCCGAAGCTCCAGGAGCAGGCATCCTGCTGTAGGCTTCAATGAACAACATTTGTTATGAAATAGTAAGAATTTGCATAATTTTGGGGAAGACTTTGTTTTCAAAGCCATTCTGTCTTTCACCTGCTCAGGCCTCTACCGTGTATGGCTTTGGTTAACTTTTGTTGATGGAGGCTCATGTTTAACCAACTGTTTTTAATTTACAAATTAAACTTGTCAGAAGTAGAAATCCTTCCTTGGAACTATTCCAATATGTCAAGAATTAATTCTAATGAAAACGGCATTGCCTAAATGCAGGATGGCCAGCCACTTATTTTATTTACACAAAGTCCTTCTCAGTTTCTTTGATAAAAGCAGCTAAATCTTTTTCCTCTTTCATGTTTTGTCAGCACTTGATTCCTTTGTCCCTTGGCTATTTGCCTAGCTGTGGACAATAAGGAAGGAAGAATAGAAGCAGATTGTTGGAATGGCCCTCAATAAACCTAATTATGACATGTTGACTGCCTTCACCATGACACGGTCAGGGGACCCAGGCTTATTCAATTACCCTCGCCAGGTTTCTCTTTCAGACCTAAAGTTATCCTCTGACTGTTTGTATTTCTGAACAGTATTCATGTTCATTGTGAAAGAAAATCCCCTGGACTTGGAGGGGTTTTAAAGTTGATGCTGTTATTGTAGCTAATTTTTATTAACGGAATGATAACATGATAAAGAAATGGACCTTTGTTATGTAATAAGAACAAATCAGGGTGTGCTTAAAGCTACACCTTTCTTTCCTTTCTCTCGAGCCAGCCTGGCGGGACATGGAAGCGGAATTAATAAACAAAATAATTTTTCCAACCTGCGCATCGTCTCACACGAGGCGAATGGCACACAACTGTTACGCGGTGATTCCCTTTTTTTATTTCAAACAATAATAATAACCACATGACTTTGGTGTGCCGGGGTGGGGGGAGTTTATCTTTTTCTGTCCTCTTTAATCACCAAGAACGTCCCTTACCCCATTAACACCAGAGAACATAAGTTCATCGGGACCTTAATGCCACCAGCTATTTCTTCAGCTGCTTAACTGAGGTAGGCAAGATGGACACTATTTAATTAAAACTCTGGCTGCTGGTTAGAAAAAACGCTTCCCTCCCTGAAAGTGTCCAGTGGTCGCATCAGAGGTGTCCACAAAGCTGGTGTATGAAAAGCTGAGTGTCAAGTGAACAAAAGAATGTGAGTTTATGGAATGCCAAACTTCAGCCCCTGATCCAGCCTAGCTTTTAAGTCTCATAAAGGAATATTCCGTTGTAGTTATAGGGATGCAAAGCCTAGCAAAGACGGCTGGTGGATGGTCCCAACACTTCTGTTATGGTTTCTTTTTCTTTCCTTATTTGTTTGTCTCTCGGGGGTCTCTTGAGAACATATTGTCCCCTTTAGATAGTTCAATATTTCTTGGGATGACAGCAGAAAATATGAAGCAACTTCAACAAAACAAAGTAGATGCCAGAATGTTTTAAAAGTCACTCCTCGATTCACTTCCCTGGCTGAGCAGTGCCCATCATTCTAACAGAAGCCAATCCAGACTGTTATTTGCCCCGCGAGTGAATTCAGGGTCTGGTATTTATTTGGTTCCTGTGGAGAGGGCCTTTAAAATCTGATGTGAGAAATCTATTTCACAAAAAAAAAAAAAAAAAAAAAAAAAAGGCTCGTAAGATAAAATATACAGAGCCTTGATGTTCGGAGAATGTTTAGGATAAGTGCTGGCCACCCGGGTTATACTCTACAGGTCTATTTCCTCTAGGTTTCTAATACTCAAAATAAGTTGTTGAATAAATAAATAAATAGATAAATAAATAAGTTGTTGAATTAAATCTTTACAAATGCTTAATCTGAATGTCCCTGGTGAAATACACGCACACGCACGCACACGCGCACACACATACACATCTCTATTCCAGAGCATATCATCCAACAGTCTCACTTTAGGATTTTCTGACTTCTTTAGTAGGTAAAAATTTATATTTGCATTTATAATTGATTGTAAAAATAACTCTCATAATGCATCTTCCCTATTAAATAATAAAAAAAAAATCCTTTAATAGCAAAGAAAATAGTGCATGCTCCACCGTGGTCCAGTTAAGAGCTCTCCCCAAGTGCTCCGATGACTTTCATCAGAATATAAGTCCTGTCTAAAGGGAGGGGGAAGAAGGAGAAAAAGAAAAGAAGAAAAGATCTGCTTTTGCTACTTTAGAGTGGAAATGTTATTAAAATATCCAAGATGTCTCAATATTTTAACTTGAAACATATGTATTTTTGCATTCCCTAAAATGTTTTAGTGTTTTTATATAGTTAAACAGAATAACAACTCTTCTTCGAATCTCAACTAGCACTTCCCTAAGAAAACATGAGAAAAAAAAAATAACTCAAGGAAATCAAATACTCAGATCAAGTACCGTGCGCCACCCCAGACTTGGCACAGCACTATGAATGCTGCCGTTTTAAAAGTCATTCAGTTATCTTGCTATTCAAACTATATTAAGCAAATTTATGCCCTAACTCTCACAAATGTGACTTCCAACAACCTGTTGGAAGCCAGTCCTTTTATCAGTGTAAAGCAGGGACTTGCTTACGGATCAAAAAAAGAGGGAGTTCAATACATTTGATTGTTTTGATTTGTATGGAGTTACTTTTTTAAAAAGAGTCAAGCATTGGCTAGAAGTGGCTAAGATCAGATTTCTTCTTTAATCTAAAGGTCGAGCACTGCCTTTCACTCTTATCAAATAAAAAAATTTTAATTTGCAATTCAGAGCTCAAAATTGCAATGTATTTGATCTCAGTACTGGATAATCAGTAAGAAAAATAGAAATAAACTCTTTCAGATGGTAAACGGTAGTGCTTATTATTCTGCTTAGACCAGGAGTCTATTTTCTCCTAATAGTCTCATTTTATAGCATTCAGCATTGATTTCAAAAGATTAGTGAATACAGCAACATTTGCTTACATGTGTTTTCACAAACCTACTTAAGATAAAAAAAATATACAACAAAATTTGAACCAGAGATATTTGATACATTAAAAAAATTATACAAGTAAATATTAAAATTTCAGAATGCAACATGTGTTGTTTTTTATCATTCAGTCTTTGCAGTGAAGGATTGAAATACATGAATGAATTTCTGTCTATTTTCAAAATATACAGCTTAAAAGTCCATATGTTAAGTGTCGACTGTTGAAATAAATTTCCATAAAAACAAAACGATAAAAAGGTAGAGGGGGAAAAAAACTTAATAAAATCTCCTCTTGATAGACCATGACATTGTGCCTTGTGTTGTTTTCAGTCCAAAAAGAAAAGGTTTTACATTCTTTCCAAGTTTCTATAATGCTCACAGCAAGTCTCAAAAAAAGGAAAAAGGAAAAAAAGAGTTTTTAGATTTAAGAGATTTCTTTGCAAATTTTTCCCAAATTGTTTTGCATAGGAGACACTCATTAATGCACATAAGATTTTCAAAGAATTTTTGGGTGTATATTTATGTATCAACTCATGGCAAAAATAAGAAAAATAGAGAAAAAAATGTTTCTTTGCTCAGTTCTGTTTCTGACAACAGTTTAGTTCACTCAACTAATGTACCCTTAAGATAAAGTGATGTGGAATCAGTCAGGGTAAGTGAAGGGCACCCTTGTCTAATACTCTCCCTCCCACACTCCTCCCCTCTCCCTCCCTCCTCTGTCCCTCTCTACCTCTCTTTCAAGATCATTTCAAACACTAACTTGGTCAGTGATCAGAAACCTCCGTGACCCTGGAAACAGGAAGAAATCACTACTGTTCTGCAGACGATGATATCATTTGTATATAAATACAGAATTTTAACAACCTCAAAACAGCATCTCATACTTACCCAGCCTCTTCTATAAGCCAGGTTTTGTCAGCAAGAACAAGGAAGCATGCATCCCTTGTGTGGACAAGACAGAGTTATCTGATCACATGTAGGAACTCACAGGGCCATGCCTTCTCAGCTTCTGAACCTACCTGCCACCCTTTGGTACCTAAAGCCTTCCTGCCCCAACTCAAAGACAAGATAAGACAGGATAGTCACTTGCCTGGGACATTGAGTCATGGCCTGTCCACCCTTGTTCTGAACACCAAGATACCCCACTAAAGCAGCTGCCTACGACTACCAGAATTGGTGGTGATGGGACATGGCCACAGCCACCACTGTCTGCCAGGGTTGAAGGCTTTGGCTTTTACTTTGCCTTGTATTGGTATGCTCCAAAGAGTAAGAGACTAAGGGCCAGAGAGTTACAGCAATCTAGCAGAGCATCAATTTGCAGAGACTGCAAATTTTTGCAGAGCATCTACACAGACCTTTGTGCCACCTTGACCACTAAGGGAACTAAGTAGGATTCTGCCTGCTGGCTCTTCTCTAGTGAGTGAGGACTCCTCATCTGCGTGTAAGGTATCAGTCTCAGATATCTTTGAGGGGTTCTCTGTGAGTGCCAAGGAAAGACACATGGTGGAAACACATGTGGATAAACTGCCTGACTCACACTTTGGCCCCCTGAGTTAACAACACAAGGCACATGATAGAAAGATCCATACTGGAAGCTCAATGGTCCCAAGCACACACATGGAGGGGACCAGAGCATCAGCACTGAGATGAATCTGTTCTCACATATGACTGGGCTGTGTTCCTGTGCCCCATACAGGTGCTTGCCCTCTCACCCTACCTCTGCTGAAGACAGATGGCAGCAGATGCACCTTTGTGGTGGAGCTGTGGCATTCGAGACTTAGATGCGCCCATCTTGAGAAGGAACCCCATCACATCTTAGGTTTTGCATCATTTGCAAAACTCTGGGGAAATTAAGACATCATTGGGATGCTTGTCAGAGTGTAAAAGGGGCTTGCACAGGTGTAGCCCACAAGCTCATTAGCTCTGTGGAGAATCTACCTCTGGAGGCTGAAGATGTGGCTCCATCAGTAGAATGCCTGCCCAGAATGCATGAATCCCTGGGTTCCGTCCTCAGCAACCATAAATCAGGTGGGGCACACTATATTTCTAGCACTCTGAAAGTACAGGCAGAAGAATCAGGTTTTTATGGTCATTTTTTGGCAAACTGGAGGCTAACCTAAGCTACATAAAACTGTGTCTGAGAAACAAACAGTAGAGAGAAAAACCCACTTCTGACAAATGTCCCTCCTAACAGAGGTGGTCTGTTGTTAGAGTCTTAAATCCAATGACCCAACATTCACAGAATGTCAACAGACTCTAACTCCTGAAGCTAAGATCCAAGAGGAGCCTATGATAAATTTAACAGTACATAAACTAAGAACAGACAAAATAAAGTCCTGCTGTTAATCCAGAGCCTCATAGCTTGTGTCCTCTAAAGTGATGTGCTTCTCAGGGTCTCCAGAACCTAAGTATGTGGCTTAGTTGGTAGGAATGTCTGCCCAGCACACATGAAGTCTTGTGTTCAATCCCTAGCACCATATAAGTCAACTTCTGGACTCTAGATTCGAGAGGCTCTGGGGCTATGAGCCCTCTAGGCTGCTACATCTAAAAAGAACATCCCTCACATCTTTCTTAGGTCTTCTGAAAGAGGGCAGAGGCATTTCCTCAGACCTCTGACACCAAGTGTCCTGAAGCCATTGAAAGTGAGAGTACTCAGATCAGTTTGGCCACATAGGAAAAGCTTTCCGATGGGAAACAAGATGAGCCCCACACGGTGCATTCCTGATCTATGGCTCTGAACCTAAAAGGCCTGGCATGCTTTTCCCTGACTCAATAATTGCCAAAACGACCAAAACACCAAAGCCAAGGTCCTTCCCTGACACATACAATGTTGAAGCACCAGAGTGGAGAATTCTTTGGGGTCAACTTGACTCCTTCATTTCTTGGACAACTCAGTGGAACACTGCCTTTTGGGTCCTCCCCATCAGCAAAGAGAGCTGTCTTGGCTGAACTGATCCTGTCTACACACACTCAAGACAGGATTTGCTGAGGAAGATCATTGGAAACCTGTTCCTTGCCTCCTCCAGAGGCTTGCCTTAGTGGACACCTCCAATCTCACCTTTCCTCCATATTAAATTGGCCAGTCCCAAGATCCCTTTGCAAGTGATGATGCCTCTGACAGATGAAGCTGTTGAGTTTCTATATGAACAGGGCAAACTGAATGGAAATGTGGTGTGTGTGTGTGGTGTGTGTGTGTGTGGTAGGATGTCACGGAGGAGGCAGGTAGAAGCAAGGCAAGAGAGAGAAGGGAAGAGAAGGGACCACCCAAGAAATTAACCATTTCCCCTACCCAAAGTCAACCCACATGCCAGTGGATGAAGGAAAGCATTTTCAAACATCTTACAGGAGGAGGTTAGAGGACAGGGAGATTCTCAAACACACCTGTGAAAAAGCTAAGCTTGTTTGGGGGCCATGATTTCCTATAAAGAACTGTCTGAGTGACAGTTATACTTCCTAAGGTTCTTCTAAAAGGATTTTCCATGTACAGAAATGACAGTGTGACAGACAGGCTCTCCTCATGGTTTTAATGTGGGTTTTTACTTTCACAAAGTAGAAAGGATTCATTTGAGGCAGGGGAAAGTCATTAAAACAGTGACACTAATTATAGTCATTGAATGAAATGATGAAAGTTAGCCAACTGAGTAGTATTGGTAACAATGAAATGATTCCTTGCCTATCTGACCAGATACATGCTGGCTCTCCAATACAAATTAAGCCTGGCTTCTGACCCATGCAAGAACTACATCCCCCTACTCTACTGACCAGTTATGCTAGCTCCTACATCCCAAGTATCCACTGGCTTTGTCTTCATGGAAGCCTGAAAGACATAGCACAGACAAGAGAAAGATACATAGAAGCCAACATTCTTTGAACAAGCTGAAAGAAGCCTCAAAACTGATCACCAGATGGGTCAGGATTTGAGTCGCTATTCAGACCTTCCACTAGAGCCATATCCCTACCTTCCACTAGAGCCATGTCCCCATCTAAAAGCAGCATACCATACCAGGGCATCCCTCTTACCCAAGCACACTGGAGTCTTGTTCTTTGGGATTTCTGGCCTGACATTTTATCCCAAGTCATCCCTTTGCCCATTTCTCCCAGACAAGCACTCAGCAAGTATTCAGAGCTTGGCAGGACCAGTAACCACAAACAGACATTGGCTTCCAGTAAGAAACTGTAGAAGTTGCCTTCCTACTGCTTTGTAATAAATGTGTATTGCACATAGACACATGCCATGGATGCATCCTGTCTGCATAACACCAAGCAGTCCCCCACCTGGAAGGCATCCACCCTGGGTAAGTTCCCTAGTCTTATTTTTGCTTTGGAAGATTACTAGTCTACCCCAGGCATTGTGAGGATCCTGCCACTTGATCTATTCTCCTTCCTAGAATGGATTCCCAGGCCTTTTAGAAACAGTCTGAGAGGATGTCAGAAGGCCCTAACCATTCCAGACGCTGAGATCTCACCTACTTGGGAATCATGAAATGGAAAATGGGAGCTCACCACCTCTGAGATGGACTCCTGAGTCCCTTCCTATTCTTAAGAATTTCTGAGAATAGGCGTGGGGAGGTGGCTCAATGAGAAAGAGTTTTCGCTTTGTAAGCATGAAGATGTGAGTTTGAATCCCCAGGACCTATATATATTTAAAAAAACCAGGAATGGCTGTGCATGCCTACAACCCCCCAGCACTGGGATAGAAACAGGTGAACCCCACGAGCTTGTTGGGGAGCCTAAATGGTAACCATCTGGTTAAGTGGGAAAACCTGTCTCAAGGAAATAGATTAAAGCATAATAGAAGACTCACATATGTCCACACAGCATTTACTAAACACTCATCACATATATGCAACAGGTACAACATACATACACACACACACACACACACACACACACACACACACACACAGTTTACAAATTGAAAGAGAAAGTGTCTCTCCTAGGGCTTAAGAGATGTCTCAGTGCTTAAAAATACAAGTTTGGTCCCAGAACCCACATGTTGGCTCACAACTATACTCAACTCCAATTCCAGATCATCAGGATCCCTATTCCGTAGGCATCAGGTACATATACAGTGCACATACATGCACACAGGCAAAACATTCATACACATAAAATAATAATAGAATCTGTTTTTAAAATTAACTCTCCCAAACGGCATCTGCTCAGGGCTATGAAGCTAGTCCCCTGGAGGCTGACTCTAGTTATCATCTCTTTTTACCTACAAATAAAAGCATTGCAAAGCTTGGTCATATGTCCAGAGCTTCATCACTCTGCACGTAGTGGGCCTGAGACAATTCACTCTACATTGTCGAAGTTTCCTGAGAACAACATTGCAACCACACAGAAACACATCAGGATCTTCCTGTTGGGTTTAGCCACCTGTAGATCTCCCCTCCTACCTAGGGAGCTGGATACTCTTACAGGTAGGAATGAGATGCCACAAAAAGATGGGCCTGATTCAATTCAAATCACACAGAGGGTTGGGACGGGGGAAAGGCTGCTTTCGATTCTCTCAGCTCTCTGCAGCTGTCCTTAACACCAAGCCAGTTCACACTGCCTAACTGACCACTTCAGATCTCACAGGCAAGGCAGGGGGAAAGCAGAGGTTATCCAAGAAGCTAGTGGTATCTCTCTCGGCTTGCAGAATGTGTGCCTTTCTGCCTCGTGCTGACAGTGTGTGTGCTGAGCATCTTTGGATGGCCACAAGAGTAATCAAGAGAGAAGTCTTGTTTTTCTTTTCCGGTTTTTGTTTTTGCCAGTTATAACTTTCATTTTCAAAAGCCTTTTCTTTCCCTGGCCCTGCTAGATGGTCTGTTCCTAAGGAGGGGTGGCTTGAAATAGTTGGTTCATCATATCTATTGCTATCATCCCCTGTCTCTGGGTTTTGAGGGGTGACTTGTCTTTCCTGGATAGATAGAGCATGGTTCTTTCTGGCTTGACTCAGGGAAGTCTGAGGAGCTGAGCTGTCAAGCGTCAGATTCAAGGGGAAATAGGCCAAAATGATTTGAGAGAGGTAAGGTATGTGGAAAAATATAAAAAGTCTTTTGTGTGTAAAAAGAGAACGGATACATACTCCTTTAAAGTGTGCAACATTAAAAGCCAGCCATTACCAAATGAAAAAAAAAAAAAAACCAAGTCAGCACTTCTCAAAGTTAGATACAGCACTATATTCTGTGACTTACTAGTTCAAAGCCAGCTTGGAGATCCTTGGATGACAATTTATCTTTTATAGCTTAATGGTTAGAAATAAGTTGCTTCTAAATTTTATAAACTGACCATAATATCTCTAGTACAAAACAAATGTAAGCAAAAAAACAAACAAACAAACAAAAACACCTTAACACCAGGAGACTATGTTAGATAGGAGTGAAATTAGTAAGTAGAAGAAAATAATTGTTTAGATTTAGAAGATGTTCTATTTGGAGAAAGAAAGGAATATAGGACAAATCTCTAGAAGGCAGTCACTGCTAAGGGAACAAGCAGTCATTTAATAGTAATTTAGTAGTAATTTCCACCCACAGACTGCAACAGAGGGAAAAATGTCTTGTCTGCCTAGCACAGGGTCCCCACACACAAAATGCAAACACTCTCCCACCTTTCAAACGTTCAGCTTCTCCACCATTTGTTATCCATCTACATCCCAAATTCCAGCAAAGCTCTCAAAATCACAAATGCCATCCCCTTATTTTATAAATAAACTCACATCTGTGCCAACTGGTGCTGTCACATCAGAGACAGTCTGACTGTAAAATAAATCAATCTCTGCCAATATCATGGAATACTATGCAGCTATACAAACAGAGCTGAGAAAGCCCTCCAGAAGAGTAACTGCTAAGACATAATGTAGAGTTTAAAAAACAAACAAACAAAAAAAGAGGCAAAGTTTCCTTGACACAGAAAATTGCCATTTCTGTAAAACATTAAAAAAAAAAATGTATACACACATGAGGGACAGACGGAGGTGGGAGTTAATGGCATGTTTGTTCATAGTTTCCAGAAAAACAAGGTATTAATTGATATCTAGTAGGCGGAGGAAAGAAAACATATTACCCTGCTTTCGTTTATACCTTTTGAATTTTGTACAAAGCAAATGTCTTATCCGCCCAAAAATAAATATGGTGGTTGTTCGAAACTATAAATTAACTGGAAGCCTGTGTCATCTGAGTGTTGGCTTGTTGGGATGTGATCTCAAGTGGAGCTGAGAGCTGGCTCACAGACCAGAGAAGTATCCTCGCATCTGAAAGCCTTCAGGGGATAGAGGGCATCCAGAAAAAAAGGTGGCATGCTCTCCAATAAGTTTTTATCAGTTTGCTGGGGCCCGGGCCAGCCAAGGAGCAGAGGCTGCCTGCTGTGCCGCCTAAGCCGCAACAGCTGCGTAAACCGGCCATGCCCCAGCTTGACCTATTTCTGAGACAGTTCAGAGCAGTGCATGCGGGGATAAGAAAACAACCTTCCATGCAGCCAGGGCCTGCACAGTCACAAGGCTCCAGCCAGAGACAGGGGCCAGAGTTCTGGATCCCCTGAGCCTCATGACCAAGCTACTTTCGTTTCATTCACAGTGCATACTAGTAATAGAGGACACACACACTCCCACGCGCGAGTGCGCACACAGTATCACCACCACTTTTGAGTGGGTGGGGGGCTATACAGTAGGAAATGAAATTAAAAGGTCATTGTAATTTAGCCTCTACCTTAGTACGGCTACTTTAGAAAGCTTCCTCGACACGTCTAAACTCCAGTTTTAAGAAGGATCACGCACAAAGAACTGAGGATGCACGGGTAATCTCACGTGCAGAACTTCGGGGACATTTAAGAATGGATAGGCTGAAAGGGACAATAATGGCAAATGGTGGGAAATGCTGCCAATTAAACGGGTTTCCAACTTTCAGGAGCAAAAACTACGTTGTGAACAACTTTCACAAAGCAGTTTGCCTGTCTTTGAGCAGGCAAAATAAACAAACAAATAAACAGAAGTTTGCAAACTGCAAATTCATCGGAGAGAGAAAAGCGATATCCTTGGAGGAGAAAGGAATTAAAGATCCTTTGACATTCAGTGAAACTTTTAGAATTTTGTCATTTTTCAGACCTATGAAAACGATGAAGTTTTCCTACTATAGCTGCTACCTGTGAACTCAAGATGCTGGCGTTGGGAAAGTGCGTTGTGTGTGTGTGTGTGTGTGTGTGTGTGTGTGTGTGTGTGTGTGTGTGTGTGTGTTTGGTCTTCATTGTTGCTAAGCCTTGAATTAAGCTTTTATCTGCCCTTGGGCTGCCCATCTGCTAGTCTGTGGGCCGGTCACTTTCTCTCTGCATGTTGAGAGTTTTGTGTCCCCTACTCCACCAGGACTTTGAGCTTTGCTAGGATTGATGTGATTTGCACACAACTTCTCATCTTGTTCTCACAGAACCCTTGGAAACTGGCCTGACCCACTTCATCTCATAAGTACCAAAAATGAAGTTCAGGAAGTCACACCTAGATAGTCTGAATTGCTTAGTCTCAGTTTCAGAGACTCACTGGTAGGGCAAGCACGGCAAGCCACTTTTACTCTAGGTAATGTGTCTTTTAGAGCACAAAAACATACAGAAAAGTACGAAATCAGACAGGATAAAAAAAAAAAAAAACCACTCAATGCTCCAATGACTTTCAACCAGAAAACTGTCCAGTGTAGGCTTCAGAGAAACGAAGGCTACCATTTTCTTTAAAATAATATAAATTAAACCAATTAATTTTCTTTAGTTCAAATTAAACTCAGCTATTATTGTTGAGAGAAACAAATACACTTACCCTTTGGACACAATTTTCTTAATGATGATGATACATTTGAATATTAAACTTTAGAACACATGTTTGAGACTTGGGGGAGGGGTGAATAATAGAATGCACTCTGGAATTGTTGATCCCTGGATTCAATCCCTAGCAATCAGAGAAATTAAATAAACAAACTCCATATTTATTCTAGAACTTCATGCTAAGAAATAAGAGGGGTATATGACTGCTGGCTTTTTAATATGTCTATGTTAGTAATTTTTTAAAAATCACAAAATGAAAGTGCTAACTTTCTTCTAAAATGCAAACATGTGACCAAATCTGCATTCACTATAAAAACAAAAGTAAATGGAACCAATTCCATGCTATAATGCAAACTGCAAAGTAATTAACTTTCTTAGCTATTTTATCCTATTTTACTTGTGATGTCCATCCAGTGGTATAAGACCAAACACATTTAATGCTACAGCTATTTCTAGTTAGTTATTTTTTATTAGTTTTATTTTTTAAGAGCTACATTTAAGTTTCCATAAATCTACTTTTTGAATTTTTACTATGATCTTATGAATCATTACATGCTGAAAATAGAGCTGTAACCCACTTCCTCATCCTTGTTGGTCAGTGCTGAAGAGACTTCCTTGCTCATTGCAAAGCATTTTAATCAGCTATTTCTGAATGGAATCTGTTGAGTTGGATCCAGAACAAGCAGACTTGGCCCCTCAAATTGAGAAATGGTATTAATATGCTATTATAGATGCAATAAAACTGAACAGCTAAAAGCCCATAAGAAAATCTAGCCAGGAAATTACTGGATGGGTCTAAAGACACATACATACAGTAGGTTGGGGGTTTTGTTTGTTTTTTCTGTCAGAAACTCTAGCCTCCATAGGAAAGATCATTTGTCACTGCAGTAAAAGAACATAAAATTTCAAATGACTTAGATTGACTTGCTTTGGCCCAATGGGGAATGTGTGTTCTTCTCTTTTAATCCTGCAGTGGAATTTTAAATGCTGTAAACTTTTTGCTATTTGCCATGTAAACTAATTTGCCTTCTCAACAATTTCCCTTTTGGGAGAAAAGTATATCAAATCAAGTTCTAAATTTTACCCAGGTGCTCCTTATTGAAATACAATTTCTTTTTTAAAAAAGAGAAGTGGCCATTTAGGAAGCAGAAATATCTGTTTCTTTTTATCAGGAACAAAGGAAAGCTGGAAAACCAAGGTAAGAATTTATAAAAGCCTGTGTGATTATCTGCAGCTACATTTTCACGTCTCTCTTTGACAAAGGCAACTTTCTAAGGTAGCGATTCTCAACCTGTGGGTCAAGACCCTCTCCAGGTGGAAGGACTCTCACAAAGGTTGCCTCCAAAGATCAGAAAACACGGATAATTTCATTACAATTCACAACAGTAGCAACATTACAGTTATAAAGTAGCAATGATGGGGGGGGGGGCTCGAATGTCACACAGCGGAAGGAACTGTATTAAAGGGTCTCAAGGATAGGGAGGTTGAGAAGCACTGTCATGTATCTCAATCAACGAGACAGTGGCTGATGACTGCTAATGTCACAATGGGAACTGGAAATGTCTCATTGTTTCAATTTTTAATCCCAGCAGACACCGCTGGAGGGAATCTTACTAGAGGGACAATATTCTATTGACAGCAAAACCTGCCCACTGCATCGGTGATAGAAAAATCAGAGAATGCCTAATTTCCTGAAGACTGATGTAAACAGGGGTGGGATGGAGTGGGGTGGGGTTGTTAGCTTTTCCAGTAGAACAGCGGTTCTCAACCTGTGGGTCGCGACCCCCTTCGGGGACCGTCAACTGACCCTTTCACACAGTTGTATATCAGATGTCCTGGATATCAGATATTTACATCGCAATTCATAACAGTAGCAAAAATATAGTTATGAAGTAGCAACAAAAAGAATTTTATGGTTGGGGGGTCATCATACATGAGGAAGGGCCACATCGTTAAGAAGGTTGAGAACCACTGCAGGAGGACATGGTGCAGTCATAGGGCAATCCTCCCATGTTGATGTTCATCTGCAGAGAGATTAACAAGGTCAAAGTTCTCTTTCACTTTCTCTCTCTGCACATGACACATAGCGAAGTTTATGGTGTTTTTTTAACTTTTGCTGCAGGATTTTAAATAAGACAAAATGGAAGTAAGAACCTCAGCAGATTATAGCCCCCCAGATGGAGCCAATCTATTCTTCAATCAGCAATCTTGCCTTGGTATTAAGATCAGGCCCAATTGTAGATCTGGGATCTACAGTCTCCCTGGCAATGTTTGAGCATGTGGTCTAACATCCAAGAGGAAAAAGTTGTTTTAACTCTGTATGTGTATAAAAATCGCATGTACACATAAAAGACAATAATGCTGTACCTGACCCAAGAAAGGCAAACCATCACATATTCAAGCTGACTCTAATTTGCTACTCTATCAATTCCAGGCAGTTATGCTACATCATAATGATGGATTAGTTATGCTAGTGAGTATTTAAACATAGATGGATCATCAATAAATGAATTAAGTGTGAGTTAACATAGGAGATTCTGACATCAAATATTTTAAAGCATTTATAATATAAATATACCCAGTACTGATTGCATGTCAAGATGCACCTTGTTTAAGAATGAAAAGGTAAATAATAAAAAAATGTAAACCCTTATAAAACCATTATTTAGAATCAAAATGCACACTGCAAAGGAGTTTACAAAGCCTGGCACACGGTGGCACATATATGATGTACAGTGAGATATCCAAAGTCTGACTCTGGCATAAATTGTAGAACCTCAGAGTAATTTGTTGGAATTTGCAAATTAAGCACAGAAACGGTATATTTCCAAAGGAGCCCTTGAAAGAATTATTTTTGCCATCATAAAAAAGGAAAACCCAATGCAAACATATTAAATTCTTAAACAAACAAAAACCTAATAGTTGATCTAAAAATCAACAATTACAGAAGTCATGATGGGATTCAGGTGGTTTTTTTCCCCAGCAGTCAACATGTGGGAATGAACTAAGTTCTGTGCTGTTACCTCAAATTCTGATGTCTCTAGAAGAGTAGCTTGCAGAGTAAGTATGCCTTTATAAAGTCCAGGACCAGCTTAATTCTTAGTGACCGATAAACGCCAATAACACACATTGTACACACAAACACATATCTTCTCTCCCATAACGCAGGAATTTGAAAGTATACAAGAGAGTTGTCTAACCATCTATAAACACAAAATTATGGAAATATCACACATAAAAGAATGTAGTCACTATACCTCACAATCCTTTGTGTAATTTGTTCTCCATCTGATTTTACATTTAAAAATTCTGCTATCTTTTCTACATAACATTCCAGCCTGGATGGCAATTACAGCACCAAATTCATCTTCAGAGAATTTGCCATAACAAGATAGTAGCTTCCCTTCCCCCTCCCTAAAGGAAAATCAACTTGATAAAAAAAAAAAAAATCACCATCTCAGTCTCAGACTCAGTTCTGAACACGAAATCTCCACAGGATAATTGAAAAAACACCCCATGAGCCTTCTCTATAAAACAACATGGAACTGGATTCAGTTCCTATTTCTTCTAGGAGACTGTGGTCAGTTCCTCCTTAGAGATTTTAGAGGAAAAGAAGGATTTTCCAGAACAGATAAATTGAAATGATCCTGCTTTGATCTGTGTGGTAAGAAGCCCTGACAAAAGAGGAGCTGAGCTCCCGCCTTTTAATGGATGACAGTGGTATCAACAAACAGCTACTTAATCAATATTTGGCCAGAGCTGCAGAAAACGACCCTTTCAGATTTTAATTCCTAGTTGTAAAACTACCCTAGAGCAGCCAGTGAGATAAGACACGAAGCTGACTGCTTAATTGCCCTTTAGTGGCTGGAGAGTTACATGGTACGGTCCGTTCTTGTACTTAATAGTTCCTTAATCTTCATTTACTGAAGTACATAAATAAGTTACCTGTCATAGGGTCCCACTGAACTGAAACTTGCTGGGTCCCAGGCCAGGCCAAACTTGTCACTGAGCTTTTCATTTTTCTGCCCATGTATTAGTATATATCTTGAACATTTAATCTCAAAATTAAGAAGGATTTTTTTGTTCTGTCCTCGGAATATTCATGGATGTTGAAACAGCTAGAGTTTGGTGCAATGCTCCTATTCACTTGATTGATTTCTGTATATTCCACTTGCCTGAACAGAGGCACACTTTCTGGTTCCGCTTCACCGCCCGGGTGGGTTTTATGACTCAGCCCTGGGGACTCTTAAATGACCCTTCAGTAATTATTACACACTGGAAGCCCCTACCTCCTGTTCCGGTGCTATCAACAATCACATCAAACCCCCAAAATAAACATATGATTTCAAGCATTAATTAGAAAATCTGCATGTTTTCAATAAGGCTAAAAAGTAAGCATACAGCAGTCACCCCAGTCAAACAAGAAATTAAAATTTAAAAATGCTAAGGGCAGAATACACACACAGACACACACACACATCCCTCCCCATTGTTTAGACTAATATGTTACTGCAGTATGGTGACCCCAATTCAAGTACTGACATCACCAAGACTTTTTTTTTTAAACTGGGGGCTTTCAGAGTAATTGCTAAGGCTTCAAAACTTTAAAAACTAGCTTCAAGTCCAGATATGATGCTGAGAGCAGACTCATGGTCCTGATAAATGGACTTGAAGAATGGTCAGGAAGTGCCCAGGAATAAAAGATCTGGATCCACAAATCTGTGATCCTGTGCCCCATTATTTTAATCTGTGGGAAAGTTCATCCTGTGCTTCCAAGCCACACCAACCTGACACCAACAATTCCCATCCCTACCAACTTGGAAGAAGCAAATGGCTTTGCTTTTCACAACATGACTCCCTTCATTCGAAAGTGCTTTCCATACTGGAAATGAAATAGTCTAAGAACTTTACCTTTTTTTTTTCTTTTTTGATTTTAATAGATATACATTTTAAAATCTGACGTCATTTGTTATAATTTTAGAAAAGAACATGAGCTTACACACAAAACGGCCTCGAGAAAAACTTCTGACACTTTCATTTTCTGAAAATAATAATTTTTTTAAAAGAACCTTTTTTTCCCCACAAATTGAAGAAATGTCAGGGGGGAATATCGGCTCCCAGTGACTCTGTGACCGAATTCTCTGCATCACCCCTACAATTGTTACAAACCTCCCACGCTTATTTGTTTTTTCTTTTTTCTTTTTTTCTTTTTCCTTTTTTTTGGGGGTGGGGGGGGGCGGGGGGAAGAGTCCCGTGAAAGTGTGTCTCCAGTCCCAATCAAAACATCAATTTGGCAATCTGGCCTCTTTCCCCTTGCGCTCCCGCACGGCCACTTCAAAGCCAAGCCAACAAGTCCGTAATTGTAACGTTGCATCTAAATATTTAAGCGAGAGTCTTGCCGTCGCGTGTCCATCTACAGTCCCCGTCTGTCCGGTAATTCCATTACCGCACAAAGCAAAAATGTTGCCCAAAACTCACAAACAGGAAAAGCGTCACCCTGCTGAGAGAAAGGGAGGGGGTTGGGAGGAGGAGGAAGAGGAGGAAGAGGCGGAGGGAGGGGTGAAAGAAGAAGGGGAGGAGGAGAAGGAGAGGATGATGAAGGAGCAGTTTCTATCGATTAGTCACCGCTTTTGTGTTAAAGGCTTTCTTTAAAATAAGAAAAAAAAAAATGGGGGAGGTTGCAGAAATTTCACTAATGTGAGCCTCAGGCTAGGGAGGGTAGAAAAAAGAGAGAGAGAGAGCGAGAGAAGAGAAGGGGAGGCGGGCTGTGTCTAGATGAAAGTGAGAGGGACATAAAGGAGGCAATTGAGTCGGCTGCAGCCGGGCGAGCTAAGCTGCGGGCCGGCCGGAGCGCGGGGAGGGGCGGCGCGGCGCTTTGGCGCAGGGCGCAGCAGCGGGGGCCCGAGCTATTGTGGCGGCCCCCGCGGGCCCGCTCTGCCGCGCCGGGGGAGGAACAGAGGCGCCCATTGAGTTGCCACAGCCTGGGGTGCCTAAGTTCGGACTTCGCGGGTCCGGCTGCGCCTGCTCCGTCCGCGCTTCTGGTCCTGAGGCCGGGGCGGAAGGTCCCGGGCTGCGCACTCCTTTTCTCACCAGGGTGCTGGAGCAGGAAGGATGGACTCAGCAGGGGTGCATAGAGCCTGGGGTCGCGTTGGAGCGCGGGCAGGATGCACACGCTGCTTGTGCTGCTGCGCAGCTCTTGGATTGGACCAGAGGAAAGGAAAATTGGAAAAAGCAGAGGTGGGGACCGTTTAGGAAAATGGACAAGATCGTGGAAAGAAGAGGGCGTCTCTGACCTCTTTCTGGGTGTCTTTCTCCCTGCATCCAAGCGTCTGCCAAGCAGACCCAGGCCAAATTTGTGTCCAGGAAAGCCAGTCTCGGCAGCAGGTACCAGGCCCATCTGGCAAGAGCACACAGCAGTGGTGGGGACATCCGGAAGTCCCTCCTCCGCCAGCTTTTCCCTCCCCTTTGCCAGGAATCAGAGAGCCCTTTTCTCAACATCCATTCTATTTTACAAGTGGGACCGCGAAAGACTTTTGATGCCCAAACAACAGAGGAGGAATATTTGAGGTTTCTAGACTTCAAACTGCATCTTACTCTTTTCCTCTCTCTGGGCCCCTCTTGCCCTCCAGGGTTCATCCGGAAAGGAAGCTGGAGGCACTAAAGGGACCCAGGCTGCGTCTTCCTTGACAACCCCAAATTAAATTAGACTTCAGCTTCTGAGGGAAGGGCGTGTGTGTGTGTGTGTGTGTGTGTGTGTGTGTGTGTGTGTGTTTCAAGGACACAGCCCCCACTGAGGGAAACACTCTGATTTTAAAAATGGTAGCAATTGCCCTTGAATGGCAACCGGCCCAGCTAGACGACCCAAAAGACTAGAAACATTTTGTAGGTGAAATGGCCACTTTTTCCACGCTGGAGAGTCCATAAAACTTCCTGGCTCGGCAGCTACTGGGGCTCATTGAATAATTCATCCCTCATTGCAAGCCCATAATGTCTATTCTGGGCCCTTTGTGGGGCTGTTTTCTCTTCTTTTCTCCTTGAATTATAAAAAGGTTGCCTTCCTTTGTTCACATCAAGCTGCTCTGAGCTGCAGCTTTGTCTGGGCCAAGCTAAAGTGTGAGTTTCAATGGACTCTCCAGGCTTTGTCTCCCAAGTTCATCTCCAAGTGTAGATTGTGTAGAGAAGGCCTTCTTTGTAAACGCTGGAAAAGTTGTACAAATGTTTGACCAGCTCATTTGGGGCGTTTTGTCTCCTGGGCCTCGGTTGTTGCTGCTGTGGGCAAGCGGCTGGTCTGCCTGGCTGCCAGTTCTAGCAACAAGTAGCAAAGCTATGTATCCCAGCAAGGCCTCTCCCATAACTAAAAGCCCTCGTAGCCTCTGCTGTGGGAGCCCATCGAGCCTGGGAGAAGTCTAGGTCCTCAGCCCCCTGCCTTCTTTTATCTTAGCACCTCTAGACTGCAGCTAGGACTGGAATAAAAACAAAGGTGACCAGGAAAACATTTCTCCCGGCTTACACTGAGTTCACAGAAGTACCCCCCCCACACACACACACACACCGCCCTTGCTTACACCCCCTGCCTGCCACAGTAAAGACAGATAAGCGACAGCATGTGCTATCTCCCTGCTGTACCTCCTTTCATTTGGGGTGTCATTCCTTGATTATACGTGTGCCCCAGAGCATCTGGGCTTCCCTTTATCAGAAGCTGGACATTTGCTTAGTAGCATCCAACTCTAGATAGTGAAGATGCAGCTTTTGTACTGGTTTGTAAAGCAGATTTGCTGAAAGGCCAGCATTGTCCCAAGGCTACATAATGAAGGTAAAAGGAATAGATATAGCAGTCTGTGGTACTAGATCTACCAAGAGACTTATCTTCCTCCTCTTTCAGAAAGCCCCTAGTGCAAAAAGGGTTCTTTCTCTGTGTAAACTTTACTCTTGAAGATGACTACAAACAGGTAACAGGGAAACAGCCTATAATTCTTGATCCCCTAGAGGGAGTTTTTTTTTTCTCTTGGTGCTGACAGATCACAGCCAACAAGGACTGGGTGGTCTGTACTCCTGGGGGACAGACGGTAACTTCACTAGGGGTTCAAGGACACAGATCCTTTAAAGAGATAACACTTGGGTACAGGAGGTTGCCAGACACATACAGGTTAAACCTTATCCCTCTTGAAAGCAAATGAAAAGTAGCCAGCTTATGTACACACAGGCACACGCATATTTATAATCAGCAGAGATAGGCCATCTTTATTCTCACACTACCCAAAAGAACTATATTCTCATCAATCCCCTCCCACATACAGTTTTCTCAGAGTGTAAAAGCTACAAGTTCCCAGACTCAATTAGTTATCTCCACATTCTCAGCCCATATAATTTTTCAGAGAAGTTTAGTTTTCATCTCGAAAGTGTCCACCTGCAACTCTTTTCGGACTTCTCAACTCTAAGGAACTAAAAATGGTGGAGAATAAAACTCACAATAAATTGGACTTAGTATTGATGGAATGTGGCTCAGAGGTACAGCACTCGCCGAGCATGTATGAGACGCTGGATTTGATTGCCAGGAAATTAAAATAAAAATTAGAACAGAGAAGATTTTTAATACCAAGTACCTTTCTGGCATTTCACGTGAATGTCCTTCCTGATAGCAGTGGCTGTGACTGAAGCCAGAGGTGAGCTATGAGATGAGCCACTGCTGGTCTGCGGTTGCGCAGACCACAAGCCTAAGAACCAGCACCCGTCAGCGCGCGCGGCCCACTGGGCTCCTTACCTCGCTTCACTCAGGATGCCATCGATGCTGTGTTTAGCCTTTTTCTCGCTTTCCTCTGCTTCCTTCCTTTCTAGATCTGCCTCCTCTTCTTCTCCTTTTCCAAATTTACTCCTCAGGATGCGGCTGATGGAACTCACTGGGGATAGGAGGAAGAAGAGAGCGCACACGATTGAGAGGCATTGGGAAATTATCCCAAAAGAAACCTCAAAAGCCCAGCTAAGGCACTCAGTCCTCTCCCAACCCTTGAGCAGGGTTCAGTGCCTGCGTTTGTGAGCATCCGGGACCTTCTGCTTTCTCTCGGTCTTAAACTGCTTCTCTCCGTCTCCGTCTTAAAAACCCTCACACTTTTAATGGGGTCTTAATTACTTAGACTGGGGATGAAACCTGAAGATCTCGCACCTCCAATTCAAAACCGAGGAATGTTCCTTCTGTCCCTCTCCGAGAATCAGTTGACTACTTGTCTCTAAAGAGACTTCTTCCACCAGCTTCGCCCTTCACCGTCCCCCCTCCCCACCTGAAGACACTGGTCCCCCGCAAAGGCCTGGAAAGGAGAACCACAGAGGGCCTGTCGCCTGCAAATCAACTTGTTTTGAGGATAGAAAGGGTTTAAGTTTCAACTGCAGAATCATTCCCTATTGTAAAAATCAAAAGAAAAATGCATTCTCCCGATTTATTTTTTCCAGATTCCAGTCTGGTAAACAAATCCATGCTCTGAAATATATCGTTCTTACAGAGGGGAAAAAAGGGGGGGGGGAGTTTCCTTTTAATTAAAAACAAACTCTTCCCGCGCACAGACCCAGCGCTGGTCCTTCTTCCCCCCCTGGACCTCTCCCAAGCTGCCACGAGGCTGGATGGACCCTGGAACTCTTGGAGAAATCGCTCCCGGCCGGATATTCACCCCTTTAGCTCCTCAGCCAACTCTCCACCCGTACCGCTTGGATCTCCCTTCAGTGGAAGTTACCAAAACATTTGTTTCTCTTTAGAAGGGAACATCAATATTAATAATCGTTTGGCCTGCACCCCGCATTTCCTTCTCAGCCTTCTTAGCAGAAATCCCTTTGCGGGAAACCTCAGAGGTCGTCTCCCAAGCCGCCACCCTAGGGACCAGCAGATCACCCAGTGCTCCATAAAACACTAAGAATGTCTGGCTTGTAAATATTTCGGGACAGCCTCCCAAAAGCCAAGATGGATAATTGGGGTGATTTTATGGCTGGCATGACTCGTTGGAGTATGAGACTGACAGTCGCGCCTCCGGGAGAAGTTAATGGACCCGTACCTGAGGGCACAGTGTTCCGATCACAGACAGCGTCCTTGAGTAATTTGTCTCTGATTTCCCAGCTAAACATGCCCGGGTTCTCTCTTTTGTATTCCTCAATTTTCTTCTCCACGTCAGGCGTTGTCACCTGCTTTAAGAGAATAGGCGGATGGTGCGTTGGTACCCAGTATTCTGGGCCAGACAGAGAGCCCCAACCTCATGACTTTTCTGATGCTCTTTCCTGTATTTTCTGGGAATGGCCTTCTGCTTAACCAAAGGACTTTTAATTCCGTTTAGAAAGGAGATGACAAGAAATTGTGGCACTCGGGCATCCTAGGGACCCTCCACCTGCCCAGAGATGCTTGGGGGAACCAGATTAAATTAAGAAAATAATCTAACAGCTTGAAAGTGAGGGAGGATTGTGCTTTCTGATCCCTGGAAAACCTCACCAAATCTGCACCAAAACGAAACTAAAAGGATAATGTTTGAAAGAGCAGCAAAAATAAATATAAATAAATAAATAATAATCAAATTAGGTAGGTCCCATAGAATCAGATCTGAGTTAAGGGAGGATTTGGGTGAGATTTAAAAGGCCATGTATCTAGGTTGTTGTCGTCGCTGCTGTTTTTAATTAGACAAACATGGATAATTTGAAAGGATGACTCTTTCACCCACTTAAATTAAAACTGTCTCCTAAGATTCTCAGATTAGGAGAGAAAATAGGGAGGGAGAGGGACCTTGTTTGGGAGTCTTCAGTGTGCCATGACTCATTTGATTTTGCCCCCTGGCAACTAGAAAAAAAAATCATACCAGCTTCTCTGCATAACCCAAAGAGAAGACAGACCCTGTATGATCTCCTCCCACTTCCTAGCCAGCAGGATTTTCTTGCTTTTTAAAAGAAAATTAAAATAAGTCAAGGATCTCTCACTAAATTGATTTGTTTAATGGAGTCAAGAGGCTTATTATTAAAACACACACACACAAAATCGTAACAGCCCTGACTTTGGACTTCTTGGGAACAATTTGCAGGGGAAGAGGATTCAAAGCTGAGAAAGAAACTATTCAAGATTAAACTAAGACTTTTAACTTCATACTAGAAAGGTGGTGGAGTGATTGGGGCGTTGGGAAGACTCTGTGGGGAAATCGGAAATCGGGAAAATAATTTGATGAGGGTTCCAAAGCTCCCAGATATTAAAAACTAATATTAATCTTCCTTTGCCAAAAGTGCTAGCTAGCCTTTTCAGTGTTCAAGGACCACCAGCAACCAGAACAACTGAGTTACACACACACACACACACACACACACACACACACACACACATTCCTTCCTAGATTTGAAAACTAGCGCCCTTGGAAAGTCCCTTGCTCTCTTTAGAAAGTGCCATCTCCCCACCCGCTGGATCACAGGCCCTAAGTTCAGGAAACCAGGCCCCGGGCTCACCTTGGGTTTGCTGCCGCCAATGGCACCAGGTCGGATGGAGCCTGTCTCCTGGTACCTGCACAGAATCTTAGAGACGCAACCATGGGACACGCGAAGCTGGCGAGAGATGACACAAGGCCGAATGCCGTGGTGGGCCATCTCCACGATCTTGTGGCGGATGTGGTTGGGCAGAGGCCTGCCGTTGATAAAAACTCCTCCGAGCTGGTTGACTCGGCCCTGGCCGAGAGGGGTGGACACTGAGAAGAGAAGGCGAAAGAGAGAGCCGAAGGGGAAAGTCATTTAGGAAGAATAAAAAGCAGCAGAAAGAACCTAATTCTGCATCCTTCTGGCCAATTCGCCTGTGACAGTTAAATACAAACCACCGGGCTTTGGACTCCCAGTCCTGAACCCTTAAGGTTATATTTATTTAAATAATTACCCAAATGCAGGGGCATATAATCTTTTAGAAACTGAGCGATTGGCGTGAGATAACTGGCTGCAGAGAAACTGTATTTTCTCCTTTTGGGGTGGGGGGAGGGAACGGTGCTGCAAATTGGAGACCGAGGACTGATGTCTAAAATGTCTTGCGATAACTGTCTCAAAATCCTGAGAGATCTTTAGTGTTTCCGGATAAGAGTGTAGTAGGCAAGGGTCGGAGAGGCTCCCGAAAGGAGACACAGGTGACAGCACGTATCACCTGTTACACTTCAGAAATAAAAATGGCAGCGAGCCTAGTTGTGGACCCCACAGCCGAAATTACCGCTCTTGCACTTTGCGTTTTGCTCTGGATTGAGGTCGAAGAGCTCCTCCAGAACCCCAGTCTCGTGCTTTTACTTCTCAAATTATTTGGTCGGGTTCGGGTTTGCAGTAATCTCTACCTCCCTGAAACTTCTCAGCACCTTCAAGCAAACCGAAAGGCATTGCCAAACATTTTTAGACAACGTCGAGATGCCACTTGAGTTTAATGGAATTTAACTAATCAATGCTAAAATTTTCAATTAGGAAGGGCCACCTCAATTTTTCACAGCAGGAAAATTCTTGCCGAACTAACAGGAGTTATTCAAAGGTGAATGCAGCCGGAACAATTTCGTTGCAACTTTAGGTGGACAGAAAGAGAACTTGCTTCCGGTGCTGCGAAGCTTGTCCACCTTTCTCACGGCAGCGACCCCATAACAACAGGGCAAAGTGGAGCCGGCAGGAGCAGATCAGGCAAGCTCCGAGAGTTTGTAGTGAGCATAGTGCTCCATTTGCAGCCAGAACGGGAAATGGGACTTCTCCCGCTCTCCACGGGAACCCCCTCCCCACTTTTGCTTCTTGGATGGGAAGTACCAAGGGAAGAGGCTCCCGGTAACGCACGACTCGAGGCCTTGGAGACCAGGATTGGGGTGCGGCAGCCAATCCCAGGCCCCGGGATCCGGATGAGCTGAGGCCCTAACATACCTTCCAGCGGGAAGCCGCTGCGTGGGTAATTCTGCCCCGGGCCGGGCCGCATCATCCTGGGCACAGCGCCGGCCAGCGTGGTCATCCTGGGGGCAGCTTCGCTCGCAAATTATATCCAGGTGAAGGCGAGACCGAAAAGCGAGCACAGTGCGGCGGGTGACCCTCGGGAACTCTCCGGATGGCGGAGAGCTCCTCCCCAAAAAAGGGCAGGAGAGGGAGGCGGGGCGCGGGGAGGGGGGGCGCTAATAGATCCAAGTCCACAGGCTCCAGAGGAGTCCCTTGAGTGCAGGATCCCAAGCCCAGGTCGGACAAGTTGGGTGCGAGTCTAGCAAATCAGCCCCTCAGCTGGGGCCACTTGCAAAGGTGCTCAAGGCACCACGAAGATCGGGGGAGGGAGGGTGGTGACGAGGCAGGAGCACGTCCCAAGTCTCCTCCCGTCGTGACACCGAGTGCAGGGATCCGGACTAGGGAGCATTTATTAGTTCTTTCACCCAAAGCTTGATCAGGAGCCCTGAGCTGCGATTGGCCGACGAGGAGACCGTCCCGGGTGGCGAAGACACGCGCTGATTGGGCGACAGAGGCTACTTTCTCTTCCCATCCCTGACAGTGCCCAGGCCTCTGCCGACCCAGAGGAGAACTAGTTCTGTGCCCCTTCCCCGAGAGAGAAGGGTGAACAGGTTGAAACTAGGAGAGGCAACCTGGTTGGCGAGAGCCGTGAGAATGGAAAGGGGCTTGCTGTGTCCCTGTCACTCTGCACGTGCTTCAGCCTGATCTTCTTGGTTTTCTATTGCTCTGTCTGTCCTAATCTCTTTCTGCGTCTCTCCCTGGAAACCTTGCTATATCCGTCCCTTATTTTCTCTGTCCGTCTCTGCTTTTCACCTGTGGATTTCTCTTCGGGATTACTAATACAGAGGTGGAGCAACTTGGAAAGGGGCACAGAGAATCCCGGATGTGTTTAGTTTTCCTTTCTCTGGTCTGCCCTGGGCCTGAGCTTCCCTTGTGAGCCTCCCAGAAAGACTACTCTCAGGAAGAGTACAAGATATGCCCAGAAGCTTCTTTTGTCTTCCTTAGGCTGGGAATGAAAGATAGGTGGTGTAACTTTAGTCGCAGACTGAGGAGTTAGGCCTCCCCTGGGCTACAAGTCGCAAGCTGAAATGGGGGAGTCGGCTCCTTTTCTTGGTTTAAAACCCCTTTTGAGAAATAAGGACTTTAAATCTCCACATACAGATTGATCCCCGATGCACTTGCATCTATATGTCGAGGTTTTACCCGGGTGCAGCGTTTGTTCTCAGGAATTTATTATGGCATTCAGACTAAACTGCTGGAAAAATAAAAGAAGCAAAGTCTTGGCTAGGAGCTGAAGTGTCCCCAGCAGGATATGACGCCAGGAGTGTTGTAAAGACTGTCTGTCCTTAGAGAAGGTACCATTGTGCCTAGCCTTTTATTTAGAACTTGGTAAGTGCCAGCGAACTCTCCTCCTTTACACCCCCCTCCCGTGCCAGCCCCACGTTCTGCGCTGCTCTTTATTCCCTCAAGTCTATTCAGGGACTGTCACTCTGGGGCTGAGAGGTATTCAGGGCCTTAATCAATCAAAAGGATGAGAATCGGGCAGGTTTTTTTCCCTTTGAAATAAAGGAAACAATGACTTCTGGGCTTCAAGTTCCCTTTTCCTTTTATGATATTTGAATTTTTCCTGCCCCTGAATCCTCTACCCCTCTTTCTATGTCCTTCCCCCCCCATCTCCTTTGACAGTTTTGATGTGAACTCAGGCCCCCAATCCTACTTGCCCACCCCTAATTAAGGCAAACTCAAGAGGGGGGGTGCATGTAGTTGTTCAAAGCCATGAGCTGGCCCTTTAAGAGTTCACTCCCACTGGAGAAAGCTGGGTAGCTCTTTGCTCCCCTGAAGTCAAAAGGGCTTATTGACCTGGGAGCAGGCGAGACAGGCCTCTGGGGACTCCAGAAAATGTCTGGACACCCCACCCCACCCACCCACACTTGGAGAGGAGCATTTGAGTTCACAGTGGAGAGAGCCCAGAAGCTGTTTGCCTGCAGAGCTGCATAACCAAGTTTTATATAAATAATTCAATTTGTCAAGGCGGGAAACTTTCTCACTTCCTTTCCCTCTACTCCGGTCTGGAGTCCTTCAAAGTCTGGATACTTGTTTTCTAAAGTACCATACACCCGTGGCATCTGAGGAGCCAAACTTTTCCAAGTGTTTTGCCCTCTCAAAGTTGAGCAAAGAGTGTTTGGTCAGCTTTAATCAGTGGGAGGACGAGGGACTCGAGATGTATTTCAAGTGGTTAAATTCAGGCTGCAAGTGGAAAGGGACCCCTCCTGAGGGTTAGAACCCTCTGGGGCTGAGTCTCCTCTATTTTTTTTTTTTTTTTTTTTTTTTTTTTAGTTCAAGACTTCAGTAGCATGACGCCAGCTCTCCAGAAGGCTGATCTTGCTGACAAAGGGCGACTTGTTTATAATGGGTGTCTGCAGATACCTTTCCCGGTTCAGAAAGTCCTCAGGGACACTTCCACGAGGGTATTGCCTGTTGGATGCCGCTCATGGATGCCAGTTCAGTAGTGCATTCATAGACCACTTACCACCTGCTAGGAAAATGTATACAGAGTCAGAGAGGATGGGGTGAGGGCAAGGACTATGACTGAGTTTTTCTTCTTCCCCTGCCCAGGACTCTCCAGTTCACATTCAACCAAAGAATAAAAGCCAACTCACCTCCACGAAGAAGTCCCCAGAGGTTCTGAGGACACTGAGTGGACACAGCAGCTGGGACATTTCTAAAACTCCATGGCGGCAGCCAAGGCAGTGATATTCGATGAGGTTCTCAGAACAGGAGCATCCTACCTGCCAAATCACACCAGGCAAAACCGACTTTGAAGAAGCCCACAAGCTGCATGGTCTAGCAATTCCTAGTTCCGAAGAGTTGAGGCTTCCCCCCACCCCCACCCCATATGTCTGGAAGCTGAAACCACCCTGTCCCAACTGCCTATACAATAGGAGTCTCCATCCATACCACTTGCCCCAACTAGAAGCCACTTGGCTACTAAGTCCAAATCCAGGTGCTGAATCCCGCCATGGTACAGCCACTGATTGGGCAGATGAGTGCTGGCAGTAGGTATGGTCAGACTCAGAGCAGACCACACATGTGTCCAGGGAAGTCCCTCAACAGTCTTGCAAACAATCCTTACATCCATCCCTGTCGCCTACACGTTAAAAAAAAAAAAAGAAAAGAAAAACATTTGTGTCTTCAGGACCAAAAATTAGTATAATTTAGCCCCTGCGACAAGTGGGGATGAAGAAGGGGGCATTGTGGTCCTTACACACACACCACCACCACCACCACTACACCACCACCACTACACCATTAGAAGTGTTTCAAGTAACAAAGGTTAGACTGACAGTCCAAACGTGAAGACTATACTTAATTCTTAGTTCCCAGGTGGGTGTGGATCTGGAGTTTTACATCCCAAAGGACCCCCGTGGCTTCTGCCCAGGCATTGCAACATTATTCTCTATGTTTTCTCCTTACTTGGGGTGGATTCCATTCATGAAGTTCTCCAGGCCTCCCAGAGATAACCTTTCTTCCAGGGAGATGCAAGTCTTGAACGGAAATTATCCTCTATGCAATAGTGTTGAGAGATAATGTTGAGAGTAAGGTGGTTGTTAAGGCTACTGCGTCCTTTCTGTTGGGTCTGGTGGAAGAGTCACTGAGACTGAAATGGGCGCACGTGGGTGGGGTGGGGGTACAGATTGACTGACTGCGCCGCCGGGCGGCAGGAGACAGTGGGACAACTGCGGAGGAACCCTCAGTCCTACAAAAAGGCTGCTGCTCACTCCCAAGGAGTAAATTAAAACTCCAGATTCCAGGTCGTGAGCTTCCTGGCCAAAAGCAGGGTGACCTGCTGGTGAATGTGTAGGTTAAACCGGTGGAGTGGCGCTGCTACCACCACCTCAACGACGGTCATTTCGCGCCCCACCTCCGCAGTTATTTGTCAAAAACCTTGGCGCCGCGCTTCTCCCCACCAAAAAATCCAGCAGAGTGAGCTCGGGTTTAGGAGTGAGATGAGGATCTGGGCGCCGCAATGAAATGTGTGGGCCAGCCACAGCGGATTTGTCCCTGCCGTGCCCCTGTAGCGAGGGGGCCTTGGGGAACTGTGAGCGGAGTCGCAATAAAGAACATATGGTTTGTGGGAAAGAAAGAGTAAAGGAAAAGGGAAAAGGAAAGATAAAGAGACGAGGAAGAGAAAAGATTCTTAAATTTGAAAACTAATGGAGCAAGGCAGAAACTAAGTCTCTCTATTCTTACAGAAGTTCATTTGCAAAACTTATAGTAAACACGGATGGCGATCTTCCACAGCCGGGGGCGTCTTGTAAATTAATAATAATAATTAATAATAATAGTAGCAATAATTTAATATTCTCTGTATGTGTTGGTGGGAGCAAACGGAGGAGGAAGAGGAGGAGGAAGAGGAGGATTTTATCTCTAAAATTTAGTGTCAGTTCGGTGCCTGCTCTCTACCTGTAGGTCTGACTCTGGAGTATATGTAGTTGGGGGCGGGAAGCGGGGTGGGGGGGCGGTAAGGGGAAAGGGCTTTCCTTAGCCTGAGGACTGACTGGTACCCGCAGCAGGCTGGACCGCCTTTGTGCGGTGGCAAGCAGAGGGGCTGACACCGGTCAAGAGCAGAACTAGGAGGAGTGAGTCGGAGAAGCAGGGTCTACAAATTTTTCTAAGGAGGACTGTTGACTGAAGCAAAAAGGTAGGCAAGTGACCCTCTCAGGAATTCCCGTCCCAGGGTGACCGAACTGTAAATCCCCCTGCAGAGACCGACGGTGTGGGTGGTGGAGTAAAGAAAGCACCGGTGAGGTGGCAGGGTGGGCCTATCCCTGAGATGAGTACAGACCTGTCTCTGACTCATTTTGGTGCCTGCCGGCTTCAGGGAAATGGGGGTGACACCACCCCTCTGCCTCTGATCCTCTCAACTCACAGGAGATTGTGTGCCAAGTGATCTCAGCGGGAGGGATGACGATCAATAAGATCGAAGAGAGGAAACTGAAAAACCAAAGTTCAAGCTCAGGGTGTCCCCGCCAAACCTGGGCGCTTGTCACGGGGAAGTCAAGACAGCTGGAGATCGCGGGCCGAGAGTGTGCCCAGCTCCTGGGACTTTTGGGCTTTAAAAGCAGCAGTCCACTGAGCGGAGGAATCACACACAACAGGTGGAGGAGGCAGGGGTCTCAGCTTCCAAGCTGGGTTCGATCTGGCCAAAGACCTGTTGGAAGCAGGACTAGTGCTAATAGGGGGTGACCTGAAGCTGTCCTGTACACCGGCCTAGAAGAGACTCACAGCTGAAGACTGCTCCGGGCGACCAGACTGAGGCGACTAGGCTGGGGAGGAAGGAACTGTTGTTTTCAGGATCCCAAGGCTTTTTTAAGTGGGGAGGGACGATAATTGTATAAGGGGGGGGAGGATAAAGGGGACTGGATACCGAGAACGAGAAAGAAAGAGTGGAGGAAAGGAAAGATGGAGCGAGGGAGGTAGGGAAACGCACCGACGAAGAAAATCAAACAAGAATCACCCGGCTGTGGTGGAATCACTAGACTTAAGTCTTTAGTTTTTTCCTAGACTCTAAACCATTTCTCTATCCCGAGCTTTTTCCTCCACAGCCTCACGACCACCACTCCCGCCACCGTCCTAGGAAAATGACCACTCCCCTTAAAATATATACTTTATTTTTCTCTAGGCAAGAGTGAGAGCAGCATTATTTGAATCGTAAGCTTGGGGCCAGGAGAACCGCGAGCGTAACACTGAACAGATGAAAACTGACCATCTTGGACAATGGAACGGAGAAGCAGCCAGAGAGGCGCCAGAATTTAGCGCGTGCAACTGCGGTGCAGATGCCGCAGGCAAAGCCTTCCCAGAGAGTCATCTTGCAGATAGCTGTCCTGGGTCCCCGGAGTAGCAACTCACAAAAGTCACTGTCGAAGGCTTGCCTCTTCTCCTGGGGGAGGCGTCGGGGGACGGGTGGGGAGGAAACACTCCTAGAGGAGTATTCCAACTCCCAGCATAGCGCCAAAAGTCAAGACAAGTAGCCCCAAGAGGAATATGCTTCAGAAAGCCTTTCTTCTTTCTTCTTTTCTTTTCCAAACGAAATCTAATACTATCTGGCTGCAAAAATATATATCACCGGCTCTGAGTCTGAAAGATTAACATTGGGATACGTAGGAAATGTAATCTGCATGGCTAATTGATTCTCAGCGTATCAGTTTAAAGGATAAAGATCGATATCTGCATATGATGGATATTGTATTAATAGGGACATAAATAAAGGCCGAAGAATCGTTACCGAAACCTTTGAAGCTGCTTCCTGGCTCTACCCCACTTCTCGGGGCCACGCTGTCACCCCCACCTTCTGCTGAGCACGAAGTACTGGCTTATTCCACTGTAGAGGGAGTGGGGCAGTCAGGAGGAGTCAACGTTAGAGTGAAAGAGGATTTTTATGCAGCCGGGCTTTAAGCGGGTAGAGGACACTATTTCCTGGGCTAGTGGAAATGGACTGTAATGCCCGAGGGTGGTATTTTAGCTGAACTTAACTGCACCAGCGTACTTAGAAGCACAGGCTAACACGCAGGGAGTCGTTTTCCATGTTTCTACGCATTAGGATCAAGGAGCCAGTGCTTGTTCACCTGGGTCCTGGCTCCCAGAACACCCATTAAAGACCTGGAAAACGCCAGGAGGAGGTGATCCAGGGTGGTAGTGGGGATCCAGCTCATGCTCCCTGGGTGGGTCAGGGACAGCTCTAAAGGCTCAGTGTGGTCTGCGTGGAGCTGGTGAGTGCCCCCTCCCCCAGCCAAGCCAGGTCTTCTGAAGAAAGGGAGGCCCACCTAGAGCAGAAGGCCTGGAGGAGAGGTGTGCTCCTGAGAGTAGAACCTTCTAGATAGCGGGGTGAAAGAATGAATGTAGGGTACACCCATCCCTACAAGAACCCCTCCACCCACTGATTGCCAATTAGTCTTGAGTGCTATTGGCCTCCTCCACCACCGAGCCCGCCCGTATTGCCTAGAGAATATTCCCAATGCAAATAAATCACCCTCGGCTCCTCCCCCCCTTCTCCATTAATTAAGAGAGACGTTCCGACAAAACGAGTGTAATCTTTATTAATTACTCAGCCCTCAGTGCGCGGCTCGCATCAATCACACCCAAAGCGAAAGTATCGCTCACGCCAGATCCTTTCCCAGAGCACTTTTGGAGGAGGCCGCCAGTTACCACCGCTTTCCTGCTTCTGAGCCATCTCCACTACAGCTTCAGTGACCAGGCTAGAAGGCCTTTCCTACACATCCGGGTTCTCTTTGTCCCTAGGCTTCTGCCTCCTGAACCTCCATCCCCCCACCCCCCTCACCCCATACCACCCTACGGCAACCTCTGGCTCAGAAAAAGCCTCCACTCAAGAACGTCTCTTACTTGGCTGTGCGCTTGTTTGCAGGCACAACTAGTTCGGGAACGTCCGTGAACCCTACCTCCAACCACGTCCTCCTTCGCTCCTGCAACTCCCGATTGTCTGTCAGCTTCTATTGTGGGGAAAAACAAACAAATAAAAACTGCTAAAAGTCGATTCTTCCAAGGCTAGAATCCTGGAAGATTCAGATTATCTCTAGACTCTACTCTCGTGGTAGAAAGAGAAAGTGAAAGCCCAGTCCTATCTGTCTCCCCATGACACCTGTGAGATTTGCCCTAAATAGTGGGGGGTAGTGGGATTTTAGAAGCTGTTCAAACATTCAACGACTTCTGGTCCCCTAGGGATACACGCTGGGCTAAGTGCCTGCACTCCAGTTCTTAGCAGAGAGAGAGGGGTCTCAGCTTCCAGGTAGCCAGTGAAACAGTGGCTGAAGGTGCCGCATGGGGTAGGGGTGGGGTAGGGGCTTATTTCAGGCTCTGCAGCCCTGTGGCACTCGGTTTTTGAGAAGGCAGAGACTTTGGATGCTTATGGAAGGATGCTCTGGCAAGAGATACACATGTGATCTCTCTTCCCAGCCTCCCTGGAGTTGACCTCTAGGCCACGTGAGGTCATCTTCACTTGAACTCCATCAATCCAACATTGCTTTGGCAAGTCATGCCCTCCTGGTGTCTTGAGTCTAGACTGTAGATTCTGAAATTTCCCCACTTTTGTAAGAATTAAAGGGGGGGCAAGTGTCAGGACCCAAACCCACAATAATGACTTCCAAGGCCCCAATGGGTGATTGTGACTTGAGAATCCTTCTTCCTGTATCCCAAGAGACATTTCATCTGTTCAGGACTATCCTGGCTTTGCCACCCAGTTATAATAAATACTATATGGAACCCAGCTTCGGAAGTCCAGCTCTCAGTGTATCTGGGCAGTAAAGGATTGCTTAACTGGCCCTATATCATTCCTTGTTCAGTTTTGGTCTGACATTCCTTTGGAGCTTCCCCTGGTGATAGAAATGTCTAGCCTCTCTTTAAAGGGCTACAAGGAGCTGCTTCACCTTGACCCACGGCCTCGGGTACCTGTGTCTTGTGGAGAAACATACCTTGTGGCCTGATTTGAGCAGCCACTGGCTGGAAAGGCTGGGAGGAAAGAAAGCTGGGGCAGGGTGGGAGCAGTCACTAGAGCTAGCTCACCAGAGCTAGCACTACCCCCTTTTGTTTGGTCATACCAGGAATCCCTTCCACCACCCTGCCACTTCATTGATCAGGTCACACTTAGGCTACTGTGCCTTTCATTATCTCCTCAGAAAGTTCTTACAAAGGGATCCTGTTTGTTTGTTTGTTTGTTTGTTTGTTAACAGGTAGTCTCCTGAACCACAGGCAGTCACAAAATATGGGTATCTTCATCTCTCATCATGACCACCACTGACTGTAAATGGAGTCTTCATCTGACAGAAAATAAAACAGTGTTCAGGCCCTTGTCCCCCTGGACCTGTTGCTCTCATTCGGTAAACTGCAGGAAATTCTCTGCAGAGAATCAGAGATGGACATCCTTAAAAACCAGCCCTCAGTTTCCTGGGTTTTCTGAGATAAGCAGAGAAGATACAGAGAGCTGTGGGGGAAGGACACAGCACATAGAGCTCTACAAATTATTAGCAAGACAGCTTTGGTATCACAGCATCTTTAAAAAAAACAAAAACAAAAACATGGGAGTTTGGAACCGAGGAGGAGGGAGCAGAGGCTGAGTGGCTCACCTAAAGAGAGGTGCTCTCTGTCTCAAACAATCGATAAAGAAAATGCCACGGTATCCTGGACATATATCAGCAGGAAGAACAGAAAACTGAAGCAGTTCCATGTGGAAAGGGAATGGTTGGGACATCCCCAGATGTCATAATAGGCACAGAAATGTCACCCTGTTGTAGAAAGGGTCATCTCTGTGACACCCAACAAAATCTCATTCCAGGACAGAGCTTAATGATCCAAACTTCAGAAGAGCAGAGCCAACTGTGAGGTTTCATTAGGGGACCTAGGAAGACAGGAGCCAGACCCAGAGGCTTCCAGGAGCAGAGTGTGAGAATGGCCTGAGAGGGGGAAGTCAAGACCTTCTTAGGCTCAGAGTTACACACACACACACACACACACACACACACACACACACACATGAAAAGATTATTCCTAACTGAAAGAGCCCAGGTTCACACTCAGCAGGACAGAATGACTTACTGTCAGTACCTGGAGATAGGAACTGATCCCTGGAGCCACAGGGATGCACAGCTGGGGACAGTAAGAACCCTAAGATGAAGGACCATCTAGAAGGAAAACATGAGAGCCCCATTACTGTGTCCTCAAATCTTTCACTTAGCATTGTCTTGCTAATTCAATTTGCTTCACTCTCAAGATTAAGAAATTCCTTTGTTTAAAAAAAAAATATATGGGAAAACAAAGCCAGACAGTGGTGGCAAGGTGCTACATACCTTTAATCCCACCACTCAGGAGGAATAGGCAGGCAGATCTCTGAATTCCAGGACAGTCTGGCTTATGGAGAGAGTTCCAGGACAACCATAGCTACACAGTGAAACCCTGTCTCCAAAAACAACAACAACAAGATAGAAGTTGGATGTTGCCATGTCAAATCATGAAAGACAGTCTCTTGGGAATAATGAGTGTATGTGAATGGCATGTGAAGGATATATGAATATCTGTCCTTAGAGAAGTTCTGGAGCCCCAGCCTGGTGGTACATGCACTGGGGAGGCAGAGCCAGTAGGATCAGGAACTCAAGGTTAGCCTAGGCTTCATATTGAGTTTGAGGCTAACCTGGGCTTAGTGAAACCCTGTCTCCAAAAACAACAAAAGTCAATAGTCATAATAAATAAAACAACAGAGTAGAGTGGGGACTCCAGAAGAGTCACCATCTGCTTACCAGTACCACAGCTTGATAAGCCACCTGTTATCAAGTCTCAGAGTAAGCCAGTTTCAGTCACTGTCTTATTCTTTAAGGACGTCCTGGCATTGGCAGCCTAAGAGCTCAGACAGCCTGGAATTCCCTGGTCCAGCTGCCTAGGTTCCCTACTTGAGCAAATTAACCATCTCATCTCAGCAGAGTTGGGGGAATCTCATCTGTACTGACATTACTTAGATTATAATGGTAATATGTTCAGTGATTGCATCCTTTATATCAGCAGTGTTCTCAATTCACTTACTGCTCAAAACAACTAGTTAACCAAGGTTAAAGAGCACAGAGAAGCTAATAAACCTTTCCAAAGTCACACAGCTAGGAAGCTCTGGTACTAGTTTGAACTCAGAACAATGATAGTTGCTAATCTCTGCAGTTGGAAATCCCCAATTTTCAACCAAATCCAGTCTGTAAGAGCTGAGATCAGGAACTACTAAATTCTTCAATGTTCTTGTTTGCCATGTTATAGATATAAATAATTTTCAAAACGTGTGTTTGTTTGTTTGTTTGTTTGTTTGTTTGTTTTGAAGATAGGGACTCACTTTGTAGCCCAAGCTAGCCTAGAACCCACCAACCTCCCTCAGCCTTGTTACTTCTAGGGTCCCAAGTGTAGGAAATTGCTCTCAGTCAAAGGTTGCCTTTGATGGTTCAGGAAAGCAGGAACTTAGCTAGCTCATCTCGATTGAAAAAAAAATCAGAAATTTGCCCCACTTTTGTGACCTTTTAAAACACATCTCCTGGTGTAAAGCCACTAAAAAATTTTTTTTCTTTATTTTAAACAAGCGTTTCTACTTCTCTCAGGTACTCTGTTTAAGCCAAAACCAACTTGAGACAATAGGGCTTCGAATTCTAGCAAAGAACATAGCAGGCAAACAAGACACTCATCAATTTTCGGAAATTCTTCAAAGACTTCTGGCTCCCCAGCAGCAAAGGGGACTGGGACTAGAAGGCGGTGCCTTTGAGCGTCCTGAGCTCCTCATTGGTACTGAGTATCTACTGCCTTTCAACTAACTGCCACCTCTCCGCCCTCGTCTACATCTCTGTCCTGGAAAGTACCACATTAGGACTGAGGGGCTGAGGGGACCACGGTCCTCAGGCGCCTTTGTGGGTGGAGGAGGGATTTACAAACATCCGTATGAGGTCACTGTGTGACCTCGGTAAAGACACTCTACCTTGTGCACTTGTAGGCAAGCCTAGTCTCAACCTGCATCCACCCTTCACGTCCGTGCTGGACTAACCATCGTGCACCACAATGCCTTTCTTTCAAGGTTAGTTAATAGGCGGCTGGCACTAAACTGAGGCTGGGCACTCACCAGGGGCTGATGTCCCCAGCAGAGGTGGCAGCGATTCCACAAGCCTGCTTCCGCCAAGCAGAAAACGCAACTCCCTGCACTACTGCACTCCTGCTTTGAGCACCCCTGCTATTTCTAATAGCTGTGAACTTTCTAGCAAAATGTAGAAGTGGCTGGTAGGAACCTAGGGCCGTTAAAATTTCGGTCTGGCCATTCGTAGTAATAATACCCTAAAGACCCTGAAGTCGGGAAATATCACCAAAGACACCTGAGGCTGAAAACAAAGATTACTCAAAGGGTGTCCCGGGTCGGGGTCTGGGTGTGTCTGTGGGAGAGCTCTTGTTTAGTAGGTGGGAGGCCTGATCTACAACCGTGGAGGCAGGGAGAGTCTAAACCAACCGCCTTAGCTAAACAGTGGTCTAGGTGACAGGGACAGCAGAGCCGGGGGTGTGACTTAATCGGTAAATTGTTTACTTGGCAGATGTGAAGGCATAGGTTGTATAAAACCTTGGTATGGAGGCCGTGACATGACTGTAACCATAACAGTAGACTAAAAACCAGCCTGGGTATTCTCTCTCTCTCTCTCTCTCTCTCTTCTCTCTCTCTCATCTCTCTCTCTCTCCTCCTCCTCTCCTCTCTCCCTCCTTCCCTCCCTCCCTCCTTTCTCTTTCTCTCTCCCCTTCTTCTTATTCTGGTACCCTCTTTCTGGATCTCAAACGCATATTTACCTGGGCTAGGAATAAGGGCCTAGCAGATGCGAGCCTGCGCTCCTAGTAAGTCATGGATCCCGTCCTGATTAGAAGACTGATGGGATGATAAAGACGACCCCTCCCCAGGATGCCGCATTCTTCCCCTCTGTCTCTAAGGGGAAGCCCCCACCCCCACCTGCCGACAATCTTGATGCAATGGCTGCCACAGGTTTTCCAAAAGTAGCAGAAGCAGCCTGTGGATCTCGGAGATGACCTTTATTTGTTCTACCCAAAAGCCCAGAGGGAGTCACCGCAGACAACTGCATTCAAACTGGGGGCTGCGGGGGGGGGGGGAGGAGGGAAATCAAGGCTAGTCCGCTTCACAGGACTGAAGGTAGGTAAATCTGGACAAATCTATTTACACCTTGTTCCAAGAATATGGAATTAAAATGCATGAGGAACTTTATAAGGAAACCTAATAGCTCTTCCAGTAATTATTTTAAGACATTAACTAGCTCTGACTTCAAAACTGGAGCCAATATTTGCACCTGTTCCCAGAATGAAGGAGCAGGCACTGTCCCTGGCCATGAGCTGTCACTGGTCACTGTAGTTAGAGTTCGCTTAGCCACAAGACTTTCCTGGTTATTCAGAAATCGCCCCAAATCTTCGTTTGTTTGTTTTTTGTTTGTTTGTTTGTTTATAGATTGAATCTCACTATGTTGTTCAGGCTGGTCGCCAACTTCTGCCTCGGTTGAGGTCACAGATACCTTAGCAGGGGTGGGAAAGTTCACAGAAAAGCCTCAGTTTAGAAGGCACTGCCCCTAGGTTACAATAATCACAGCACAGGAGCCGCGCTTGAAGGGGAGCTAAAGCAGTGGTTAAAATAGTTTTTCTTTAGTTCCAAAGTTAAGTATACCCACTTCCGAAATCCAAGGACTGTCCCGCTCCTTTAAGGAATTTCTTTTAAAAAAAAAAAAAAAAAAAAAACTGGCAGGGTCCAGTTCATTAAAGTGAGATTAGGGAGACAGTGGCGTTTCCTTAAGGTGTGAAATATAGGGCTCCCAATTTTAGCAGCTTAGAAAATCACCTGGGGCGCCTTTTAGAAAAGCCACTGCGCCGCCTCCTCCCCGCCCTGGCCAATCACTGAGGCCTCTGAGGGCCAGAGCTTCTGCAGACTTGTCCCAGCCGGCCAGGTATCTCTGGGCCTGCGTGCGGTAGCTGCGCGAAGGCTCCCATCACGATAAATTCGCTCTGTGGGTGCTCCTGCCAGTTTTTCCCCTCAGACAAAAAGTTTCTAATTCTCACTAGAAGTTATAAATCTTCTCCCAAACTGTAAGGGCAGATGCTACACCATCTCGACTCCTTAATTTAATTGAAAAATTGTTTAGTAAACGAACACACAATAGAAATATTAATATATATGTGATGGAGACTATTCGGGAAGGGAGGGGACCACATCACTCATGTTTTCTGAAGTAGCAGTTGAAATACGTGTCTTTCTGCAAAGATTAGACACTTTCTCATGTTTATGCGGGGAATCTGTTTTGAAATATTATAGGTTAGGAAGACTTCTCCACCCCTTCTCATTTCAACCCCCTTCCTCACACACTGGACCCCCTGGAAATTGGCATTTCTAAACCAAAGATAATCCAATTTTACATGCAAAGACAACTGTTTTTGTAAAGGAAATGCGCTCATTCTTCCGAGGCTCCTAGGAATATTCTTGGTGATTGGATTATAAACACTCACTTCCCCAAATGTCTTATGATCAGGAATGGTTGCAAATTTATCACGGAAACAAAATTGCTTCTCTTTGGCACAATTTAGATCTGTTTAAGAGAACAGAAACCTCAGAATCAAAATTGATGGAAGGAAATCGCGATGGGCTAAACTTATAAAGCTTATCTTACACAGACAATCAAGAGACCTAGCGAATGACAGAGAAAATCTCCCTGCACTTGATCCAGCCACAGAACTTGAAACTAAGGTCAACTGCAGTTGCTTTTAACACTCATCTTTGAGACAGTGATTGCTCAAATAATAGCTAGTCGTTTAAGCCACATGCTAACATTATCCATATCCACAATGAAACATGACTTCAAAAGAAGAAAAAGAGGTATAACACTCAGCAAAAATGCATGCCCACGATTTGAATTTACTCATCTTTTTGTGAAAGCAGAAATGTAAAAATACAGATATTAACAACTAGGAATTAATGTGTGTGTGTGTGTGTGTGTGTGTAGAGGAGAGAGAGAGAGAGAGAGAGAGAGAGAGAGAGAGAGAGAATACCAGTTGGGTCACAGAATTAATCAGATAGTGAGCTACTGAGATCCATAAAATTAGCAGGTTAGTGAACAGACTTGATGGGTTAATAAAACAAGGAATAGCGGGAAATGTAATAGAATTGATTCTCTGGGAAGCCTTCTGTCAAATGTAGTTGCTTGTAGGAAGCACAGTACAACCATGCTCACCAGCATATCCTAAATGTCACAGTGCAGATATGCTTAGAAACAAAAGCCAAATATCTTTTTACTCTGGTTCTGTTGATGAATATGCAGTGTGAATTCCACTGAGGGGTTTCAATTTTTAACTCAGGACTCACGAACACCTTTTTGTAAATACATTTCTCATGCATTTGTTTTGTTTTTAGACAGGGTCTCAAGTAGCCCAGGCTACACATATAGTGGAGGATGACTTGAACTCTGGATCCTCGTGCCTCTAGCTCCCCAGAGCTGGCACTTCAGGAGTGTACCATCTAATACCATGCTGACTTTTAGGCATACTGGACATCAAAGATATGCTTTCCTTGTACCAGCTGTGCTAATCCTGGTCCTTAGTTTTTCCATCCTTAAAAATGCAGAGAAAAACATCTCCCCCTACCCCCAACTCCATAGCCTTCAGACCTCAGGAGTTCCGACTGGCAGAGTGGGCCCAGAAGTTCAACATCTATTGCAGGGTTTTCCTTCTGCCAACTTAACTACCAACTTACTTTGTGCTGAGAACTCACCAATGCTTTGTGGGAGAACCAGAAAAACAAGGCTCCTGTCCTTGACTTTGCAACTGGTACAATCAGGTACAAATAATGGTATCCTCCCACACACACACCACAAATAAACAAGACTTCTGTGGGCAATTTTAAACGCCAGGTACGATAGATAGTGGTCCAGTACCTGCGGACAGGTAGTAGTCATAGCAGAACTCTCTGCAAAAGTGAAATTAGAACCTTGAAGGAAAGCAACAACACAGGCACATGGAGCTGCAGTATCCAGGGCATTTTAGCTGGCACTCCTATCAGTACAAATCCTTCTGGCAACCTCTTGTTACTGTCATTCCCCTCAAAATTTGCTGTTAAAGAGCCTGAGGCCCCAAGAGGTCAGATGATGTCCCAGGATCTTTCCAAATAAGGAGAAAGCAATCCTCAGAGCTTTTTTTTTTCTCCTATCATCTGGTTGCAGGTGCTAATTTGCTTTCATATTGGGTAGCATTCAGGGGCCAAGCAAGCAATCAGGATAAATACTTTCACTTGAAAATTAGACTAACCTGCAGCCCTTGAACTCTGGAGTCATGAGGTCATGAGTTTCCAGGAGGCTGTGCAAGACAGATTAAATTTTACTGGACCTTCCTACTCTGAAGATGGAGCTGTACCCAAGATTGACTCAGTCTCCTTTAAGATGCTAAGAAGAGAATTGCCATAACAAGGTACCTCCTGTCATCCCAGAAGCCCTCTAGACAATGAAGATATTATTTCAATAATGGCTTTCCAAACTCATGTTTTGTCTAAGGTGTTGTTATGCCAGGCCTTTCCATAAATGGAAGCCAAGTTATGTTACTAGTGCAGATATTTAAGACACATCTAATACAGGCATGGTGGTGCACATCTTTGATCCCAGCACTCAGGAGGCAGAGACAGGTGGATTTCTGTGAGTTAGAGGCAAGCCTAGTGTATAAAGCAAGGTTCAGGATAGCCAGGGCTTCTATACAAAGAAGCTCTGTCTCAAAAACAAAACAAAACACAACAACTACAAAACAACAAGAAAAAAAGCATACATCTATTTATACAGTGGAGATGTATTCTTGCTATAGTAATTACAATCTCCATAGTGGAGGTAAGGAAAGGGTGGATAAACCATATGCATAAATATAAAAATAACAAGGGATTCTGGGTGAATGGTTAAATCAAATCTGCAAAATGGAAAAGGGCTCACACACCTCAATGAAGGAGGAACAAACGTTTTTTCATCACCTCATTTTGCCGATCCCTCTGTTTCTGTTAAGAAAGTTAGAAATTAGCAACCAAAGCAACGTCAGTCAGCCAAGGTGGAAAAATCTCTCTATGTGCTGAGTCACGAATGGCATCTATTTGATTTTCAGCAATTCTAACTTGATTTCCACAAGAAATTTACACTTGCAGTCTGCAAAAGAAGCAAAATATGACTCTCACTGTGATGGAGGCAACTCCAAGATGCACGTCTCCTGTATGAGAAATTGTTCAGCCTACATCCTTCATTCTCTTCTGTGGATCATAAATAAGCTATACGTAAGAAGTCAGCTGGTCTCCAAGTAACTCTGGGCAGAGTTCTAGGCTGCCAGCTGAAGGGAATGAAATAGCAAACACACGTTTGTGTACAAATGGCCACATCTGCAAGCCAAGGTCTGTTACCATGTGGCATATGTCATGTATATATCTTCATATACACACATATACATGTGTAGATGCATTTTGGTCACAGTGATTGTAAACAGAATGTCTGCATAGGAGGTAAGGAAAGTGTGAATAAAACAGAAAAAAAAAAACATAAAAGCAGCATGAGATGTTTGAAGTATATAAGTCACAACTTACCTCTGAAATGTGACTGTTATTTGGGACAAGATACAGGTCACAGAAGCCAACAGCAGTGTGATGTCAGGATCTAGGTTTTGTGCCTGTTACAGGGGACTAAACTCTTCTCTCTCCAGAATATTATAGTAGTTGGTGGTGGGGGGCATTTCAGGAGCAGTCTTCAGGGGGTCTTAATAAAGCTCAGAAACTAGAGATAGGCTCAATGGTTAAGAGCATTGATAGGCCAGGGTTAGAGTCCCAGTAACCCATGGTGGCCCTCATGCTTTCTCACACTTGGTCTGTAACTCCAGTTCCAGGGGATCCAAGGCCTCCTTCCTGTTTCCACCAGGGCACTGGGAACACACACAGTACACAGACATACATGCACCCATACACATAAAAAAATAGAAAAATTTCCTTTTTAAAAAAAGTTCAGAAATATACAAAATGCCCATCTTAACCAACTACACTCTCACGTGTGAGTTTTCTCCCTGAGCCTCAATCAAAATCTGCAGATGGGACTTGGATGGAAACATGTACCCAAGGAAAAGGAATACTGCAAAGAGCAGGGAGCGATTTCACCATGCAATAAAAAAAATGTACCAAACCCCAGTGTGTCTTATTTTCTATAAACACTTCCTGTTTTTATTAAGACAGCATAGACATATAACACACCATGTCATGGTTCCTAATGGCAGCCGTGCTACTTATGGATGGCCAATAAATTACCCCACTCATATGATAGACATAAATACTTCACTCAAGATCAGTTAATACAGAGGCATCATGCAGACATTGTAATACATGAGGAAAAACAGCACACCCCCAGTGGCATCACTGATTTTTCTTTTCTGAGCATGAAAACTATCTTTTCCCAATTTTCAAAAGGTGGAATAAGACATTTGCTTTCACACAAAATACATTTTAGATCCATGATTTTCTTTTAAAAAGGCAACTCCACCATGTGCAGTACACACTCACAGATCATTCCTTTAGTCTCAAAATCAGATCGATATGTGTTTTTTTCCCATTTAGTGTGGACATTCCAGTGATTCTATGGCAACAGAAAGTTAAACTCATAATATGCTAAATGTACATTATCTCGATAACCAGAGGCAGAGACACTTTTCATTTTCTCTTTGGGCGTTATTATATGTGTTTTCATATAGTTGAAAGTGATTGTTTCACAGTATAAAATCTTGAATTACTAACACACCTTGGTTTTCTGCTTATTTTGAAATGTGTTTGAATCAGAGGTAAGAGAGAAATGACACCACTCAAAACAACTTCTGGAGATCTTATAATGTGCAAAACTTCCAGATTTATATATTCAAAAATAAATTATTTTTTAGTGAAAGGGGGGGTGTCACGAGAAAAGGGGAAGCTTATAGTTTATACTCTGAATAAATAAATAGCTTTCAGTGTCTTCCAGGTGGGGGCAACAGTCACTCAGTTTTGAGAGAAGGGAGGTCAGCCTCTTTAAGCTCCCTGAGTCGAGTCCGGTTACAGAAGATGAAAATGACTGCTTGGCAGTAACACTGTGAATAAAACAACCGCAAGCCTCCAGGAGATGGGACTTCTGGGCTCTGCTCCAGCCACAAGCAGCGGATCACCAACGAGTGCGCGCTAGAGGGAGACCAGAGACAGCCCTGGACGCGCACGCGCACTGAGCACCTGCCCAGCTCCGGGCAGACGCTGGCTGGGGCAAGGTCTAGCCTGACGCTCAACTCTAGGCGTGTGAATCCTGATTGTGGATTTCTGTTCTCCCGGGATCTCTGAGACGCAGGAAGATCATTTGGTTCTGCATCTTATTTATTTTTCCTTTAGGAGATTCAAGTCTATTCACAATTGTTGCGGACAAGTAAGCAAGCGGTGTACCCCTAAACTAGCGCCCAAGTCCTAGGCGTCAGGAATCCGCTTTCTGCACATCCTCAGACTTTGGGGAAGGGACAGCCACACACTTTGGTTAGGGTGGGAGTGACGCATAAAGCAGAGATTTGGGTAAAGGGGATGCCACACACACATCAGCATCCCTTTCTCTTCTGTTTCCCTCCCACCCAAAGTAACGGAAGTAGGGAACAGAACGAGCAAGAGGAGGGAAACTGAGGCTCCGCAGTGATTCGGTAGTCCGTGGTCACAGACGAAGCTGGGAGAAACCCCAGCTCACTGAGTCCAAAGCCGGGTCCTGCGGGGATGCTGAGGGTAGGTGATACCCCGGGAGCCGGGTGTGCCTTCCCGCTACGTATCGCTCCTCCGGGCGCTGCCCAGAGCTGCGGCTGCCCGCGCCCTCGAGCCACTGCCGCCACCGCTTCCTGCGGAGCCCGCGGCCGACCCCTCGGGCCGATACTTGAGCCAGCAGATGATCCAGGTGACCACTACGGAGAAGAGCGCCAGGATGCTAGCCACCGACAGGCAGATGGGTCCCACGGGTGAGGGCGAGGGCGATCCAGTAGCTGGGGCGGGGCCGGGGGACGAACCGCTGCTCGGGGGTCCCCCACCCCCTCCGCCGCCGCCGCCACCACCGCCGTAGTGGTTGACGAAGATGAGACCGGTGAACAGCAGCACCACCATGGAGAGGAACGAGAAGACCACGCACACGCAGCCGGCGGTGAGCGCCGCCCGCTTGCAGTTCTGACAGCTCTCGTAGGCGCCCGGGGCGCGGAGACTTGGGCTGCCCCGTTGTCCCGGGGCGGCGTCCTCAGCGGGTGGTGGCTCCGGCTGCGGCGGCTGCGGGGCGGGGACTGGCGGCGGGGCGGCGGTGGGCGCGGGGCGGCGGGAGGCCAGCGGTGGGAGGCGGTCCTGGGGCAGCGGATCGTGTGCAGCGCGTAGAGCCAGCGGGAAGGCCTCGGCGAGCTTGGTGTTGTTGGGCAGGCCGTGCACGCGGCTGTCCGGCAGCGGCGTGCGGTGGCGGCACACCGGGCACGCGATGGCGCCGGGCGGGCCGTGCCAGGGTGGCGGGCGCGGCGCGCGCTCTGGGACCGCATTGGAGGCGGCGGCGGCGCGGAGCTGCAGCTGGCTCAAGCACTCCTGGCAGAAGGTGTGCAGGCATGCCAGCAGCTTGGGGGCGCGCCGGTCCGCGTCGAAGTAGTTGTAGCAGATTTTGCACTCGTAGTCCTCGAGCGGAGGGAGGCTGGGGGCGGTCGTCGCGGCGTCCCGGACTCCCGTGTCCCCGTCGTCGCGAGCTCCAGCTGCAGTACTCCTAACTCCGTCTCGGCTCCCGGGGCTGCTGCTTCTGCTCTGGGTGCTGCTGCCGCTGTCGTTCCCAGGCGCTGCCATGGCATGATACGCCCCTCATCGGGGGCTAGGTGAGGCGCCGTCCTCCCCCAGAGCTGCCGCCCGGGCTCAGGGCGGGAAGGAGGCGCTTCTGCCTCCCCCCTCTGACTGCTGTCGCCTGGCAGGGGAGGTAACCGCTGGCTGCTGCGCCCCCGCCCGGCTCTCTGGTCCACCCACCCCACCCCACCCCACCCTAGTGCGGATGCTCTTAGTCCTTCCAAGTCCAGGGGGCCTGACTGAAGCACCCTTAATCCTCTCTGACTAGATATCCTGAAAGCTTTCTGTATCAGTTTATGTTGGAGTTAAAATTGGGGTTCAGGTGGGCTTGGAGGTTTTGCAGGAACGCATTTGGGGCTGCAGCTGCTTTAGGCTGTTGCGTTTTGCCTGTACACACAGCCTCTAAAGATGGTGTGCTACTGAGACCCGCTTTTTCTTTTTCCCACTTCCTCAACATCACCCCTCCAACCCCTCCTTTTTATCTGATTTCTCCTTTCTTGTCTGGGGCTAGGTCCCAGGAGAAGTCTCCTCTCCCCCTACCAGCAAGAGCTCACCGTGATGTAATGCAGGACCCGCGCAGGGAGGGGAAGCGGCGGCCTCGGCAGCCTGGCAGAGGCGGTTCCTTCCCCGACTGAAAATCGTGATCTCATGTCTCAGTCCAAGGGCGAAAGCCAATAATCCCCAAGCCATTTACGCTTTGCGCTTTTATTAGCAGGGCCCAGGCGGCGGCGGTGCAGGGCTCATCTCAAAGTGGAAGCAGAGAAGGGCATTTTTTTTTTCCCCTTAGCCATTTGGAGGAAATTTGGGAACTGGATAATTCCCCTTTCTTCCTCGGAAACGTTGCTTCCTGGGTTTAAGGAGAGAAGACAGACTGGGAGCAGAGTCCAGCTGTTTTCCTGGCGATGACCACTGAGGTGCAGCTGTTTCTAGTACCAGGAAGTTACAGAGGCAGAAGGGAGAAAAAAGTAGTTGGCAAGGAAGTTCACACACTGAAAAGCCCACTTTAAACCCAGCGGCTAGCCTCGCCCACCTCCCTCCTTCAGATGCTCACTTTAATATAATCATCCGGATGCATCAAGCACAAAACTCTCCGCCTAATGAAAACTCCAAGGTTATGGAATCGGAAGTCCAAAGGGACAAGCTCAGTACAGTAAGGTACAGAAGGGTTTTCGTACAGTCTGCGCGCGGTGATATTCAGAATTCTTAACCTCTCCTTCCCCTGTTTCTCCAGGCGCCCCTTCCCCTGTTCCATGAAGAGGAAAAAGGCCACCCATCTCCCCACTCTGTAAAGAAGTGAGAAGATGGCTTTGTAAGATTTTTTTCTCTTCTCTTCCCTCTTCCTTCTCCTCTTCCTCCTTCTTCCAGACGGTAGAAACACTGTACCTTCTGCCCCATCTCTGAAGATCACAAGGTACCATGGGAAATAGCTGAAACAAACACCAAACCCCCATGACGGGAATCGTAAAGGGCGAGAACAGAAAAAAACTAGGAAGAGTCAACAAGAGCTGGATGAGAGGACTGGGGTTGCAGCTCGATTGATCAACTGGGAGAGTGCTGACACACAACCCCAATGGCATCCCCACATCGGAAATTGGGCACAATAGCATAATCCTATAATCCAAGCATTTGGGAGGTGGAGGCAGGAGATTAGAGATTCTTGTCTATGGTCCCTTCTTTGACCCCATAATGAATATTCTAGTTTCACAAGCCTCTGTCTTGACAAAGAATTTAGGGAAGCTGTTCTCAACCTGTGGGTTGAAACCCTTTGGAAGAGTCACATAGTAGATATCTTGCATATCAGATATTTACATTAGGATACATAACAGTAGCAAAATTACAGTTATGAAGTAGCAAGGAACTAATTTTATAGTTGGGGATCACCACAACATGAGGAACTATATTAAAGGATTGCAGCATCAGGAAGATTGAGAACCAACAATAGGGGATGTACAATCTCAGAACATGTGCTTCTGCGGTTCTGAGTCCAGATTCTAGGTCTGTTTCTCACCTTTGCAATATTTGCAAGCTACCTTTTCTGTGCCTTGGTTTTTGAAACTAAAATTGGGATAAAATTATTTACTGCATAATATTGCACACTTTAAGAATTTGGGTATGTTGTATATGTAATATAAAACAATGAGTCCCAGCCACTAGTAGAATTCACTGGTAGCATTCATTATTGTTTATGTTGGGGGTTCCTGTAGCTCATCTAGGGATCCCCACAGATGCCTGTGAGAGAGGCCTCAGGGTGTCCACAGGACATAGCCCAAGGTGGAGCAGTCAAAATCAATGCCACAGCTTTCACCCAGTTCTACTGGCAGCTGAAGCTGAGAACAGGTGGTAGGTATTGCAGCTGCAAGACAGCCTTTTCCTATGGAGTTAGGCTTGTACCACAGATCTGCCAACTGTAATAAATGAAGCCCTTCATGAAACCTCAGGGCCAAGTGAACTCTCACTGCTTGTATTGGAAGGATAGATGTCCAGGCAGATAATGCTACTCAGAAGCAAGTATTAAATCATTCCATCAAATAGTTGACATTTTAAAATAGAAACAGGTCGATTAAATTCAACATTTACTGAGGTCCTGTTTCAGAAGATGTTGGAACTGGTGAGAATGCCTGGCCTCCAGGAACCAAGAATTCAAGAAGAGTCCAGGGAACAGGATAGCCAACTGTGCTGTGAATATCCTAGAGGAGACTCTGAGCAGGAAAAAGGGCACTGGGGACAAGCTAAGGAAATCTAAACAAAGTGTCGACTTTAGTGAGCAATAATGTATATTGATACATTATATTATATATGTTATAATATATAATATATATATATATAGTATGTTGATACTGGGTCCTTTATAATAAATGGAAAATAATAATGTAATATTAAGTTAGGTATGAATAACAGGAAACTAGACATGGTGATTTTGAGAACACTGGGAATCTTTGCAAGTTTCTGTAAATCTAAACTATTCTAAAATATAAATTTAAGTTTCATCATATACATTGCTGGAATTGTGTTTGTTAGCTTTGCATGACTGTAACAAAACCCCTGAGATAATCAGATTATAAAGGAGAAAGGTTTGCCTTGGTTTCAGTGTAGGAAAGTTTGGGTCAGCTGGCCCTGCTGCTTTTGAACCTGTGTTGAGCAGTATACTGTGACTCACGAATTCTTCACCTCACGGTAGTCAGGAAGCAAAAAGGAAGCTGATAGGCTGAAGCCATTCCTTATAGACAGTTGCTCGCAGCCTGGAGCTCCTGGAGGCTGGGAAGCAAACCTAGGTCCTCTGCAAGAACAGCAAGTAAGCATATCTTTCCAGCTTCCATCTGACATTCTTAAGAAGTTCATGGTTTATGCTTATACAAATGTCCATATTTTTAAAAAATTAACTTTATTGAACACTGCATTGTACCCCTCCCTATGTTCATTCTCACAGACCTGCTCTTAAGACTTAACCAGATCTGGGCGGTGGTGGCGCACGCCTTTGATCCCAGCACTTGGGAGGCAGAGGCAGGCGGATTTCTGAGTTCCCATACACATGAGAGAGGGGAGAAAGGGAGTGTGTCATATGAAGATACAACTTCACTTCTGTTTGTATTACTACTTCAAAGAAGACCCAGCAAACCTGAAAACTTTCCATCAGATTTCCTTTAGAATTTATTACATTTGGGACATCACATGGTTTGCTATAAGATGGAAAAATATTAATTTCCAAATATATATAGAAGTTAGACAACTACCTTAAAGAACATTAAGGAAAGAGTACCATCTTCTTTTTGCAGTACTGAGGGATGAGCCTGGGGCCTCACACAGGCTTGTCAGTTCCTCTACCAACGACAGTATTCAGAGTCTTCAGAAAGAGAAACAATAGACCTCCCATGTACCTCAGTCAGCCATAGTGAAATTTATTTTCACAGGTGTGTGTTTTTACATGGTTATGATAATAACAGATGTACTTTCCTTCAGTCTAATTAGGTTTATTCATAATAATACTTATAATAATTATGGTGTCTGTGGTCTGCCAGACAGTATGCTACGGTTGGGGATACATGAGAAGTGAGCCACAATGACTCCAAGTTTGTCCTGTTAGAGCTTCTGGCACATATAATTGTCAGATATTAAACAAATGGGGGACTGTGGATGCAGCTGGAGTGGAAGCGCTGTGGAGAAAACTTCAGTGGGTTATCCTCAGCCTTGGCCGGAGGAGCCTCTCTCTGCAGTGGGTGCAGTTAATGTGTAGACTCATAGCTGCCCCAAGTACTGAGAATAAGAGACTGTTAAATGCTCAGCCTTAAATGGAACATCTGTCTTAACAGCCCTGTCTGCTCCATCAGGAAGCACCACAGAAGAGGCAGAAAGAAAGCAAGAGCTTTCTTTGCGTGTTTGTGTGTGTGTGTGTGTGTGTGTGTGTGTGTGTGTGTGTGTGTAGTACTGGCTGGTTTTGTGTGTCAACTTGACATAAGATAGCACCATCAGTGAGGAAGTAGCTTCAGTTGAAGAACGGCCTCCATGAGATCCAGCTGTAAGGCATTTTCTCAATTAGTGATAAATAGGGGGAAGCCCACTGTGATGGTGCCATCCCTGAGCTGGTCCTGGGCTCTATGAGAAAGCAGGCTGAGCAAGCCATAGGAAGCAACCCAGTAAGCAGCGCCCCTCCATGTTATCTGCATAGGCTCCTGTCTCCAGGTTCTGTTTGAGTTCCTGTCCTGAAGTCCTTCAATAATGATATGGAAGTGTAAACCAAATAAACCCTTTTTCCCCAACTTTCTTTTTGGCCATGGTGTTTTTTCCCCCATAAAAATCCTAATTAAGACCCCAGGCAGGGAGTCTGGACCTTTAAAGAAAGCTAGCCAAGCAAGCTAGTGAACAGCATCCTTCCATGGCTTCTGCTTCAGTTCCCGCTCGAGTTCCACCCTGACTCCCTTGATGAGCGATTGTGACCTGGAAGTATAAATCAAGTAAACCCTTTTGTCCCCCAAGTTGGTTTTGGTCAGAGTGGTTTATCACAGCAGCAGAAAAGCAAACTAGAACACTCCGCTACTTGGGAGGCAGAAGCAGAGGGATGACAAGTTCAAGATCAAACTGAAACTGAGATCTGTTTCAAAATAATATGTAAAAAGAAGAATAGAGAAATCGCTCGCAATCAGTACTAGCATGTTGAGGCCATATTACCCATCTACACAGAAAAGGGAGAGGGACCATTGTCTGTCTGTCCCACTATTAGTGATGAACCAATGAGGCTGGTGCCTAGGACCGGAGAGCAGAGAAAGGATGAGGTTGCTTGGATCCTGTAAGCCATTTGAGGTGAAGCTGGCAAGGCTTACTTATGTGGTGAGGGTGACTGCTTCAAAGGACAGAATCTCTGCTGTGCATTGAGGGCTCATGTGACCCAACTCTTGGTCCCCAGTTCACAATGCTGTTTTAGGAACAGCTGTGTGGGTGGGGCCTAGCTGGAGAAGTGGTCTCTAGAGGGGGGATTAGGAGTTATAGCCCCAGTAGCTTCATCTCCCCAGGCTCTAGGGATATGTGAGGGGATTTAAGGTGTGCTGTACCTCTCATGGCTTTCTTTGACATTTGAGTTTTTATTTATTTTTAAAATACATTTATTTATATAAAAAATTAAATTAATTTATTTAAGAACTCTTCAATTCGTTAACATTCAAGTTTGTGAAGAAATACAGTTTTATGTAAAGAGAGTATTTTTCTTTTTCTTTAAGTACATGTGAGTGCTGAGAACATTTCTTTTCCTATTGATTATTTTTCATTTTGTTTCAATAAGTTCTTAGTAGAGAAAGGACAGGTCAATTTTATCACTTATTCAATAAATACATCCCAGCACTGGGTCACTGCTTTGCGTGCCTCTGTTCAGACTAGAGCTTCTTATGCAAGTGCCACTTAAACCTCCCCGGGCCATTTTGCCTAAGAAATTTTACACACTGCTGGGTACATAGGTGTACGAAATAGGAATAGGAACCAACCAATAAATTTAATCGATAATAAATTATAAAGAATTACCTTTTAAAACAATTATCTGGTATATGTATTGGTTTGCCATTTATTAAAGTAAAAACAAAATTTGAATAATAATGATATTAATGTTTTAGTTTTAGATAAAGAATTAAAGTTCAGTTAAATATTAGCTATTTAAAGGAGGAGAGCAACTTCTGTCTCCCTCCCCCAAACTGATTACTGCTTGATTGCATCATAATGCTGAGGACATTATTTCATAAATACGTAATACAAAATCAAAGAAGTATATTTAGGATCATTTCAAAAAAACTGTTGGAAAGTCATCCTTCATCCAATGCCAAGACTCATTAAATTTTTTGAAAATTTTATTATATTTGTGGATGAAGAGATGGCTCAGTCAGCAGTTTAGAGCACTCGTTGCTCTTGCTGAAAGACCCAGGTTCAATTCCCAGCACCAACATGGTAACTCGCAATCATCTGTATCTCCAATCCCTGACGCCATCTTCTGGTTTTTGAGAGCAAACACACACACACCACACAATACACACACACACACACACACACACACACACCCACAAAATTTGCCAGAAAAACATACATTAAAAAATTTTAAATAAAAATAAATTTATGTATGGATGTCTTGCCTACATGCATGTCTGTGTACTTACACGTGTACCTTGCATCTGTTATCTGTAGAGGTCTAAAGAGAGCACTAGATCTCCTGGAAGCGAGTTACAGATGGTTGTCAGTATAGGTGCTGGGTCCTCTGCAAGAGCAGCCAGTGCCCTTAACCATTAAGCCATTTCTCCAGGCCCCATTTAATGGATTCTTTGGGGGGAGAGGTTTCAAGACAGGGTTTTGTGTGTATCCCTTGCTGTCCTGGAACTAATTCTGTAGACCAGATTAGCCTCGAGCTCAGATATCCACCTACCTCTGCCTCTCCAGTGCTGGGATTAATGGAGTGTACCACTAAACCCATCAAGCTCAGGAAACCCATTAGAAACACAAACAGCAAATTTCAAAATAAAAATTTCAACATGAAACAATCTAAAAACATATTAATTGAATGCTTACATGATAAAGAATGGTGGTAGGAAAATATTAAGTCTTTCTTTTCCATAATTAAATCATCATGTGTCTCTGAGCAGAAAACCCAGTATGCACGGTAGAGACAAAACTCATAATATTGGATAGCCGTGCATCAGTTGAGGTGTTTCGGGCACTGTTATTGTGTTGCATCGTGTGGCAGCATGTGCAATCCAAAGTGCTCATGTTGTATGTTCTGACGTAACATGAGACACTTCTACTTCATCGTACTTGATTTGAACATTTTTTTCTGCCTGTCCGTAAACTCTTTTAACATTGCCATTTTTTCCAACCCCCACATTCAATTTTATAAACCCATGTAGGAATGTGACCTCCAGTTTATAAAACTGGGGTTTTAAGTAATATTTGGTAAAGAAAATTAAAAGATGTTGATAGTGCTCCCCAGAGATGACAAGAAGTTGTATTTTCACACTTTCAGTTATTGGTCAGGGTAATTATTAAAAGGCATCCCCTTAAAGAAGAGCTCCAGTGACTGGCAATCCTGTATCTTGTCATTTCTTACACAAATCTATGAGGTGCTTCCAGCCTGGAGCGTATGCCACCGACCGATTGTTTGGTTCTGTGGCTGGTTTATGTGTCAGGTGACAGTCACCAAAAGTCATCAAGTGTCAGACATAAATTAAGTGGAACCATGCAGAAACAGATGAAAAACTGGATAAGAAGCATCAGAAACTCTTGTGTTTAAGATCGCTCTAAATCAGGCATGGTGGCACACCCTTTTATCCCAGCACCCAGGAGGCAGAGGCAGGAGGATCTCTGAATTCACGGCCAGTCTGCTCTACATAGAAGTTTCCAGGACAGCTTGGGCTTCATAGAGAGACCCTGCCTCAACAAACAAAACAAACAAAAACTGTGCTCTAGATAAGAAAAGGGTTTTCTGCACTCCTAATTAGCACTCTTCAGAACAGTGTTAGAAAATCCCTATACAGTCCCATTTTCTGTGCAGGGAATTCACACAGAGCACAAAGGATTCAATCGCTCACCCAGGACCACAGGGTGATTGAAACTAGACTCTGTGGCTGCATTCCTCCTGGAGGTTTGAGGGAAACATCCATCCCGGGCCTCTTACAGTTTCTAAAGCAGTGGTTCTTGATCCATGGGTCATGACCCCTTTGGCAATCCTCTATCTCAAAAAAATTTACATTATAATTCTTAACTAGGAAAATTACAGTTATGAAGTAGCAATGAAAATAATTTTATAGTTGGGGTCACCACAACATGAGGAACTATATAAAAGGGTTGCAGCATTAGGGAGGTTGAGAACCAATGTTTTTAAGGAAAAGAGCATAAAACAAGGTCAAGACCCATGTGCATGAGCTTTCCTGGTTGAACTCAGTGTGAAAACCAGGGCAGAGGTAGATCTAATGGTAACATATTGGTAGAGACTCCAGGTCTAGCCGGAAGCTGCCAGCTCACTGACTGTATCCTGGGAAGATTGCATCTCTTTAGAGATGCAGCAGTTCAGAAATTCTAAGAACAAGGAGTTCTCCCAGAGGCAAGGAAGGTCTGGGTAAAAGGAGTGCAACACAGCACATCCCATGACTGAGGGTCCAGGCTCCTGTTTCTATGAAGCACACTACCAGGATATACCAACCATCTTGAGCACCAAATGGAAAGCAGAAATGTCAGAGGGTATCTAGAAGATCATAAGTAAGAGAGGAAACAGATGGAACCAAGGACCAGAAATCATGGAGAGCCGCATCAGGACCAAATGGAGACAACTGCGATGAGGATCGGCTGAGCAGAGGCCAGAAGGAGCCTTATCTCCTTTGGTGCATCCCTGAATCCCATATGCCATCCAGAGGGAAAGAGAAGAAGAAAGACATGTCCTGAGCTGACCATGCAGTTGCCTCAAGAAGGTCATCCCTAAGGCACTGCCCAGCCTGAGTCAGAGCTCTGCCCTGAACACTCAGATGGTGATGTCATTGCCCTCGATCCAGGAATGAGGGCCTCCAGGAAAACAAAGAGGGAATAGAGGAGAATATCAATGCTGTACAAGAAGAAGGGGAAAACAGGAGCTCAGTGTGCAGAGGCTTTAAATATCTGTTTCTTTTCTCTCCGTGGTCTGAGAAGCTTTTTACTACCCAGATCTTTCCAAAAATGTAAAGATGCAAACACGCGGGAGTTGTCCATTTCCTCTTCTGGAAAAATGAATGGATGACAATTGTCCTATCAAATTGTCTAGGAGTCATTCAAGACTTCAGGGTTTAAACACTAATGAGCTCCAGGCTTAGTCCTGTACCGCCTGTTCCTCCAGCGTGAACTGGTATGCTTTGTTTGACAAAGGCAAGCTCAGCAGGATGAAGACTGTACCTTTCACGGGATCCTTTCTTCAAATCTCCACTGTTTTCAAAGCCCTCCCTAGGGGATCTGGAGAGATAGCTCAGCAGTTAAGAGCACTGACTGCTCTTCCAGAGGTCCTGAGTTCAATTCCCAGCAACCACATGGTGGTGGCTCACAACCATCCATAATGAGATCCGATGCCCTCTTTTGGTGTGTTTGAAGACAGCTACAGTGTATTCATATACATAAATAAATAAGTCAGAACCCTCCCTAGGAAAAAATATACCTAGGCAGAAATGCTAAACTCATGAAGTTACTTTGTGATTTTGATTATGATGGAGCTTTTCTTTGAACAATTTAAATGAGGTATAAACTTTTAGTTAAGAGAAAGGCAGCCTCTTCAATGTGATGGTGTTATTTTCTTGGTTTTATTTGTTCTGATGTTTCTAATGTGGTGATGGATCCCCAAATCTAAGGACCATCTAGGCATGGTGGTATAGGCTATCTAAGAACCTGGCATGATGGCATAGGTTATCTAAGAACCTGGCATGGTGGCATTGGTTATCGAAGAACCTGACATGATGGCATAGCTTATCTAAGAACCTGGCATGATGACCTAGGCTATCTAAGAACCTGGCATGGTGGCATAGGTTATCTAAGGACTGGATATGGTAGCCTGCCTGCAATCTCAGCTCTTAGGAAGTTGAGACAGGAAGATTGCAATTCAAAGCCAACATGGGCTACACATCAAAACCTTGTTTCAAAAATACATAAACTGAGTTGGACCTGGTAGTGCACATGGTTAGTCGTAGCACTCAAGAGGCAGAGGCAGGTGGATCTCTGAATTTGAGTCCAGCCTGGTCTACAGAGTGAGTTCTAGGACAGCCAGGGCTACACAGAGTAACCCTGTCTGGAAAACAAACAAACAAAGGTCCTGGGGATAAATAGGTCCTGAAGAGATGCTTCAGTGCTTAAGAGCATTTGCCACTCTTGCAGAGGATCTGGGTTTGGCTCCCAGCCTCCACATGATGGTGCACAATCATCTGCAACTCAGTTTCCAGGAGATTCAATGACATATTCTGACCTCTATATGATGTATATACGTACATGCAGACAAAGATTTACACATATAAAATAAAATTGAAAAAATTAAATGTAGATAAATAAGTTGTGATGGTTGCCTGAATTCTAAGAACTACTAAGGACAGTGAAGTTCCCAACTTGACACTAGGGACAGTCTGAGTCTCTGGACAGCTCCATTCTTTAAAACATTTTAGCTGTGTTTATTTTTGTTTTCTGACTATTTTGCATGCATGGATGTCTGTGTGCCATGTGCATGTCTGGTGCCCTCAGAGGTCACAAGAGGGCATTAGATTCCCTGAAACTGCAGTTATGGGTTGCAAACCACCATGTAGGTCCCAGGACCTGAACTCAGGTCCTTCTGCAAGAGCAAGCAGTGCTGTTAAACCACAGAGCCATCTCGATTCTATTACACATGGATGTCTACTTTTCCCCAAATGGTATTTGTTGAAGAACTTTCATTTGTCCACTAAGGGTCTTGGCGTCCTTGTCAAAGGTGACTTGTTTACATTTATATATGTGGGAGTTTATTTTTGGATACTGCATAGCACTGTCTTGGTTTATTAGTTTGTCTTTATGACAATACCACTTTTGGGGGGTTGAACTAAGAGCTTTTAGCATGAAAGTCAAACATTCTCCCACCAAGCTATGCCTCTACCCCCCGTACCACACCCTTTTGATCTCTGTAGTTCTGGAATATGTTTTGGATTCAGAAATAATTCCTGAATACTAGTTCTTTCCATCTGTACTTTCCCAAAATTGCTTAGGCTATCTGTTGACTCTTGGGATTTCATGATGAGATTTTCTGTTGCTGTGAAAATTTTATTTAGATCCTTGGGGTTTTGATGGTGATTGCTTTGACAGTATACATCCTTTAATAAATGCAGTGGAGTCTCAAAAAATGTAATGGAATCTCCCAAGGCAGCAGACAAGAGCTTACAGTAGAAGTCTGCAAATGTTTTTTCCTCAATTTTGTTGTAAAATAAAATTATTGTAGTGGAAATTTACACTGAGAGCTTCAGTGGACCCAGTAGAGAAGATGAGACAACAGCTGCTTTACAATCATGCTCTTGCCAATAACAATGACAGTTATTATCATAATATCACATCACTTGCTTACTTTTTACGTTATAAAAAGCACTTATATCCCCTTACCTCGTGTTACTGTGGTCCAAAGCAGCATTTCCCAAAGTTACGGTTTCTCAAAAAATTAATTCCTCAAAACAAGGGGGTTTTGATTTAACAAGCTGGGAAACATTCCAAACCCCAGTCCATAGCCTGCATGTAAAGACTGGTTATTAAAGGCTCCGAGAAGCAATGTGGCACAGATGTAAAAAATTAGTTCAATGTTGTATAAACCAGTGTATACCAAACATTTATAGACAGCGACAATTATTTTTCGTAAACCTTATGACTAAAGACACCAAGAGTAGGAATTGCAAACAAATAGCGTTTAGAGACTGGATGGTAAGTTCCAAGATGATTCAAAGTGAGGCAGGTCTGAGGGAGAATGGATCGTCCCTCTTGCATCTGTTCTATGCTGGAAGGGAGATTCAGCAGGCAGAAACCTGGATGGATTGGCAACAAGAGAGACTGGGCAATTCCTTTTCTAAACCCTTTACATCTTCTGTGGGAAACGATGCACAACCTCAAAGGTTACCATGACCTTGCAAGAAAGGAGACAAAGGTTCTAGGGAGAACACACAGACAGGCTCTGTGATGTGGGATCTGTTCAACTGACTTTATAGATGAGGATGATTTTGTAATATTTCCCTAGGACAGAAGTCAGAAATAAATCACCTTTCATCCAGCATGCTTAATCACAATTAGTTGTTTATGCATTTTTTTCTTTGACCATGATATAGCCTTCCTCCTAATTTCTTTCATTTCTAACAAATGGCATCTTCCAAAACATTGTAAGAGTTCAAAACCCTTTAAACAATGTATTATTTATCCTTCTGGCCACACAGATTCCTTTAGAGTCATTACAATCCATCAACGGTGCATTTGCAGACTTAATAATAAGCAGATTTGGTTTTCAGGAGACTGAGGCAGCTGTAAAGGGCAAACCCATTAGGGTCTTTCATATCTATTATCAGAGTGCGGGGGTGAGGTACTGACTTCAGCCAACCCAGAGCTCATAGGTCTGAAGCTTATACAATTCTGGAGGCCCTTTTTCAGAAAAATGATTTAAATTAGTAAGTAAGAAGAAATATTAAATGTTCACTTAGAGTTATAAAATAAAGCGCCACCACAAGAAACTGTTGGAAACTGACAAATTTTTAAAAGCTCCTCAAAATTCTAGAAAACTAAACAAACAAACCTGTTTACTGTCCAGTTAGAATCCACAATACAACTATGTGTCTGCCAACTATTTGATGACCCAGCCTTCAGACAATGATTTTTCTGTCATACTTTACACATCAAGACCAGAGGAACAAGTACTGTTCTCTCTGGTTTGGGTGCATCCTAGATGCATCTTAGCATCCTACTGCAAAAGGCTTCCTTCCAAACCCCCCATCCACTGTTGACCTTGTCACATTACCATGTTTATGGAAACGGCTCTCAATAGTCTTTCACAGATTAGCTAGAATATCTCAAGGCCATTCAGGGTTTGGCTGGTTTTAGGGAGTTGTCTTGTTTTATTTTATTGTTTTTGCTCTTTTTTAATAATACTTTTTGAGATTTGGAAATTATAATTACATCATTTCTTCCCTTCCTTTTCCTCCCTCCAACCCCTCCCCTCTGCTTTCAAATTCATGACTTTCTTTTCTTTAATCATTTTTCATACATAACACACACACACACGTAGATTCCTAAATACGTAATTATAAGCAGCTCACTCTGTATAATATCACCTGTATGTGTATGTTTTCAGGGCTGACCACTTAGTGTTGGTTAACCAATTGGGAGGTTATTCCCTGGGAAAGACCATTTCTCCCGCTCTCAGTATCCCTTAGTTACCTATAGTTCTCTGTGTAGGGTTGAGGCCTTGTGAGCTTTCCCTTTCCATGTTAGTGGATTTATTAGTGTCATTGCTTTTCAGGTCTTGTTTTGGTTTTGTTTATTATTAGATAAAGTCTCACTATGTGGCTATCTTGGAACTCATTATGTATGACAAGGTGGCCTTGAATCCACAGATACCCACCTGCCCTGCCTCCTGAGTACTAGGATTAAAAGCGTGTGCCACCACAGCCAGCTCTCCTCTTTTAAAAAAAGACTTATTTATTATTTATGTCTGTGTGTATGTGTGTGCCTGTATGAGTTTATATGTACCATGTGTGTGGAGGAACCTGAGAAAGCTGTGTCCTCTTGAAGAGCAGTATTGAGACATCTCTTCAGCCATTATTCTATGTGTTTGTCTTAGTGAGTGTGAGTGCAGGTGCCACAGAGGCCAGAAGGGAAAATGGATTCCCTGGAGCTGGGGTTACAGAGGTTGTGTACACTGGAATCCAAAGTCCACCCTCAAAACAGGGCAGCAAGCACTCTTAACCACAGAACCAACTCTCCAGTCCCATCACAGGGAGCTAGAGATCAGACAGAGTGATGCTAAACACTTATCTGAATTTATGGCACTCACTGGCCAGCTTTTCTTTGTCGTCCTGGATGCTGTGGCAGAATATGAAGTAGAGTTGAATCTGGCACTTGCATTTCTCAAGGTTAGGTGTGTGAGCACAGACAGTGGTTGGATTGTAACTGGAATCTATTTTATATCAGGGCAGGAAGCAGTGACAAAACTACCTCTGAACCACATAATTATACCACCAAACCAGAGCTATAGGCATCTTCATCACTGTTCTTAATTGTGGTCCAAAAGTACTTTTGATGTCATGGTTCTCGTGTCACTCAACACAGGGGTAAAATAGCTAAAGAGTAATTGACATAGAAAGAGAGAGTGCCTTCCAGAATGTGCAGTTACAGTATCTTGCTGCTATAACTAAAGAATACACAGCTACAGAGACAAGTATAAATTCAAGCAAGGGGTCTTTAAGTGCCACTGCTTTCAGGATAAATACACTTTTAGGTCAAATTCAAATTTCTTCCTCTAGATATACGTCTGCTTTTGGAAGGGCCACACTTAACATTTTGAACTTAAGAAACAGATCTGTAGAGAAACACAGTGCCAACGCATGGGAGGCATGCGCATGTCTGTTCCAGCTGGCCAATTTATTAAATCTAATAAAACAATTACTTGGCATTTTGTGGATCAGTGACTCTTAAATCTGACTGGGGATTAAGTAAATCTATGTAACTTTTTAAAAATATACATTCCTTGGCTAGAAGTTCGAAATCCTGATTCTGTAGGCCTGGAATCTTGTGTGGTAAACTTGAGTCTTCTGTGCTGCCAAGGCTGGGGATCACTGATGGGGAAAGAATATTAGAATATTTGGATCAATGCCTATGGTTTCATGGCTCCACAGAGTAGAGCAAATGGAGAACTTAGCAGAGCTTCCCATATAGTCTAGTGAACTGGAAGACAAATTGGGATTATCTACACACACACACACACACACACACACAGACACATACACACACACACATGTATATATACACCCAATTCAGGGGCTTGGTGGGAGGGATCGGTGTGTAAAGATACCTACTGCCAAACAGACAGTGTCTATTTCATCTATGTGGTTGTTTTAATTAGGGTTCTATTGCTGTGAAAAAAAAATCATGACCAAAGGAACTCTTATAAAGGAAAACATTCAATTTGGGGCTGGTTTACAGTTCAAGTTTAGCCCATTATTGTTACGGCATGACAGCAGTTAGCAGTGTGTAGACAAACATGTTGCTGGAGAAGAAGTTGAGAGTTCTACACCTTGATCTACAGGCAGCAGAAGAGGACTGTGTGTCACACTCATCATAGCTTGAGCAATATAACCCCAAAGCTTGGCTCCAGTGACACTCTTACCCCAACAAGGTCATACTTACTTGAACAAGGCCACATCTCCTAATAGTGCCACTCCCTACGGCCAAGCATTCAAACACATGAGTCTATGGGGGCCATGCCTATCAAACCAGCACAGTGATCAAAGGAAAGAACCAACTCTTGTAAGTATAAGTATCCTCTGACCTTCATATGTGCACTGTGGCATGTGCTCCTACACACACACACACACACACACACCCCACATACAAATGTAATAAAATGTATATATAAAAAAGAATAAACTGGGTGGGAGAGATGGCTGAGCAGTTAAGATCACTGACTACTCTTCCAGAGGTCCTGAGTTCAATTCCCAGCAACCATATGGTGGCTCACAACATCTGTAATGGGATCAGATGCCCTCTTCTGGTGTGTCTGAAGACAGCTACAGTGTATTCATACACATAAAATAAATAAATAAATCTTGAAGTTAAAAAAAAAAAAAAAAAAAAAGAAAAACCCATTTCAAGCTATTTTTAACAGCTTACTGACTCATGGGGCTGTAATGCCCATCAAGCAGGGTTGAATTGATGCTTAAAATAACGTGACACCTCCCTCCCTCCCTCCCTGTCTCCCTGTCTCCCTCCCTGTCTCCCTGTCTCCCTCCCTCCCTCTCCCTCCCCCCGCCTGTGTGTGTGTGTGTGTGTGTGTGTGTGTGTCTGTGTGTGAGTATGTGTGTGTGCATGCGCACGCATGTTCCTACTTGCAGGTAAGGATGTAAGCTCTCAGCTGTGCTGCAGAGCCACACTGCTACGGAATTTAGGGTCATGAAAGATACAGGAGTAGGGAATCTTCATCTGTGGTTAAGTAAAGCCACTGAGGCCTCGTATGTGACTTGGGAGTCCCTTCATGGACGTTCCGAGAGGTCATTGCATGAAACTGTGAAGGTGAACCATGGACTGGGTTGGAGATTTCAAGATGTTGGATATACCAGAGCCATGGGATATCTGCCAAGAAGAGCTGCAGGCAGGGTGTGACGCCAGTCCATGAGAGAGAGGTTTACTGTGGTTAGCTAAGCTAGAAGCAAGGAACAATCTCAGCCTGTTGGTATTAGACATAGATCTACAGGATTTGGAGTTTGTCCTGCTGGATTTCAGTTTTGCGTTGGTCCAGTATCTCCTCATATGCCCCCTTTTGGAATGATAATGTATATTCTGTATCATTGTATATCAGAAATATGTGATTTGATTTTTCCTTTTACAGGACTTACAATTAAGAGATTGAATCTCAGAATAGACTTTAAACTTTGAAACAGTGTTGAGACCATAAAAGACTATGGTGACTTTTGAAGTTAGATAAGTGCAGTTTGCATTATTTTATGGCCATAAGCCTATGGGGGTCAGGGTGTGATGGTTTGTGTGAGAATGACTCCCATAAATCCATATCTTTGAATGTTTGGTTCCCAGTTGGTAGAACGGTTTGGGAAGGATTAGAAGGTGTGGCCTTGTTGGAAGAGGGGTCTTATTGGGTCTGGGCATTGAGGTTTCAAAGCCTCCCAACTTGTGGATCAGGGTGATGTAACCTTTCAGCTACTGGTCCAGTATCATGTCTTCTTGCTTGCTGCTATGCTCCCCATCATAATGATCACAGGCACACCCATTGAAACTGTAAGTCTCCAATAAACTATTTTAGTTCATTATCTGATTCATTCATAGCTCCAGATGGGTGATTGGCTGTGACCCCCTGAGGGACATGATAGTTGGCTCATCCTCACTGAGTTCATGATTAGAAAGTGTGGTAATCATCATAAGGAAAACTTGCAATGACTTACAAGATGATGGTTTCCATGATCTCTGGAGTCACTTCTAACTGAGAGTAGACCCACTTTGCCTTGGCTGAGTTCTCAACATGCTCGGTCAGTTTGGTCCTGCAGGCCTAAGGCATTGCTTCTGACAATGGTGACCATAAAGGCAAGACAGGAGCTTTTCACTGTAGAGGAGCTCAACTTACTGTTTGGATCAGGCTCCTGTAGGCAGCACCCTACGTCTCACATTGGACAAGTCCAACAGTCCAAACTCAGGTCTCCAATCTCAGGAGGCCAGGTAGAAAGCCAAAGTCACCTGTATGGGTTCATGCATGCCAGGAATGCCAGCACACAGGAGGTGGAGACAGGAGGATTAGAAACTGAAGACCAACCTAGGCTAGGAGAAGAGTACTGTCTCATCCCCTTAACAAAAATCTCCCCAATCCCCAATCCCAAACCAAGGCAAAGCCAAATGATGCAGAACAAACAAGAGTAGGTAAAGATGTCATTTCAGAGAGTGTGGGGGCTATAGGTCTTCCTAACAGTCTTTTTTAAAATTAATGTTTATTTCTTGACAATTTTGAGTATGTGTGCACGCACACACGCGCGTGAACACACACACACACACACCCCTCCAAATCCCTCTCCCACTCCTCCCGAATCTCCCCACCATGTGCCCTTCCACCTCCATCTAACAGTCTTGACCAAAACCAGATGGCTAGAACTACCCGCAACGTCATTGATCCCAGTGGCTATGGGGCACTGCCCAGCTAACAGCATTCTCAATTCATAACACATGGTCACCATAATGAGGTTAACTTCACATTAGGTGCTTTGGGGTACCTAATAAAATAAACGTGTGGTATACTCAAAGGGGGCCTGATGTAGCCACAATTCAAGGGAGATTTGCCCAACTGTAAGGAAAGTTAGCAGCCCCAGATTCTGGATCACAACTCCTCTCGACTGTCAGAGGTCATGCTTTTTTTCTATGGCCAGAATCTGCTCTCGAGATATGGAACCAGGTTTTCTATCCAATTTGAGACAATTTTAGTAGACAATATTTGATTGATTCCTCCCTTCCAGTCAGGGACCCGGTAAATCTTCATTGCACTTCATCTTTTTCATGCCCAGGATAGATGATCAGAAAGCTATTTGTGAATACAAAGGTCTCTTGACTGTTCTCTCTCCCCATCAATGAGGTGAGAGTGATCCACAAGTCTCCCGTGACTATTCTTGTCTGTTACTGAGAGGATATGCTGAACTCCGTCCTCAGTAAACACAATTAGCCTCGTGTTGGCATTTCTGTTCTAGGGCACAGCCATCACTGATTAAAATGTACATTATTGAACCATCAGGATTAGACTATGGAAAAAGCAATAAATGGACAATTCATTAATCAATTATTGCCACTAACTCAAACCATCCCAATAAATGATCTCAGCTATGTAATTTTTCTCCTAAAGAAAATGCAACAATTTTACCATTTCTTTCTTTCCTTTTTTTTTTTTTTTTTTCAGTTTTACCATTTCTAACCTTATGCTTTCAGAGTACAAATTTTTAAAAGACTGACGTTTTCTGCAGTTCAGTTAAATCAAATATGTGTTACTGCTTCTAAATCCTCTTTCATGAAAGCGACTGCTATATATATAAATTGGGAGAAAAGGGGACTCCTGGCTCTCCAGATGGGAGCTATGTAGGACAAGTGTCATCATCAGGATACACACTGGGGAAGAAGAGATGTTAATGAGAGTGAAGCCAAATGATGCAGTTCTGAGACAGGGTTTCTCTATATAGCCCTGGCCATCCTGGAACTCACTCTGTAGACCAGGCTGGCCTTGAACTCAGAAATTCGCCTGCCTCTGCCTCCCAAGTGCTGAGATTGAAGGTGTGTGCCACCACTGCCTGGCCAAATGATGCAGTTCTTAAGGGTCATGGTTGGTTTCTAACTTGCAAAATGATTGATGTGTGGAGGATCCAGAGAGTATCCAGGCAGAAGCAATACGCTTCCATTTCAAGCAGTAGGGAGCTGGAGACCAGGGATATATTGTGCCTTGTTCGTTTAATTACTAATGGAATCAACTACTAAATGTAAAATTGCTATATATAGAAACCTTGATACAGGCACAGCAATAAGAAAATCTGGGGACTTGTGAGGGCTTAGCACACCAGGTTCATAGCCCTGGTGGGAGATAGAACCATGTAACCCATAGAAATTTTTATCAATTAATATCCATGTCCTCAGTATGTCCTTTTTCATTAACCCAATAAACCACTAGCATACTTTTATTTTTTAAATATTTCATAGGCTGAGTATTTGCCTGTAACAGTCAAAGGATAAACAATTCCTCAGAGAAAAAAGAGTGATTTTGTCACAGTTAGTTTTGAAGAAAAGTGTTGATACAGAAGTTCAGATGAATTTTGCCAGTAAAAGAAAAACTAAGAATAAGAAATGTATGCCCAATACTCAAATGATCAGCCCAATTTATCTTTGATGATTTTTTTCTGACTACCTCTACAACAGAGACACGGAGTAAGCAAGGATTTAGATATGAGGACTCTAGGGAAATGCACAGCCATGTCTTGTTAGCCGTCTCCTGATGATCAGAATGCCTCTTTACAGCTAATTAAGCCAGAAGCACCTATGCTCTACTCCCTATAGTAGAAAGTGATGTGTCAGCGCTCTTCCCTAATTACCATCTATACTCACTAACGAAGGCTCTGCATCCTAAAAAAAACCCCAAAACACTAAAACCCTGACGTCATGATATCATTTGAATTTAGCATGTGTGTGCATGTGCGTGAGTACATGCGTGCACATACACCTTTGTGCTTTCACATGCTATGGCACAATTGTGAAGTTGGAGGACAAATTTATGGAGTCAGCTTTCTTCTCCCACTTATGTGTAGGTTCTGGGGATAGAACTCAGGTCTCTAGGCTTGCTCAGCAAGCACCTTTATGCACTGAACCATCTTGCCTGCTCCTTGAAGTGTAGTTTCTTTCTTTAAAAAAAAAAAAAAAAAAGATTTATTTTATGCATGAGTGCTCTATCTGCATGTATACCTGCATGCCAGAAGAGGGCATCAGATCCCATTATAGATGGTTGTGAGCCACCATGTGGTTGCTGGGAATTGAACTCAGGACCACTGGAAGAACAGCCAGTGCTCTTAACCACTGAGCCATCTCTCCAGCCCCAAACTGTGGTTTCTAACACTTCCCCTTTCTTGTAGAATTTTCAAGAGCATTCTGGGAAGAATTGCCCTTAAGAGAGATTTACTACACCATGATTTGGGGACTAAAAAACTCACCATTCCTCATGAAGATGCCATCTGTCTCCTAGATATGTGTTCAAATTTTTTTAAAGTTCCCACCCACTGGGTTGCTATGCCCCATTCTTCTTTAAGTCAATACCCTGTCCCCAGAGTGTATTATCTTTTTCTTTGCTGTATTGATTTCTGCATGGACTATCTATATACTGATCAAGATAACTGAGACAAAGCTGTCACCTTGTAACACAGATGCTCTTAAAATGTAAGCAAATCGGTTTAAAAAAACCTCTGCAGGCCTAGAGAGCTATTAGCCACATCCTGGCTTAGGTGATGCTGAGCAATGAAGCCATTTTCCTGAAAGTGAAAATCTCAGTTTTTAATGTAAGGCACGGTGATGATGTAAAATGTTCTGTCTAAACTATGTTTCTTTGTTCAAAAATCCTAGCAGAGCAGGAGAAGCTGAAAAGCCAAAGAAAGCAAATCCTGGACTATGATAGGGCAGAAACTGTCGGTCATTTTCGGTTCTGAAGTTAGACCTCGCTCATGAAACTCAACATGGAATTATAGATGCTGCAGTGCAACTTCAGACAACTACACCAGGGAAATAGAGGACTGGGGCCATTGTGGAGATGAGGAACATAAATCCTTCATTGTTGATATAGAATGTTAGAAAGATAATCTTTAGACTTCATGGTACAGGACTATACGAAGGCAAGTGGACATGTAAAAGGACAATTATCATGTGTATCTTTAAATACTAATCACATTTTATATGTGTTTATAGGCATGTGTTTATATGTGTTGGTACACATGAATGTGTATATACATATGTGTGGAGACCAGAAGCCAAGGTTGGGTCTCGTCTTCACACACCCCACCACACCCAGCCCTAAGCTTTTCTTTGATTCCTTTTCACAACTGGAAAGCTTAGCTGGGTGGGATCTTGCCTGAGGTCACCAGTCCCTTTATTCCTGGTGCTCCTTTTCTTCTTAAGCTGTATGGTATATATATATATACCATATATATATCCTTGCTTTGGTTGCTCCTTTTCATTACAAATCTGTGTAAGTGTGGCCATTAATAAGAAAGAAGCACAGTCAATACTAGGCTTTCTGGAAATCTCCACTGCCTAAACTCTTCCATTTAGCCTTAGTCTGGTTTCCTTCTCCCTTCCTTCCTTCCTTCCTTCCTTCCTTCCTCCTTCCTTCCTTCCTTCCTTTCTTTCTTTCTTTTTTTTTCTTTTCTTTTTTTTTTTTGGACAAAGGTAAAAAAACAGCCACATTCTTTGCCAAAATATCACAAGAACAATGTCTAGGTTACATATTAATATCCTTCTCCTTTGAAACCTCTTGAACTAGGCTCCCACAGTTCAAATAACCCTCAGGAGCACTGTCTCCCATGCTCCTACTAGGATGGCCAATTAATCCCTGCATAAAACATCCAATCACTTTTCTAGTCCTAAGTCCCAAAATGTTCTGTATTTGGCAGATGCTCTTGTAGAAGGTATTGATACAGGCGACAGAGAACAATCACAAGCTGTGCCAATTGACCAAACACAGGATGTCACAAGGATTGAGTTTCCAAATTTATAAAAGGGGCCACTGCTGACATATCCACAGCCTTGCCTTGCCCTAGAATGGTTATCAAACAGACCTGTATGGCAATAGCAGTGGCCCATAACAAAAGAAAAATTGCTGGCACTTGAACAACTGGTACAAGAGCAGCTAGAGGCTCAACATATAGAAGAGTCTACCAGCCCATGGAATGTCCCTGTGCATGTTGTAAAAAAAAAAAAAAAAAAAGAAAGAAATCACAAAAATGGAGTGTGATGACAGATTTAAGAGCAGTGAACAAAGTAATTCAATCAATGGGTCCTTTACAGCCTGAACTTCCTTTACCATCTTTGTTACCTAGATCATGACCTATAATAATTACTGACTTGAAATATTGCTTTTTCACAATACCCTTGCATGAGCAGAATAGGGAAAGGTTTGCTTTCTCAGCACCTACTCAGAGCAACAGTGGCCCACTGTTCCAGAAAGGTACCACTGGAAGAAACTTCCACGGGGAATGTTATAATACTCCAACTTTATGTCAATATCTTGTGCAACAACCATTAGAAATAATGTATAGGCAATTTTCTCAATCTATCATTTATCATTACATTTTGTTGGTTGATTCTGACAAAAATTTTAGAGAAAATGTTTAAAGAAACACAAAGAAGTCTGCCATGTTCGGGGTTACAGATTGCTCCAGAAAAAAATATAAAGAGGAGATTCACTTTATTTGGGTTATAAAAATCAGTCAACAAAAATTTGACCACAAAAGGTACAGAATATGTAGGGACCAATTGCAGACTTAATGATTTTCAAAAATTAATGGGACATATTAACTGGCTGAAAGGTACATTTGGATTAACTATGTATGAGTTAAGTAATTTGTTTCAAACATTCCAAGGAGATTCAGATTTGAATAGTCCAAGATATCTAACAACTGAAGCAGAAGAAAAGAGTTAACTCTTGTAGAATAAAGACTGCAAGATGCATATGTGGATTGAATTGATCCTAAACTTGCTTGTATTTTTGGTCATTTTGCCTTCAACTCATTCTACTGGGCTCATTATGCAAAGAGAAGATAGTATTATGGAATAGATTTTCTTAGCTCATAAATAAAGTAAACAATTAAAGACATACATAGAAAATATTTCTGAATTAATTATAAAAGGTAGAATAAGTCTATGTTAATTGTCAGATACAGATTCAGCAGAAATTGTAGTACCTCTTTCAAATGCTGAGATTATGTCATTATGGGTGATCAATGAAGATTGGCAAAGAGCTTGTAGTAACTATTTGGGAGAAATTAATAACAAATATCCAAAAAGCAAATGTATACAGTTTACAAAAAGAGCTAACTGGATTCTTCCATGTATTGTAAAAAGTATACCAATTCCAGAGCACCAACATTCTAATACAGATACAAACAAGATGGGGATGGCAGGTTATAAATCAGACAAAATTAGCAAGGTGATCAAAAGTCCATGTACCTCAGTTTAGAAATCAGAATTGTATGTAATCCTTGGTATTATTAGATTATCCTGAATCTCTTAATGTAATCATTGATTCTCTATATTCAGAAAGAGTTGTTTTGCATATAAAGACTTTCTGAATTTGTACCTGATAACTCAGAATTAACTTTGTTATTTATACAATTGTAACACGTCATCAGAAGTAGAAACTATCTATTATATATTACTCATATTCAGTTTCATACAGGTTTGCCACGTCCAATGGTACAAGGACATGAGGAAATTGACCAATTACTAATAGAAAATGTGTTAGAAGCTTGAAATTTTTATGACAAACATCATATTAACAGGAAAGGTCTAATGAAAAAAATTTTCTATTACTTGGTAACAAGCCAAAGAAATAATAAAAAAATTTGTATGTGCAAACTCCATTGCCTGCTGGTAGTAACCCTAGGGGTACCAAAAGAAATGACATTTGGCAGATGGATGTTTTTCATTTTGCAGAAGTTGGGAAGCAAGGGTATATACACACCATACCATTGATACATACTCAGGGTTTCAATGGACAATTGCTTTAAGTTCTGAAAAGGCTGGTTGTGTAAATATACACTTATTGGAAATAATGACAACTATGGGGATACCTGCCCAAATTAAGACTGATAATGCTCCCACATATGTATCCAATAAGATGAAGCAATTCTTTGCATATTACAATATAAAACATATTACTGGTATACCACCCAACCACACAGGACAAGCTCTTTTGTAGAAAGAGCCAATTGTACCTTAAAAGAGATGCTTTTTAAATAAAAAGGAAGAATTAAAAAACCCCAGGGACGGACAAAATAATGCTTTGTTAATTCTAAAATTTTTAAATATTGGTGGAAAGGGAACAATAGTAACTGAGAGACAGTGGGTTATCAAAAAACCTGAGGAAGTAGGCCAAACAACCAATATACTCTAAGAATCAGTTGACATTAGAATGGAAACTTGCAATAGTTTTAAGAAGGGGACATTGGCAATGTTTATGTATCTACAGAGAGTGAAAAAAATATGATTACCAACAAAACTTATAAAGATTAGACATGACTAGGAAAAATCTCTTATCAGCTGAGACATGAGTGTCTTCACAAAACAAATAGCCCAGGTGATTCACTCTCATAGACTGTCTCAGTTACTGATTTCTCAAAAATATGCATGCAAATCAATTTCCAAAGAGCTAACCCAAATGATCAATCGCACAGAGACTGGACAACAAATGCTATAGCAAGCTTTTTTTTAAAGACTAATGTTTTTTTTTGTTTTGTTTTTTTTTCTTCCTTCCTTCCTTCCTTCCTTCCTTCCTTCCTTCCTTCCTTCCTTCCTCTCCTTCCTTCCTTCTTTCTTTCTTTCTTTCTTTCTTTCTTTCTTTCTTTCTTTCTTTCTTTCTTTCTTTCTTTCTTTCTTTCTTTCTTTCTTTCTTTCTTTTTACCTTGAGCCCTAAACAGGAATTCTTCACCCCAATTTGGCAGGAAGCAATTATTAGAAGACTGTCATCCTGGTCCCTTAAGTTGTGGTGGATGGTTTGGGCCATTTGATGTGTTATGGTTGTTATCATCTAGGATGATGGCATAGGTTATTATGGGTTATGATCAGAGAGGAAATAAAATAAAGTTCAAATCAAGGATTTCTCTCTTCTATTTTTCTTTTTCTCTTATCTTTCTCTGTTATCTAATGATGGGGAAAAGAGAAAAGAAGGAATAATATAACAATAAAACATTTTATTAAAAAGTAGAATCCACTAGTCTTAATATCTTACTTTAGTATATATTCATGCATGTTACTAGAAGTTAAGATTGTTTTTTGATTATTGTTTAATGACAAAAATTTAAGGTTGTTTTTTTTTTACTATTGTTTAATGATAGAAATTTAAGGTTGTTTTGCTTGACTATTGCTTGATATATTGTATATAAGCAGCTTATTTAAAACATGATGTAAAGGTCTAGTTTTATGGTTCTTATAATAATTTCTATTGTGTATAGATTGTCTATGTTAGAGAAAACTTTTTAATTTTTTTTTGATTTTGTTTTTAACACAAAGTGGGATATAAAGTGGAAATTTCTGGTTTCTTTGGGAAATCAGTTGTGTCACATAATGTTTTTCTGGAACCATCTTGTGAGAGGATTTTTTTTTTTCTGAAACAGATATATGAGAGGATGTTTTGCTGAAGCAGACATATGAGAGGGTATATGATGTTTTCCTGGAGTAGAGCCTTGAGAGGACTGTGATATTTGGAAAAAGTATAAATGGAATCCCACAAACAGTGAAAGAATGCTCATGCATTGTAATGCTGTACAACACTTCGCCGGTCTTCACCGGTCTTCACCAGTCTTCACTGGTCTTTACTGGTCTTCACTGGTCTTCACTGGTCTTCACCGGTTTTCACCAGTCTTCACTGGTCTTCACTTCCTAAAGAGAAACTCACCAAAGAACTTCTCATGGTATTCCAGCTGATTCTCTCTACTTCCATCAACTCGTGTGGATTCAGCAGAACCTTATGGTTTCTGCTGGACAATGCCACCACTACTGATTCATGATTGGTGGTTGCTACTGTACTGGATTGCTGATATCCTGACAATGAAGAATGAAATTGCCCCAAAGAACTACTACTGAACAGGTCCATAACTCCCTTTTCCTATTAACCTTCTTTCTCCCCTACTTTGGTCAGTGGACTAGAAGGGAGGTTGAAGCATTTAAGAACTCTAAATAAGGGTTTAGAGAAATATCTAAGCCTATACCTACCTCTCCAAACAAAAACATGGTCCAGTCTATTACAGCAATACCCCACTTCTGGTATTAACTTCTGTCTTAGTTCGGATTTCTATTGCTGTGAAGGTATGCCATGACCATGGCAGCTCTTAAAAAGAAAAGCATTTATTTAACTTCCCATCTTATTTTTTTGAGGGAGAATATCTCACTAAACCAACCAGTGAGCTCCAGAGGTCCTATCTTCATGCCCTACCTCCCCCTACCCTCCTCCCATCACTGGGATTATAGCCATGCACTACCAACCCCATCTTTTTACAAGAGCATGAAGGATCTGAGTTCAGGTCCTCATGATTGAATGGCAAGCATTTTACCAACTGAACCATCTCCCCAGTCCAGGATTTGTATTTTATACTAAAATAGAAATAAACATTTAGCTTAAAGAGCATTTTATTTGTGATAATTAGCAGAATAATATGCTTAAGAATGTCAGCAAGTGAAATAGTTGTAAACATCCAAATAAAAGCACACAAACTGGATTTTGCTTTCCAAGTTATGTGAATTCATGTATATTTTTCATAGATAACGTTATTTTAAATGACATATCACTTAAAGTTGAAATTCAGAAAGACTATTTTTTAAAAATAGTTTTTTGAGATTAATTTTTTTTATAAGTACAAGGGTGTTTTCTAAGCATGTATATCTGTGTAACATGTTCATACAGTGCCTGAAGAGGCCAGAAGAGAGCATCAGATCCTTAGAAATGGAGTAACAGACAGTTGTTGATGGCTGTGTGGATGCTGGGAATCAAATCCAAGTCCTCTGGAAGGTCAGCCAGCACTCTTAACTACTAGAGCCATCTTTCCAGTCCTGGAAACTCTACTTTTAAGCTGCATAAGTCTGGCAATTTGGCAGGTTCTTTCCCTGTGGATAAAATGACCATAATTCAATTCTGTCCTGTTAACACCACAACTCCCCATGGTGTCATACTGATAGAAAACACTTTCTTGCAAAATTCACAGTTGAGAAGGGCATGATAGCACAACCTGTCACCAAAGGCTGAGGCAACCTCAAGATCAGCCTGAGCTACATAGTAAGATTCTGTCTCCAAAAGAAGAAAATTAAACAAATCAACAGCAACAACAGAACAAAACAAAAACCAGAGTTCTGAATCCATTGTTTCTTTCAGTAGACTGTGCAAGGACAGGCTTAGGCAGGGGTTGTTAGAGCCTGTTGCTAAGCTTTTAGAACTGGGCACTTCACAAAACGTTCTCTCATTCTGAGGACCACTGAAATACCAATTCGTAAGCAACTACAAATGCTTCATTTCTTTTGCATAGTTTCTCTGTTCTTTTTACTTTTTTCTTCCCTCTCTTCCTCCTTCCACCTCCCACCATCCTTCCCTCTGTCCCTCCCTCCCTCCTTCCTTCTTTTCTTCCTTTCTTCCTTCCTTCCTTCCATCCACTCCTTTCTTCATTGGTGATAGGGAGTAGTGATTTCCCTATGTAACCCCCAAGTGCTAAGATTATAGACACACACCACATGCCAGACTGTGTAGTTCTTTGGCAATAATGTGCTTCCCAAGGGAAAAGTCATAATTATCAATCCAACGTATTTGAAATGATACCATAAAGGAAGTTCTTTTTTTTTCTATTTGATAGAGTATAAAAAATTGTCTTTATCCTTATGTTTCATTTTCATTTTTAAGCAGAATAACCACTTGTGCTGGCTGCTCTTATTGGTCAACTTGACCCAAGCTAGGATTATCTGAAAGGAGAAAAAGTCAACTGAAAAAAAAATGCCTCCATAAGATCCAGCTGTAAGGCGTTTCCTTAATTTAGAGATAGATGGGGGAGGGTCTACCTATTGTGGGTGATGCCACCCTGAGCTGTTGATCCTGGGTTCTATACAAAAACAAGCAGAGTAAGCCATAGGGAGCAAGCCAATAAGCAGCACTCCTTTATGGCCTCTGCATCAGCTCCTGCCTCTAGGTTCCTGTCCTGATTGAGTTCCTGTCCTGACTTTATTCAGTGATGTCCAGTGCCATTTTGTCTTGGTGTTTCATGGAGACAATAAAAACCCTATCTAAGACACCAGCCTGGGAAAATATACAAAATTGTTGCAAAAGCATACAAAAATATTTCAAACAACAGTACTCTTTTTTTGAGACAGGGTCTCACTCTGTAGCCTTGGCTGTTCTGGAACTCACTATGTAGACCTGGCTGGCCTGGAACTTAGAGAAATATCCACCCACCTCTGCCTCCTTAGTGCTGGGATTAAAGGCAAGCCAACATACCCAGCATATAAAAGGTACTCTTTAGTTCAAATGTGAATTCGAGAGCAAAGCTCCTGGGAGCTCAGTAGTTAAGAGCACTTGCTGTCCTCACGGACGACTCCCCTTGTATTCCCAGCCTCCATACAGCAGTTCGCAATTGCCTATAACTCCAGTTCCAGGAGAACACACATCCTCTTCTGGTTTTTGTGGTGCACATACATGCAAGCAAAACACTAATTCACTTATAATAAAAATACTTTTTTAAAAAGGAGCAACTCTGCTGTTGTTCACCCTTCAGAAGAGCACGAGACTGCCATGCTGTCGATGAAATACAAATGTCACCTTTGACAGTCAGTGGATTCCATCTTCTGTTCGGCTGACAAAGAATGAGAACTTCTCACTCTCAAAACCAGTTCAGTGGACCCAGAGCCCCCAAGCATGCTTTGCAGACAGGAGTGGACTTGAGTCTGCCCAGATTTCTGCAAGACACTTTCCGGTTAATCCATGTAGCTTCAATTCCTTTGTGAGGTCATTTTTTGGCAAAGTTGGAACGCTTGATGTCAGTGAGTTAAAGATCACAAACATACAGTTAATTTTAAGATTGCTGGAGCAGAAATAACCATCAAAAGAATTCTGCCGGGATCCAAGTGCCTATGGATTTTGTTGCCTAAAGAAATATTGGAAAAAACATTATTTTCTATTTCAGCCTCAAGAGACATGTTTTCCCCTGGGGTTCAAAAGTTAATTTAATTGCTGCCTCCCTTCCATCTTCTCCAGAGCAGCAGCTGGGGCTTCTCCAGAGCAGCTTGCTGTTGCTCTAAAGCTTTCCTAATGGCATGAAGGACTTTGAATGGAAAGAATTACCTGATTGACTTAATCAAAAGTACCCACCATTAAGTCAATTCATTGAAAAAACTATCCTATGCTTGCTCAATTATCCTGTTAGTGCCCTCGTCTCTCACAGGACTCATGCTTGTTCTCAATGTGTGTGTGTGCTTCCATGTGTGTATATGTGCATGAATGTATGTTTGCATGGATATGCATGGGTGTTTATATGTGTGTGTGTGCATGTGCATGTATACTGCTCTGAAGTTCATTTAAAGTCTCCTCAGAGTTTATATTTTAGGAAGCCAGCAATTTCTATCTATAGGAAAGTCATAGTGTTTTCTATTTTCTTGACTGAAAAACTATCTTGAAAAAGTAGTAATCTGAGGCTACAAGTCTAATGAAGTTGACAGCTGTCTTAGTTATTTTTTTTTAACACACTAAGTGCAAGACCTTTGTCAGAGGTGCAAGTCATGATATTTTTCTGTCAGCAGTGTGGTCTGTCTCTAATTTTATCAATGTCTTTGAACAGGTAAGAAAGAAAATCTCTTTGTTTCAAATAAATGTAACAGTATTATTTCTCCAATCATTGTTATTATATTCAAGGTTATGGAGACTCTATATTTTATATTTCAGTGAGTGATTTATTTTGAACTAAATTCTGTGTATGGTTCCAGGTTTACATCACAATTCACTTTGTACATCAAGTTGTTACAGCATCATTGTCTAGCCAAAAGATGCTTTTCTTTCTCAACTGAATTGCTTCTGTGTCTTCAAACCCAATTGAGATCATATGCACATCTACAGCTCAGCATTCAGTCCGTCCTATTGATCTGTTTGTCGATAGAGCCATCAACATCACAGCCCTAGTGACTGCGGCTTTGTAATAAACGCTGGAGTTAGTATCATTCTTCACATTTCATCAGTGTGAATTATCTTCAGTACACTACATCCTTGGCTTTTCCATATGGAGTTTGAAATCACCTTGTCATTTCTATAGTAAAATAAAACCCTGATAGATTTTAATTGCGATAACTTTGAATCTGTACATGAGGTCAAAAGGAACTAACATTTAATAAGTATTATAAAGCCAAGTATGGCTCCATAGCCCAAAATCCCATCTACTTGAGATGCTGAAACAAAGATTAAGTTCAAGGTCTATTTGAGAAACTTGGCCAAGTCCTGAAGCCTCCTGCACAATGACAACAACAAACAAACAAACAAACAAAAGACCCCACAATATGAACAAGCAGAATCTCATAATGTTTGTCCACAAACACAATGTAGTTATTATCCCTTAGTATAGATTTCTCTTCAGGTATGAAAATCTGGGGGTATTCAACCTTATATAAAATGACATGGTGCCTTAAACATGTGCCTTAAATCATGTCTCCTTGCTTATGATATTTAATACAATGGAGATTGTGTTTAAATGGCTGTTATATTGTTTGGATGATAGCAACAAGGAAAACTTCTGTCCATTCTCAGCATGACTTTGCTCTTTTTGAAATTTTCCTCCCTATGGTTGGTTGAACTGGTGCAACCTGTGGACATGGAGGAATGACTATCTTTTCATTTCTTTAGTTTTTCTTTAATTCCTCTCAACAATATGTCATAGTTTTAAGTGTTCGTATCTTACAGTTTTATGTGCTTCATATTCTACATCCCATTTTTTTTAACTTTGTATTGATCCTTTGTGAATTGCACATTGTGCACCCCAATCCCACTCATATCCCAGTCCCTTCATGTCTGTCCCCTGTCCTTGCACCCCCTCCAAAAGAAAACAAAAATAAAAATAATAAAAATTTAAAACCAGTAAATTAAAAAAACAATCCACCAAACAACAAACAAAAACATCTTGCCATGGAAGCTGAGGTGTGACATGATGTGTCACACAGTACCCGCCATCCCCTCCTTTGCTCAAACACCTTTACTTGCAAATATTAATTGCAGTGAGTCATGGATCTGTTTCAGAGCCTTTGGCTTCCACTAAACCATCAATACTGAAATCCTCATCCAGGCTCCTCTCTGTATCCTGTTGTTGCTGTGTGTTGTGGGTCATGGAGCTCCTGCAGCTTTGGTTCTACAGGACCTGCCCCTTCACCCCCTCCAGCGTCTCATAGATAGAGTAGATGCTGGAGTGGGCCAGCTCAAAGCTCTGGATCTGGGCCTGGGTGATAGATAGCTGAACTGGTCTGCCCACCTGTTCTCCCAGACTGCCGGGGTGAGGGGTTCAGACATCTTTCCTGCCTGTGGCCCAGGAGTGGGCCCAGCTTTCCCTTGATCATGCCATCTAGGCCAGCTCTCCCACACAGCCCAGGTGAGAGTCAGGATCAGCTCTGCACAGTCCTTGGACATCAACATGGCCCCCGGTGGCAGACCAGACCAGGGACGTCCACAAGGCCTTTGGTGGTAACGTGGTTCTCAGACATTGACACAGATCCCTACAGCTGCAGACTCATGGACCGAGACATGGCCTTTGGCAGAAGCCTGGACATGATCACGGCCTCAGATACTCACATCAGGATGTTCCTCACCACTGTGTTGTCTCCAGTTCTGCCTCTTCCTAGTCACAAACCACCTCACCTCTCTTTTCTTTCCCATCTCTCCACCACATACTTGCTCATCATAGTGGTCCCTTCCCAGCTATCCATGCCATGTAGAGGCAGGCAGGCCTCTTCTGTTTTGTTTTCTTTTGGTTTGTTTTGGTTTTTAAATAGGAATTCTCTGTGTAGCCCTGGCTACCCACCCTGCAGACCAGGCTGGCCTCAAATTCAGAGATCTGCCTGCCTCTGACTGCAGAGTGCTGGAACTAAAGGTGTGTGCCGCTGCTACCACTCACTTTCCCATCATTTTGTTTTGCTTTGCTTTTTTTTTTTCTGTTTTTCTGTGTAACTCTGGCTGTCCTGGAACTAGCTCTGTAAACAGGCTGGCCTCAAAGAGAGATCAGCCTGTCCCTGCCTCCTGAATGCTGGGATTAAAGGCATGTGCCACCACTGGCCAGCCTCATTGTTTTATAATAATATAATAATAATAATAATAATAATACCCTTTTTAATTAATAAATTAGTTTGTGTGTGTGTGTGTGTATGCATGTGTGAGTATGTGTCTGTCTGTGTGCACACGTGCGCACATGTGCACACACTAGTATGTATATGTGTTACTTAGTGCAACAATTCGCCACATCCACTTCTCTCTGTCTAATATGTGGGTTCTGGAATCAAATTCAGGTCATCAGGCTGAGTGGTGCATGCCTTTACCCCCTTGAGCCATCTAGCCATCCTAATGACCATTTATGTATTGAACCCGTATGTAACAGTCTTGCCCAGTTCACATGCTACTCCCAATTGCTTCTCTGTATATTCATTACACTCTCCATGCACATGATCATGTTAGCTGAGAATAATGACAGCTTTGTGTCTTAGTTCCAGATCTATTTCATTTTATTGTCTCACTCTACTGGCTATAACTTCCACTGTAATAGGGATTCAATTCAGTGCATTATATCAGAAAATGTCTCACAGCTGAGAAAAAAAAAAAAGAACACTAGAAAACAAAGAGGCGTTTAGACAGCAAGTAGATTCAAAGAGACAAATTCTCCATGAGGTATTAGAGTCAAGATGTTAAAAGCACAAAACAAACAAGTAATGTTAAAAAGATGTAGGGGAATGAAGACAGCAACTCACAAAAGAAAAGCCACTGAAAGCTAGGCAAGTACAGAATGAGACTTTGCAAGTCCTGAGTGTGAATACTAACCAAGACAGATATACTGAGAAAAGCTATCTTTTAAAACTGACAAAGAAATAAGGGCATTGCAAGACAAGGACAAACCAAGGTAATTCATGATCAAGCCAGCATCACAGGAGACACTTTAAGGATTACTACACAGCTGTGGGAGAAAATAGCTACAATCATGAGACCACAGGGTCGGGGTGGGGGTGGGGGAAATACGTTCGATAGAATAGAAAAACTAAAGAGAGCCAGGAACTAATCCATCATATGTAACACGGATGTAATGGGAAGCAAAGAACAAGCAATGACTGAACCAACAAAATTACAAGAATTAGTCAATGTTTCTCAACAACACTTAATGTAAAGAATCTCAAGACTCCAATGAAGGCTTCCAGATTAGCTGACTGGATTAAAAATAAGAACCAACTATCTGCTGTCTCCAAGAAAGACACTTCAGTGACAAAGACACCTGCAGATTGAAGGTCAAAGGATGGAAGTCAATCTAGCAAGAGAATAAAAGCTGAAACCAAGCTGGCATGGTTATTCTGGTATCTGAGAAAATAAACTTTGTGATGGTTTGAAGAGGAATGGCCCCATAGGCTCATGAATTTGAATGCTTGGGTAGGGAGTAGAACTATCTATTGGGAGGTATGTCCTTGTTGGAGTGAGTGTGGCCTTGTTGGAGGAAGTTTGTCACTGAGGGAGGGCTTTGGGGTTTTAAATGCTAAAGTCAGTCCCAGTGTTTCTTTCTTCCTTCTCCATGCAGATCCAGATGTAGAACTCGAGTTCACTAGGCAGGTAGTCTAGACAAATTAGCGAGCTCAAGGTTCAATGAGAGATCTTAGCTCAAAAACTATGGTGCAACAAAATAGAGGAAGGTATCTATATCAAACTGTGTACTCTAAACACATGCACACACACATGCACACACACACATGCACACACACACACGCACACACAAATTAACTTAAAGAAAGAGAGGAGGCATAAATGAATACATTAAAGACAAAAAAAGAGGATGTCGTGATAGACTCCAAGGAAAACCAGAGGCCCATGGGAAACACCTTAGAAATGAATGTTCTAAGCGTGGGCCTTGCACATGCTAATTATGGTATTTTCTACTCTTGTTCCTAACCCCTTTCCTGCTTCTTTGGACTCCTCATTTCATTTCCTCAGATCATAGAGATCTCTGCACTGGGCCTGGACTCCTGTTCCCTGCACTAAACCTGAGAGTCCAAATCGAAGTAACCACCTGGGCATTTGTTTCCCCGCTTTTAGGAATCGCTGTTCATTTTTGCCTGATGTCCAGTGTCTTGAATTTCATGACTTCCTATCTCTTCCTTGGTGTCGGTAGAAGAGCTTAGCATAGTCCTGTCAGTCTGTCCTCAGCAGCAATTGGAAACAGGTAAGTTTTCATCTGAGTTGTTTGTTTTGTTTTACTTTAAAAAAATCTATTAGTTTGTTACACCAATCATTTCATTCAGTGATCTTTTTTTCTTAAATATACTTTGTTATTAGGTAGTATTCATCTGTAAAGGAAAGTCTTCCTCCATCAACTGGATATGAGTTTCCATCCCTTCCCTAAGGTCAGAATTGCTAACTCTCTTTTTTTCAGAATGAATTGATTAATTGTAGCAGTCAAATTCAACAGTGGCAGGCTAGCTTCTTATTTCTTGCTTTTCATTTCCTTTCAATTTAATTTTAAGTGTATTGAACTGGAATTCTTTTTCATTCTGTCACAATCACTTTCCAGTGCTCGAACTGTTACCAAATTTAGCCAATAGGGTTAGTTTTCATTCTATCCCTTGAGTTTATTTGAGACAAATCTTCGGTTGGGGAGCAACCTAGCTTTAAAGAAAAGTACCATTATAAGGTTCCTCCTGTACTTTTCCCATGCCAGAGATGAAATTGTGCATAAAAAAAATTTAACTTACTTGAAATTATGTGTATGTGTGCATATCTGTACCTAGATATGAGTGTAAGTGCCCATAGAATCCAGAAGCAGGCATCAAATATCCGTGGGCCTGGGGCTACAGGTTATTATAAATCCCCCAACGAGGAGGAGGATGGGAACTGAACTTGGATCCTCTGCCAGGTTAGTATGTACTCTTTTTTTGGTTTGGTTTGTGTTATTGTTGTTGTTTTGTTTGTTTGTTTTTGAGACAGGGTTTCTCTGTGTAGAACTGGCTGGCCTGGAACTGGCTCTGTAGAGCAGGCTGGCCTTAAACTCACAGAGATATGTCTGCTTGTTCATCCAGAACGTACTTATGCCCCTGGAGTGCTGAGATCAAAGGTGTATTCCACCACCTCGTGGCTCTAGTATGTACTCTTTAACTGCTGAGCCATCATCTCTCCAGTCTCCCAAGTTGTCCCTTTCTTAAAGCCCAAATTCCCTCTGAGTACCAGTAGAATTCTATGTCAAAAGGTTACTAATGGAGAAAACGATTTCATGTGTCAGAGCCTTAAAGCTATAATAATCACATTCTACCATTTTATGCACAATAGCATCCCATACCAGTAAAAATGCTTAAATTTTTTGAAGTGATCCTTTTAATAGTATATGTAGATGTATTTTTCATTATGAATTTTAAAATCAATGAAAAAAGGTTTCGGAGATGATTTTTAAAAACCTTTTAAGGGCTCCACAGGGATCTCCAAAAAGGGCTTGTACTTTCTGTGGTTAGGAATTCATTTAAGGTGAGGGAACAGTTCTTGCCTGACTAAATCATCTTACCTGTAGAGCTTTTTACAGAGAACACTGGTGCCAAGTCCTTTCCACCTCAGAGCAAATATCCCAGAATCCTTGTTTCTATTTTGGTCAGTCTTCACAATTGATCGGTAGTATGTTCTTAGGACTGACATTCTCTTGGGGGCCTTGATATGATTTAAAGAAATATAAGCACTGTCGAAAACAGTGGTATGTGTAGGCTTGAGGATAGAGGCAGAGGGCTCACTTACCATACAGGAAGTCCTGGATTCTATCCACAGCATCACATAAAATGGGCACAGAATTATATGCCTGTGATCCCAACACCTGGGAGTTAGAGACAGTAACATAAGAAGTTCAAGATAGTCCGTGGCTATGTAGTGAGTTGGAGGCCAGTCTGGGATACCTGAGACTTTGTTTCATAGGAGGGCAGGTAGGGATAACATTTAAATATGTGATTTTGTTTGTTTTGTTTTTTTTCAGATATGGTTTCTTTGTGTAGCCCTGGCTGTCCTAAAACTAGTTCTATAGACTAGGCTGGCCTTGAACTCACAGAGATCTGTTTGCTTCCCAAGTGCTAGAAGGCATGTGGCACCAAGCTTGGATTGAATATGTGATTTTTAAAATAATTCATTACTTTGAGTTTTATTACTTTTGTTTTCATACAACAATATATTTCATATTACGCATATAGTAAATTCTTCTATACCATTTATGAGAGAGAGAGTGAGAGAGAGAAAGTGGGAGAGAGAGAGAGAAATAGTTAAGTCGTGAGCTAAATAACTGCTAGGAAGGGCAGAGGGAAGGAAAAGAGACAAAGTCTGCAAAACAAAGTGCTTTTGTGGTTGGATCACATTCAGTAGTCAAAACCTCCAAATTGTTTACCAAAGAAACAACAAAATTTTATCAAGAAATATTTGATCTGTTGGCACATGGACAGAGTTAATGCATTACTTGGATAATCCAGCATCGATGTTCTGGATTCATGACATTGTGTTCTGAAGTTGGCCAGTGGCCACTGCTGCTATTCTGAAGTGACTTAAAGTTGGAACTCAAGGCAATTGCTGCTCTGTCCTTTCAGTCTGGTGCAGAAAATGATTTCCACGTTAACCACACCACTAAGTATCTCTGTGTAACAGCTGGCAATCTGAACGCCTCGTGTGGCAAGAAATTACTTCCTCTCTTAAATGGTCAAGATGTCTTCAGACAAACCTCTGTGCTTCAGATTCCAGTTATAAACTGATTAAAAATATTGGGTTTTTTTTCCCACCCTTAGGAGTCCCTTGAGTAGAGAAAGTATTCTAGAATGATTTGCTCCTCTTTCTAGTCTGTTTAGGCTCCCCAAACAAAATAGTATAGTCTAGGCAGCATCTAAACAGCATATATATAGTTTCCAGTCAAGCTAGGTAGCTGAAGTTGCCAGCTAATGCAGTGTTTGGTGAAGACACACTTCCAGGTTCATTGCCCTCTTCCTTCTTTACAAGGTGAAAGGTGAATCCTTATGAAGCAGTAATTTCATTCATGAGGACTCTGCCCCCAGGGCCTAATCATCTCCCCATCTTTTAATACCACACTGGGAACTAGATTTCTACATATGCATTTTATAGAGATGTCTATAACACCCTGCCAATTTTAAAATGCGTCCATTAGTCATACAATTGTCAGAACAGATGAAGATCCACCCTGATTGACTCATTTAAATTTCATCATGTATTTAAAGATACTGTTCCAAATGTTGTCACATGCTGAGTTATTGAAGACTAGTATTTCAACATGAATTTTGAAGGATGCAATGCAGCCTGTAACACCATGCCTTTGTCATCTCTTTCTTCCTATCATGTATAGGCATACTGTCTTGGTGATACATTTGGAAACGTCTAGGCATTATGACATCTCACTTCTGAATGTGTCACTTTGCATGTCTTGAGAATGAGAATGTATGTGCATCTAATCCACTTAAATCCAGTTTTCCAAAGACAGTTTGATGGCTGCTCCTGTTGTCCTGAATGATAATACAGTGAAGTTAATGTACTGAACTCTGTCACATCACTTCTCTCCTTAGTTTCTCCTTGACCTTTACCTTTGGACAACTAGTAGGCTTATTTGAGGATGTTTCCTATTTCAGAGTTATCTAGTTAGTTCTTCCAAATGTCATTTCAATTTTCCCCCCTATACTGTCATATAAATTAGAGGATAGAGGTTATGCTGTTATGTTGTAGGAACCTTCCTGTAATAAGCCCTTCCACAGTAACGGGAGTAGAGAGGAGATATATTTACTAGTGGACTGCAGCCTAGATGGCTCCTGAAAGGCCTAGCTCTGGGGTCTAGCTTCCATCCTAATTTTATACTCCATAGTATGTTTTATACTCCATAGGTGGGGCAGGAGAGCAAATGAGATTTTACAGAAGTGAACGTGTCAATCAACTGGTTGGTAATGGCAACGACCTATCATCTCCATCGCAGCAATTTCTCCAGGTCATTCTCTTCCAGGAAGCAAGTGAAGTTATACTTGGCAAGCAGGCAGAGCAAGCAGTGTTTTCGGTAAATAACTAGATAAATTGGTAGATCGATATCTTATAATTGGTCTTTTCTATCTTATTCTTTGGCAGTTACACTGCAAAACTGTCAATGTTTTTCCTACCAAGTGGTACAACTTCATTTTTTAATTTGACTTTGAGTCTAGCGATTTAGCCAATAGGGCATTAGCATTGTGACTAAGTAGAACCTTTAAAATGTGTATGTGCTTGTATGGTGTCTTAGGGTTTTACTGCTGTGAACAGCCATCATGACCAAGGCGACTCTCATAAGGATAACATTTAACTAGGGCTGGCTTACAGGTCCAGAGGTTCAGTCCCGTATCATCAAGGCAGGAACATGGCAGCGTTCAGGAAGGGATGGTGCAGGAGGAGCTGAGAGTTCTACATCTTCATCTGAAGGCTGCTAGCAGAATACTGGCTTCCTGGCAGCTAGGATAAAGGTCTTAAAGCCCATACCCACAGTGACACACCTACTCCAACAAGGCCACATCTCCTAACATTGCCACTCCCTGGGCCAAGCATATCCAAACCACCACATACGGGGGGAAAAAAGCAAATGCCACAAGACAACCTTGGGAAAGTGTGTGCATATTTCTTCTGTCAGTTGGACCCACTTACTTGAATTTGTGCCACTACCTCAAAAATATACTTATGCTAGTTCACTGGAGAAATATAAGTAACATATACAAGAAACCAAGTGTTTAGATTTAGCTGAGTCCCTCTTTCACCAGCTGACCCCATAACTGGTCAAGTGAATATTGACAGATGAGTGAGCCCAGGCTGGACCTACAGAACCAGAAAACTGATGCTTAGACTCAAGAGAAGCTACATATTTGTTACTTAAGCTATTACTTTTTTAAGGCAGTTTATCACACAAACCATAGCTGGCCGATACAGTGGGCATTGACAAATCTCAAAGCTTAATGATAGAAACCAATCTCTTTTAACAGAAAGGTGAGTTCCTTGAATTCCTTTCTGATAGATGAGGATATTTTGGGTTTTGTTGTTGTTTGTTTGTTTGTTTTCTGAGAACACATAATTGCGAGTCACCTGATGTTCAAATGTGTGCTCTCTTAAAACACACAAATTCTATTTCCTTAAGAATGAAAGTCAGCAACAAGTCACTGGCCCGAAAAACTCCAAGCAAAGCTTAAGAATGGCCCTCAGTCATCAGATACGGGGAAAATTACTTCAAGGCCAATGAAGTTTACATTTGGGTCAGAAGATTCTGGTATCTCTTAAGCATCCCAGATTGATACCATTACCTCGTGATCCATGAAATTGGTAACTCCTCTCTGATATTTTTGATCTAGCATTAAAAGCTGACTTCACTGTTTCAATTCAAGCGTGAATACTTCAATGATTACCAAAAAGAGAAAGACACTGGAGGAGAAACAAACCCACAGAAGAATAGATGCCATTCTGAAAAGAAGATTAAACCTAAGACAGAAGAGATGAGAGCAGAGAGTGAGTCCCAGGGTTCCTAGGAGCCCACACCTGGTTGTGAGGATCGAGGAACATTGGGGCCAACATCAGAGAATGGCCCCTGGTAAACATATGGCAGTGAATTCAATTATCTTTTTAAATGGAAAAATAAAATATTCCTGGAGTCAATTAGAGCTGGACCCAGTCCTGGCTCTGGTAATTGAATATGGGAAATGACTTGGGGATGAAGTTTATGTTGCCAAAGAGACAAAATATATGATACGGGCTTACTTCTTCAGGATGGAATTCTCTCAAAGGTAATTCAAGGACGTGCAACATTTTTCAGTCTTGATATGGCAGGTCCTTCTGAGGACAGAAAATGATAACAAATGATCTTTTAATAATATATTTTTCTAATGAATGCACAGAAATGAATCATTTTAGCTTTACTGGCTTAAAGATTCTATGCATTGCTAGTTGAAAGCTCAAAAGTCAATCATTAAAAAACATTAAAGATACAGTTGTGTGTGTGTGTGTGTGTGTGTGTGTGTGTGTGTGTGTAAATGCAGGTACCCACAGAGGCTAGATCCCTGGGATCTAGAGTCAAAGGTATTTGAGAGCTTCCTCACGTCAGTCTGGCCACCAAACTCCGGCCTCCAGCAAGTGCAGCAGGCCCTCTTAGCCACTGAGCTGCCTCTCCAGCCTCAAAAGTCAACCGTTTTCCAACTTGATAAAAGTAAGCCTGGAAATCCTGTCAAGTTACCAGACTGCCTCCATCATAAAGCTACCAGATTAATGACCTGGTTATGACAATGGATGACTCATGAGTAAAAATGTTAAGCACTCATGGGAAGATCTGGGCTGTGGAGAATGGAGAATATTTGGCTATCATCTTTATATCATGGTTGTGTCCTTCCTCACTCCCCCTTGACAGGTCTGAAGTCTGGAGGCTTTAAAAATAGATAGAAACACGATGTGGAGAGCTTTAGAAAGTATCTTAGTCTCTCCTCTTATGTTTCAAAGACAAGGTCACAGACCGTCAAGGCTGGACCCCATTCCTAGAAGTCACTTCTGATTTCGTGATGCTCTTCTGCCAAGGCTGATTGTATCAAAAAGAGTACCACACAGCTGGGAGGCATCACGTGCCTCCTGGAACCCCTGTGCTTCCCTAAGCAGAACTGTGTCATACACAAACACAAACCAGAATTCTTTTGTTGGAAATGACCTTCTGTTAAAACTAGAATTGTGTCTGCTCTGAGCAGTGGAGGCTTTGTAATAGAAGCCAGTACTCGACTGAGGAAACAGGGAGAGGCCGAACACAGAAGAGGTGCAGAGTAGAGAAAGGGAACGAGAGAGGAAGGTTAATCCAAGTAAAGCAGCCACATGACATCCTGGAAGCTGCACTTTCAAGGGTCAGGAATCTGTTTCCAGCCCTTAAGAAGCCCCCTTCATTGTGGACACTATAGAAACATGTTTCTTACCATGTGTTTCATTTTTACAGATTTTATTATTATTGGCTCAACTTTATAAAACAGAGATGAGAGAGAGAGAGGAAGGGAAAGAGAGAGAGAGAGAGAGAGAGAGAGAGAGAGAGGAGAGAGAGAGAGAGAGAGAGAGAGAGAGAGAGACTGAAGTGATCATGAAAATGTGAAAGGTTGCACCAAGCAGCAAGGTAGCCCTGACCCACTGGCCCTGAGTTTTCCTTTGAATTGTGCTGTTAAAGATCTCAGCACAATATGGGAAAGGAGCCAGACTTCATGGTATGTTGCAAGATATGAGAATTATTTCCTCCACCCCACAAGGTAGATAATGCCACGGACCACGACTTTCCCCAGTGATGGGGAAATACTTTGGGTTTTCTGGAGTTTTGCTTTAGTACTTGCACAGTGTATTTGGATTTCTTTGCATTCCTATCAATATGCCTCTCTTTCTCTCTGACATGGTTTGTCCTTCTGATGACAATATTGTGAGATGGACTCACACATTGTTTGAGGAGTTAAAGTTTATCAACTATCAAAATATTTTCCTGTTACAGAGGAGAATGTTCCAAAAATGCCTTTGAGGCACTATCAGTTTTATTTCCCTCTGATGAAAAGCAGTTTGGTTGTTACAACCATTCTTAGAACACTAGGTTTCTGTCCATTTGTATTACAGATAGGATTACTTTCTCTAGGTTGGCCTTTAAGGTCCACAATAACTAATAGACAGCCACTGATAAAAGATCCAGCCCCCACAGACTATATCTAAAGCTCAGAATTTCTTGTTTCTCTCTCACAGACCTCAGGCACATCTTTTTCTGTAGAATATCTTTCAGATGTCATTGAAGAATGTATTTTAAATTGTTTAGTGTCACATACATACATCTAGGCAAATCACTCATATACATAAGAAATAAAGATAAACAACTACACCAAAATTACTTAGTGTAAGACCGTTACTGGGAGTAAAGGAAATCCTTTGTCAATTTGCTTGGTCCTGAGTCAACATCAGACAAATGTAGGAAATCTTAATTCTTGCAAAGGCAAGGTTCACATCACACCCACTTAGACCAAAGACTTCAGGAGAGAAGTACTCTACTGAAATTCAAAAGGTGTGTGTATTTATCAGACTTTTCACCTATGTGATAAAACGAGGGAGAAAGGGTTTATTTTGTTTATGGTTTCAGTCTATCATGGTTGACATCATTATTTCTGGTGAGACAGTATCATGGTGTTAGGAGTATGTGTCAGAATCTACTTACTTCATGTAGGGTGAGACTCAGAAAACGGACATATAGGAAGGTATGAGGGCAAGATATGAACCCTCCAAAACAGGCCCCTAACTACACCCTACCTCCTACTTTTCATCATCTTCCCACAATGCTGTTGTATCTTGAGTCTACTGATTAGGTAAGAGACCACTGTGTTCCAATTATTTCCCAAAAGCCATTAGCTGACTACCAACTAATACAAGAGTCTTTAGGGGACATTTCATATTCTGAACATCACATTTTTGCTTGGGCTCATGTCTATATAATGAATTTGTTTCCTATTTAATATTCCCTATACTCTTAACAATTTCAATTGGTCAAAGCCCAAGTTCAAGGTCTCTGAGACTCGAGGTAAACACACAGCTATGCTTCCAATCCAAGTTTTATACTCCCAAGAGTCAATGGCACAGAGTAAATATTCCCATTTCAAAATGAAAGAATAGACGAATAACAAGGAAGAATGAGAAAGAGCTAAACAGAAAGCCAGCAGACAGTTGGTCCTGTAGCTCCATCCTTCAATATCTGGAGCCTGTGTTGGCATGGTATGACCTCCTATGGGCTTGGATTCTGACTATCTTACTCATTGGCTTCACAGATCTTCCTTTGAAATCTATGTGGGAACCCGACAACACTAACTCTTACATTCTGCATGTGTACAAAACTATCATCCTATAGACAACATTAAGATCTGTCCCTCACCCTAACAGAGACTGGAGCTCTTGGACCATGGCCTGAGGACTTGGGAAGCTGAGCCCTGTGGAAGCAAGTGCTGTTTTGTGAGCAGGGTTTCATAGAGGTGCATTTTTCTCAAAGGGAAGTCTTTCCAATATATTTATTCATTTTTACACTTCAGTCAAAACACGTGGGGCCTAACCAACTTCTGAGCTATCTTCAAAGCATCTTTATTGTTGTCCTGAGGCAGACTAATTGGCTTATTTTTTTCCCAAGCTGGAAAAGACTTTTATTATGAATGAGGACATATACACACACAATGAAGCACACAGGGCCTCTGCAAAGCAGGACTTGGGGAACTGAAGCCTGTCTCTTCAATCACACACTTGTCATGACCAGGCATTTAGAGCTGCAGTCAGTAATGAATAGAATATATTCTCTGAAGCAGAGAGAAAAAAAAAAAAAAAACCAAAGGTGTAAATAACACCAGTTCATTGGGTGATCAGAGAGCCAATCAGAGACATGGAGAAGACTCTGGGAGGCCGATGTCTCCAAGCCTGGATGCTCTTGGCACATGGAGATGAACAATTCATTGCATGGGACTGGGATACACCATTGTATGCTTATATTTTTAGCAAGCAGTATAAATGGGCAAAAGAAAGTGTGAAGAGATAATGTCATAAACGTTTAAGAAGCAATAAAAAATAGATCCTAGAACCTCGACTAGCATAGGGAAGGCTCAATACAAAGGAAATTATACTGAAGTAAGTACACTTAACTGCTACAAGTCCAAGATATTGATATTCCCTAGTTACTTAGTCACAGCCACCAAAATAGTGCCCAAGGCTCCTTGCATTTTTGAAATGTTTTTTCAACCAGGAGATCACTGGGTATGAAGGTATTTCCTAGCTTGGGCAATACTGGCCTTTAGAGCCGTGATTTCTTTGTTGTATGAAGGTGTGCTGGGTATTGAAGAATGTTCAGCAACATCACTGGCCTTTAATCAACCCATCAATTAGTGTCAGGGGCACCCCTATGCAAGACACAGTAAACAAAAATATGTCAGATATTATCAAATGACTCTTGAGTGTGAGTGGTTATTATGTGTCCTCATGTCCACTGAGGTCCACTCAGGTTTGAGATACCAAAATTAAATAAATCATCCCAAAGGAGATATGAATCGTGGTATTAGAAACGAAAAGATAAAGGAATATTGTGACTTTGCTCTGGGAGGCTGTGGCACCTGTAGGAGGTGGTTTTGGTTGGAAGTGAGTCACTGAGGAGAAGGATACAGCCTGGTCCTGCTTTATGTGAATCCCCATTTCTTCCTGACCACTGCATCTAACCAGTCACTGCGGCCTGCACACTCTCATTTCCACACCCACAAGCCCACCCAGTACCATGTTTTCACTGCCATGACGGGCAGTAGCTCCTGACCCCTCAGCCAGAGTACATTCTGCTTCCTGGAGGTTGTTTCTGTCTCATAGTTTGTCCATTGACAACAAATGTAACTAATGCAGAGTTAAATCCTCACCTCAGGATCAATCTGGAATTTCAGATAAATTCCAGATGAATTGATACCAAGATTAAAAAAATTGGACTCTAAAAATGTTAGAAGAAAAAAATACATGGATTTTTAAAAAACAGCATAAGCCTATGGAGTATCTTTTCATATATACATATATATAACTTATTATATATAATATATAATACATAATCATATATATTTATGTTATATACATATTACATATGTGATTATATAATTATACATTATTTATATTATGTGTATAATAATATATATAAAGTAATATATAATAGTATAATATATATACATATATATATTAGGCAAGGTGACCCAAACTCAGAAAGAAAAAACATTGCATATTTGTCTTATATGTACATTCTAGCATATAATCTATACATTTACATATGTAAACAGGTATAGGTTGTAGGTATGGTATAAAATTTAGAAGAGAGATCAAGAGAGAGTGGTATTAGGTGATGAGGAAGAATGAAATGTAAGAGAATAAAAGCAAAAGAGCAAACAAGTCATGAAGGGGATAAAGCTTTTTGTTTGCTTGTTTGTTTCAACTCCATCATAATTTCTCACCCTGTCTCTCCCCACTCTGTGTGTGTGCATGTTCTCTCTCTCTCTCTCTCTCTCTCTCTCTCTCTCTCTCTCTCTCTCTCTCTCTCTCTCTCTCTCCATGTGTCTTTCCCTCTACTCCATTCCCTCTTTCCCTCCCTTACTCCCTCCCTTTTTCTGTAATGGGTAAGTGAATCTAAGCTGAAGCAGCTAGATCCATTTTGCATTCTATAAGAACCCAACATGTGTCATTCCTCTGAAGCAGTGACTGTGACTTGGGTGTTTTCTCTTTAACTTCACTGGCCACTACTGTAACAGCAATTAGGCATAACTGGTCACTGAATACATATGCCATATTGACCCACTGTGGTGATTTGAATGAGATGTCCTCAGTGTCCAGGCATTTGAACACTTGGTCCCCAGTTGGTGGCTGTTTAGGGAAGTTTAGGAGGCATGGCCTTGCTGGAGATAGCACATCACTGATAATAGCCTTTGAGGTTTCAAGAAATTCTCATTTTGCATTTGCTTTTTCTGTTTCTTGTTTCTTGCTCAAGATATGAGCCTGTAGCTCTCAGATTCCACTCTACCTTCCATGTCTGCCTGCTGCCACACTTTCCTGTCATGATGATAGACACATATCACTAGGGAATCAAGAGGCTCAAATAAACTCTTCCTTCTATAAGTTGCCCTGCTCATGATGTTTATAACAGCAATAGAAAAGCAACTAAGACACCCACTTAGAAAAACTGATTTCCTTTTAAAAATTTATTTTGGGAAAAGAAGTTTTGTAATCTGAGTCTTTTCTCCTTTCTCTTTTGTTGAAAACTATATCAAATCATTCTTTTATAGTTTTATGCCTTACTATATATAAAATAATGTATAGTTTAAAATTTATATCAAAGTAAAATACAACATTATAAAAGCCAAATTCCATGTGGGGGAACATTAAATATAACTATATAAAAGTGTAATTTATACATAAATGTAATTTCTGCTTTGCTCCCCGACCCGTAACAGCATAACAGCCTGACCTCTCATGATGAGACTTCAGGCAGGGTGAGCATTACAAGAACAGACTCTCAGGTTAAGCTTCAGTGAGATAGCTCATTTAACTGAGGAGAGAAAAAGCTTTTTAAACCTTTGGGGGATGAGTAGGGAATATTGGAGTGGGTCTGCATCATTGACAGGGGCCAGGATGCTGAAGGTGCCCATTAGCATAAGGAGGAATTCCAGATGCTTGATGGATATGCCCTTATAAGGAGAGAGAAAGTTTAACCTAGTTACTAGCTATGTTGGTAACCTGGTGTGGGCAAAGCTGGGGTCAGGGCTACGTATGCTAAAACATGCAGGCCAGAGCAGGGGGGTGAGTGGCTAGTGATCCTTTTCATGCAGATCCCAGGATGAGATTTTCCACGTTGGACATGTCTCCACACCATTCTTGCTCTGGACCGGCTCCTCCTGGTTTCATGGCTCCCTGGCCCTACACAGAGAAAAAGTAAAATTAAAAAGAACTGACAACTAGAAAAAAAAAAAACCTGTCACCTTTGTAATGACAAAAGTATATATTAAAATATATATCTTTTTTAACCTACCTGACAAGCATGTCTTGATAAAACAGATAATGATCAATCTTATATCTAATTTCATATAATCTTAGAGAACTTTTGAATCGGTTAAGTCTCTTTATCAGACAATTGCGTATCTTCCAAACTAGGAATCTAGAATCCTCTGGATGAGCAGGTGTACTCTAAGGACCTTATACAGAAAGGCAAACTGAGCTTTCGTCAAGTTGGATGCATCTCTACCAGACAAGTGGCATGTTCCTGTAACCCCATATGTGATACGTGTGTTCACAATTGTGTTTGAATTTGAACATAGAATATTCCCCAAGGGCTCAGATGGGAAAGGCTTGGTCCCCAACAGTCAGTATCAACTGAAATGGTGAAACCTAGTTGGAAGAAGTTAGCCAGTGAACACTGTGACAGGGACAGGACCTCTTTGTTCTTTTTCTGCTTCCTGGCCACCAAGAGGTAAGCATCTCCAACCACCACACGCTTTGGCCTTATGTTCTGTCTCACCACAGGCCCAAAGCAATGCAGCAAGTGAAACCAGGAGTAAATGCACTCTCCTTAAGTTGATTTTCTTTAGTATTTTATTTTATTTTATTCTTTAATCTTTTTTTTTACAGTCCAGTCTTTATCTCCCTCCCAGTCCACCCTTTGACTGTCCCACATCCCATACCTCCTCCCCACATCTCCAACGATGTCCCCAGCCCCAGCCCCTGCCCCTACCCCACCAGACTTCCCCACTCCCTGGGGCCTCAGGTCTCTTGAGGGTTGGGTGCGTCATCTCTCACTGAGTCAAGACCCAGCAGTCCCCAGCTGTGTATGTGTCAGGGGCCTCATATGCTGCCTGGTTGGTGGCTCAGTGTGTGAGCGATCTCAGGGGGTGGTGGGGTCCAGGTTAGCTGAGACTGCTGGTCTTCCTATAGGGTCGCCCTCCTCCTCAGCTTCTTCCAGTCTTTCCCTAATTCAACCACAGGATCACCAGCTTCTGTCCATTAGTTGTGAGTAAATATCTGCATCTGACTCTTTTAATGCTTGTTAGGACTTTCGGAAGGCAGTCACGCTAGGCTCCTGTTTGTAAGCATACCGTAATATCAGTAATAGTGTCAGGCCTTGAGGCCTCCCTTGAGCTGGAATGTTTTATTTTAATGACAGATTCTAACACAAATGTATAGATGCACTAAAATTCATCAAACGCTGTGTTTCAGACAGGTGAATTTTCTGTTATATCAATAAAGTCTCTAAATTCAAAAACCAAACCTAGTTCAGTACTGTTTCGAAAGAGAAAGTTCAAGCACTTAAATGAATTGGCCTCTCATGAAATCAGACACTAACAAGGTGGGTGGAAGAAGAGGAATTTGAGGGCCTGGAATGCTCTGGTACCTGGCAACTACAGTCACCAGAACCCACAGCAAGGCTCATGGAGGCCAGTGTCTAAAAGGTCTGTAGCAGAAGTTGTGTGGTGAGAACCTTGGTTTCTCTGGGAACTCAATTATGTTATGTGAATGTGTTTTGTTTTGGTTGCAGGTGTGGGATATGGGGCTGCTTCGGACTATCCAGGTCAACTGACTATGATTTGTCTCATGCTCTAGGAGGGGTGTTATTTTACCAGCTGCAGGTAGTTGGGGTATAGTCTGGAGAGAGTATAAATGATAGAGCCTGGGGTAGGAGCCTGCTACTGCCCTCTGCTGCTCCCCTCCACTTCCCCCAGCTGATGCCCACCCCTTTGCTGATGCCACCCCCCCTTGTGGCTGCCCTAGCTACTTCTGGTTCCTGCTGCTGCTTTTGCTATGGCTGGATTGCTGGTTTGCTGTTTTTCTAGATTGCTGTTGAGAGTTTTGATTTGATGCAGATTGGACTTGCCCCAAAGAACCTGACTCCCGTACTCAACAGGAAGCAGTCTAAAGAGGTCTATGTCTCCTTTCCCCTCTAACCTTCTTTCTCTCCTACCTAGTGTTGGGAGGTTGGAAGGGATTGGGATGGAATAAGGGTTGTAAGGGTAGTAGGCAAGAACCCAATAAAGTAGACCAAAAAGGTACACCAACAGTCATGACCCCTTAGCGGGTTCCACAGGGGTTGTATATTAGATACATATCACATATTTATATTAAAATTCATAACAGTAGCAAAACTGCAGTTATGAAGTAGCAACAAAAATAAGTTTATGGTTGGGGGTCACCACAACATGAGGTCTCGACATTAGGGAAGTTGAGAACCACTGCTTTACAGGAACCAACAGCTACTTAGGGCCAGTACTCATGAGCCCTCCTGGAGGCCTAAAGAGTAAATAAGGCTTAACAATGGAGGAAAAGCTGGGTGAAAATGAAAGATGATTCATGCAACATCATCCAGGTATTATGCTTAGATAGTTGAAGATGCGATTTTTATTCTTTAAAATTTCTTTCAAAAGCATCATTTCTTGGAAAAGCACACTAGCATTATTCTTACCACACTCCATCTTTAGAAATCACGGGTGCTGGAAATTTCCAGTAAGTCCACTAGAAGTCTCACTGTCAGGCTCATCACGTTTTAGAGTCTATACTTGTCTCTTACACACAGCAACACCCATGCATTTGAGTGGGACCTAAACAAAGCTCCTTTACTATTTCCTGCTGAATTGTGATTTTTTTTTTATTTGTTTGTTGGCTTGCTTATTTATTTTGGTTTCTCAAAACATGGTTTCTCTGTGTAGCCCTGGCTGTCCTGGAACTCATTCTGTAGATCAGGCTGGCCTCAGTCTCACAGAGAATGGCCTGCCTCTGCCTTGCAAGTATTAGAATTAAAGGCATGCACCATCACTGCCCAGTGACTTGTTTTGGTTTTCAAGACAGGGTTTCTTGGTGTAGCTCTGGCTCTTCTGGAACTAGCTCTATAGACCAGGCTGGCTTCACCCTCACAGAGACACCTGCGTCTGTCTCCTGGATGCTGGGACTGGTGAATCAAAGCTACTTCTATGCCCCAAGTACCTAGCTGCATATGAACACGGTGAACTCAGTATTAGGTTTCTGTTATTTAGGCATTGTGCGGACAACTCTTGCCCAAATTTAGTTCAAGACATTGATCAATAATTTAATATTTCCTAGAAGTTTATTCTGAGTATCTTTCCCACCAGTTAAAACATTTTCTCTTTTCTAAAAGAACAAATCAATATCTGTTTTCTTAGGACCTGTTATTGATGTTTTTGTGACTCATCTAATACGACTGTGGTAAGAAATATATTGTGGTCAACACATGTATTTGTGTATGAGGGGCACACACATAGGATTGCATATGTGGAGACCTGACTCTCCATCTTATTTTTGGAGATAGGATGTTCCAGTAAACCTAGAGCTTGAATTTCAACTAGCATCAGAAGCCTACCTGTCTATCCTGCCTCTAGCCCTGGAGTTATAGGCACTGACCCTGATCCTGGGATCTGAACTCAGATCCTCACGCTTGCCCAGCAAACACTGTACCCGTTGAGCCACCTTTCTAGCCCCAAGTAGCGACTTTTTGGGGAGACATAAAGCAATCTTCACTAATATTATTTGTACTTCTGTGTATTCCTCCATTTCCAGCATACATACACATGCAGTGATACAAACCTATGTTTATAATCCTCAGGCCATAGCCTGATGGTGCTCAACACACATTTGTTGGATTAATGACAATAAATGTTCTTTCTGACTGTGGAGAAAGCCATCTGTCATCTAGTCAATAGCCACTCTTATAGAAAAGGACACTCTAGCCCCTCTCTCTTCTATGAAACGACCTTGAGTTTTTTTCATTCACGAGAGGGCTCCTAGAGGCAAACTGCAATCATGTCAAGCGGCCCTTGCAAGCTGATTCCCCGAGGTACTGAACCATAAATACTCAGAGTGAGCAGTTAGTGATAGCGCTGAGTTTCTAAGCTCCTTTCACTTTCTCATACAAAAGATCAGACTCAGTAGGCAAGGCCCTTTGCCCACCCTCTTTGTTCTCAGCTTTAATTTGTGGAATCCCAGCCATCTTATGACCACAACTTATGGAAACAAAACCCAAAACATTGAAAATGGCAGTCAGAAAATAGAATCCACAGCAACATTATTAAATAACTGTACCAGCTGATGCTGCTGTAAGCTGGTCTTCTCTTACTTGTCACCAAAGGTGTTCGTTACTGAGCCCATTCTTCAAGGGGCATAATAGAAAAATATAACTACCTGGTTATAGGAAAGGCCATTGCTGGCTCTTCCTACCCACCCTCTCATTCTCCACAGCCCAGTTCCTATGCTGGATTTCCATATCTTCCCAGTTCCCTTCTGCTTTAGTTTTCTCCTGCAGTTGGGGTCTCTTATTTATGCAGCATAAATATTTCTCTGAGCTGAGCAGCTTAAAACACCATCAACTCATTCCAAGTTCCCATAGGGTAGGAGTCTGAGCATAGCTGAGCTGGTTTCTCTGCTTAGGCTCAAGTCAAAAAAGGCAAGGCTGAGAACCTTCCTGAAGTTTAGGGTCCTCTTTCAGGGTCATATGGTTGTAGCAAATTTGGTTCTTGTAGTTCTAAGGTCCCCATTCCCACCTTCCCAGGAATGGCCAGCATTTCTGGAGCCCTTTGTTTTTAACCTAGGAGTGAAATCCCATGTCAAACTCTTGTCCCTCTTCAAATCTCTGGCTTTGTTTATTGCTGGACACCGATTTAAAGGGGGCATATGTCCTTAGGTTAAACACTCCAGGATAATCAACTCCGCTTCAAGTTCAGGTGACTTGGGACCTTAATTACATCTATAAAATCCCTTCCCAGAGGGTACTAACTTAGGATTTAATTGACTAAATGGGAAGCAGTTTAGGATACATCAGGGCTGGGGATCTGAAAGTTATTGTGGAATTCTGTCATCCATGCATCTGTCTCTCTGTGTCTTGTCTCTGTCTCTGTCTTTCTCTCTCTCCCCTCTTCTCTCTCTCTCTCTCTCTCTCTCTCTCTCTCTCTCTCTTGTGTGTGTGTGTGTGTGTGTGTGTGTGTGTGTGTGTGTGTGTGTGAAAGAGAGAGAGACAGAGAGACCGAGACAGAGAGAGAATGAGTACATGTGAATGTGGATGTTTGTGAAGCCAGAAAACAACCTTGGATGTGTTCTTTAAGGGAACTCAATCTTTTTTTTTTCCCTCGATGGGGTCTCTTATTGGCGTGGAACTTATCAAGTAGGCTAAGTTGACTAGCCAATGAATCTTAGTGATCCATTTGTCTCTGCCTACCCAGATTACAAACACACAGCACCACCCCTGACTTTTCAAATGCGGGTTCTGGGTACTGCACTCAGGTCCTTATGCTTACAAGGCAAGCCCTTGCCACCTCTTTCAGAAGACAAAGGAGGGCCTTATGCATCTTCCCTAACTTCCTGTCTTTCTTCCCACTGTACCCTTGGGATGTTGCCCTACTGATAGAAGTTTTGTTAATACTTAATTACATCAGTGAGTTGGGGTCATGGCTTGAAAGCATTCTAAAGCACAGGTACCTTTATGGGCTACCCTTGTAAGATATTAGCCAGTGACTTGTTTCTAGTGGTTGTCATTTAGCAAATATAAGCAGATGCCAAGAATGTGTGATATAATTTTTAATTTTAATTTTTATTTTCATTTTATCTATATGAGTGTTTTGTCTGCATGTATGTTTCTGTACCATGTGTGTACCTGGTGCCCACAGTGGGCATTGTATCCTCTGAAACTGGAGTGACAGATGGTTGTGAGCCACTGTGTGGGTGCTGGGAATTGAACCCAGGTCGTCTGAAAGAGTAGACAGTAATCTTTAACAGTTGAGCCATCTCTCCAGCCCAATAATTTCTGATATTCTTAAACAGGGCCACATGAATCATTTCTCTCCTGCAGAATGACTACATCAAGCTAACCAGTATGGCCTTTCCAGAGGCAGCCTGTGCCTAGTGATTGAGTTGAGGCCATCTCAGCCTGAACGAAGATGCTCTGAGGAACAAGCCATGTCTGTCTCAGTCTCCAGAGGCCTGGCTGCATGACAGCCTGACCTCCCCATCTGCCCAGTCCTGCAAAATAAATCATAGAAACCTAATCCATACACTGATTGGCTGGTCTGAAATTACATGATGAATTAATGAATAAAATCATATGGCTAAAAACATTCGAGACCTGATGCAGAAGAATGAGTTTGGTCATGGGGAGACCCACTGGGCTCACTCCTCTAGTAAACACTCCCAGTGCAATCAGAACCCAAGACACCAGCCCTATGCAAAGTGCCTGATGGCCAGTTAGAGCAACTGCAGTCAAAATCTCAAAAGCTCTTAACACCATCATCACCAAAGTTATAACACCTAGGATTTCCGAGTGACTGCAAGAGGATTCTCTTATCCATGAATAATTAAACATTTTAATTTGGAATAAGAAAAGCACTAGATTGTATGAATCATCAGACGAGTAGTTACAACAAATTACTTGTTTTACACCAAGCTCAGTGTAGATTCAAGATTTAAAAGGATGAACCTAGTTTCATTCAACCCTAAGCTAGGTCTCAGAATCATGATGGAGACTTATTCTCTAGGCAGGTAACTCAGCTACTATGACATTTCCACTGAATTTTCTTTGTGTGATCATTGGAATGTTCCCATGTCTCAATGGATGTCCTCACATACCATACAAACATAGATGTAATTAATTGGCCTAAATGGGTTAAAAATACACACACACACACACACACACACACACACACACACACACACACGGACTGGGAGGGGAATATGATAAGGGATCCTAGGGAGCAATGGAAGGATGGATGAGCGGGGATATAACACATCGCATATACATGTATGACATTTCAAAGAATAAATTTAAAGCTAAAATTAAAAAAGATATAGTGGCTGGTATTTGAGTATGAAGTGACAATGAATCATAGTCAACTGCATCTGGTTTTACTGTATCAAGATAAATGCGCCTAGTTACAGTTATCTATTTTGAGGATGAAAAACTGTCTAAGGTGTCATCTGTCTTCCTTGATTATCATGTCCCTAGTTCCATGAGCATTTTTTCCCACTGTCCCATTGGTGGCTTTGTGTTTATTCCTCTAATGTCCCTAGTAAGTGGGAAAGCCATGAGTGCTATTTTAGTTTTGTCAAGGAGGGATCTGACAGCCAGATCTGACAGTGGTCTGCTATTCTGATTGTCCTAGGGCACCTTGTCACAGCGACTGTGCAAGGTATTATTAGCCTCGTGCATATGCTCCTGTGTCAGCCCATTTGCTACCCAAGAGCCAAATGCTGATGTGTATTTTTAGCAACGTGATGATGCTTCTCCCCTTATCTGCAGAAGCCAATCTCATTGCCATTAGCTGATCAGCTGCTGTAAGAGCTTTGCTCTGTCGCTAGACACTTTTCTTTAAACAATGCAAATCCTGCCAAGCTATACAGAGATAAATGATATGCCCGTATAACATTTATTAATCTCATTAAAGTTAATACAGTGAAGGGGTTTTTCCCTGTATATTTTAACATTAATTTGCTCAGATTGGTCATGAGCAAAAGGCTATGATTTGGATGTGAAGTGTCCCCAGAAACTCATATGCAGCTTGGTCCTCCATGTTAACAGTACAGAGGTAGGGCTTTCAGGAAGGAGCTGGATCCTGGAGACAGGCTCCTTGCATTTGTCAGTGAATTAACCCACTGGATAGGCTGTTGTGAGAAAGGAGAAATCTGGAAGATGAGGCCGCGTTAGGGTAATAGGTCGCAGGAGGCCTATGGCATCTTTGAAGATCTTTGCCCTGCCCTTGGCCTGGTATTCAGTCTCTGCTTGCTAGTGCAGTGATATTTCCTCTACGCCATTTTTCCCCATGACTGTTCTGCCTCATAAGAGGTGCAGTGAAGCTAAATGATGAAGCACAGTGTCTGTGAGTTTGTTAGCTGAAATATAAACCTTTCTTTAAAAATGTTCAGATTCAAACCATCTGAGTAAAAGAATTGAAATCTACTCATCTAGTTGTGTCATGTGGATTAAATACATGATTATTTCGTTCAAAGTCCCTTGTGTGGGCCTAGAGAGACAGCCCAGCCAGTAAATTGCTTGTTATGCAAGCCCAAATACCTGAGTTCAAGCTCTAAAACCCATGTTAAAAAAAAAAAAAAAAATCTGTGTTTATTAGATCAGTTCTGGGGAGGTAGAGATGGAGGATCCACCAGATTAGCAAGTGAGAGATTCTGCCTCAAAACTTAGGTGGAAAGTGATTGACGAAGATATCTAACATCAACCTTTGGCCTCCACACATGTATGCATGGAAGCCACACACACAGGACATCCATCTACAAATATATGCAAACATAAAGAAAATAAAAAATAACTGAAAAGTAAACATTCCATGGTGTGGCCATCATCCATTGCTGGAGACTGAACTAAGGCCAAACATAAGAGAATTATTCTTTAACACATACTAAAGTTATGTATGGAGGATCATGCCAATGATCGTAACTCTCTGGAAACTGAGGAACCACAATTGTGAATTTAAGACTACACAGCAAGACCCTGTCTCAAAAAGAAGAAAGACAGGGTTGGAGAGACGGTTCAGCAATTATGAGCATTTGCTGCTCTTTCAAAGGACCCAACTTAGATTCCAGCATCCACATGAAAGATCACAACTGTCAGTAACTCTAGCTTCAGGGGATCTAACGCCCTCTTCTGGTGTCTGTGTGTACCAGACTGGGTACTACACTGGGTGCACAGACATATACGCAGACTAAACATAAAATATTTTTTCCTTAAAAAGATACTCAGTTGGTACATGCCCATGTCGCCTGGCTTTTCAGGTCATAACTACTTTTACTTTCGTGTTTTTAAAAACTGATACATGTAGTCTAGTGACTGCACTCTTGTTGAAAACCTTTGTCCTCCTGAATAAATACTTCGTAGAGAGCTAGGAAAGTCTTTCTTCAAAATTAAATTTGCTAACGAGAAAAATACTTGAATTACTGGATACAAGAAAATAATTTACTCTTTTGATTTCATCTGCATCACTTCACTGAGCACCTACCTTGTACGAGGTGGTGTTCTAACAGCCCTAGCTTGGATGGCTCTTCTGCATGCTAGGGAGATGCAAGGCATGGACACAAATAAGCATTATCTCTAATCATCATGGCAATTGAAAAGTTAGCAAGAAGTACTATTACTATCTGATAGATGAGAAAACTGAAATTTGAAAAGGCTAAAATGAACACTATAAAATATAATTTCAACCCATTATTGACCATCTTCAACTCACTTGCGGCCTAGGCATTAAAGAACACTCATGTACTTTAGAACAGAAATAGCCTTTCTTCCATTAGTCTGTTATTTAAAGTCCCTCTTTTAGTCTTCTTATTTAGCAATCACCTATGAAATCATGGAAAAGCCAATGGTATATGCTGGAATAGTGAGTAACTTTGGAAATGAAGTGAGATTGTAGGCTGCAATTGGTCCAACCTAAATGGATGTCAGCTGATGGTCTTTTCTGGTTGCCTCCCTGACTGGTGTCAAATCCCTTCAGGATGCAGGGTCATCTCAGTCCGTTTAGTGAGCCTGCTCTCACCTGGTAAGACATTCTCCCAGTGTTTTAAAATGCTATTTTAGCGGGTGGCAAAGAATTTGTCTAGCACACATGAGGCCCCAGGTTCAATCCCCAGGGACACAAAAAGTAAGATAAGATAAAATAAATTCTATTATGATTGCTTAAGAAACCATATAATGGAATTCTAATTTTCTACTAGTGATTTATGGGTAGAAAGTTGAAAGAAATCAGAAAAGACATTAGCAACTATGAGCAGTTTGAGTGTGTATGGAGATAACACAATGACTGGAAGTCTATCTCTGATCTAAGATGCTATAATGGGGAGATAAGACAGGAGACCTAGAATACTGTAGAAAAGTCTGCCAGGGAGCATAGAAGACTAAGATAGAAGACCGAACAACATGGTAAAAGTCAGCAAGGGCTGTGAAGGGAACACATGACAGACAATGAGGGGTAAGATGATAGGCAGTGCCACACACCTTCAACCCCAGAGGCAGGCAGATCTCTGAGTTCAAGGCCAGCCTGGTCTACACAGTGAGGGCCAGCACAGCCAGGGCTACACACAGAAACTCTGTCTGAAAAAAAGAAAAACAAAGATAATAATAACGTGGTCTCATTAAGGTCTTTTACCAAGCATCCTCAGTGGCTTCAGTAATTCAGTCTTTCATTAAACTCAGGCATTACGTAGATCTACAGGAGACTGAGAGTGAGAGACCATCTTCCTCATTGCAAGGCACAACACACATAGACACATGCATGAATGCACACACGGACGTGTATTCACATATACAGCATCTTCCTGAGGTCTAAAAGTATCAATGGTTGAACAAGGATGAATCAGCATGCTTGCCTCTTATAATCTTAGAAATTTTTTATATAATTTGTCAGGTTATAATCGTTTCCTAAAAGACCATTGCCTGGGGAGATGGTCTGTGGTTAAGAGCACTTATTGTTCCTGTAGAGGACCAGAGTTCAATTCCCAGTACCCCACAATAGGCAGCTCACAATTGACTACAACTCCAGCTCAGTGAATCTGCAAACTTTGTTGGCCTCATGTGCGCACACACACACACACACACACACACAGAGAGAGAGACAGAGAGAGACAGAAAGACAGAGAGAGACAGAGAGAGAGGGAGGAAAGGAGAGAGGAAGGGAGGGAGGGAGGGAGAATGAAAGGGAGAGGGAGAGGAAGAGGAAGAGAGAATGAGTTAAAAATAAAAACATTCTTTACAATAATGTGAAGACCATGTCTGATGTGTAATCATTAAGGTCTAGCCTGAGTCCCAGACACTGTATCCTAGATGCAAACTCCCCTTGACTCTGGAGACAGGGTGGTAGCCACAAACTCCCTACAGTAGAGATTAAAAACACTCTGTAGGGGACTCTCTTTTGCAATGTCCAAAAATACATGGTAGGAATTAGGAAGATAGCATAATAAAACATGTAATTCAAGTGTCACTCTGTGACTGTTGTACATGAATCCAGTCCTGTTTAGTCCCAAAAGAGCTTTTTTTCCTTTGGCTTTTTACAAAGAGATGTCCCAAGAACACAGGCAACAGAAAAGAAGGATGCTTAGAATGTAGCTATCCCATTCCCTACTTCCAAGTTCTGCCTCAGGACAGGTGTGGTAAATATGTCCTTAGCTCACAAAGGATGCTACATGGACCACATAGGCATACTCCTCTCACTGACTTGAGGATGGTGAGGAAGGGAAATGTGAGTATGTGTCATGGGTTTTAATGGCTTGCATGGCTCTGTGGTCCTTTAGAAGAAAACTGGCTGGGCATAGTGGCACACACCTTTAATCACAGCATTTGGGAGGCAGAGGCAGGTAGATTTCTGTGAGTTCAAGGCCAGCCTGGTCTACATGGGAAGTTACAGCCAGAGCTACATAGTGAGTCATGGTCTTGAAAATCCCAAAAGAAGGAGCAGAAGGAGGAGGAGGGGGAAGGAGGTGGTGATGGTGGTGGAGGTGGTGGAGGAGGAAGAGGAGGAGGAGGAGGAGGAAGAGGAAGGGAGGAGGAGGAATACACTGTTTATTAGTGCTTACACGTCCCTACTCTCCTTCATCCTTTACTCCTATATAAAATCAATTATTTGTTTTTTTAAAAGTCCTCAGAAATCAAATGCGAGCATCCATGGTAAAGGAAAGAGTTGACTCTAGGTAGGAGGGTGGCTTATCTGTGTGGTACACGAGAAAAGCACCAACCGAAGACAGGCCCACATCAGAATAGTTACTCTTATGTGCCAACTTGACTGAACTGCAGGGTCATATTGAGTCAAACTATTCTGGATATTTCTATGTGTATGTTCTATAAATGGGATTGACTTTTAAATTAATAGACTGAATTAAGAGATTATCCTTCCTCAAGTGGGTGGGGCTCACCCACTCAGTTAAACAACTGAATGAAACTAAGCAACTGCCTCTCTACCTGACTACCTTTGAACCGGTGTCTCCGCTTTTTCCCTTTGCTGAGTCACAGGTTTTCCTGGGTCCCACACCTGCTATCCCTCACATGGAAGCTTCAGGTCCCAGCTTTCTGAGCTCCAGGCTTTTGCAGGGTGGTCTAGCACTATGCCTTATGCTCTCCGAGTCACTGGCTCACTAATTCACCTTGCAGGTGTTGGAACTTGACAGTCTCCTCCAAAATAGTTAGGACCAATTTCTTATCACAAACCTCCTTCTAAATACAAACTGCTTCTCCATGGGCTGTTCCTCTGACTAATAGATCACTCTGGGTATTTGAAATAGAAGCTCGGCATGGAGATTAGGCACTCATTATACATTAAGAGGGTGCGGAGAACATCAATTATGAAATCCACCCCTAATTGCTGCACCATCAGAAAGAAAGGAAATAGGATTGTGGTGAGTCACAGAGAAGTGAGTGAGAGAGTTACAAGATGCCAGAAAGCTGCTGGCCAAGCCTCATGTGCCTGTTTCTGCAGAAGCCAAACTCATCGCTGGATATGCAGCAGAAGCAAACAGTGTCTTATTTCCTCTTTCTTTCTGAATGATTTACTTATTCTTTTATCTGAATTTGTATTTTTCCTGCGTGTATGAGAGTGTTGGATCTCCTGAAGCTGGAGTTATAGACAGTTGTGAGCTACCATGTGGGTGCTGGGGAATGAACCCAGGTCCTCTGGAGGAACAGCCAGTGCTCTGAACCACTGAGCCATCTCTCCAGACCTATCTTGTTTCCTCTTGAATTCTAACTTCAAAACAGCATCTCTATTGGGGGAAATCTAAACCAGAAAATTTGGGTAGCAGAGCTTCTAGGCCTCCAGGATGTGCAATAAAAAGGACAAGTTTGAAAGGATCATAAACAGTAAGTGAGAGAAACCCCACGTGGGGACAGTTCAACCCAATGCTCTTCATCACCGGACACACACGATTTCAGCAGTGATGATACTAGCAGGTACACTGGAGACCTAGTGTCTGGGATATATCTACATCAACCCAGGAGCCCAACAGTGTTCATGTCCTGTCTGAGGAGAACAGCAAGTTGTTCATAATCAATATTAGACCAGGTCTGCTAGACCAGTGGTTCTCAACCTGTGAGTCATGAATCCTTTGAGGGCCAATGACTCTTTCACGGGGTCATCTAAGACTATTGGAAAACACAGATGTTTACATTGTGATTCATAACAGTAGCAAAATGGCAGTTTATGAAGTAGCAATGAAAATATTTTATGGTTGGGCATCACCACAACACAGAGAACTTGTATTAAAGGGTCACAGCATCAGGAAGGTTGAGAACCACTGGGTTAGACCTGGCAGCCAATGCAAGCATATAGCTCTCTATTTTATATAAACTAATCTCATGTGTTTGTTTATTTTTAAAGATTTATTTTATTATTTTATTTAATTTTATGAATACAGGCCAGAGAGTGTTTATATGCACCATATATGTGCCGGTTAGCCGTAGAGGCCAAAAGAGGATGTTGGATCCCTTGGAAGTGGAGTTTTAGGCAGTTGTGAGCTCCCTGATATGGGTCTAGGAAACAAACTCAGGTCCTCTGCCTCCCAAGTGCTGGGATTAAAGGTGTGTGCCATCACTGCCCCTCGAGACCTGCTTTTGAGTCTGCCTGACTCAAGCCTACAGTGTCAGAGCTTCCAACTCTCTTGATCACTAGTCATAGAAAGACATTGTTTTGCAATAGAGAAAGTTATTCTGGGTAATGAGAAATGAAAATTACAAAATTACAATAAGAATTCTGTTCATTATCCATTCTGGAGGGTAAATATTTGTTATTTAGATCAGACAATATATCTCAATAAATATGCTCATAGGTGCTGCAAATAAGTAGATTTAAACACCTTTAAGGAAATTAAAAAACAGAATCACTTACTAACCAACACCAAGCTAGGAAAAGCAAGAACATTTGGGTCCATATATGACCATGTTGAAAGATATAAGTCCATGATCTCTCTCCCCCAGGGCCTTCTAGATTCCTAAAGGAGATATTCTGTGATTTAGTTTTGGACTGAAGCATTTCAGATGGACAGCATAGCTAGTTGATCTTCCATGCATTAGAATTACTCTTTGTAAATGTTTCTGGGGCAAGAAGGCAGTGTAGTGCAACAGATTGTGAACTAATAGAAAATTGAGTACTTCAGAAAAGCCTGGAGAAAAGTATCATGGAAATTCATGGCCTCTTTGTTTTTTATTAAATGTTGTTACATACATATAAATATATATGTACATAGATAAAATCTGTTCAGCCTGTATAATGTTAGTTAATTGAGCTTGTGTTGTGAAGAATAAGGCAAATAGTTATACATAGCTTCCATCAGTGGGAAGGCTCTCCACAGCTCCGAGGTCAGCCTCACCAAGTCCTCCTGGAGCTGGAGCAGGCTTCCAGACCAGATTTGGTCCCTCATTTAACACCCAAAGTTGACTTGTGACTCTGGAAACATTGATTCTGACACCTTGGTAAACAATGGAGTAAAGCTTCCTGGCATAGCTGGGTAAATGTGGCATTCAAATCAAGGGATGGGAGTTCTAATGTTTTCCTTGCCACTGATTAAACAAAGCGATGTTCTTATACAGATAAGTCACTCAGAGATAAGAATAGATCCAATGTTTCTGTGTTTCTATACCACCTCTCTCTTTCTCGCCATCCTTCCCTCTCCCTCTCCCTCCCCACTCTCTCTTACACACACACACCACCACCACCACCACCACCACCACCACACAATAGTCAGCTTTGTATGATTCCTAACACTTGTAATTACCAGCACTTAGGCTGTAAGCATAAGAAGAACATGGGTTCAAAGACAGCCTGAACTACATTACATGCAAGATCTAGGCCAGACTACTACATAGCCAGACACTGTTACAGGGAGAGAGAGGTGGGCAAAGTATATGTAGGGGAGGAGGGCCTTGTCGGGCATAGACAAGGTCGGGAGAGAAGGTCCTTGGTCCCATGAAGGCTGGATGCCCCAGTGTGGGGAAATTCGAGGGTGGGGAGGTGGGAGTGGGCAGGAGGTGGGGGCACATCCTCATAGAAGCAGGAGGAGGGGGATGGGATAGGGGGTTCCTGGGTGGGGGGGAATGGGGAAAGGGGATCACATCTGAAATGTAAATAAAGTATCCAATAAAAAAATCAAAAAAAAAAAAGAAAAAGAGAGGGAAGAGGAAAAGGAGGAGGGAAAGGGGAAGAAGGGAAGAGAAAGAAGAGAAGGAAGAGGATACAAAGAAGGGGGAGGGGAGAAAACCCCAACCTGGCCATCTTCTCTCGAAATAACAGATGTAAAATTCAAGCTACTTTTCGATGCTACACGTAACCCATCCAGCTGGCAAAGTGATAAAGCTGGTTAACACTGTATGATCAAGACCTTAGAAGAATAGATGACTTCTCAGAGTAAACTTGACCCACAGATCACTCCTAAGGGCCAATTGTCTAGCAAATGTCTAACATTGACAAATGCTATGCTACATGCTAACATAGCTAAAACAGTAAAAAAAAACCAATATGTGGCTACTGAGCCAGCAGTCCCAGTTCATGGTACAGTATATACTAGAGGTGCAGGTGGGAGCAAAGCTTAGTGTGCACTGTTTGAAAACAGTACATTGGGCAACACCCAAATGTACATTAGAAAATAGATTTCAGTATGCAGAATGGAATGGAGTGCAGCCATAAAAATCATACTTACATGGACCAACCTCTGTGATAAAAGCAAGACAGTGTCCTGTGTAAAGAACATTATTCTCTGTTCTATAATCTGTATGTGTGTATGTATGTATGTGTGTGTATATATATGTATGTATGTATACATCTGTCTACTATCTATCTATCTATCTATCTATCTATCTATCTATCTATCTATCTATTTATTTTTGTGTAGAGGCACAGTTTCTCTGTGTAGCCCTGGCCATCTGGGAACTTACTTTGCAGTCCAGGTTGGCATCAACTGACAGAGATCCACTTGCCTCTACCTCTGCCTCTGCCTCCTGAGTGCTGGGATCAAAGGTGTGCACCACCACTGCTTGTTATCTGTATTTTCTTTTAAAGATTATTTATTTATTTATTTATTTATTTATTTATTTATTATTATTTATGTTTATGATACACTGTCTTCAGACACACCAGAAGAAGGCATCAGATCCCATGACAGATGGTTGTGAGCCACCACATTGTTGCTGGGAATTGAACTCAGGACTTCTGGAAGAGCAACCCTGAGCCATCTCTCCAGCCCTTATTATCTGTATCTTAAAAAGAAGGGGAAAAAAAGGAGATACCCATATATCTGCATTTGCTTGTATGTTAAATTTTTTTTATTTGAAATTTCGTTTATTGGTCTTGAAATGAGTCCAGACCCGTTGCTTTCACCTGCTTCCAGATACCTTTTACCCCAAAGGAAAATCTCAGTTACTTTTCTGAAAACACTGTTTTCCTTGCTTGCCAGTACCTCATTACCTCAAACATATATATATGAACATGGTAAACTTCATAACCAGAATTTTAGTATGTACAACAGTGAAGACAGGACAGATCTCCCCATACTATCTTTCATTATTCAAATACAGAAACTCCCTACTCCACCCAAGAACATCAGCAAACTGGTTTCAGCCACACCAAACATTCCTATTTTACTGAATTACTATTATTATTTGCATGTGTTTTGCCTGCATGTATGTATGTGTTCCACATGTGTGCTTGATGCCTAATGAGGTCAGAAGAAGGTATTGAATCCCATGTAACTTTAGTTACCAATGTTGTGAGCCACCATGTTGTAGTGGAAATCAAACTCTGGTCCTCTGAAAGAGCAGCCAGGGATCTTGATCTCTGAGTCATCTCTCCATCCCCCAAGGAGTTTTAACAAGAATGAGTGGGAAGTTTTTCCAAATGACTTTTCTACATATATAGAAAGATGGTGCATTCATTTCTTAGAGCTACTGTGATAAAGTGTACAAGCAGCTTAGAATGACAGAAATGTGCTGTGTCTTACAGCTCTGGAGGATGAAAATCTGAAATAAAGTACTACAGTCCTTCTGGATCCTGGATGGGCATCTCTGTCCTAGCCTTCTCCAAGCTCCTGGCACTTTACTGGGACTTTTTGGGAGGGGGCATTCCTTAGCTTACAAAAATGGCAATCTGATTCCATTACCATACAAGCTCTCAGTCTGCCTTCCTACAGCTATCAAAAACCTTAGCACGTAGGTCATAATGGGCTAAGGGCGCCAAAACCCCTATCTTTTTCTTTTTTAATTTAATTTAATTTTTTTACACTTTACATCCCACTCACTGGGAGTCGTGGTGGCACCATGCTCACCAACCTTAAGGCAGGGACAAGTTCATGGGAGATGTGTAGGTCAGCTATGGGGTGTCTGGCATAGCCATTGGGTAAAGTTGACTCATGACTCCGTTCGCCAACATTCTTCCAGGGATCACTGATGGAAAGCTGAAAATGAGTTTTAAGGTTGATGCGCATGGCACCACCGTGACTGGTGGATTCCATCCTGTAGCTCCAATATCTGCAACCTCCCTATGTGGAGATGTCCTGAAGACATTCACCTGTGTTTTGGTAAGGAAAGCAGAGAAAAGGGCTGGGGATAGTAGAGATGGATTCCTGGTGTAGGGGAATTTCAATCCTGGTTTGGCATCCTGCAAGTGGGCAGTCCTGGGTTCCTATAACTTTGTTGTGTCTTGTAGGTTTCCTTAGCATAGAATCTCCAGTGATAGGTGTTGGGAAGGCTAGGGAGAGGCTGGGTGGTAGCAGAGTTAGCATGAAGGATGACCATTCCCCTCAAGAATCCCCAAGCTTCATTTCCTATTTGACTGTGGGTGTCTGTATCTGTCTGAGTCAGCTACTGTGTGGAGTCAACATGCTCCTGTCTGCAAGCATAACAGTATCATTAATAATGTTATGTTGGTACTTTGGATAGGATGGGTCTTCAGTTGTTGGTTGGCCACTACCTCAGTCGGCTCCATCCCCTTGCCTGCATTTCTTGTAGACGGGATAAATTTTGGGTTGAAAGTTTTGTGGGTGGGTTGCCCCACTGGGGTTCCTGATAGGCGACAGGAGGTGGCCTCTTCAGGTTCCACATCTCCAATGTAGTGAGTCACAGCTAAAGTCATCCACATTGATTCTTGAGTGGCTCCCTTATCCCAGGTCTCTGTCTCATCCTGAAGACACCCCCCACCTCCTCACTTGGTCAGTTGCAGATTTCCATTCATTTTCATGGCCATCTACCATCTTTCCTGTTTTTCGCTACACCGATCATGAACCCTCATTTCCCTCCCTCTCCTCTTCCTCCCAGATCCCTCCCTCTGTCTGCTTCTAATGACTATTTTATTTGCCCTTCTTAACCACTGAGCCACGGCTCCTCCTCCTTTTTTATTTGCCCTTCTAAGTGAGATTCGAGCTTCCTCGCTTGGGCCTTCCTTCTTGTTTAGTTTCTTTGGGTCTGTGGAGTCAACACTCCCATCTTAACTAACTGCATTGGCAGCAGCCCTGTTTCCAAATAAGGTGACACGCTGAGGCATTGATTTTAGAATTACACATTATTTTTTAAAAAATATTTACAATTTTCTTAGAACGTTTTATTGGTTCTTTGTGAACGTCACATCATGCACCTACTCATCTCCCATGCCCTTGTCCCTGCCCTCCCTCAGCCTTAGTCTATCCTTTTGTCTACACTTCTTTGCTTGCAATGACTCATTGCAATGACTCATTGGTCTGATATGAGGCCTCTGGCTTTTGCTACTCTATCAATACTAGAACCCCACTGGGACTCCTCTCCGGTATCCTGGTGTTGTCCTGTGCCATGGAGATTCTGTAGTTTTGAATCTGTAGGACCTGTCTCTTCATGCACTCCAGCAATTCATTAGTGGGGTAGATGTTGGGATGAGCCAATTCAAAGCCCTGGACCTGGGCCTGAGAGGTATCTGAGCTGGTTAGCCCGGGGCTGGCTCACCAGGGTCAGCTCTACCCTGCTGCCCAGGTGAGGAACAGGGCCAGTTTTCACTCTCTCATGACCCAGGGGCCAGCTTTCCTGCCTGTCATAGATGGCAAGGGATGAGGAAGAAGAGGAGAGCTCTCTCCCTCATCTGTGCCACCACCCAGCAGAAAAGAGGTAGGCCTAGTTCTCTCACTTGCTTGGGGCTGGCTCACCTGCAATCCCCACATCCAGAGCCAGCTCTACTGTGCTGCCCAGGCGTGGTACAGGGCCTGCTCTTCTGAGTGCTACAGCTGGTGTGAGTCAGGGCCAGCTCTCCTGCTCTCATGATCCCAAGGCCAAGTATCCCACTTGGCACAGGTGGTAAGGAGTAAGTGGGGAGGAAGGTACCTCTCCCTTGTCCATGCTACCACATGGGGGATGAGTAGTGCCAGCTCTCCCATACTCATAGCCTTGGAGCTAGCTAACCTGAAGCTCTAGCACAGGCAGGGCCTGCTCCCATAGTACTGCAGCTGGCTAGGGGCAGGGTCAGCTCTCCTCCTTTCACTCTCCCAGGGTCAGCTCTCCCACAATGCCCATGTAAGGGGTAGGGCCAGTTCTGCACAGCTCTCAGACATCAACATGTCCCTGGGCAGAAGCCCAGTCAAGGGACCTGTGCCTGGCCTTTGGTGGTAACAGATCCCTGCTGCTTCAGGACCATGAGCCTAGATGTGGCCCCAGTGACATCACAGGCCAGGACCCCACTCTGGTACCAGGTGGCATCACTAGCTATTCACATCAGGCTGTTCCTCACTAAGTTCAACTCTCCAGTTCTGTCCCTCTTCATTGTACCCACACCCTTCTGCTTCCATTTCTCCACCACTTACTTGCTCCTCTTAGTGTCACCTGGGATTTCTGAGTGAGTGTCTGGGGTCATCTCAGGAATGGTCTCAAGAGTGCTACATCTCACTCATGTATTATGGTGCTGGGCAGGGATCATCTCAGGCATGGTCCCTGAGAAAGACCACTTTTTAAAAGTTCAGTAGAGTGTTCCTCTGAAAACACGTATCTTAGGGCTCTATAATGTTTTGATATTTTGGTTCTGCAGAGCAACCCAGGGTTAGGCACATGCTATGCAACCACTCCACCATGGGGCTATCTTTGTGTATGATCAATTCTGTATTATAAAGACACACTTGCACTCCATATTGCAGAAAGGAATCTACACATCCATTTGTTAAAGGCTTAGCACAAAAACACTGTTAATGATTTGCTTGCTATGCTAATTTCCTTCCTACCTGACACCCCTACAAGACTGATACCAGTAAAAAATGACTTGACTTATATTTTGAGAAGTGTCTGAGCCCACACAGTGACAATATGAAGGAAAGGATCCGAGAGGTGACAAGGGAAGAAGCACAGATGTCACAAATCCTATAGATGGAGTTGATCACCTGGATCCAGGATGTAACTGCCTTTACTGCCCCCACCTCCTTCTGCCATCACCTCCCCCCTCCCGCCCCAAAATTCTCTGTCTGGAAGCAATGTCAAACTTTTATAGGATGTCAATCCACCATCTTCTCTGATTGTCAGCTCTGAATAGAACAGTCTTAAGATTCAATTTCTGTCTCTGCAGATCACTTTCTGCAAGCAAGGGAGGCTGTGATATTGCAGTTGCAGCCTGAAGAGGGGCATATGAGACAGATGCAAGGGAAGCCTCTGAACAGCAGCCCATATACAACTGAAATGGAACTGCAGGGTGGAGATGACCTAAGCCAGAGGCCGCAGCTAAAATCCATATGGAGGTGCTGACCCCAGAAACTGCAAGGTTTTTGGGGGAAATTTGTTATTCAGCCCAAGATAACTAAGACAGAGATCAAACCCTGGATAATTATCTTGATCTAAAAAACACTCCCTGGATGAAACAGTAAGGTCTAACTGCCATTTAAAAGTGACAAATCTAAAGAGAGAAATCTAAATCAAAATTTAAGATGCCACCGGTAAATAATACTTATTTTTTTCATTAAAATGTGAGGATAGGTTTATTATTTTTTAATTCCCTTCTTTTAAGTTATATAAATCTGTCATTTTTCCTTATAATATTTTGTCTCTTTTTTTAAAAGTATCTGGTTGGACTTGGTGGCACACACTTTTAATCTCAGCACTCAGAAGGCAAGGGAGACAAATCTCTGTTAGTTCAAGGCCAGTCTGGTCTAAACAGTGACTTCCAGACAGGCAGGACTCTGTAGAGAGACCCTGTCTCAAAATACAAAAAATAAATGCACAAAAATATAAGAAGTATCTTCCATGCTCCAGTGAATGGCCTCATACCCATGGGCACACATGGGCAGTGTGTGTGTGTGTGTTGTGTGTGTGTGTGTGTGTGTTGTGTGTATATATTAACACACACACACACACACAAAGTTCAGTTAGTACTGATATATATGTTATATCAGTTATATAACATATATAACATATGATATATATGTTAGTACTGATAAATATGTATATTTATGATATCATATATATAACCCCACCAATATTCTATCATTATATATATATATATATATATATATATATATATATATATCCCACCAGTATCCATATATATATATACACTGACAGGAGGGCATACTAAGAGGAATAGGGAATATGAAAGAAGTTGGAGGAGAAAAAGATGTAGATATGGTCATATTTCCTTGTATATATTATAAAATTCTCAAAATTAAAGAAAAATATTTGAAAACCATTTGATAAAAGCATTTAGAGTGTATAAAATCAAACACAGATTGCCTAAGTAAAATTAGACAGACAATATATAACACTAATTTATGTGTTATAAATTTCAAAAATTATACTTTATGGGCGGTAGTGATGCAAGTCTTTAATCTCAATACCTAAAAGGCAGAGGCAAGTGGATCTCTGTAAGTTTGAGCCAGCCTAGTCTACAGAACTTACACAGAGAGCCCTGTCTTGAAAAACATACATACATACATACATACATACATACACACACACACACACACACACACACACACACATACATATCCCAGCCTATATATGTGTGCACACCATGCACATGCACAGATCCTCCTACCATCTAGACCTGGGGAATCAAACTTTGGTCACCAATCTTGATTGCAGGTTCCCTATTTTATGTCCTTTTAATAATGTTTTGTTTCCAGACTTTAGTAGAGACTTCTGGTAGTTTTCAAGAACAAACAGTAAATAAATATAAAATAGAGCTGTCATCTTCTCTTTCCATAGAAATAAAATTTAAGCCAGACCTAAGCTTCCCTGCTAGAGGTGACACCTCCAAGCTTCTCTCCAGACTGTAAGGGCACATTTTTACCAGTAGTATAAACTTCTGCTTCTCTTGTTTAATGTTAAAATGACACTCACCATGAGCTATACAAAAAAGGACAAAGACTTAGAGTGTGATCCCAGGGCAGGCTCCAGAAAGATGAAGATAGCTCAAGTCATTGAGTTACCTACCAGCCCTATTGTGGGGCCATATAACAAAGAGAAACAAATTTTCTTAGAACCACTGTCTTTTGGGGTCTGCTTATTATAGCAACTTAACCATACCCCTAACTAATAAATCCAGTATTGATTCCTTCAACATATGCCACTGTCTGCACATGATATTACATACCTGGAATCCAGCACTCACCAGGCAGAGGCAAACAGATTTGAGAATCTGAAGCCAGTTTGGGCTACATAACAAAGTCATGTCTTTAAAAATAAAATGCAAAGGGCCAAAGAGATGGCTCTATGAATAGGAGCACTTGCTGTGAGCCATGGGGACCAAAGATAATGGCTGTGTGGCATCTGTAACCTCAGCACTGTGAAGGGCAGAGCCAGCCTAGCTCCAGGTTCTGTGACAGAGCCTGCTTCAAAGGAAGGAGGCACAGGGGGCAGAGCAGCACCTTTGACACAGTGAATATTGCTGTAACTGGCTCATGATGCCTCTGAAGACTTTCACAAGAGTCTTTTAAGAAAGACTAACAAATGAAGATTAGTGTGTCATCATAGAAGGAAACAAAAACACAGTGACTTATCTCAGGACTCATGAATCACTAAAAACTTGAGTCAAAGACAAAAGGCCATACCTGAAAGAAATCCAATTTGCTACTACATTAAGTATGGCATATTTTAGGTTTTCTTTCTCTCTTTTTTTTCCTTAAATAGAAAGGTTGGAGCAACACATTTAGGAGACATGAGTTCAAGGGTCTTCATGGGAGAAATGTTTTAAATGTATAAAGGCAACAGGTTGGGAGCATACTGTAATGTCAGCTGTTAAAAATCAAACCTTGGGAAGCCGGAGAGATGACTCAGCAGTTAAGAGCACTGGCCTCTCCTCCGGAGTTCAATTCCCAGCAACCACAGAGTGGCTCACAACCATCTGGTGTCCACTTCTGGTGTACTCATATACATAAAAATAATAAATAATCTTTTTAAAAAAATCTCTGCAGCACTGGAGATGGAGGCAACTGCCTCCTCAGCCACACGATTGGGCATGACGTCATAGGCTGCGACAGCAGCCCCATGCTTCTTGAAAGAGGAAAAAACGGAATCTCTGACCAAGTCACTGCTGTCTTAGCCACCTGAACATGTTCTCCAGATAGGACTAAGGAGCAAGAAAATCGGAAAACTGGGATGAGAGGGCACCACATCATCTTTGCATATCAGGAACCAAAGATCTCCGAGCTAGAAGGACAAATGGATAAGCAAGGTGGTGGCAGGTGTTCATGCACAGTCCTTTATTCAGCCAAATAGCAGGCTTTACAAGGGCAGCCAGGAAACCCCCAACCCCCGCAGCCTTCTGCTCCCAACTAAGGATTGGATTATAGTTTTGCTGCAGGCCAATCACCTGGCCCTCATTTAACTGTTGCTTCTCAGTCCCTGCAATGAGGTCCAGAGGTCATCTTAGGACTCAGAGACCCGGAAAGGAGATTTAGGAAAGCCCAGGAAAAACCATCTGCAGGACGTTTCCTTTGCTGTTCTAAAGCAGTAGCTGGCGCCTTGTAGTCGACTCAGCACCTTGTTCCCTTTGGGTCTAAAGTCTTCCTAAGGCAAAAGGGAGGATGAATGTGGGAAGGAGGGAGAGGGAGAAAGAGAGGACGAGAGACAGAGAAAGAGAGAGACAGTAAGACACCACACACACACACACACACACACACAACACACACACACCATGGCGGGTGGGAGAGAGAAGGAGAGATTTTTATTTTTCTATAACATCACTCCGAGTTGACTTTTCGCATTTCTGCTATTCTAGCACAAGTTTGAAAGAGGTGACTAGCCTACATTGAAAAGCACTGGGAATTCTCCCTAGGAACCAGACTTGCTGGGAATTAAGTCTTGCAGAAACCAGGCAAAGGTTGGGGTAGGGAGCTGGAATGTGGGGGACGCGTGTGTAGTGGCGACCAGCTTCACCGTGAACTCCAGATTTGAAAGGAGGGTCACAATGCTTTCTAGGTTTCCGGCAGCGCTTGGAAAGATGCGCAGGACAGGTGCACGCGTGAACTCCTCCTTAGTGATTGGTCCGAAGTAGCCCGAAGGAGTGGGGTCGGCGCGTAGGTCATGCACGTGGACTCGTCCACAGAGTTGCAAGCACACCCCCGGGAGGCAGGTAGGGCACTGGGGCCGCCGGGTTGGCTAGGAAGGGGGCGGTGACGTGAGCAAGGTGGTGGCGGACACCTGGGCTTGCCCGCGTGCAGGGCGGGCGCTAGGACCCGGGCGGCGCACCTGTTGGCTGTCGCCGCGCCCCGCCCGCCCTGCGCTGGGAGCACCGGGCTGCGGAACGCGAGGCCAGGGCGCACGCCGAGGACACGGACGCGCGTGGCTGCAGGTCGGAGGAACGGGTCGCGGCTCACCATGGCCGAGCTGCTGCGGAGCCTGCGGGATTCACAGCTCGTGGCGCGCTTCCAGCGCCGCTGCGGGCTCTTCCCTGCGCGGGAGGTCAGTCCTCGGGAGAAGGGCGCGGGCCTTTCGGATGTGGCGACAGGGGTCCCCGAGGTCGCTCATCTCTCCGACAACCTAGGTTTGGTGTCTGCCGTGGGGAGGAGGGCGACGGCCGCCTGCTTACCTGCGGCTCTGGCTCCGGGTGACTCAAAGATGGGGATAGGAGGGCTCCATCCGCCGCCACCCGGCTTCCACCCTAAGGAGGGTACGGTGAGGGGAACAGTCACCCGATGCCACCCTCTCTGCAGGTGGCAGTCAGTCACGTCTTTTCAGACACCACCCAGCGCCTTTGCACGCATCCGTGGAAAGACTTTCTACTTTAATTACTTTAATGAGTAAGTTCGTTAGATTCCACCCAAAGTGTGAGAGTTACGTAACTGAAAAGAGGAGGGGGACGTCCTTGGCACTTCACTGGGACACAACTGAGAACTCCTCTAAAGTCCTTAGGTTGCTGCCACATCCCCCTTCCTGCTCCAGACACCGGAGTCGCGCGCTCTGCTTTGCTGATCCATGGGCTTTGGACTTCTCTGGGAATTCGCAGCCCCGCCCCCCAGCTAACCTCAGGGATGAGGGTCCAACAGCGTCTCCCTCCAGACGTCCCCCTAGTTTTGGAGGCCCTGGTTGGTCTTTTATGATCGGCTCTCGGTAGATGCTTTGCAACCCGAGCAAGGTTATACAACCCTACTGCAGCTTTGCGTTATGCGGTGCACAGGGACTCCTCCAGGCTGAAAGGACCAGGCAGGCGGCAGATGGCAGCTAGGAAAGCTTGTCTCCCTTGGGCACCACCAGCAGCTGCCCTTTCCCTCGGCTAAGTAGAAAATAACAAACCAGGACCGAAGCAGTTCTACCCCGCCCCCACCCCCACCCCCCACCCCCGCCTCCTTCTTCAATGTTTTGTCCTTTCTGAGAGATTCTGGTGACTGGAAGGTGACAGGTCCTTACATATAGATAACTAGTTAAGAACCTGGGGTGTAGGACAGAATACTAGAGGCATTGGATTACAGAATTCATTTGAAAGGTGGCAGTAGGCAAGTTGTGTGTTCTCAGCTAGAGAAATTCTTCTTTATAATATTTTCACTCTGTAGTTCCTTCACTGTGTTGCATGGCATGCTCATAGCTTTTAGATTAATTCAAGACTTCTCTCTTTGCTAGCACCTTGTCTCAAAAGGTGCTAGTGCATAAGCCCAATGCCCTACCCCCATGGGAAGCGTTTCCTGTACAGGCGCTCCCCTTATACTCAGGACCAGTTCTGGGATGCCCTCTATCCGACTGGTCTCCCTGTCTTCCTAATTCAGGAAACCGAGGACTAAATTTTTCTAGTGTTTCTTAAATTGTTTTCATACAATCCCCTTGATAACTTGACCGCACGTTCTGGGGAAGGCTTCTTACTTCCTGTAGTTCCAGAGTGTGGGGTTCTAGTTCCACTTGGATTACTAAAGTCCATGAAATAAGTAAAAGAAAACTGAAAGTTCAGGATAATAAACCCCTGTAGTAGTCATAACAGGAAAAAAATTAACTCAATACCTTTTGATAAGGGAAAGGTTGGTGAGTGGTTTTAAAAGGTTTGTTTTTAAAAGATGTCAGAAGGTTAATCCTTAACAAACACATGGAAAGTTCCCCAGAGAAGTACTTGCATTCCTGCCCCCAGATAACTCACAGAGTTTTAAGGGACCTTTGGGACAACTCTGCCCACAGCCCTGTTTTCTTTTTCCCTTGGCTTTTTACAAACCAGGGGGTGGCTGAAAGCCCTTTCAGCATTAAAAAAAAAAAAAAAAAAAAAAAAAAGACAGTTTCAATCTGTAGCCCAGGCTAGCCTTGAACTGGTAAAACTCCTGCCTGAGCCTCACAGGGCTGGGGTTTTAGGTGTGCACTATCAAATAACCAGACACCCTTCAACTTTCAAAGGCAAGCTCCTCAACATCCCCTTTGCTGTCCTGGGGCTCTCTCTGGTTCTGGGAATTCTCCCTGCTTCTTGAGGTTTGTTGGCTGCAGAGTGGCCTACATTGTATAACTGCCTTTGTATGGGGAATCTGATGATGCCAGCTTCCTCCTGTAGATGAAATCTCCAGCATCGTCCCTTGGACTTTCACCGATTTGAAGCTCTGTGAATTTTGTGGCTATCTAAGCATAGATTACAGTAGAAAAAAATCAATAGCTTTTAAGGTTTTAAACAGAGACTACTGAAGATCAAATTAAAATATCAAATGATTTTCCCCCCTACATAGCCTAGAAGACAGCCCTGGGACATTGATTTTAGGATCCTTCAAATAGTCGAGAAGTTAATTCCTTCATTGGAGTTACTTGAGATCTCAGGGAATCCAATTCATCTTCTGCATTTTCTGTATGTTGTTTAATCCTTAACACTGGGCAAATAAGGAAATGGATAAGGGCTTCCCTACACATTCGAGTAATTCCACACACTTTTGGGTTAAAGATTAACTACATCTTTTACAAGCTAGGGTGTGGCTCAGCTTGCATAAAGCCATCATTGAAAGAAATGGATGGGGCCTTAGACATTGCCCAGTAGGTCTGAGGCCCAAGGGTTGAGAACAACCCAGATAGCTGCATAGTTTCAGGAAGCCAGATCTGATCTTTGATTCCGAAGTCTAAACTTGAAGCTTCCCTGGCAGAGATTCCAGGGCTTTAATGTATGCACCTTATCAAGAAGTACAAGGTATCAAACCTGGCAGGACAGGGTAGAAATAAGATAGAGATATAGAGCTACTCTATGTAGAGATAGAGATAGCTGCTATTTACTAAGTAACAATTTTGCAGGATTAACCATTGGAGACCATACTTGAGTAGCCTTGGGAAATAGTGTCCTGCTCCCATCAGGGATCCTAGGACTGGGTAGTGAGGCAGAAGCCAGAATAGAACTGTACTTATTTGTTCTGAAGTCAAGCCAACTTTTGATACAATAATGTTTTGATTTCTAACATCTTGCTTGCCCAACACAGTTGTGTTAGGCTTTGTATAACCTTTCTTCATCATTACATTTTACTGGACAAGGACTTTCCAAACCTCACTATGTTCAATGAATACTTTTGACAACTGCACACACATAGTTCTAAAGGTTGGTTGGGGAGAAATCAAAAATAGGCTGTGTTGAGAAATACTTTGTTCTGAGCTGGGCAATGGCCTTTAATCCTAGCACTCAGAAGGCAGAGGCAGGTGGATCTCTGAGCTCCAGGCTAGCGTAGTCTACAGAGAGAGTTCTAGGACAGCCAAGACTACACCGAGAAACCTTGTCTCAGAAAACCAAAAACCCAAACAAAAATAACAGAAAGCTTTGTTCCAAGACATCATAATGCTATTTGACACATATGGCAATTTAAAAAGCATATAAAATAAAAACAATGTAGGAGAGACTATTAATAATTATAAACTGGCCGGGCGGGTGGCGCACGCCTTTAATCCAGCACTTGGAGGCAGAGGCAGGCGGATTTCTGAGTTCGAGGCCAGCCTGGTCTACAGAGTGAGTTCCAGGACAGCCAGGACTACACAGAGAAACCCTGTCTCGAAAACCCAAAAAAAAAAAAAAAAACCAAAAAAAAAAAAAACAAAAAAAAAAAATATATTATAAACTCTTAATATAAATATTGCAGCTCTGAGGGATAAGGTATCCTGGTAGTCAGAAGCCAAGGATTAACCCAAAGTCACACCACATACCAAATCTCACACGTGATTTATTGTAAAAGGAGATCACTCCTTCCAAACCTCTCCAAGCATCAACTAGGGACTAATATCTTAAATCCTTGAGTCTAAGTGGGGCAGTTCTCAGTTAAATCACTCTCGAGTTCTTGTTACTTTCAGTCTGGTTGCATTGTGGATATATTGTAGTATTTTGAATGGATGAATTTTGCAAAATGTTAAAACAGTAAACTTCTGTTTAAAAAATGTGTGGGAGAAAGATAGGTTGTTTAGAAGCCTTTGCAGTTCTATTTTTCTCTTCACACTTTCGGGCCCTCTATGTCAGCTGTAAGTCTTCATTGGATTATCAGTTTGTAATGCCTTCATTGGATTATCAGTTTGCTAACTTCCTGGAGGTCAGGAGACTGGGATCTGGCTCTTGCTGTGTCATCTGGACTAATCTGGGCCTCTCTTGTCCCATCTGCACAAGAGCAGAGTGAAACAGAATTGTGTTTTGCTAAATGGCTGTACATTGTAGTCACTTAAAGGAACAGAACTTTAAAAGTGAGTCAAATAAGCAAAATAAAATCCAGAGTAGAGCCCAGCAGAACTGGCTCTGAGTGACTGAGAAGCTCTGAAACCCCCTTTCCAACTCACACCCTTAGGGTGTTCAGTATAGGGGTGGGAATGGTCATGAAAACTGCGACATTTTGACTTCATCGAAGCTAACCTGCCGGCCGGTCAGACTTCAAGTTTTGATTATCCTTTGTGGGGTGGTCTGGCTTAAAAGGGTAAGTGAACCACTTTGAAATATAGATTTATATGACTTTTCCCTCCTTCTAATTACAGATGTTATCATTATTCAGAGGAGAAAAGTTTGAGAAAACATGAAGAAAAAATTTATCCATGCCCTTGTGTTGCCCAATAACAACTGCTCAAGCAAAGTTCACTACTTAGTGGCTTGTCACTCCAGCACATGGGAATTTTGTTGGTCTATTGCTGGGCCTATAGATTATTGCCAGTTTTCATAAATAACAGTATATTTATAATATATTTCCATGCACCATTGGTAGTCTCCTAATTTAAATGGATCTATGAAAGATCATAGATGTATGTTCTGACCTTTCATTGATCTTACTAAATGATCCCAGAGGCAGGGTATGATCGGGTAAACAAGCATGAACATACACTGACCTCTCCTTGCCAAGGTGACCCCTTCATGACTTCTCTCCTCATTGGAATAAATAGGCCACTTGTACATGTATCACCTCTTTGTTTCCCTCGTTTATAACCATTTATTGATCAGCTGCCGTATTTCTGGGATAGTTATCTATCTCCGAGACACAAAGATAAATGAAATTTAGGTCCCGCCCCTAGGAAAGCGCAAATAAAAATGGCAACATGAAGATAAAAAATGGAACAGAAGGATGGATTCAGGGTCTGGAAAGAAGGCTCAGCTTTTAGAGCACTGGCTGCTTTCCCAGAGGACCTGGGCTCAATTCTTAGCACTCAAATGGCAGCTCACAGATGCCCGTAGGTTCAGTTTGAGGGTAGCCAAGACCTTCTCCTGGCTGCCACGGTCACCAGACATGTGTACTTGGTGCACAGACATACATGCAGATGAACCACCCACACACATAAAACAAAACCTTAAAAAAGAAGAAAAAAAGGAATGGCTGCCTGAAGGAGACAAGGGTCCATGGAACTTGGCTCCCTAGCAGAGACCTTGATGTCTCCGTTTAAGGCTTGAAGAAAATAGATAAAGTAGGTAAAAATAAGAAAAACTCATTTATTTGGAGTTCATTCATGTGCTAAAACTTGACATGTGTCACTTTGGGTGAATAATAAGATCAACACGAAATCAGAGTACCATTGGGAAAAGACCGTCCTCCTAGAAAGGAATAATCGAAACACCTGAAAATAGTTAAAATGACAAGTTGTATGAATATTTTATGTCAATTAAGAAAATGCAAATGCTGTACTCCTCATTTAGGGACATAAAACATGGCTGCTTGTGTTTTACATTTTTAAATTGCTTTGCCATGCTTAAGCTTGGAATTCAGGGTGTCAAGTATACTAGGCAAGAACTCAACTGATGGGCTACAACCCCAGCCTTTGTGTTTGTGTGCATGAGTGTGTGTGTCTGTGTGTGGGGGTGGAACCCAGAGGTCAATCATAGATGTTATTCCTGAGATATCCTACACCTTGTGTTTTAGACAGAGTCTCTTCCTGGCCTGGAACACAGCAAATAGGCTAGACCAACCAGCCAGTGAGCCCCAAGAATCTGTCTGTGGTCCTCACACACCTACTGAAACCATCGCTGGGACTGGATTGCAAGCAGGCATCACCATGTCCAGATGTTTTCACACGGGTCCAAGGAACCAAACTCTCAGAACCAGGGGCTTGCAGATAATCTAATATGGAAGGCATGGAGGGAAAGTAACTTTTACATTGTTGAAATAGCACCAACAGTGAAAGTCGTTGACAGTGTGTGCTCTTGATGGCTATCTAAATGATATATTAGAATACATAGTGACTGCCAGTCTGCGAGTCCTGACTAGTATTCTTCAAAACTATCGAGGCCATCACAAACAACGAAACTGAGCAACAATCACAGGCACGAGGAGCCTAAGGAAACTGATGACTGGAATAACAAGCCCTGGGCAGGACCATGGGACAGAAAAATACACCTTAGGTGAAACTAAGAGAGTTTGCACAGAGGATGGACTTCACTTAATTATAATGTAGCATTCTGAAACAAATGTACCATACTGATATAGAAGGTCAGTATCAGTGGGGTTTGGCAGGAGAATGTATGGAGAGATGTGGCCATAGTATTTGTCCTTTTTTTTTTTTTTGGTAAATTTAAAATTGCTCTAAAAGTAAAATCTATTTAAAATTCAATACATGGAGGGGAGTTGAAAGAGTTCAAATGGGGATTCCTTTGTGAATATGTAGGCAGGGACGAGGAAAAAAAACAACATGGGAAAATGAAGTATCTTCTGACATCAGCCTTGGGCTAGAGAGATGCTCAGTAGTTAAGGGCACTGGCTGCTCTTCCAGAGGATCTGGGTTCAATTCCTGGCACCCACATAACAGCTCACAACTGTCTATAATCTAGCTCCAAGTTATTTGACACCCTCACACAGATACACATGCAGACAAGACACCAGAGCACCTAAAAGAAAAAGAAATGAATTTTTAAAAATTCAGTCTCAGTGTGAAAGGGGAGAGAAAAAAGGTTTTAGAAACAGAAGATCCAATGACAGCTGAGCTGAAAGGCAGGTCCCTGAGAGCAGCTGAGGTCCTGAGCAAACTGTGGCATGAGGTGGGTGATAATTCCATGCTGGGCTTAGCATGCAAGTATGGATCTGATTCCCAACAAGACACACACGTGTGCACATACATACACACACACATGCAGGCACACATTCATACAACCGCATGCACAAACACACTTTGGAGAGAGAGGTAATCACACATTAAGGTAAAGGCTGGGGAAACACATGCTGAGTTCATCCTCCATCCACCCCATTTAGCATGTCCTGCCAGTGCACCCTTTGACCAGATTCCATCAGAATGTCCAGGGATATTGCATAACTAGCTGATTCCATTTATAAAGCTGAATTTAGAGAAAAGTGGAGGGCTTTGAAAGAGTGAATGGAAAGTCTTGAGCTTTGGTGCATAAAAAGCTTTGTGCAGCCATTCTGACTGGCATGTTAGGCTAAAGGCAGAGCTTTGGGCTGGAGCCTTAATGTAGCAGAATTTGGACTTCACCCCAAGGACATGAGGAAGGGTGAATCAGTTTCGTTCCGCAGGCCAAAACAAAATCGGTAACATAGAACAGTGAATTAAGAAGGGATTTCAGGGTGTCTCCTTGGGAAAGGGTACGTGATTTATAGTAACGCTCACCTGGGAATTAAGAGAGTTGATGCAAAAGCCTTTTAAACAGAGTTGCGAGATCCAAACAGCAGTGCAGACAGGACTAACCTGAATCCAGACCTTAATGTCTGTCTGGGGTTGTAGGTGGTATGTTGTCTTTCTCTTACAAGTGGCTTCTTAAAATGTAGGTCATTGTGTTACAGACTGTAGGCCCATCATTATAGCTTTGTGCTGATTGAATAAAGATAAAGTCATTGAGTTTTGGTTTGATAAAGATCAAGCATAGGCTGGATAGCATCTTCTGAAATGGCATGAGCTTCACCCACCTGGGATCTGCCTGTTGGTTACTGACTAATAATCCATCAGACTTCTAATGGGGATATAGGTTAAATCCTTCTGCTCACCCGAGGGAGAACACAAGACCCAGACACAAGGACTTAAGGAGAGTTTGGGGCTGAACTTCGGGAAAGAGAGGAGATGCCAATCAACAGAAAGCTTAAGGCTGAAAAGACACTAGGAAAGCAGGTGCTGAGGCAGAGAAGAGAGCCCTGTGTGTAGCAATGGGAAGAGCAGAAGGAGGACTTCAGAGTGGAGATGGGAGGACTGTGAAAGCCATCAGAGCTGCAGAGTGAGGGACTGGTGGAAAGGGAACTGCCGTGTGGAACTCTTCCTTTTGCAGGGAGTTATCTGCAGTAAGGGTCTCTGTACGCTTAGATTTTTCAAAACCTACAATAATAAGGGTTCTCAAATGCTAGCCCACCATCCAAAGGTAGGGGAGAAAATATGGCAAATAGGACAAGGGGATGTGGACCTGTTTAGAAATGGTTCTTTGAGGCTATTTCTAAGCTCTGTTGTCAGGATACCAGCAGTCCAGTTCAGTAGTGTCAGGATACCAAACATGAATCAGCAGCAGCAGCAGCAAGATCCAGCCAAAACTGCCAGGTCTCCACCAGGAGTGACCAGGTTTGTAAGAAGTTCTCTGCTGTGCCTCTCTCAACGACCTGGAGATCAGTGAAGATGCGAGAGCAATGGAGAATTGCAAAGCTAGCTATGCAGGCACCCCGTCACTGTCCATTGAGTCCTATTTATACTCTCTCCAGGCATCACCTGTCCTATTGTGGATCCTTCCTCAGCAAAAACCATGTGAGCCTGCACCATATGACACAACCAGAAATTTCCGATTTGGGTCACCCTGTGCAACCAGGACATGTGGGTCCTTGTGTAAATTTATTTATTTTTTTTAAAGATTATTTTTTAAAAATATCTGCATCCATATCCATCTGTCTGTCTGTCTTCCCTCAGGGTTCAGGGAGCCCTGTAGAAGAGGATGCAGAACAACTGTAAGTGCTAGAGGGACTGGAGAACACCAAGAAAACAAGGCCCTCTAAATCAGCATGATAGATACTCATATGAACTCACTGAGGAAGCATGCACAGGTCTGCATTGGTCTGCACCAGGTTGTCTGTGTATATATTACGCCACCTAGTTTAGTGGTTTTATGGGATTCCTGAGTGTATGACCAAGTAGGTCTCTGATTCTTGTGCCTTTTCTTGAACTCTTTTCCTTCTGTTGTTCGTTTTGTCTAATTCTGATGAGTTGGTTTTTCTTGGGTTTTATTTTATTATTTTATATATATTTTTAACTTTTTACGGGTTCTTTGTGAATTTCACATCACGTACCCCAATCCCACTCATCTCCCCTCCTCTTGCACCTGTCTCCCACCCCTGCAATCTCCCCACCGACAAAGGAAAAAATATTCTTGCTGTGGAAGCTGCAGTGTGCCGCAGTGTGTCCCACAGTACACCCCTTGTCTACTCTTCCTTGCTTGCACTTGTTCATTGCAGTAAGTCATTGGGCTGGTCCGAGGCCTCTGGCTTCTGCTACTCTATCAATACTGGATCATCACCATCCTCTTGATATCCTGTTGTCCTGTGTCATAGAGATCCTGTAGCTTTGGATCTGCAGGAACGGCCCCTTCACACACTCTAGGACTGGCCATTTTATTTTATTATTACCCCCTAGAAGGCCTGCTTGTTTTCTAATGAGAGACATGGTGTCAATCTGAGTGGGAGGGGAGAGGAAGGTACTGGAAGGAATAGAGGGAGAGGGAACAATAATCAGAATACGTTATATGAGAAAAAAAATCTATTTTCAATAAAAGGGAAAAAAACCAATAATATTAAGTATATTAAGAAAATAAATGTTGGCTTATAACAGAGTGCCACGAAGTTATTGTGCATCTGGGCTCACTAAACCTTTCAGTAAAGTGCAGTTGAAAAGATATATATTAAGGATTTTTTTTTTTAAGGATAGCTTTTTTTTTTGCCGGGCAGTGGTGGCACACACCTTTAATCCAAGCACTTGAGAGGCAGAGGCAGGCAGATTTCTGAGTTCGAGGCCAGCCTGGTCTACAGAGTGAGCTCCAGGACAGCCAGGGGTATACAGAGAAACCCTGTCTCAGAAAAAAAAAAAAAAAAAAAGATTTTAAATATAAAAAGTAATAACATTTCCCACCCATAAGGAATTTCATGGAAAAGTTTTTGTGAAACCAGGAATGGTGGCATACACCTTTAATCCAGAACTCAGAAGGCAGAAGCAAGTGGATCTTATGAGTTCAAGGCCAGCCTGCTCTACACAGAGAAAACCTGTCTCAAAAAACAAAACAAACAAAAGTCTTTGTGAATAAGTGGAATACTATGTTGTATCCATGTGAAAACTTGGTTGTAGCTACTTCTACATATAAGAAGACAACCTGGCTTCACCACCGGCTTCTTTCAATCTTTAAATTTTGGTTCCAGGTCACCACAGTAACAGAAACAATTCTTTCTAAATCCTCTTTCCTTGGCTATGTGATTTTTGTAATCAAATGATTTTATAAAATAAACTTCTTTAGTAGTATCAGATATATTTATTTAAAATTTGTATATATATATATATATATATATTATATATATATATATATATGTGCATATATGTATGTTTATGTATGTGACCCCTGGAGGTCAGAAGATTTTATTAAAGTTACAGGTGGTTGTGTGTCACCATGTGGGTGCTGGGAACTGAACCCAGTCCTCTGTAATTGCTCTTAACCAGAGCCATCTCTCCAGCCCCACCTTATAGTGTTGTGTTTAACTGCTATGGAATCATTTCTTTTCCATGTATGCATGTGTGTGCGCATGGATGTACATACATGTATGGGAAGGCCATGGGATAACCTCGAGGGTTGTTTTTCAGGAGCCCTCCACTTATTTTCGTGAGGCAGGATCTCTCACTGACCTCTAGCTAGACAAGTAGGCTAGCCTGGGTGAAGACTAGACTAGCTCCAGCAAGCCCCAGGGACCGTAGTCCTGCATCCCTCCCACATCTGCCTTTTTATTTATTTAAAGTATGGGTTCAATGAATCAAACCCAGCTCCTCATCCTTGGTATCTCCAGTCCTGCTCTCATTGTTTCTGCCCTCTTTGTTGGGATGGGAACGGGTGGAAACTAATGGGAGTCTATTATTCCTCTCATGTGAAATCCCTTTGCTCACCCAAGTATCCTCAGGCCTGACATGTACCTGGAATACAGTTAATTCAATACCTTTCCCCCACTTCGTGGTTCTAGGGATTGAAACTCAGGCATCCTGCATGCTAGGAGCTCTATCACTGGTTCAGGACTACGTAAAGAATGGAAACACGATGGACTGTGAAGCTCACCTTTCCCTACTTGGCATCAACATAAACATCTGCCTTCTTTCACCGTGGAGGGTGGGACTAACACCGGGCTGCATCTTCTTTTAGCTTTCCAGCAGTTTCCAGGTCCCCATTCCTGCCTCTTCAGCCAGGTACCGATGAAGGGATCTGATTAATGAATGACTTTTAGTTGTTTTCATTTCTTCCACTGGATAGCATGGAAGGGAAGTGTGCACACTTGCTGAAACTGTGGATGTGGTGAAACCCCTGTCACGTTGAAAGGAGACCTAGTGACTGTGTTTCAGGAAGCCCGTTGACAACAAGCCGAGGCTAATGCCGATCTCCTTCATTTGTAATTAAGGTGTCAGGATTTTCACATGTTTAAGAAGCAATTGCATTTTCTGTTGCCATACTTTTTTGTTAACCATTAAACCTGTCTCCTGTTGCCGTGATAAGAAAGCTGATCTTAAGCCAAGGCATTCTTGCATTTGATGTAGCACGCTATTTCTTTTGGCGAAAACACCTTCCTGGTTTCCAGGCAACCGACTGAGAGTGTTCCTGTCTGTGTCAGAGACCTATGAAAAGGCTGACATTTGGGGCATCCACTGGTCTTCATGATGCTACTTACCTGGCGAAATGCATTCCACACTTTAGGAAACTAAAAAACTGAAACAAATCCCAGCCAGGACATCTCTGGCATTTCTTCTTGCTTCAATTTGGGATGAACTGATGGACAAAGTGCGTTAGAGAGGAAAATTCCCCAGGCTTGGGTTGGACTGGGCAGAAAGAGCAGAAACTGACCACCTGATTTCTTATGGGTGGGCTTAGAAGTCTGGGGAAAGAGAACTAGTGTCAGTAGCCGCTTTGATTGTTAGAGTCCATGTCCTTGGAGTTTAGCTGCCGTTTCCTTCTTGTTCCAGTTAGTGCTGGTTGTGTAGTAATGGAGCTGTTACAGCAACAAAAAAAGCCCTGTTCGTTCTCTGGGTGTGTTTTGATTTCTTGTTTCTGGAGAATTTTATGAGTAAGAATTAAGTAAGTCAGAGATTTCTGGGAGATGGGCGTGGGGTGTCCGAGAAAGAGGGATGAAGGAAGAAAAAAAAAAGGCAACATGTTGGGAGCTGGAAGCCTACACTTAATTCTCAGGGCAAGGATCAGCCCTCTCTTGAAAAATGATGTCAAAGGTCACTAAAATAGAACATTAAAGATTTTCTTTTTAAGTATGAAAAGTGAATGAGTGCTCTCTTAATGTTTGGTGGCTTACCTCCTCGGTTTACAATTTGATCTTCGGATGATCTTCAGCTAAGAAGATACCTTTTTAAACAATTTTGTTGTTGTCTTTTAAGATAAACTTGTGCAGCCCAGGATAGCATCCAACCCGATAAGAAATCCGTGGTGTCTTTGAATTTCTGATCCTCCTAGTTCTACCTTCAGAGTTCTGGGATTACAGGCAAGCACCTCTACCCCTGGATAAGATTTATGGGGTCCTGGGGATTGAACTTGGGGCTTTCCGAATGCTGGTCACATCTCTAGCCAGGAGATTGATTTTTTATATATATAATTTCCAAACACTAAGATAATGCATGTTTATGTCAGATAAAGTGGAAGACACCAAAGTATTTAAAGTCTTGTCACAATGGCATGACAATTCTTAGAGGAGAGTGTCATGGACATGTTCTAGACTGCTGTTGTAATGCACAGAACATGTAAGTAATGAGCAACTGTGTACATTTGGCATTAAAGTCTTCTACCTGATTCTTATGTCTTTGCCATGTCACTGAATATTACTTAATTGTATTATTTTAATAGTTGTGTAATCATGTTTCACTTTATAATGGTTTCAAGATATGTGGTTTTAGATCATTTCAATGTGTATCTCTGGATCTCTGCATCCGTCTAAATATCCAGACTTATCCTACAGCTCTGGGCTTACCCGGAACCCAGTTGTCTTTTAGAAAATGTCAACCGTTGCTCCAGATGTCATTCAAGTCTGCTGGCTTCCTGTCAGCTCTTAAAAATTATCTTTTCTCGTTGATGTTATTAGGTAAACTATATTGTAGCTTTCACGTAGCAGTCTTGAAGACCGTAGATGGACGATTTGATAAACCTGCTGGCTATTTTTATCTCCCAGGAGAAACTGTAGAGCATTCCGGAGTTTCCGAAGTCTCTCTAAGGCTCCCATTAGTCACTGTCGTTCTTGTCACCTGGAGCTGCAGCTTATCATTCTATCTCGATGAATCCTTCTCACCTTATCTGGAACTTGAAAGAAGGGAATTACATGGACATGGCAGCAGTAGTTTTTTGTTTTGTTTTGTTTTTCATGCTGTGTAGCATCCACCTCATAAATACACAATTCATTTGTCATTGTGTGAAGTCATTTGGGTTTCTGTGTCTAAAGGTCAGCATCATTACCTTTTGTTTGAGACAAATTCTGTGTGGTCCAGATTGGCCTCAAACTCTCTAGGTAGAAGGAGAAAACCAGCTCCAGTAGGTTGTCGTCTGACTCCGTGCATACCAAGACATGCACACTTACCCACCCACATATGATTACACACAATAAATAAACAAATGTAATTCTTAAAACGTGGTGCTGTTATCCAAACAGGGAAGTAGTATGTGACCTCTAGGCCTTCTTCAGGTCTTACTGATACTGTGTTGCTTCTCTGGGCTCTAATCTAGGTTAATAAAAGTCTGCTGTGCTGACACGTCTTTCTTCTTCTTCTTTCTTTTCTTCTTCTTCTTCTTCTTCTTCTTCTTCTTCTTCTTCTTCTTCTTCTTCTTCTTCTTTTTTGGTTTTTCGAGACAGGGTTTCTCTGTATAGCCCTGGCTGTCCTGGAACTCACTCTGTAGACCAGGCTGGCCTCACTGACACGTCTTTCTAATCCAGCGTGGATCAACTCTCCAATCCTTCCTTGTCTTCTCTGACTTTGATACTCTCAGAATCCATAGAATTCTTCAATGTGGGTTTGCCCAATGCATTTCTACCACTGTTGGGGACATGTGCCCTTGTTCATGGCATTGTATCAGGAAGCACATAATATTAATTTAGTCTATGGCCAGGGATGTCAAACACTGTCCTATGAACGACTATCAGGGTCTCATTATGTAACCTTGGTTGTCTGTAACTCTCCATAGAGAATAGGATGGCTCTGAACTCACAGAGATCCACCTTCCTCCACCTTCTGAGTGCTGGGATTAAAGGTGTGCACCACCACACCTGACCTCAATGTTTTATTTTGTGTGTGCGAACATGTGTGTGTGTGTGTTTGTGTGTGTATCAAAATTGTTCACTGTATATCACCTAGCAAATCTTACCAATAATACATTTTTCTTCATGTTTTGTAAGGATAAAGATATTTGTAACCTGAGTGGCAAAGAGGGTATAAAGCAGGGACAACTCCCTTCCAGATGTGTGTGGGTACAGCTTTACTTTTAGCATACATGACTCCTTATTCTTCTTCCCTTCTGTGACTTCCAGGTCAGTCCTGTCATTTGGGTCTCATAAAAAATCTGTGGTTTGTCAGGAGCCTTGAGCAGCATTTGAGGTATTTAAAATGGCCAGTCAAAACATACATTAGGCAATATATATTTAGAAGTGTTACCCACAATCTATAACAATGAAATAGAAAACTAGAGCCATTTCTATGTATGGCAGAGAAAGTTGACACTGAGGGAATGAATGCTCCTTTACCCTTGATTTCCTCCCCTTGAGGGCTCTGAGGGTGGCCCCAGAGCTGCCTCATTCCTACGCTTATATTGTACATCTCAGACAGAATGGACTCATAGGCCCCCTGTGCTGGACTTGTATATTTCTGAATAATCATTACGTGTGGACAGAGAAGAGACAAACACCCACTGACCACTTATCTTTCCTTTGTCTGTATACCTCTGATACCCTTTCTGTTCCCTTAATAATATCTGGAATTTTGGTTCCACAAGGAGTTGTGTGAAGTTTTTCAACACAATGGGTTATGAATGGTCTAGTCTTGATTTCCTGCTCACTGCCCGAGTGCGATCGATGGGATGAGAGCTAGCAGTTCTCACTCTCATTTCCGGCATTCCCGGTGTAGGCAGGCATAGATTACAGGCCTAATATGAGTCACGAGAAGATCCATAATTTAGAAAAACATTTCCCAATCAACACTTTTATTCTACTTCAGCTGACTCCAGGCCTGGTTGACTCACCAGATTCATAACTAATAATGGGAAAGCATTACTTTTGAAAAGAGAAACTTGTTTAGTGCTTTAACAGTTAGTGTTGAGCTGGGCTGTAGCTGTATGGTAAAATGCTTGTCTGGCATGCACGAGGCTTCCCTTTCTAAATGAAGTGTGCACGCTGGAAGTTGTACAAGTGTGTGCATGCGTTGTGTTGTGTGTGTGTGTTGTGTGTGTGTGTGTGTGTGAGAGAGAGAGAGAGAGAGAGAGAGAGAGAGAGAGAGAGAGAGAGATTTAAACCCAAGGCTGCTGTGGATAGCCTCAGCCTTGTATTTTGATCGACATCGAAGGAGGAGCCGGAGCTGGGAGGACAAGCACGCGGCCTGGATAAACCGTCGTAGGCTTCCTTCTATCGCCGGCTTCCTTCTGCTTCGACTTCCTTCTGCTTCTACCTGTGCTTCCCTTCTGCTCTACCTTTTATATTGAATTCCTCTCACTTTCTCCTCCCCTAAGCCTTTTTCTCCGCCTCCCCTTCTACTGCCCAATCTCTGGCTCTAGCCTTTATTTTACAGGTTTTGATTGGACAGAAGGTTTATAAGATGTCATCTGTGTACAGATTCAATCATCCTCTGCAGCCCCTCCCAGGAAAGTGAAACTAGGATCAAAATACAAGGCTGGGGCTATCCACTGGGAACTAGGATCAAAATACAAGGCTGAGGCTATCCACAACACAAGGCCTTTGCATAGAGGCAAAGCACTTTGCCACTGAGATGCTAGCCCCTACCTTCCTTTTGCTTTATATGTATGGATATTTGGCCTACATTTATAGTTGATGCCATGCCTGTAAAGTCCTGAAGAGGGCATCAGAGACCCTGGAACTGGAATTGCAGATGGTTATGAGATACAGTTTGTTGCTGAGAATCAAACCCAGGGTCTCTGGAAGAGCAGCCAGTGTTCTTAATTGCAGAGTCATCTCTCCAGCCCCACTGCCTCCAAACCCCTCTTTTTAAATTTTAAATTTTAGACAGAGTCTCACCAAGTTACACAGGCTGGCTTGAACTCACTTTGCATTTTTGCTTCTGAGGCTGTCTTTGAACCTGTGACCAGCCTGCCTCTGCCTCCTTAACTGTTGGAACTGAAGCTCTGCTGCACCAGGCCCAGCTTGTTTCTACCTCTCCCACACCCCTTCAGTGCTGGGGATTGAACCTGGTGCCTGGAGAGCCACTATCTTTTCCTTCTCCTCTCCCTCCATCAGTCAGTCTGTTCAAAGACCCACCCACAGACCTCGCTGCCTATCCCAGAATATCCACTTGTGGCACTGATCCCGGAAATCTAACGTCCTCACTGCTCACCTGCAGCCGTGAAACCTCTTGAAAGAGTGGCCAGGGCTCTAGGCTTTCTTCTATTTGTACCTGTGTGTGGCCCCAGCTCGTGAAACTCACTGGTTTAGTTTGAACTAAAATAGGATAAAAACAAGGAGAAAGGATTTAGATATGATTTTTTTTTTTTTTAGAGCTTGCCCTGCCCATGTATAATTTCAGTGAAAATCACTAATTTAAATTACAAATACCATTGTCTAATATTCATAAACCATGAACGTTAATTCTGCTTTATCTTAAATGAGCTTACAATGGTGGGGATGGGACTAGGGCAGGGAAGGTGACTCACCTCAGTGGAAGCTTGCTGGGATCCTAAGGTCAACAGAGCAGTCTGCAGGTGGAGGAACTTCCATCCTTTAATCCTTAGATTTCTGTTCTCCCACAGGTAGAGAGTGTTTATCCATCAGAAAATGTTTATCAAGTAGGTAACAGAGGAAAATTTTTCTTCAACTATATTCTATCAGGGAAAAACATGAGCAAAGGGTCATGAAAAAAGTTAAAATTCCAGGCATTTCTAGGCATAAAAAGAAGAAATTTAAAATGAATTGTATGAATACACTATTAACATGAAACAGGCATGTAGAATGATGGAAGGGAAAACGGGGCCCAGAAATCAGCTCACACAGCTGCTGTCCTTATTTGTTAACAAAAATGTCGAAAGTAGATATTTTGTATATCAGGATCTCCAGTTCCTGTCCCCTCATTTTCCTGAAATGACACTGCAGAGGCAAGGACAGTGTGGAAGGGCTCCACAGGCTCAGAAAATAACCCTACGTCCTGACAATTGAGATTGTGTGAAATTTAAGAACATCCCGAAATCATTCAGTCACTAAACAGGCTATAAGAACTGCTGTAAGAAACAAACAGTTTTTTTTTTTTTTTTTTCTTCAAGACAGGGTTTCTCTGTGTAGCCCTGGCTGTCCTGGAACTCACTCCGTAGACCAGTCTGGCCTCGAACTCAGAAATCTGCCTGCCTCTGCCTCCCAAGTGCTGGGATTAAAGGCATGCACCACCACCGCCAGGCAAACAATCAGTTCTTAGAATAGGAAATACAAAAAGCCAATGAATATTTGAAAAAAATAGTTTAATATCTGAAGCCTTTAGGGAAATGTAAATTAACATGGAAATTCCATCTTACTCCAGGCGAAATTAACAGTCATCCAGACAAAAGCACCAATCGACTCCAGCAAGGATATGAAGGGAGAAAGGAACCCACGTGCACTGCCAGTGGGGATGTAGGCTGATTGAGCCACTGTGGGAATCAGTGTGGAGACGCCTAAAAACTAACAACAAAACCTACCTCATAATCCAGCAGGGGCACTGTTGGGTGTGTAGCCCAAATCATAGTGCCACAGAGGTAATTTACATGAATCTTAGATACTGAAGTACCAGTCATAATAGCCAAGGTAGGAATCCAACCAAGAGGTCCATCAGCAGATGAATGGATGAAGAAAATGTGAACACACAGACACAGACAGACAGACACACACACACACACAGCCATAAAAACAAAATTATGTCATTTTCAGGAAAATGGGTGGAGCTAGAGATCATCATGATATGCAAAATAAAACAGACTCAGACAAACATGGCATGCTCTCCAGAATTTGCAGATTCCAGATTTAAATAATAATATATACATATATTTTACATATATAAATACATATAAGTACATATATATGACTCAAGAGTAGACTAAAGGATATGCGTTGGGAGAAAGGGGCTTAAAAGGAGGCGGGGGGCGGGGAGAGCAGTGGGAAGAAGTTTATAATATGACCCAAATAGCAAAGCTACATACATGTGTATTTTTTCTATAATTTGAAGGGATCTGAAATATTAAACTGAGCATCAGCAGTGGCTTTCTTTGAGTATAGCTTATAAAGCTGTTATTTCCTTTTATAGATTTTTTTATATGTCTTACATTTCTGTTTTATGCTTTATTTGCATTTGTACATATGATGTATGTATGTGCCTCTGAGGGTCCGCATGCACCTGTGAAGGTCAGAAGACAACTTTGGAAGCTGGTCCTCACCTTCCACCTTGTTTGAGATAGGATTTCTTGCTGTCTCCCACTGCAAAAGCCTATTTGCTGGCCTTTGAACTTCAGAGAGTAACCTCTCTCCTTCTCCCATCTCGACCTAGGGATGTGGAAATTATAGACACGCACATTTTGGAGACCCTGACTTGTGACCTTATGCTTGCATGATAAACGCCTTACCCTCTGAACTCTCTTACAAGTTCAATGTTTCTTGTGTTTAGGAATATTTTAAACTATTCTCGTTCTATTTAAACTCTCCTATGAATGATCTATGCTTTTGAAAATGATTAGGCAGTTACTATCCAGGTTAGTGTTTTTGTCAACTTGACACGGCAAGAGTTATTTTGAAAGGAGAACGCCAGTTTAGAAAATGCCTCCATCTGATGGCCTGTAGGCACGTCTGTGGGGATGTTCTTGGTTAATGATTGATGTGCAAGGCAGTAAGTAAGCACCCCTCCATGGCCTCTGCTCAGTTCCTTCTGCCAGGTTCCTGCCCTGCTGGATTAAATGCTAACCTTGATATTCCCTGATGATGGAATGCAATCTGCAAGCCAAACAAACCGTTTCCTCCTCCCCAAGTTGCTTTTGGTCATGGTGTTTTATCACAGCACAGAAAGTAGACTAAGACACTAACATTAACCACTGTTAGATTTTTTTTTTTTTTTTTTAAATTACCGTCGACATCTGTTGTGGTTTGAATGGCAAATGTCTCCTTCCCATGTTCTGAGTCATTTAAGCACCTGGTCACCTGGTCTCTAGTTGGTGATGCTGCTTGCTGTTTAGAAGCTATGGCGTTGCCAGAGAAAGTACATTGGGGGAAGGGCTCAAAGCCTCTGTCATTTCCATTTCACTTCCTGTCATGCTTGTATTTGAAAATGTGAGCTCTCAGCTTCGTGTTCCTAACCCACGCTTGTCACCTGCTCCTATGTCTTTACACTGTGATGGACTTGTATCCCTTTGAAACCATTAGCCAAAATAAGCTCATTGTAAATTGCCTGGTCATGGTGTTTTATCACAGCAACAGAAAAGTGACTAATGTAACATCTTTGCCACAAAGTTCCAAATATCAACTGTACTGGTCATGACCCTAACCTTGAGGGAATATTCATCAGTCCCTGTGATTTCCTCCTGTAGACTTCCTTAATGAAAGAAAAACGCCATCCCTGGTCTTCACATAAAGACCCAGGAAACATTATGTAATAGTGTGTCTCCTAGCTCTTTCTAATTGCCACAGGAAATGCCAGCAGCTTAGAAAACATAATGTTCTTCTGCACTAATGGGACTTTCTTAATGCATCCAAAGATTCTGGTGTCAGAAAGGATCTCTTTAAGCCAAGAGACCATATTCTTAGAGAGTTCAGAAATAACTTTACAAAGGCAGATGCTGATCCCACCCCCCCACCCCCCCGCCCTCCAGTCGGTTTTTGGCCTGTGTTCTTGTTGTTGTTACTATTTCTTTAAAAGTTGCTTTAGGGTGTCTCTTTTTTATGATTGTAGGACCTAGTTTAGCTATTTGGTCACCCCCCAGCCATGTCTGACACATGTTTTGTATTTGATCTTTGTCTCTTCATCTGGTGACAGTGAAGAAGGGTTGGCAAGGGACTCAGTTTGGGAGCATCACACCACACTGCCATTGTCAAATGTTCTTCATTAGATGGTAGGAATTTGTTAAGCTTTTACTTTAAAATAAAATATTACCATTTAAAGAAACTCGAATGGACATTTTCTTTCTCCTAAAAACTGAAAATTCAATTTGAGCCAATTCAGTAATACAAATATATTGTTCTCATTTTCTTAAATCTAAAATAATTCTAGGTACTATTAATTCTAATGTAATGTCCATTGGAATTGCATTTAACGCTATGGGTTAATTTAAGGACAGTTGAACTCTTCATGATGTGGACTCTTCTTATTCCTGAGTATGGCAGAACTCTTTAATACCCACCAATAGAATTTTAGTATTTTTCTATAAATTCTTGCTGGATTCTTTTTCCTAGATACCTTATTTTCTGTTACTATTGAAACAATATCTTTTAAACTGTGTTTGCTGTTTTCTGCTGCTGTGTCGCAAGGCAACTACTGAACCTTCAGTCTTGACTTTCCAACCTTGTTTAACCAAAAAATTACCTCTTGAGTCTATGATCTTATTCTATGAGCTTGCTACAGAAACAATAAGTACAAAAACCTCTTTATTCTTTCCTTCAGTTCTGATGCTTTTCAAGTTCTCCTTTCCTCCCCCTCCTCTGCTCATATGCACAGAAAAACAACGTTTTGTGGGTATAAGTGTGTGTGTGTGTAAGTGGTATGTGTGTTGGTATGTATGTGTGTGTGTATGTTTGAATGTGTGTATGTGTATATGTATGTGTGTATGTGTATATGTATGTGTGTATGTGTGAATGTATGTGTGTGTGTATGTGTGTGTATATGTGTATGTATGTGAATATGTGCAAGTATGTGTATATATGTGTATGTGACTGTGTGTTTATGTGTGTGTGTGAGTGTGTGTCTGTCTGTCTGTCTATCCACAGATTAACTTCAGGTGTTGTTTCTTCTGACATTTGCCCACAAGTCTTCTGAGACAGGGTCTTTCCTGGAATACATTTCATGTCGTGTAGAGAGTGAGGGGAGGGAAATGAAAGTGCATAGACACATAGTTCACATCTGCTTTCTTATACCATCTCTGAATAGTAGACCCTGCCCTGCACAAGTCATGTGTTTTAAAATGCAGCACTGCAGCATGTTGAAGCACCCCGCCATATTAGTTTCTAGGGTTTCTAGACAGGGATTTTGCAAATATTCTCTATGTGGTCTATATCGTTCAATATTTTTCATAAAAATATCTTCCCAGGTCCAGCTTCTCCTCATCTGAATTCATTGTGTTATAGAAAGTATATTTTAGAGCCGTGGTTCGCAACCATCCTAATGCTATGACCCTTTGACACAGGTTCTCATATTATGGTAACCCCCCCAACCATATAATTATTTTCTTTGCTACTTCTGTAACTGTAATTTAGCTGCTGTTATGAATCATAATGTAAATATCTAATATGCAGGATATCTAATATGCAACTCCTGTGAAAGGGTCATTCTACCCCCAAAGGGTCATGGCCCACAGGTTGAGAACTGCTCTTTTAGAGGCTGTCTCATCCTGAGAATAATATTTAAGTAAAATTTGTGAGGTGACCGTAATGTGCCAGACCCTGGATTAGAACCTGAGTTTGTGGGGATAGCTAACTGTGTCACTTAACTGCTCTTCAAGAACACCCCCAGTCCATCCAGGGGGCAGATATGTGCAAGGCTGAAAAGGACAAGTTATTCCTCAAAGATCACCGGAGTACAACCGAGCCAGCTCTTCCTCGCTTAGATTCCTTAACTCCCACAGGAAAAACACTAAACCAACATTTTGGAAGAAGTTGATGCAAAGACCCCTGATGGAAATGTTTAGAGGTTTAAAGCTTACCAAACATAGAATTAGGTACAGCTGAGAGTATGGGCACAGGAAAGAAAACAATAAATGTGGACTTTGTAGGAGGAAAAGTCCTTGGAGATTTTTTATTACAGTATGTGACAGATACATTTCATGCTTAGGACTCGAATATGGTAAGTTAAGAGAATTTTAAAGTGGGAAAAGGAATTGTGAGCATGAATAATCAGATAAATCTTCAAGCATGTGGGTACCCTGCTCCTGTTGATTCTGGCCAAGACTTTCAACCCCAAAAGAATTAACTGTTTAATGACAAGTAAAGACGATCCTTCTAGATTCCCGACTAATTAAGAAAAAGAGGCCACTCTGGATAGTCCTACTTGGAACACGGGCATTGTGTATAGGGAGAGAGCTGTGAAGACCCTAACTCATGTGGGGTGGCTCTCCTTGAAATTGTTGAGTGCTGAAGTTTGTTTCACTCTTCCACAAAGTCATCAAAGACTCATACCATTTGCCTCTTCAGCTTTCCTTGACCCAAGTTGGATTGTCTTGTGATATTAAGACAGCTCTTGGTGCTTAGACATCAGAACCATGCTCGAATTAGGATATAGTGAGAGACGGCAAGCTCTCTCTCCATCTCTCTCCTTTGTTGTTAGTTAGTATTTTGGGTACCAGGCTCCTGCTCTAGAACCCTGGCTGGTCTTAACCTCATGATGCTCCCATCCCAGCCTCTTGTTTGCTGGGATTCTAGAAGGTCATCACCACACCTGGTGTCTGTATTCTTGTTGTAAGGAAACTGAAGCATAATCAACTGATCACTCCCCTTTCTGCTTCTCATGGACAGGACTGGGCCGCAGGGTCGCGGGGTCCATCCTGACAGGGAATATGGGAATGCAGAGGTAGATTTTCCATGATTGGCTTGGCTCTTTCCCTGGGACCTGGTTTCAGTGTGAGTTGTGCTAGCAATCAATGGATTGTATCCAGTAAGCATTTATTTAACTGTGTCTCTGTGCTTTGCTTCCGTAAATGAGCTGCTGGGACACTCATCAAGTCTGGCTGGCCTTAGCTGAAGCTTGGATATCTAGGGAAGGGGATGGAAGTCTCCATAGCATAATTGTAAAGAAACTCAGCTTGATAAATAAGATACACAAGACAAAGTTAAACAACCTGCTCAGGCTGAAAGGAGAAAACTCTATGAGTAGTAGGGAACACTCGTCTTTACTGTGCTGTACATGAGTGCTTTGGTTTAATCCTCCAAATGAGAGTTTAGTCATTCTGTGGATGTTTATTGAGTGCTTACCATATGCCAGACGCTGAGTGAATATGACAAGTAAACCTCCTTTGTTGTTCTTATAGACTAGTGAATGTGTTTTGGTCAACAGAAGACTGCACAGATAATAGTTTCATAAGATAATAATGGCACTGAGAAATCCCTACCACGTAGAAGTTTTGTAACTGTCTTACAAACGGGTGTGGCACATCCTTGTGTTTGTAATAGTGCTGTGAACAACCCTACTGTTCACCTAAGACTGCAAGTACATAATGCTTGACAAGGGTGCTAAATGACTTGATATTGGTAATGTGTTTACGATGATCTATTTTGAGTCAGGAACCTTGCTTATGTAGTTCAGGCTGGCCTCAAACTCATGAACCTCTTGCTCAGTCTCCTCACTGCTAATATTACAGGATTTCACCACCATGCCTGATTAATGTTTATTCCTTCTATTTCTTTAAAAAAAAGTTGAGTCGGAGAGATGATTCAGTAGTACCGAGTATATAATACTCTTGCAGAAGATTAGAGTTTAGTTCCTGTGTCAGGTGGCTCGCAACTGCCTGTTAACTTCCGATCCAAGGAATCTGACCCCGTCTTCTGGCCTCCGTGAGCATCTGTGTTTGCATGCACCCTCTCATATACAGATTCATGCATAATTCAAAATAAAAGAAAATCTTTGCCAGATGTGGTGGCCCTCGCCTTTAATCCCTGCACTCTAGAAGCAAATTCTGTGAGTTTAAGGCCAGCCTGGTCTAAGTAGTGTGTTCCAGGCTGCCCAGGTCTACATATCATGACCTTGTCTCAAACAACAACCAACAAAGCTGACTGAAGTACAGTATGTGGTGTTGTATTAAGAACATTTGTATGCATCTCAGGCTTACCAAATTTTGTTGAGTATAGAATATAATATGTGTGTGGTATGAACATATGCCTCTGTGTGTGTGTACGTGCGCACGCGCATGTTGGGGTCACAGGAAGGCATCAGGTATCCCATTCTATTACTCACCAACTTATCACTTTGAGACAGAGTCTCTCACTGACCAAGTAGCTAGGTTAGTGACCAGCAAGCCCTAGCATCCTCCTGTCTCTCTACCCTGGGTTACAGGCATATGCAGCCATGCCAAGTTGGGTTTTGTTGTTGTTGTTGTTTATTTGTTTGTTGTTGTGTTGGTTTGTTTGTTTGTACAACAAGTTCCAATAGCCACTGTGCCATCTCTCCAGCCCCCCCCCCACCCTGTGTATTAATTCTCTTGATAACTTCTGGAGCTCATGTCCAGTGGTTAAGTTACCCTGCACCTTCCAGGTTGCACTCATGATGCCCACAAGGTGAGAAACTTGCCTAATGATATGTTTCTCAAAACAGTTCCCTGTTGTTAAAGGATTCAGTCTAGTCTAATGCCAGGTAGAAATAAGTGTAGTAAGAAGATGTATAGCTGGAAAAGGCAAGAGAATAAGACAGCTACTGTCACTATGATGCTGCCAAGACACTGAGGCAGGATGTCATCCAAAATGACCAGTTAGTGTCTGGCCACACCTAACTTTTGATTCAGGCCTGTGAAGCACATGCTTGGAAATTCCTCCCAGAGCTGAGAATTTGGGAATCATTTAATGTCTGCATCTCAGTGAGACTGGGGGCTCTTGCTGGATTCTGTATGAAAAGAATCCAACACAGCTCTTTTGAATTTTATGTTTTCTCTGTGTGAGGAACACCACATTTGACCCCCCCCCTTCCCCATGACTACTTGGTTTCTACTCATAGATTCAGGCTGATGACGCAAAGAACTGCATTTCTATCGTGTTGCAAGCCTTGTGATATTTTCCAGCATGAGGGATGGTAAAGAGAGCACAGATATGTGGTCTGACAGGTTGGCTTGGGATATTTCCTCTTTCACTTGGTAGCATATAAACATGGACAGACAGGTTAACCTCTCGGAGGAAACTCCACTCCTGCAAAGTGGCATTAGTCCTTATTCCTAGTATGTTATTGTGGCGAGTGTGGGAGAAAATGCAGATGACAAGCACCCAGAAAGTGCTTATTAAGTACTCACTCCATTGCTAGCATTAGAGACCCTACATTATCTGATGTTAGGTTCACAGCATGGGACAAGTCTCCAAGAAACATGATGTTTTCTGTGCAGAAGTCTCACACTCGAAATTTTATAGACTGTGACCAGCCTGGTGACATGACGCGGGATGAGGCTCCCCTGATGGCGTCTCTCTGAGGCTCAGCATGCAGCATGTTTTATCTCCCCGGTTTACATGCTTGTGCAGACAGCAGAATATGGAACCAGTCAGACCCCTCATTATGACAGTGGTCCAGAGCCAGGAGCCAATCATCCAGTGACAAAGAGCTTGGTGACCAGCTGTTCCCCATCTCCAGTGAGCCGAGAGCAGGAGGAAATGGGTTTAAGCTGCGTGAAGGATTGGGTTATTTATGGCAGAGTTTCCTGATGCTGAAGGTTGCCCAACATTAGGACTGGATTACAGAGAAAGGCTGGAGAATTCCCGTTGGTGGAGATTGTGAAAACATGTTCTTGTTTGTGACATTACTAAGAGGCTGTCTTCCAACTGTGCTGTGTCTTGTCTCTCCCCTTTTAAACCCAGATGGGCCAATCGAACCATCCCTAACGGACTGGAGACAGGGAGGTTGGTGAGCCGAAAAAGGGAAAAGCATAAGCATGAACTTGTCAGAACGTTGTCCACTCTGGGGCACTCTGATCATGGGTTTTTATATTTTACATGAAGGTAGACAAACAGACGTTAAATGAGCTGACACCTAACATTGCAGTCTACCTACACAATGAAAAATGAAAGGGCTCAATTTTATGAGTTTAATTAATGTGAATTGCATGTGTGATTTTTTTTTCCATTGCTGGGGGTTAAATCTCGGGTCCCATATGTACTGAGCTGGTGCTGTACCACTGAGCCACACCCTTAGCTTCTTTCCTTCTAAAAACATAGTCCTGCACCTAGACTGGTGGCATAGGTCTGTATCCCAGCATACAGGGGAGTGGGATAGGAAAATCAAAGCTTTAAAGTCAGTCTTACTATGTAGAAAGTCTGTCTCAAAAATAACTAGAAAGGCCTGGGGAGACAGCTCAGTTACCAAAGTGCTTGCCTTGCAAGCATGGGGACCTAGGTTAAATCTCCAGGACCCCCATAAAGAATGTCAGGCATAATTTTGTGGGCTTGGAATCTCAGTAGTTGCAAGGTGGACACAGGCAGACTCCTTACTTCACAGCCTTAGTCCAGTCACCCTTACTGCACAAGTTCCAGCCCAGTGAGATAGGGAGAGATCCTGTTTCAAAAAAAAAGTAGGAAGTGCCTGAATTCTCTGGCCTCTACATATATATGTGAATACACACATCACAGCCCCTCCCCCCATTCATGTACATATGTACACACATGCATGGATAAATGCATACCTGAATACACATGCATATACACTTTTACACACATGTGTACTTGCACACTTGTACACACACAGAGAAAGAGAGAGAGAAAGCGAGAGAGAGAGAGAGAGAGAGAGAGAGAGAGAGAGAGAGAGAAACAACCCCAACTAAATAAAATAAAAGAATATAGCCCTTACCTGCAACAGCCAGTTCTTGCCACAATTCTGTAAGGGTGTACGCCATTGCCAAAGTTCAGCTTTCAAGAGCAACACAGTTTGGGGAGCTTTTAAGTTGTTGTATCAGTTAATGTTTTAAGATCCAGGTCTATGTGGCAGAGTGAGCATGGACATGCATCCACTTTTGACCTCTGCTCCCTGAGGTAATGGTGATGTCAGGTTGGCGCCATCGGCAAGGAGAGGGTGAGCTGATGGCTCAACTGAAGCACACCTGTGGGCTGCAGAATCCACCCCCCCCTTTAAAATGATAACTCTGTATCTGTGGGCTAAGCCATAGCAGTTGCTGTTCGATGATTAAAATAATCAGACACTGTCAATTTTTATCTGCTTCAATCTAAAAATACTCATACACCCTCTTAAGAACAATGAATGTATAAACAATGAATGTATATAAAGTATCCCAGGTTGTGTCTTGCACTGAGGAGACATTCTCCCTCCTGTATTATAAAGTGTTCACTTTGCTCCACACCCAGAGTTATTTACCAGCAAGCTGCGCCTGGCAGTAGGAGATGACGTCAACCATAGCCTCCTCTAAGTGCATTATCTTGTTTGCAGATAACAAGAATCCCGGGGCTCTTGGTTATCTAAATCCCTGAAACTCTTTCACAGTATTCTATGCATCTGTGGAAATGTCCCCACAAGACCATCTCCCACTTACTGTCTCTTTCCATCCTCATTTAGTTAGAGATTACCACTTTCTAAAAATACCACTAGTCTGCAATGAACTGGGGGCATAGATGAGGGTAAAACAGTTGCCTCCCACAGAGAAACAGACCACTTTCCACCACAAAGGTAGAAAGAGTTCCTAGCCAGAGCCCATGATAGAAGTCCAGTTGCTTACTAATGATGCATTTGCATAAGGAAAAAGTGGTGTGAAGGGAGATAGGGGCAGGGAGCTAGGCCTTTGTAGTTTTGATGCAAAACAGAAGAACCACAGTATGTTTTCTAACTTTTCTATTTGTCCTAGAACTTAGACCCCAAATGAAAGTCTCCTCCCCCTCCTCCTTCCCTCCCTTTTTCTGTCTCTTTTCTCCTCCCACTTTAAGGTCGCTTCATGGTGGTTAAGTATTCTCCACCACTGTGCGTATTTCTTTCACAACTTAGAAAGTGTATCATGACCAAATGCACAGTGCGTTCTTGTTCTCTTAATTGGAATTCCATCCCTACCTCCCTGCTACTTCACTTTAATTTAAAAAAATGAACAAGTAAATAAAAACCATGCAAAAGAGTGTATGGGGTGTTTACTGGAATTGGAGAGATTGAAAAGAAAAACGTTGCACAGAAGCAAAATTTTCAGAGTACTTGTGAAATGGTACCTACGAAGGGATCATGCCCTTCATGTGATCTCAGAAGGGTGCTAGTTACTCTTTAGATCATCAGTTAACACTTTGAAAGTCACATTGATTACTTAGTGACCACACAGGACACTCATTTCTTAGCAACAAGGGGACTAAGAATTATCTTGATGTTCATGGGAGCCCAAATCTTATGTGGTCCAGTCCATGCAGCTGGCCTGACCCTGTGGGCCTATATCCAAAGGCCAGTGTGCTAGGCTGTAGCCATTCCGTACACACCCAAGGACCCGCCTCACATCTGAGGTTCAAAATCTCTTGCTTGCTTTCCTGTTAACCGCAATCTCTTGGCACCTTTCCTACACTGTTTCTGATAAACAGAAACAAAGGACAGAGAGCGAGAAATGAGGGTATGTGTGTTTAAGAACCTGTTTCCATGTTCACTTCCAATAGAGATGAGGCCACGTGGACACAACCTTTGCAACTGCTGCTGTTTCCTGAGGACTTGTGAAGAATCATCACCATGATCCACTTACATTTCTTTAGCATGTCCTGAACATCAGACACTGTCCACGTGTTGTGTATGCAACAATGCACTTCATCTTCACAACTCTAAGAGATTATTCTGTGAGACAGTTACATTGTTTTTTGTAGTCAAGGCCCAGAGAGATTAACTCACTTGCTTAGGCATTTGACTAACCAATGTACACGATACAAATAGGCCAGTTTGGAACTCAGTTCACTAGAAGCTAAGTTCCTGGGGAAGGGATCCAGATGGTGTATATATTCCAAAGCTCCCAGGGTAGTCCTTTATGACTACCCTCCTACCAGAGTTGCTGGCAGTGGGCTCACCTCTCCACTCTCTGTTCTTGAACAAATGTTTACTGAATGCAACTATGGCTTCTGTACTCAGCTCTGGGGATCCTGTAGGAACGTGTGGTTGAAGTCTGCCTCCCAAGAGCTCATTGGCTAACTGAAATTTACAGGCACATGAATAAGGAAGCACCGGTGAGAGGCTGGTAATGTGGGAGGTAACACGGTGTATGGAGCAGGAGCCATGGAGGAGGTGCCTGTGGGGAGATGGTCACGAAGAGGCAACTCTGAAATGAACAAGTGGCATCAGGCAGAGGACATGCCTAGCACAGGCACGGGGCTGGAAAGTGCTCAGCACTCTGAAATCAAGGATTGACAGGAGGCAGGGAGGGTGCAGCTTTAAATGGAGAAGGGCAGAGGAGTGGAAGAAATGAATGGAGGTCAGAGCTCAGGCTCTTGTCTGAGATTTTCATTTGGACTTTATTCTGGGGACAATTAGGAGACATTCCAGGGCTGATTGTTGACTGTCTGCCTGTCTGTCTGACTTTCCTTCTTTCCTTAGACAAGGTTTCTCATTAGACGAGGTTAGCCAACAGTGAGCTCCGAGATCCACCTGGCTTTGCCTCCCAGCACTGAGGTCACAAGTGTGCACAGCCACAGCTAGCTTCTAATATGGATCCAAGGGGTTGAATACAAGTCTTTATGCTTGTGTAGCAAATACTTCACTACCTGAGCCATTGCTCCAGTCTAATTAGTGTTCATTTTTTAAAAAATGAGACATTCATATGCCATAAAATTTGGCTTTTGAAAATGTATTAATTGGATATTATTAACCATATCTACTTTTAGGGTTTAAGAATAAACGGGCTGAGTAAGGTAACATGCCATGATCAGCACTTAAGAGGCCAAAGCAGGAAGATTACACATTCAGGGGAAGCCTGGGCTGTGTAAAATGTAGGCTGCAAACTTGTCTAAAATAACAGGCTGGGGAGGAACAGTTAAGTGTTCATCTCTAAGCAGGACATTTGTACCACCCCCTCTACGGCTTAAGGGAATATCATAGAAGAAGGGTTAGAAAGACCATAAGAGTCACCGGAGGGGAGTGTCTATGAAATACTGTCTTCTGAGCATGGCAGTCATTGTAACCATGAGTTCACAACAGGCAAGCCTGCCCACTTTGAGCCTGTGTGGAACTGGCTTGGTCAACAGCCAGTCACATATGACAGAGAGGCTCCTGAGGCCCTGCTTCTCCTGCAGAACTGCTGGCTGCTGATGGATTCAGAGGGTCATCATTATCTTCAAATGTGTACCCACCTGTGATGCCAGCGGACTCCACTGTACATTTCCAAACCTGTGGTCACTCAGATAGCCCTGGGTAAACTCAGTGGGGCCACAAAACAAAGCAAGAAGACATGAGGGAAAAGGAACCTGCAAGGGGGGGTGGATAGGACAGGAGTGATAGGGAGATGAGGAGAGGAGCTGAGTAACCAGAATACATAATTATAATATGAAATTATATAGATATAGATATAGATATAGATATAGATATAGATATAGATATAGATATAGATATAGATATAGACAGGACAAGTAAATTCATAAAAAAAAAAAAAAAAAACCCACAGGGGAGTGAGGCAGCAGGATAGCTCAGTACATAAAGGCACCAAGCCTGACTAGCTGCAGTCCCTAGGATACACATGGTAGAAGGAGAGAATCAGTTAGTCCCGGACCCCCTACATACATGCCAAATCACAAGCACATGCATGTGCACCCATGTGTGCACACACACATACATACAAACACACATACAATAAGTAAATATACTTTTTTTAAGAAAAAAGGATGAATGATTTATACCGGCAAAAAAAAAGAAGGCTCACCCCGAGAAATCACAGTGACCCAGTGACCAAAGGTGGCTTTGGTAGAACCACAAAGCATCAACGGTCTCACATGCAGCACACCCTGACTGCGTTCTCTACTCCTCTGTCCAAATTGGTAGCCGATGTCCACATGTTACATGTGACCAGCCTGACAGTGGAACTGGACTTTTTCTCATTGAATTAAACTTTAACAGTCACATATGGGTACCACATTGGATAGCACAGCTTTCAGCAACTTGCAAGCCCAGCCTTATCTGTGCTCGCTCCCTCCCACCGTCTCTACCAGGCCAGTTTCAAGTCCAGATGGAGTTTTGAGGCATGCACTATACAAATTAGTGCATTTAAGTTGAATCCTATGAAGAAAAGTGGCATGTTCTCACAAGGAATCCAGATGACAGAAGGCATGGGAGATTGGGATGGCATGGCCTGAGGATCCACGAGTGTGGGAGTCAGCCCAGCTAGTGCTCCACATGAAAGACACCTCTCTGCTCACAAGGACACAGAGATGACATGGGCTTGATGCAGTTTCACTACATACAAGTAAACAAGTCCAAAAGTAGACTATTCTGAGGGAACACAGACGGAGAGGTTATTTTTCCTGCTTAAGTTGTGGGTTGCATGTGACGACAAGAACAAAATTGTCCCTTCTGGGTCCTGTCACCAAATTATTAGTTAAGAAGAATCAAAGAGCCGTGACAGGGTCTTTCAACTCTGGCAGTTAAACCCATCTCGCTCCCACAGTTCCTCTTAAGCTGCAGTGATTTAAAAAAAAAAAAAAAAAAGTTTCCCAGAACCTGCTTTTCTCTCCTCTCCTCTCCTCTCCTCTCCTCTCCTCTCCTCTCCTCTCCTCTCCTCTCCTCTCCTCTCCCTCCTCTCCTCTCCTCCCCTCCCCTCCCCTCCCCTCCCCTCCCCTCCCCCTCCCCTCCCCTCCCCTCCCCTCCCTCCCTCCTCCCTTCTCTCTCTCCTCTCTTCTCCTTTCCTTTCTTTTCTCTCTTTTCTTTTCTTCTATCTTCTCTTCTTTTCTATTTCCTTCCTTCCTTCCCTCTCCTCTCTCTCTCTCTCTCTCTCTCTCTCTCTCTCTCTCTCTCTCTCTTCCAAAAGTATTTGCTCTTCTCATCCTTTAGAAGCCTAGAAGTAGCCCAGGCATAGCCTTATACTTTATTAATGTTGTAAACTATTCAATGGGTTTTCTATTGTTCTCTGCTTCCTGTTTCTTTTTAAACTGCCATGACAAGGACACTCATGTAGAATCCGTGGCTGAAAACATGTATCAAGTGACTAATTGGTGGTTGTATTATTGCTTTCTACCTTAACCTATGAGACCTAGAAAGCTAGGTTATAATTTATAACCTTGGACTCTAGAATTCTGTGAAGGAATGATGCTGGCTCGGAGGCAGCCAGGATCACATTTTGGGCAGGTCATGGAACTCTCTAGTACATTCTTCAGGCTGCCCGTGATCTTAAGAGCAGCCTAGGTCTCAGTACCTACTGAGGCAAAGCTGTTGTTTATCTTGGGCCTGACCTGAGCTTTGTGACATGAGGAAGTGTGGCATATGGGCTTGGGCATTTGAGCAGGTAATGCTAGGGTTCCAGAGGCTTGGAGAAAGATCTAGAAGACGGGCCTTGCTCTGTAAAGAATTCCACAGAGGGACTTGCTCTGAGAGTGGGGTCAACATGGAACTTCTAAACTACAGACTCTGGGTTGTAGATCCTAGAGATGAAACCAGGACTGGCTATGTCTTTTTCTCCCATGAGCACTGGCTGTCTTTCAGCACCTGCCTGTGGGAATGAACTCTGTTTCCTGCCTTTCCTCATAAACCCAGAGTGGGACAACACTGGTTGGAGTAGCCCTTTAAGATCCACTTCTGGGAAAAAAAAAAAAAAAACAGCAAGGAAGTGGAAGGGGACTACTTGGGAGGAGGAAGGGATCAACCATAAGGGAAACAAGAGAGAACAGGGAGGGGTGTGGTGAATAAGATCAAATTCATTATATAGGGGCTGGAAAGATGGCTCAGCGGTTAAGAGTGCTGACTGCTCTTCCAGAGGTCCTGAGTTCAATTCCCAGCAACCACATGGTGGCTCACAACCATCTGTAGTGGATCAGATGCCATCTTCTGGTGCGTCTGAAGAGAGTGACAGTGTACTCACATACATAAAATAAACAAATAAAATACATTATATGTATAACATTATGTACATGTATGATATTATGTACATGTGTGACATTGTGTACATGTGTGATATGTACATGTAGGAAAAGTCATGAGAGCCACTGTCTCCTTTTGCCTCCATACTTTTAAAATATCTCCCAGATTTTTTTCTGGGAATATATAAATAAATGTCTAGGTGAGGCATCAAGACTGACCAAAAATAAAATTCCACTCAGGTCTAGCTTGGTGGGCCAATGAATTGAATTGAGATTACTTAGAGGTTTGCTACAGGACTGTGGACAACCTATGGGTGGCCATACTATGAAAGAGTTCCACTCCTGGCTATGTGAACTGCTTATAAATCTTTAGAAGAGATGTGCCTCTTATATACCATCTTGTGACCCAAGGTCAGAGGTCAGCTTTGGTTGTCATTCCTAAGTAGCTGCCTACCTTGTTGGGTTTTTTGTTGTTGTTGTTTTGTGGTTTTGGTTTTTTTTGTTGTTGTTGTTGTTTTGGCCAGGATCTCCCATTGGCCTGAAGCTCAATTAGGGTATGTTGACTGGCCAACACCTCTCCAAATCTGGGATTATGAGTACATGCCACAAAGCCTGGCTTTTTAAACATGGATTCTGAGAATCAATTTTGAATACAAAGAGAGAGCCCTTTCTGACTTACAGGTAATCGCAGCTGCTCAGATGACCAACAGCAAAAGCCATACCCAGGAGACAGTTCTACAGCCCATTCCTAGGACTGGGGTTGTATCCATGGAGAACTTTCCTGGTATGAGTGGAGCCCCGGAGGCCCAGAACTTCAAAAAATGAAAATAAAATAAAAAAATTAAACAAAACAGCATCTGTAAGCAGTTCCTATTCACAGCTGTAACAGGATCTCAGTGTGTTCTGAACTGTAATGGATTCTCAGTGGAGATGGCTCGCACTGTTCTGCTCACATGTTAGGCCTTTCACACCCTAACCTGGGATAGAAGCACGGGAGACCCTCATCACAATTTCAGGTGACTCCACATTCAAGTGAGACTAGGATTCTGAATTCACAAGTGACATCCAAACTGCTGTCTGGAAGCCACACGTCAATGGACAAGGACTTACATGTTACTGAAGTCTTCCTTTAAATAGAGAAGCTCCCACACATGGCATCTGTCGAGAGGTCTAACTGGTAATATGGCAGGCTCTCTCTCATGGGGGTACGGTGGGGCTCTGTGTACTTGGATCTCCATTGGCCATCCTTTTTATTTGGAGAAGGGTCTCACTATGTAGCCCTGGCTGACCTGGAACTTGATATGGAGTCCAGAATGTCCTTAAACTCTAAAGAATCCTTCTTCCTCTGCCTCCTGGGTGCTGGGATTAAAGGCATGTGCCAACACCCCTGACTCCATCAGCCATTCTGACATGAGGTTACAAAGATTTCAAATGTTCTTTTTCTCCCTTCCAAGTCTCCAAACTCACAGCCATTCCAATTTATTGTTTCCCTTGTATGTGCAGAGACAACAGAGACTTTCTTACTGAGAAGTCATAGTTCTTGGGCCATTTCTGACACCTCGGGGTCATCAGCTGAGGTCAGCCAGTACTTTCTGGAAAGCATCTTCCTGTGGAAAGAAATGAGAACCACATTGGGAGCACTTGGCCATCCCTGAGGTCTGTTTCTGTAGGTGTAGGAACCGCAGTCCGTGTTTACTGAGCAGGAATCCCAAGTGTCCTGTGTTGGTGGCGCTGGATCCTGGTTGAAGCTCAGAGCCTGCGGGTGAATTCAGGGTGGGTCGGCGCTCAGCCTGTGGCATTCAGTTGCCATCCGTGAAAGAAAGACTCACTTTCTCTGGGTTTCATCAAATTGTTTTGGTTCCTGTGGTTTCTTACTAAATAGCTATCATCAAATCCCACATGGCAACGCTAAGGCCTGACAGACACAGGCATTACTCATCTTCTGGATGGACCTCGAGGCTCACTGAATTCTCGGTTTTAATTTCAGATAGAAAATGGGAGCATGCAGAGGTCACTCACAGGCCTTCTCCTTCCTCTCTGTCAAAATCTGAGTCACCCTTCAGGATAATTCCCTTGCCTCTTTCTCTTCCATCCTGAGTTTTCCTCTCTCTTCCTTTGCTGTGTATCCCACCAAGAGCAGATAGCCTTCTGAAATCCTTTCTCTTTCTACTATCAATAGAAACAATGCAAGCACTCCTACCATTGATTAAGCATGGACTCCTACCATTCACCATACTGCGTTCTCCATGCCTATTCATTTGGTCTTCCTGATGCCTTGATAAGGGAAGCTGCTTTTGCAGGGTCACAGCAGAACATGGCAGCTCAGAGGTGTCCAGCAGATCTGCCATTGGGCCCAGGGTGTGAGAACACCCAGATCCTCTGAGGTTCTCCTCTCCCTTTAACTCAGCCAAAGGTTGCAGCAAGTTGAATAGGCTTATAGACTTCCAACCCACAGAGGGCTTGGTCTCACCTGCTGTAAGATGGATACAGAATGGTTCTTCTGCCTTGGCTCATGTTATGGTTCATGCCTAATCTCAAGTCAGACTTCATTTCTAAAGCAGCATGCCTGACTGTGGCCCTTAGACGACCTTAAAGTTTACCCCCAAAGCTTTTGCACAGGATGAAAGAGTCAGGCACGGTGGCACAGTACTGCACATTCTGACAGTGAGGAGGCAGAAAGCGGGGATGAGAGACTTTAAGGCCTTGGGAAGATTTAAGCAGCGCACACTGTCAGTGTGGACATGTGAGAGAGTGTGCAGCAGAGAGAGAGAATAGAAAACAATGCTTCCACGTGCTCTAGCAGATGGGGGCAAGGAGCTCTAACAGGAAGTGTCTTCGATGATAAAGAATCATGCTGATGTTGCTCAGGGGACGTCTCGGGTGCCCCTGCCAGCCTTTGCCTCCTCCGACACAAGGGTGAAGGAGAAAGTGCAATGCAGCAAAAATGGAGTCAAAACCAGGATGTAAAAAATATGCTCCAGTACTTCAGAGGCTGAGGCAAGGAGATCTCTGAGTTTGAGGCCAGCCTGGTCTACAGAGTAAGTTCTAGAATAGCCAGGGCTGAACAGAGAAACCCTTTCTTGAGAAAACAAAAGTCCTCAGACCTAGGGAAATGCTCAGGGCATGTTAAATAATATTACAACATTTAAGATGAATGCGGTCACAGTTGAGTGAAAACACCTATTGCCACTCATGGCTCTGCAGTGGGAGGGGACAACAACAATGTTCAAAGAGGCTGAGTCTGAGGAGTGGGGCAATAGATAACTTGGCTTTTGCTTTTGAATTTCAGATGGTTCCAGGTGAAATGTGTTTATCAGAAAAGAGCAAGTAGTCGTCAGATACCAGGAAGAAAACAAAATACAAAAGCCCAAGCTTTCATCTCAAAAATAAAATTAAAAAAAAGTCACGGGCACAAAGAAACCAGAGGGTCAGCAACAGACTGGGTGGGGAGCCCATTGTTTCCTCACTGTGTGCTATTCTTTAGTGTTTCTTTTATGTGTGTGCACACAGTTTCAAAGCTCTTCCTGAGTTTGTTTTTGTGACTGGTGATTTTAAGCTCCATTAGACCCACCCTTCCAGTGGGCAGTGACAATTTGAAACTGTGAAGAGGTCAAAGGGAAACCGTGGTTACAAGTTGTCCACGTAGAAAAGACTTAGGAGGGGTATGGGTAAGGCCAGACCTTCTGGACAGAATGCCCTCTCCCAGTTCCGGCATGTCCTTTCTCAATCTGGTCTATCCCTGCTCCACAGTGATGTCTGCTGCCAAATAATGACAAGTCACCTCTAGGAGGGTAGGATGGAGCAAAGTGGGAAAACGTTTCCCAGGTCCTGTCTTGTTCTTACTTACCATCCTGGGTTCCTTTACACTTGTAGAAAGTGGAGGGGAGATTTAAGATGTGGGGAGAGGGTGTCGTGTGGAACAAGACCTTAGTGCTACGTCCTTCTCGGTGGCACACATACTTCTCCCATGAGAGTCTTGGATAGAGAAGGTAGCCAGCCGGAAGTTCTGTACCTCTGTCGAAGGAATAAAGAAGTCCTCAGATAAAACCTTGACTTGGCATTAAGTTCACTGGGTTTCAGGTTTGTTACTATTAATTTTAATGTTTGTTTTTAACTCCTATATGGGTAAAAAGATTATTAAGAAGAAAAATCTCACACATGTCTGAAAAGCTGTCTTATGCTTTGGTGACTTCTTTGAACGCTTTAGAAAATGTTTTGAAGACTGCAGTGTGATGCTGGGTGCCATGACATATACCTGTAATCCTCTCACAGAGAGCCAAGAGAGGAGGAGCATTTGGAGCAGATATGGCTTTATTGAAACTGAAAAAAAACCCTGAAGGCAAACCAAGAAAGGAAAGAATGATGGCGGGAAGACAAGGTAGGAAGGATGGAGGAAAGAATGAAGGAAGAGAGGGTTGGGTATGATCAGTGCTGCAACTATTACCTAGCATTGCAAAGCCCTGGGTTTGGTCATTCGTACTGAAAAAAAAAAAAATTCTTTAGAGAGAATTCAGACCAGATAGGGACATAAAGCAAAGTTAACGGAGACAGCCAACACTGCCATGTCTGTGTTCTTCATTCTGCAACACCCCCAAACCCCTTGTATGTGCATGTAAGTGTGTGCATGCACACATGCTTACGCATGTTGAGAGGGAGTGGAATCTTCCAGATTAGAACTAATGAAGCCGTGTTCATACAACTCCTTCTTGAACATCACCCCGATCTTCCAAATGTCATTTTGATAAGTTAATATAAACAAATCAGAAACATCTGCACCCCCCCCCAACACACACAAGCTTAAAATTAAATGAAAAAAAAAATGTTTGGCACAAGTGTTTTGGGTTTTAGCGGATCCAGAATGTTTTGAAAAATAGTCCTAAGACGTTTGGAAGTCTGAAGGACAGCTGGCTGGCTCTCCTTTTAGAAATGGCAGTGGTTATTTCTGTTCTCTATGTCACCCCCACCCCCCTCTGCTCTTCTGATCTGTGGAGGGAATGCTCTTGCAGAGGCTCAGGTCTCCGTCCTCTGAACGGTCTGTGCATTGTCGTCCCCTGCAGAAGCTGGTTCCTGTCTCCTTAACCCATCCCTTGACTCTGTTCTTAAGCAAACCCAAAACTCTGGATTTTAGGCCCAGGGGTGTGTGTGTGTGTGTGTGTTAAAAGTCGTAAGGAAGCAAGATTGTGTCCAATTGCAAGGCACATTCCTAGACTCGGGTCCAAGTCATGGGTGTCCTGCTGTTGAGATTTTCCCAGTTGGCAGCCCAGGCCCCTCATTCCTGATGATACCCAACACAGTCACAATTCCTGGAGGAAAAGACAGAGAAGACATCAGCGGTTCAGAGGATGAGCTGAGATCTGAAGGATTGGCCAGGAAAAAAAACCACAGTTGAGTTGTATAAAGGATATAACTACCATTTTTAAAAAAGCTACATGATGCCCAGACCCCTTCACCCTCCTTGGTAGTCTTGGATTTAGACAGAGGAACCTTGTGAGAGGCCAACAAAGCAGAAGAACATGATTAGTGTGCGGTTTCCTTTCCAGCTTCTGTTCGAAGAAGTCGGACTTCCATTTTAAGACAGCAGGTAGATGGCCCAACCTGCAGTCTGAGCTGGACTTGTAGATGAAAGATGGGATGTTTGCATGCTCTCATTCCTTCCGTTTTGCCCCTTCCTTCTTTTTCTTTGCCATCTTTCTTGGTAATCACCATCGTTTTCCTTATGGGCTAGAAGGCCTAGATTGCCTAATGTTTAAAAAATAAAAGCACTTTAAAAGTGGTGTAAGCATGCTCGCTGATATATTTGTGTCAGGATAAGACATGGCTGCCTCATGGCAAAGACGATGGGACTCCTCCGTGGCGTTTCAGATCATCATTGCTAATGATATTTCCCCATTAATTAATTTAATTAATTAATTTATAGGAACGATGATCTTTTATCGGGGAGGGTTCATCAATCCTTCTTGGCTGCCACCACCTTCCTCATGGCTGCCAGCACATTGCTCAGCTCCTGTTACTTTTTCTTGATGAACTTGAGTGCGCGCTTGTCCTTGGACACTTGAGCAACTACATGGCACGGCGCTCGTAGGGCACACCTCCTGGATCATGTCCCGCACGAACTTGGTGTGCTTGGTGAGGCACCTGCGGCGTCAGCTGTGTCTCAGCTTGCTGACGTTTTTCAACACTTTGTGGCCCTTGTTGAGGCCCATGGCCATAGGGTAGCGCAGGGCCATAGCTGCGGGCAATGGGGACAAGACAGAGACTGCTGCTCTCCAATGGCGTCCAGGACAGGAAGCTAAATTTATTTTTTATTTATTTACCTCTTGGTCCTTGAGCTTGAGATCAGGCCCACTCTCTGTGTGCTATGATATCACTGAGCTGCACCTAAGTCATCTTTATGAAATTTAAGAAATAAGAAGAAAATATAAAAGTGGATCATCTCACTGTAGATTAAGTCATAAAACTCTCTTAGCCTCTTTAAAAATGTTCTAATAACCAGGGTGGGTTTACATATACCTATAAACAAAGCATTTAAGAGGCCAAGGAGTTTGAGGCTAGCCTGGGCTACATGGTGAATTCCAGGATAGCCTGGACCTCTCTCTAGAAACAGCCACAACAAATGTTCCATCAACATACTATTGTTCCTCAGGTGTCACTCTCAAACTTCGACTAGACATAGCATCTGCATCTAACTTCATCCTGGTTATTCACACCCCTCACCTAGCACACAGGGCCACTTTCTGTTTAAGGGACTTTTTTTTTAAAAAAAAATTATTTTTATTGGATATTTTATTTACATTTCAGATGTTATCCAGTTACCCCATCCCTCCACCCACCCAGGAACCCCCTATCCATCCCCCATCCTCCTGCTTCTATGAGGATGTGCCCCCTCCCAACTGTCCACTCCCACCTCCCCACCCTGGAATTCCCCCACATTGGGGCATCTAGCCTTTATGGGACCAAGGATCTCCTCTCCCACCTATGCCCAACAAGGCCATCTTCTCCTTCATATACATCTGGAGTCATGGGTCCCTCCCTATGTGCTCCCAGGATGGTGGTTTGGGCCCTGGGAGCTCTGGTTGGTTGGTATTGTTGCTCTTTTCATGGGACCACAAACCCTTTCAGCTCCTTCAGTCTTCTCTCTAACTCCTCCACTGGGAACCCCTTGATCAGTTCAATGGTTAGCTATGAGTATCCACCTCTGAATATGTCAGACTCTGGCAGACCTCTAAGGAGACAGCTATATCAGGTTCCTGTCAACATACACTTCCTGACATCCACATCAGCGTCTACCTTTGGTGACTGCACATGGGATGGATACCCAGGTGGAATGGTCTCCAGATGGCCCCTCCTTCAGTTTCTGTCCTGCACTTTGTCTCCATATTTGCTCCCTTGAGTATTTTGTTACTCCTTCTAAGAACAACCGAAGCACCCCCACTTGGTCTTCCTTCTTCATGAGCTTCATGTGGTCTGTGAGTTGAATCTTGGGTGTTTCAAGCTTCTGGGCTAATATCCACTTATCAGTGAACGAATACCATGTGTGTTCTTTTGTGATTGAGTTACCTCACTCAGGATGATATTTTCTAGTTCCATCCATTTACCTAAGAATTTCTATTGTTTTTAATAGCTGAGTAGTACTCCATAATATACCACATTTATTGTATAAATGTACCACATTTTTTATATCCACTTCTCTGTTGAAGGACATCTGGGTTCTTTCCAGCTTCTGGCTATTACAAATAAGGCTGCTATGAACATAGTGGAGCATATTTCCTTGTTATATATTAGAGCATCTTCTGGGTATATGCCCAGGAGTGGTATAGTGGGGTCCTCAGGTATTGCTATGTCCAATTTTCTGGGGAACCACTAGACTGATTTCCAGAGTGGTTGCGCCATCTTGCAATCCCACCAACAATGGAGGAGTGTTCCTCTTTCTCCACATTCTCCCCAGCATCTGCTATCACCTGAGTTTTTGATCTTAGCCATTCTGACTGGTGTGAGGTGTCTCCAGCAGAACCAGTGCCTGCCCTCCATCCAGAGTTCAACTCGTAGGCTACTGCTTGAAGATAATCTCTTGATACATGGTTAGTCATCCTATAAGCACACTGCTGTCTGTGATATTATGCTAGGATTTCACTGCTAAATGAGACAGTCTTGCTTCTTGTCTGCTTCCCATCACTAAAGCAGTTGCAGTAAGTAGATGGTCTATAGACATAGCTTGGCTTGTAATGGCTTGCCCTCTTCCTTATTTTATTCTACATTGGACACTATTAGTTTGTATCTGACATATTTACATGCTAAGTTGGTACCTTAGCATGGTACCAAACTAGTTGGGAGGTCTGTTTAACTATTATGCCTCTCTGTGTAATATAAGAATACATCATGGAACCCAGGTCTGGTGAGAATTTTGATTTCTTTAAAAGTCTAGTTATGTTATGTGATTATGTTTTTGTTTTAAATCCCAGATATGGAATATGGGGTTGCTTCAGATTATCCACAGCCAAACACTGTGATTTGTCTCGTGCTATAGGAGGGGCATGATTTTTGTTAGCTGCAGATAGTTTATGTTTGGAAATCTGAACTCTTGAAAGGGTATGAATGGGAGAGCCCTGAGAGGGCCTGGGGTGGCTGCTGCTCCCTCTGCTGCTTCCCCTTGTTGCTACTGGTCCCTGCTGCTGTTGGTTCTTGCTATTGTATTTGCTCTTTTGCTTTTTTGTTTCCTGAATTGCTGGTTTGCTGTTTGCTGGGTTTCTGGATTGCTGGTTGGTTATATCCTGATGACAAGATTGGCCCCTAGGACCTCAATGACCCTAAATCAGCAGGAAGCAGTCTAAAGAGGTCTACGCCCCCTTTCCCCTCTAATCTTTCTCACCTACCTAGTGTTGTGGGGTTGGAAGGGATTGGGGTGGAGAAAGGTATATATATATATATATTCTTATATAGCTATATAAGAACCCAATAAAGTACCCAAAGAGTATGGTTACACCCAACCTCTCAGGAAAGAGGTAGAAGATCCAAGACTTTGTGAGATGCTGTGTTCCACACATTTAACCTTCCCCATGCCTGTGCTTTGGGTACAAATTCTGGTTGGAATCAGAGCATGAGCCAGCAAAACCAAGAGGATTTTAACCCTTGGTCTCTTGTTTTGGGGGTCACCACTCCCCACAGAAAGGTATTTTCCCTGTGACTTCCCAGTCCAATGAGTAGTATCTGTAACCCATATGCTGACTCTGCCTCCTCCCGTAACTGCAAGAGTTGTGTACCTTGATAATGACCTTGGTGAGCTTGAAGCAATGGAACAACCACTGGCCACTGATGATAATGAGTTGGAGGCCCAGATAGATTAAGGTGTATCATCCATTCCTGACAACATAGCTAGAAATGGCAGAAGATTTCCTACCCAGTCAGCTTGGGTTAGAAAAGGTGAAATCTAGAATTTCCAATGTTGATCCTAATGTTACACTCTTCTCTGAGATTTTTATTTTACCTTGAAAAAAAACAAGATTTCTTTTTTAGTAAAGTATAAAAGTAATAGTGTCATAGAGACCCTAATGACAGATGTTCCTCCCCTATGGGAGGCTTGGCTTTTAGGCCAGGATTAAGGTGGTACAAGTGTCCTTGTTAGGGCAACAAATGAGGCTTATTTTCTGTATTATGCCGGTCTGAGAGGGCAAGATTGGCCTTCGAACCTAATTTTGGATTTATTATCCAGAAATTATGTAAACTTCCCCCAAATCAAGAACAGGTGCTCCAGGCCAGCTTATTTTATTCTGCTAATGAGTCGTCATCTGGTCAGACTGCTGTGTCATTGAGTGTGTATTTCATGAGCTCTTCCTTTGTGGCCTTCTATCAGGAGGCGATTGACTCCACTCCATTCTTGCACTTAGCCTATGGCAGGATTCCCTGGAGGCTTCATTTTGCTCAACATTTTAATCTGTTGCTTTAGTTACAATACCTTGTACTCTTGTCACCAGTTGTTGCATCCTTTATGGCTGAAGATTAAATCTGAGTCTTACTTTTGTATTTTGAAATCCTTCACACTTGATCCTTATTACTGAGGGTGTGACACAGGCCCACCAGTGTGCGTCATCATTCTTTGGGAGCTGCTTAGACTCCTTCCCCAGGTTCATTTGCATTTTACAGATGGTGATTTGATTGGCCATTAGATTTGAGAAGCACTTTGCAGAAGGGTTTACTGCTTTCAGTATGCCATCACCATCATCATCTTGTTCTTGATCAGTATTACCACCATCCTCCAACCACCACCCCAGCTATCATCATCATCATCGTCATCGTCATGGCAACACCTGGTTTCTAGCTTTCACTGAGAATTGTCTCCCATTGGTGTGTTCTCTAAAAGACGTTTAGGTCTTAAAAGTCATTTAAAAATGTTTGTAATGGGTTTCACTGAGAATGAGCTCCTTGTACTGTCCCTGATGAAGGTGGCCTGCTTAGATGTGGAGTCTGTCCTATTGATGTCTTGAACTAAACCTCTGGAAGAAGAAAAGAGAATAGACAGGTAAGACGGCCTTGCTGCAAGGTTCTTAGAGTTCATCAGATGCTGTGGAGGCCTCAAAGTTGGAATTACTACAGCGCACGTGTTTGGGGCCAAAGGTTAATACCAGGAAGGTGACATCTGGGCCGAGAAGAGACTAAACTTAGTGTTTTGCAAACTGATTGCCAAACTGACCTGACAGATGCTGTTGAGGACTTTGGATTCGTAAGAGAAATGTGGCCCAAGACAGGTTCCCCGGGCCCTTCTTCACTTTTAACCTATTAGAACAGACATCCAGTTTTCTTATGTAACGCTGTGCGGCAACATACTATTTAATGCACTGTTTCCTCCTTCAGTCTCTCATCATTTTAACCATACAATAAAATGAAACTATGGGCAGGTGTGGTGGTACTCACCCAGGTCAAATGAGACAAAAGGATTACCAGTTTGAAATCAGCAATACTTGGTCTGAGAGCGATGGTGAGGGACACATCTCAGAGGTAGATGCTTTAAACATAAAATGACTGAGCCATCTATGCTGTCCTTTACATCCTTCACAATCAAGGCCAGCACAGGTCAGAGAGGCAAATGGACTTCCCCAAGGTCACACTTTGTTTTGACTAAAAGCCATTTCTTGTGTTCCTCCCCTGAAAGCCTGGGCTGGCTGCCAGGTCTGCTGGGCATTTGCCTCTCTGCCATCTGGATCAGCCCTTCTTAAAACTGAGCCACGCTGACCTGGTTGGAGATTCTTGGCATTTAGGACTCCTGGGTTTGTGTTTAGCAAACAAGATGACGCTGCTCAGATATTCTGAACACAGCTGAGTCAAGAAACCGTCCATACTGGGCCCTGGCTGTCTCCTCAGGCAGTCAGCTTGGTTCCTGTCGCTTTCTCATTATTCAGGCTCTGACAGCAGCCATGTAGAAGATGGACTACCTGCACACAGCAGCGGCTTCTCTCCAGAGACAGGATGGGAACTCTGATGTAGGAGAATGCACATTTGGAGAATCTTAGTCAAACAGGAGAGGTGTGATAAGAAAGCTGAGACCACTGGAAAACAAAATGCCCCAGTAAAACACAATCAATCTGTAAGATCCACTAAATGTTAAAACCCGATGATGTTACACAGCCTGGAGTAACGCCTACAGGGTAATTTCCACTTTATTACCCTGTTTGCCAGACATTCCTGTTTGGCTGTGTGACAGATGATATGCAACAGATGATAAGCATTTGTCCTTTGTTTTAGCAACAGAAAACGTCATAAAGTGTATTGAACTAGAAGCGGCAAAAAGATCACAGTACAGAAGCCATATGTCAAGGACAAAAAGAAGTCACACACAGTATTTCAAGAGCTGTTCTATGTCACCCTGCATGTCCCTGTTCAGCACGTGGGCCATTAGGTCCCTTACATGCAGCAAGCTGGGAACAGGGAAGTAGAGATTGGAGTGAGGACTCCTTTCTCTTCCTTGTTCCCCTCCTCTCATTGCTGTTCATTCTCTATCTCTATTTCTAACACTTGTTCTTGTCTCGCCAGTGGTTCCTGAGGAGACCAACATATACCAGAGAATCGGAACTCCGGTTCTTTCCTAAGCTATAGTGAAGCCCTGTACACTGAGATCGCCTTCCAGTGCAACTCCTATTTCAAACAATTGCGTATGTGTGAGTGAGCGACCACACCTGTGCCGTAGTGTGGTTGTGTGGAGGTCAGAGGGCAGCCTTGAGTGTCTGACTTCACCTTCCACCTTGCTTGAGACATTTCTTTGTTGTTCACTGCTGTATACTGTAGATTTCCTGGCTCATGAGTTTTTGAAGAGTCTCCTGTCTCAGCCTTCTATCTTGCCATAGGGGTGCTAGCATTATAGATGCTCATTTTCTTAGGGTCTCTGTTGCTGCAATGAAACACAGTGACCAAAAGGCAAGTTGGGGAGGAAAGGGTTTATTTGACTTACACTTCTGTATCACTGTTCCTCATCAAAGGAAGTCGGGGCAGGAACTAAGACAGGATAAGAACCTGGAAGCAGGTGCTGAGGCCGTGGAGAGGTGCTGCTTACTAGCTTGCTCACATGGGTTGCTGTCTGCTTTCTCATAGAACCCAGAATTAAGAGCCCAGGGGTAGCACCACCCACAATGGGCTGGGTCCTTCCCCCTTGATCACTAATTGAGAAAATGCCTTACAGCTGGATCTCATGGAGGCATTTCCTCAACTGAGGCTCCTTCCCGTCTGATGACTCTAGCATGTGTCGAGTAAACACAAAACAAGCCAGTATCCTTATGAAGCGTTTGGCTCTATATGGGTTCTAGAGATCTCTCAACTCATGTCCTCAGTTTGCACAACAAATGCTTTACCTGCTGAACCATATCCTCAAGTCAGAAACTAGAGTCCTTTTGGAAAAAAGATAAGCATCTAGCACTTTACTTGGGTACCTATAACCACGGCTTTAGTGGTGAAGTTATTTAATTATGTATCCAGAAATGTCACCTGAAAAATTCCTTTTGTGCATCATTGTCTTTCTTGCTTAGGGTTGCACTGCTGCTGTTCTCTCCAAATTCATTTAGAAGTAAATCTCACCTCTGTGAGTGAGGACTACTCTCCTTTTAACACATAGGATCTGACACTGGTACGAGGAACCATACTTAGGGCAATCCTTGATTTGAGTCTGAATTCTCAAACTAAAGATAACTGATTCTAGTCAATCCAGACCCTCCTCTTAATGCAAAAGGAATTAAACTTTCACTCTGTGTTCTAGGGTGCTGTGGGGAGGCTGAGTACACTCGAATAAAACCCAGAACCTCTCAGAAAGGAAAAGGAGAGAGATGCGTACCTGGAAGAAGGCCAGTTATATTGAGTATAGCTATATTTGTGCAATTTCGAGGTTGTCTTCATTTTAACGCCTAAAATACAAAAGTATTGTTGACTGTTTGAAAACAGGGCTCCAAAATACTGGCCCTTTAAAAATCTATTTCCTACAAATTGTCCTCCACAGTGCCCCTCAGCAGATGTGAGCTCCTCCCACACCTGCTCTCTGGATATCCCCAGGTCACAGTGTAGCCTTGTATATAGGCAGAGGATGAATGTCTCCAGAATAAACGCATATGACTTTTTCCCTTGTATCCCCCTGGAGATTCAAAGACCTCTAACTTGGCATAAAACAAAACAAAATTGCTGACCTGTAAGTCTTTAGGAAGCCTGCCTGTCTGCTGCTGTCCCCTCTGTCTTATTTTCAGTGTCTGCATTTCAGTTTTAGAGTGTATGACTTTCAGTCGCATTAAAATTCTGCATCTGCATCCGTGTCTGGCATCATGCCTGCCACACACCTGTAGTCCTAGCACATGGAAAGTCAAGGCAGATCATTGTCAGGTTTGAAGCAACTTGTGATACAGAGATTCCAGGCCAGTCGAAGTTACATACATAGTGAAACTGTCTCCAGAGAGGGAGGAAAGAAAGGGGAGAGTGACAGAGACAGAGAGATAAGATTTTTTTTTTTCACTTGAAAGGTAAAATGTTTTATTGTTAAATTTGTCACTAATATGCCATATAAAGGTATTTACCATGGTATTTTGCTTTCATTTTCTTGTTGTGACAAAATACTATGACAAAAATCGAATATGTGGGAAAAGGTTTATTTCAGCTTATAAATCTAGGTTATAGTCCACTGACGTGGGGACAAAGTGAAGACAAAGCTACAAGCAGAGAGAATGAATGGAAACATAATTGCTTGTGCTAGGTTCTATTTCTCCAGTCCTAAACAGTTCAGAACTCTCTGCCTAGGGAATAGCACTGCCTACAGTGGTCTTGTCTTCCCACATCAATTAACTTAATTAAGACAATCCCTACAGACATGCCCAATGTAGAATATTTCTGGTTGACACTCTCTTTCCTGATAGTCTAAATTGTGTCAAGTTGACAATTAAAGCAAATAGTCATATTGTAGTAAGTGCATTGTCTGCTTGGTCCTGGCACTTTCCCCTTCTCCTCATTCAAGGATAAGATAAAGACAGGGATGATAAATTTCGAGAACATTTTGACATTCCCTACATGTACTAGCTATATTTTTTTACATCATCCCTGTGGTGTGACTTTATTAATCCTATTTAAAATCGAACTAAGATGAGGCAAGTCCTTTTTTACTATCCCTAGGTTAGTTACCTATTGCTGTTAAAACAGCTTATTCCTAACTTAGTAGCTTAAAACAATGGAAACTTTCTCTTAAACCTCTGGAGTTAGAAGTCTAAAATGGACATTTATTGACTGAAATCAGCTTGTCACCAAGGTCATCAAATTCCTTCTGGAGACTCAAGAGAGAAGTCTGTTTCTTTACTTTAAGTGTTCAGAGAACAAACCACCTTACACCCTTTGCTGCGGCCCCTTCCTGCATCATTAAAACTAGTCATGCACTATCTTCACCCTGGTCTTGGATTTGATATTTCTGACCCCTTCATCCTTTTTCTCTTAAATAATAGAAATGGGGAAAGTTTATTAAGAAAGTGAAAAGACTTGCCCAACAGTGGAAGTGGGCTTCTCAGCTTGGAAAACAGGTCAAAAACTTGGTGCTACGCTTTCACTGCATCTTGTCAAGAATCCCTTTGACTACAGAGCCCATGTGGAAGATCCAGGAAAGCATCTCTACCCTCACTTCATTGTCTAATTGTGTTTTCAAAGCCACCTTTGCTCTGTAAGGGGATATAGCCACATGTTCTAGAGACTACAGAATGGAGTCTGTACTATACCATCCTGACTGTGTCTGTTCTCATCTATCCTCAGAAGCTAAACAGGGTCAGGTCTGGTTGGTACTTGGATGGGATGAGAGGACATCTTTGGGGAAAGCATCATTTTCCCGTCTGAAATCAGGAACCCGTATGGTACCTCCTCCAGGTCTCTAGCCTTCTATGCATACAAGATAGAGGCTTGGGTTTGTTTTGTGTGTGTTGTCATATAGAGGGAGGGGAGAGCTTCTGGTACCTCTGCCTTTGATGCTTTGTATTTAATCTTGCAAAAAGAAACAAACAAACAAAATCCCAAAACAACAACAACCAAAAACCACTAATGTCTCCTGTGTTTCTATGTACAAGTGGGTTTGATCGATATCCATTGATGATACAGGCTGATCTTAATGAGACAGGAGGAAGCAGCACCCTGGTGGTGAGTTTTGGGCAGGGTTTTTCCAGACATGTTGAATGAACTCACGAACTCCTGGCCTTTGTCTTTCAGGATTCTGAAGAGAAGCATGTTGTGAAGAATTATTTCTACTATTACCTGTTCCGCTTTTCAGCCGCTTTGGGTCAGGAAGTGTTCTACATCACGTTTCTCCCGTTTACCCACTGGAATATCGACCCTTACTTGTCCAGAAGATTGGTCGTGATATGGGTTGTAAGTACTTTGTCATTATTACTATTTATTGATTGCAGATACATCTAAGGTCTTGAATACCTGCCTTGGTATCCAAGTATCTTGCACAGGTGGTCTTTCTTCCTTCAAACCACTTATAGGAGAATTCGCTGACTAGTCTGTTTTAGGTAGTACATAGAATATAAGTGCATCTTCTTTGCAAAAATCAGACCAACCTGTGACTGCATGTACTTTGATGTTCCCTATTGTATAAGTAAACAAGACTAGAGAAGAGAGGTAAGATGAACAGGGAACAAAGGAGCTTTGTACGAACCCTGTGGGGATGTGGGGCAAAACCGTCCAAGAGGCTATTTTTAGTAAAATTTGATCAAAATCTAACTGGAAGCTGTGGTCTAGAAATTCCAAGCAGTAGGATGCAGTAACTCTTCACACGATGGAAAAATCAAAATGTCTGAGGCAGAGCACCTAGCTCCAGAGCAACAGTTCTCTGCCTGTGGGTCGTGGCCCCTTTGGGGCTGGGGGAGGGGTCAAACAACCCTTTCACAGGGGTCACCAAAACAGGGATATCTGATATCCTGGGTATCAGGTATTTACATTGTGATCCATAACAGTAGCAAAATTATAGTTATGAAGTGGCAACTAAAAGAATTTGATGGTTGGGAGGTCATCACATCTTGAGGAACCGTGTTAAAGGGTTGCAGCATTAGGAAGGTTGGAACCCCTGCTGTAGGGGGTAACATAGTGTGACAAGTCCATGTGTCCAGTAGGAATCCTTCCTGCTGTTTCCTCAGTACGACAAGCTCTTAGCCTTACTTGGAGGAAGTCCTGGGTGGTTTGTTGTTGTTGCTTTTGCTTTTGCATAGGCATGTGTGTGTGCATGTGTCTTCTCATGTTCACATGCGTGGGTGCATGAGTATGAAAGACAGAGATTGTCCCCCTCAGTCATTCTACTTTTCTATATGTGTGTGCAACGTCCTGCATGTGAACACTCAAGCACGTGGGGTGTATATATGGGTGTGTGTGTATACAACTATATACATTCCTTTCACTGTAATAGTATCTTACATTTTTTTTTTTTTTTTTTGAGACAAGGGTGTTTTGTATCCTAAGCTAGCCTCAAATTCATTATGTCCCTAAGGCTGACCTTGAACTTCTGATCTTCCTACCTTTACCTTTCAAGTGCTGGGATTACAGGAATGCACCACCAGTCTTGGTTTTATTCATTCAGTATTGTGGATTGAACCCCAGGGCCTTGTGTCTCTGTATTAAGTGAGCCTTCCTTCCCAACCTGGCTTAGACATCTTTTTTTCTACTTTCCTTAACAAAATGATATTTTATTCCAGCAGATTTAGACAAGCATTTTGTTAAGTGAGCTGAAAAATACCAAATCATTGTTTTCCTTTTCTGTTCCATGTAAGTGTTTTTAAACATCTTGGGCTCAAAAGCATCTTAGATGAAGGGACAAGAGAATCCATGATCATGCCATCTGATTAGAATTCCCACAGGGAGATACAGTCGTGCTCTGGAAGATGAGCCAACAGCTGAAATGTGATTGTCTGAGCTGTTGGCTTGCATTTGGATTCAAAGACTCCCCCAACCCCCACCCCTCCAAAGGTATTTCATGGCATTTGTTGATAAGATAATAGAGCAAAAGATGGGTACATCTATAAGAATCAAAATTGGTGGAATATAGATATAACAAAAGATGAGAGCCCAGGCTAGCCTTTTTAGAGCATGCTGATTTAAAGGTGAACCACAGGTTGGTCTTTGACCTTGGCCTTTACCAGGGTGAGAGACGTATCTCAGTGGTACAAGTATTAAAGGGTGTTTGTTTGTTTGTTTGTTTGTTTGTTTTTTGTTTTTTGAGACATCTCATGATGTAGCCTTGGCTGGCCTGAAACTCGCTGTGTAGACCAGATCTGCTTGCCTCTACCTTCCTAGTGCCGGGATTAAAGGAGTCACCACCACACCTGACTGCTCAATGGAGCGAGTGCTTGCCTAGCATAAACAAGACCCTGGGGTTGCACGCTAGTATTAAATAAAAAAAAAGTATTTGTATGCCTTTTCTGGATGTTCCCTTTGCTTTATTTATTTACTTTAAATTTTATGTATCTATTTTTTGTTCATGTTTGTATGTGTTGGAAGTGCTATGGCATGTGTGTAGAGGTCAGAGGGCAAGCTAAGGGAGTCGATACTCTTTCTGCTGTGTGGCTCCAGGGGATTGAACCCATCACATCAGCATTTTCACCAGGTGCCTTTACCTGCTGAGTCATCTTGCTGGCTCCTTTCTCAGTAGTTCAGACACAAATGTCATACCTCCCCACTGTCTTACCCTTTGTGACCTCTTAGCTTCTTTTAAGCCATTTGGGTTTGAGATGTCTGTCTTCTGGCACTTAATGTTTTTGGCCTGCAGTTTTCCTGTCCCTAAATAGCTTACTCAGCAGGGACCAGCTTTTGGGAAACGTGGTCCTTGCTGTTTGAATTCTGGTTCAGCTACAATTTGTCTTTGTGGCTTTCCTTGCCTCACCCTCTAGTCAATTTTAAAGAATGTATTATCAAAAATATATTCCCACTTATCTAGTATATATATATATTGTGTGTGTGTGTGTGTGTGTGTGGTGTGTGTGTGTAATTTTAAAGTGTATGTTATCATAGCTAAACCATTTCAGTTTTTCTGATATTATAAACCCTTTGTTGATTCTGGCAGTTTCTAAGCAGGATCAACTTCTCCCCTAATAATTCATGGCTTTTGACTATCTCCCTGATCAGAAACACGGCGTGGTCCTGATGAAGGGAGAGGAGGGTTTGCCCCACCTCCATCACAGCTTGGAGGTTGGGGCAGAGGCTCATGGTCCTAAAAGGAGCACCTGGCTACAGTGACATAGGTAGTGTGTCATTGTTCCCAGCAACACTGGGCTGCTCAGACTCATTCAGAGAAATGGGGTGTGTTCTAAGTTTGTAGGGAATCCAGGAACCACAACCTCAAAGGGCTGACAGTGGGGACTGGTGTGGTTGTCAGGTACAACAGAGCTCCGACTGTTTCCTCTTAACTCCTGCTGTCAGTGGGAAGGTTTCTGTCTTGGTTCCAATTTTCAAGACAGTCGGATACAGCTCATTGTAAAGCTCTGTCCCACAAATCCATCCACCTCTGGCCAGTCCCTTAGACTTGCTGTTCATGGTGCAAACAACTGTGGGCAGGGCTGAGGCACGATGACTGATGGGGGCCCCAGTGCCATGGACCAAGCTCTGGAAGAAGAGGGACCGGTCTGATGAAATATAAAACAGAAACCCTGTTGAAGGCGCATAATGATTCTAGCCTGCAGAGCCCACTGATTTAAGTTGAAAGGACACAACTAGAGATCCCTGGTGGCTTATCACATGGTCACACATGTGCTATGTATGTCACACGTAAAAGAGGCCCCTCCGTGGTGTGCAGGAAGGAGAAAAGGAGCAAACGTCAGTTGGAATGACACTGAAGATGCAAAGTTGTTGCTGTGCTGTGCTGTGCTGTGCTGTGCTGTGCTGTGTTGTGCTGTGCTGTGCTGTCCGCTGGTTTCTGTCAGCACTGTGAATCCCCTCAGTATCAAACAGTTCTCTTGAAATGACTGCCAGCCAACCCTAGTGTTAAATTATTTGTAGTTTGCCTGCTGCTGTGTGCAATACAATTGAAGGGGCAGTGTAGCCAAAGCCTAATGACTTGGCAAGTGTACACACCTTCCCCCCCCTCGTAGATGCCACAGCCTGGCAGTAAGGAAAACCGGAAAAGCACAGTGTTCCTTCTAGGGAGCCCTTGGCATCCTGGGCTTTCTCAACAAAGGAGCTTAAGATGGAAAGCCCAGTTTAAATTCTGGCTTTCCTTCCTCTGCTTGGTTACTTACGTCCAGCTAGCTGATGAGAGTATCGCAGAGCAGAGCTAAAGGCCACATTAAGTCATGCCTGCGAGCATGTTAGAGTCCTACCTACAGCCGTAGGGTTTGGGGTCTTTTTTATGAATCAGGCAACCCATACATCACTACAGGATTGATAACATATCTAAAGAGATCAGTCTTCTCGACTGCCACCTGCTTGTCTCACAAAGGAGCTTGCCACCTGCTTGTAGAGGTGTGGAGGAGGGCCTGCACCTCATACCCCCTGGCCTGGGGTCAACTTTATAGAGCCAAAGGATGCCTCGAAATGTGATTATCTCCTAATCCTCTGTTTAAACTGCTCCCACCAGTCACTTCAAAAGGTTGCCTGGCTTGTTAAATTGGTTCTCACTTGAGATTAATGAGTCTTTAAGCAGAGCCAACAATGGCCAGATTGAAACCCCCTATAACTTGCCGGAATGCAATAGAATTAGGCGTCCAGGATTCTTCCCTGTCCCTCTGAAGTAGAATGTGTAATTTAGCCTTAGTTAAATATTAAGTAAATGTCTTGCCGGGTTGTTAGACTTAGTATATTGGTTTGGTCTTGACACATAATAGAGAAAAGTATTGGGTTTAGTGTAGGTTAACCATGAAAAACAAAAAAGCCTTAAAACTGACTCATGTGGTAGATAAATACATCTGCCTCTCTGTAACTATCACATTAACTGAAAGTGATCCCTCCCATCCCTTTCTGTTATTGGCAGATATTCACTGTACATAGTGTTGTGTTTCACAAAGGCGTTTGCATGTAAGTGCATAATGTACTTTGATCATGCTCCTGCTGTATGCCCCTCCCTTCTCTTGTCCCCTCCCCTTTCTCTCCTCCTGCCCAACTCCATTAGAGAGTTTCACTATTACCATCATGGTGTGTTTTTGCCTCTCTCTCTCTCTCTCTCTCTCTCTCTCTCTCTCTCTCTCTGTGTGTGTGTGTGTGTGTGTGTGTGTGTGTGTGTGTGCAGGCACGCACGCTCTTGCACGTGGTGTGCATGTGTATTACTTCATATATCTACATAAAATGTGGCATCCACAAGGATAAAAAAGAAAACATGTCGACAGAACTTCCAGGCATGATGGTTGTCTTAGTTTGTTACTGCTGTGAAAAACACCAAGACCAAAAGCAACATGGGAAGGAAAGGGTTTGTTTGGTTTACAGATTACAGACAAAAGGACTCAAAGCAGGAATCTTTGAAGGAATACTGATCTCTGGCTTGCTCCTCATGGCTTGCTCAACCTGCTTTCATATTGCACCTGCCAGAGGTGGCACTGTCCTGGTGGGCTGGGCATATCAATCACCAGTGACCAAAGTGCACCCAGAGACTTGCCCTCAGGCCAGTCCGATGGATGTATTTTCTCAGTGGAGTTTCCTCTTTCCAGAGAACTCGAGCTTGTGTCAAGTTGACAAAAAGTAAGCAGGACAATGGTATAAACCTGCAATCCTGGTGCTCAGAGACGGAAGCAGTAAGACTGTGCATTCAAGGACAGCCTAGGCTGTCCAGTGAGGCCCTGCAGAGAGATGGGGCAGAGGAGGAAGAAGGGGAGCAGGGAGAGGGAGGGAGAGGAAGACAGAATATGCCCATGAGATTGAATGGACAACTGGGAAATGTGCTCACCTGCTCCCTGTCACTGTCTCCCTTAGCTGTTGTCCTCTATCTCCTAAGCCTGGGGTAACAGACATTTCTGCCCAGTGTTCTCACCTATCACTTCTGATGTGTCCGTGAACTTATGTGTGGGTGGGTAATTGCCTGGAAGCTGAGATAAGTATAAAGTCAGTTGAAACACAGAATCCCGGAGGAAAACCATCTTTAAAACTCCAATTAGGCTAGATCTTTGTGGGGATACAGAGCATATGCCTGACCACATTTGGATGCAGAGTCGCCCATCTCTTTATTTTGTTTTACTCTGGTTACCGATGCTCTATCAAGAAAACTAAAGCTGAATACAACAGCTCGCCTTGTACTCAGGAGGCTGAGGCAAGAGGATTGCTATGAGTTTGGAGCCAGCCTGGGCTATAGAGAAAGACCCTGTTTCAAAAAGAAGACAATAAAATAAATAGCTGTTGCCAACTCATATTCAGACCCCAAACCACGGCACATCCTAACGTGGCAGAATGTCAGGAATCCGTTCTCTCTTTTATACCATGGCTCCATCATCTACCTACAGGCACATCCAGCCCTCAGCATCTTTATAAATACACCTTTCTGGGCTGGCTTTTCCCAGAATCTATTCTGCCTATTTGTAAAACAAAAGGAAGAAACTTAATTAGTCAATAGGCAAAGGGAAAATCACTTTTATTTTCAAATAGAAATTTCAACAACTCTTTCTCAGGACAAATAAAACCTCAGCTGAGCTTGGTGGTGCAGTCCCATAATCCTGTCACCTGAAAAATGGAGGTAGGGGATTAGAGTTCAAGACCAGCTATGGGAGATTTGTCTCAAAAATCGAAACCAAAACAAACAAAATCAACAACAAAAATAAAAACCAGTTTTAAAATGTCAACAGTTTCTTTATAAAGCTATATGTTTGAGGGGAGCTGGTTTCCTCAGGAGCTTTTTATAGAGCACCCACTCTGTGCCAAGCATTGTAGATACCCATGGCCCCATTTTAGAAAGAAAACCGACACAGAGAGACAGAGACCTGCCAAAGGAGATACAGCTACTGAGTACAGGCAGTTGCGGTCGCACCAAGTCTTCCATCCATTGGTTCCTATCCATTTCAGTATGTTACCACATATGGCTGCTAGTCACTCAGAAATCTCTTTACCGGTTGGTTAGAAGGGCTCCACTTACTTCACAGATACCCTGTGTGTTCTGTAGCCACAGGACACAAGCTGCTTTCAATTCTTCGGTGCTCTGGTTTCCTGTGATGTCTCATCCTCACCCCCACCTGCTGACTGTGTGTCCCAGATTTTTTTTAACACCCCTGTTGAAAGACTGGAGCATCCCAGGAATCTGAAGGACAGTGAAGGTGAGGAGCTTTGGTACTGTGGTTTCTGAATTAGAGGGAAGGCTGCCTGCTAATCTTAGGTCGGCTTCCATTCCCTTATCCTAATTTGCAAAGCAACCAAGTGTAAAAGACTGCCTGAGGCAAAGAATGGGCTCTTTGTCCTTTCAAGGAGGTGGGGCTTTGATCTCTAGGGGACTGGGCATTTTCTCCTGAAGGTAGGCCTACTGCCAAGCATCTAGCCTCCGGGTACCTTCATCTTTCTTTATTCTTGGCCACAATGAGAGATGAAAGTGCTTAAGTCCCACATTTGTGCTGAGGTAGCATGAGATGAGGGACAAGTTTCCATATTGAAAATTTCTGTCTGGTCATAGCTGAGAGGTTCTACTTCATATTGACCTCTGGAATTTTCTGGAAGCATAAGAACCTCTAGGCTAGCCCATCCCTGTGAATCTAATGGCTGTCCTCTCTGATTTCTTCTGTCCTTTCACTGTGTAGGATGGGACTTCCCCAGAAGCCTTCTGTGCCCTGGGAAACAGCAGGGGACTCTTTAGTAAGAGTGCCCTTCCACAGAGTATCTTCACCCTGAATCTGCTCCTAGACACTAGCCCAGTCTTTTTGTTCTGCTAGCTTCTGTAACTACACACAGTGGCCACAGGCATTGGGTTCTCTATGGGTCGTAACCCTCAGGAAACAGACCCTTCCTGACCCTGGCTATTCCTACTTTCCCTCTTGATTCCAAAGCCCCAGCCACAGCTTGGGCTGAGTCCAACTCACGTGTTCTTAATCCATTCTCCTTGAGACAGAAGGCAAAGCCTTGACTAACTGCTCATGAATAAATAATACTGCAAAATGTGTCAGACTCAGCCACATTGAAGGTATGTGGCCCAGTGGGACTCTTCTTCAACTAGACTATATGCCAGTGTCCAAAACAAGCAGAGCTCTCTTTGCAATGAGATCTGTTTCTCAGTAGTCCTGATTGATGCTGGGCAGGGTATGAGGCTGAGACACACCACAGAATGGAGAATAGGGACAAGTTACTGTTACTCTCCTACACCTAAAAGCTTTAGGAGCCAAAAGGAGGGAACTGAGATTTGAAATCAGAGTGAACTGGTTCTAGACTCTTGAAGTCTCTGTGTCCTGCGGTCACCTCTCTCCTGTGGTTGTATTAAGCATACATTGGTAGGTTTGTGTATTAAAGATGCTCAGTTAATTTTGCTTTTCATTCTGTGTGAAATGAGACACATTAGGAAAGTGTTGAGAGCTGTACTTGTATCTCAGCGATAGAGCACGTGCCTAGCATGGATGAGCCCTGGGTCCAATAGTGAGGTGGAAGGAAGAGGGAGGGAGGGAAGGAGAACCTGAAAAAACAAAAACTCTGTAAATCTTACCATATTTGTTGGTTGAGGGTTATTTACATCTGTCTGTCTGTCTGTCTGTCTGTCTTTGCAGAGATCACAGTATGCAGTGTATAGGCTGCTTTGTGATAAGGGATTTTATATGTAATTAAAAGCAACTCTCAGTTCATGATTTAAGAAGTTAGAATGAGCAATGGGATTGGAGAAGATTCATCAACACTTCAGTCTTGAAAAACGGAGTCAAACGATAGTTCATGACCCTTCTGCATTAGGGGAGATGGCTTCTAACCCTGGTGACAGTTGCTTGCCCTGTGGTTTGTGTGGCATGTGCTGCATATGTAACACAAGATGAGAGGCCTCATAGAGACAGAGCCAGGCCAGGATGAGCTGGGAACTGTCTCAGCTTTGTAGTTAATGCAGTAATAACTAGCCAAACAGTATTTGTATTGAGGCCTCAGCTTGATGGATTATAAAGTGTACATCCAGCAGGAGGCTCACAGGGCTTTTTGCTCTATGGTAGTTTTATGATTTAAAATTTTGGTGATCAGGCCTCTTTGAGACTAGTCAGATCTCTTTAATTCTAAGTTCTGGCTTCAACTATGTATCTACTCTTAAACAAAAGAAAACAACAACAACAAAAAAATTGACCTGAGCCCAAGGGAGATGGCTCAGTGGATAATGTACTTCCCTGTGAAAACTAAAGTTTGAATCCTCAGAACCCACACAGAACAAGGCAGGCACGGCAGCCCACCTGAAGTCTCAGCTTTTGGAGGCAGAGTTAGGGATCCCTAGAATAAGCTGGCTAGTTAGACTAGCAAATCAGCAGGCTCTGGGTTCAAGTGAGATGCTCTGATATATAAGGTGGAGAAGAGTCAAAGAAAATACTCAGTATTACTCCCAGCCTCAGCATGTACACATGTGCCCAAATACATACACATATGCATGCATACATGCACATGTGAACACATACATACACATTGCCCACATACATACATACAATGCAAAGGGTCATCTTTGTATTGTTGGCTTCATAGTCTTTCTATGGGCCTCAGATAGGGAGAAAAATTAACAATAATATACAAAGGACTCATAGGGGTATGATGACTGGCCCTAGCCTGGATCTGAGTCCCTTTAAAACATCTGTTCTTATGACCAAGGACAAACAAAGGACAAAGGACAGCAATTTGTCAAGGGCACACTCTGGGTGATGTGTTTATAAAAAGATAAAGAGATAAAGAGTATGTTCTGTGGGTGTGTGGAGAGGTATGGGGGAAGGGGATGTCTTAGTGGGCCCATGCAGAGGCATCTCTTCCCCCTGAGGGACCAGTCACACTCCTTATAGCATAGAATAGAGTTTATTCAGGGCATGGGGAGGGGAGCCAGGAGGGTAGTAGAAGGAGAGAGAGAGAGAGAGAGAGAGAGAGAGAGAGAGGAGGAGAGGAGAGAGGAGGGAGAAGAGGAGGAGTAGAGGCTGGCCATGACCACATGGAGAGAGGAGGGAAGGGAAGGGGGGAAGGGCAAGGGGACAGAGAGAAGCTAGAGGCAAGAGATCAAGAGAGAGAGGAGGGGGCAAGCAGTCCCTTTTATAGTGGGCAGGCCTACCTGGCTGTTGCCAGGTAACTGTGGGGAGGAGCATACCTGGCTGTTGCCAGGTAACTGTGGAGGTGGAGTTTAGACAGAATACTAACACTGGGCCTGTTATGTCCAAAGGTGATGTGAACAAACAGCAAGATCACAAGCTTCGCTCTCTAGGGTTGGCCTAGGAGAGCGTGAACATATACATTCATTGTTTTCCCTGCTCTGTTCAGATTTAACTGAAAAAAGATGCTGTGTTTTCTGTTCCTTTTAACACTGAGTTTCTTCTGGCATTCCCAGGCACTGAAATCAGAATGTATGTGTGGGTGGTAGGCAGTATTTTGTTCAGTTTGAAACATTCTTCAAACGTAACAGCAGTTGAACTCTGATGGATGGAGAATGACGTTCTGAAGGATTTCCAGAAACCTCTAGCTTGGAATTAGTAGGTTGTGAACAGCAGTAAGCTTGCTCCCTTTTGTACCCTCACAGTGTAAACTAATAAAAGCATAGTAAAATATTAGAAATGCTGTCCTGGTGAGCTTTAATCGTCAGCTTGACACAGTCTAGAGTCGTCATCTGAGAGTAGAAGCTTCGATTGAGGAAGTGCCTACCTTAGGTTGGTCTGTGAGCATGTCTGTAAGACATAGTCTTGGTTAGTAATTAGTACAGTAGGGCCCAGCTCACTGTGGGCTCTACCATTCCCCATACAGACCCCTGGCTGTAAACAGCATTCCACCATGATTTTTGGTTTCAAACATTTAACTTGGGTCCCTGCCCTGACTTCCTGAAAGAAGACTGTGACTTGGAATTGCCAGATGAAATGACTGGTTTATTATAGCAATGGAGTAAAACCGGGACATAGGGTTTTCTAGGCTGTAAGAAAGGATCCAGTCAAAGGAGAATGTTGCATCCTCAATTAATATAAACTTGACAGTTGATGCACACACACCCCTCCATAAAATGCCTGGTAACTGTGTGAGGGCTTCTCAGTAGATAGGTGTTGTGAAACAGAGAGAGCTGGAGGGGCTGAAGAGATGGCTCCGCAGTTTGTGCTTTGGGGCCTTGACCCTTCTGGAGACTGGATTCAGAAACCTAGATTTATAGTAAGGAAAGAGTTTAGAATGTGTCAAAGACGGGTTTTTAATGCTCTCTGCAGAAGTCTCCTAAGCAACAAGGTTTGTCTTAGAGGGCAATCAGAGGGGTGTGGCTTTGACACCGAAAGGATTAAAGCAAGAAAACCCTGCCAAGGTCTGAGTTAAGTTAAACCAGGTGCCTGTCTTACCAAACCAAACCAAACCAAACCAAACCAAACCAAACCAAACCAAACCAAACAAAACAAAACAAAACAAAACAAAACAAAACAGCAGTAACCTAAAATGATGTGTTGAAGACTGCACTGACTTGCCATCTGGCTCTCTTGTGGATGCTAATGTTGAGTGTGTATGCATTTCTGAGACATGAATCTAGGAAATTTTACTAAGGAAAACATACTAAGGGACTTCTTAGGGTTTTTTCTTTAAAACTGAAACATAAAGTATTGTATTTTATAAAAATAAAGTAGGAAGGAATATGTTTGGTGGATGTGTAGTCAGGTGTTGGGGAAGGGGGTGCCTCTGAGGGGCCCACGCTGAGGCATCCTTTCCCACTGAGGGACCAGCCACACATTAGTGTAGTATAGACTAGAGTTTACTCAGGGCATGGGGAGGGGAGGTGAGAGGGTAGTAGAGACAGAGAAAGGCAGAAAAAGAGAGAAACTAGAGGAGTAGAGGCTGGCCATGAGCATGTGGAGAGAGAGGGGGGAGAGGAACGCGGAGAGAGGGGGAGGCCGGATGAGAGGACAGAGGGAGAGCAAGAAGGCAAGAGAGAGAGGAGGGGCCAAGTAGCCCCCTTTATAGTGAGTCAGGCACATCTGGCTGTTTCCAGGTAACTGTCGGGAAGAGCTTAGACAAAATGCTAATATAAAGAGCTAAGCATGCATTAGAACCTGGTTCAGAATATGTACATGATAAGTGGAACAGAAGTTTTGTGAGTGTAAAGCTAATTTGGGTGACTAGCACCCAAATTAAAACCTATAGCATTGTAAATATGCCTTTGTGGTAATTGGACATCTATCAGCCTTTACAATCTGAAATTGATGCATTGTTACGATTACTTCTACATGCTGGGGATTGAGCTCAGGACATTGAACATGTTAAGCATGCGTCTGCAGCTGCACTGTACCACCAACGGCTACATTGTGATTATTTGCATTGAAACAGTAAATGTTGATACAAAGGAGACAACCAGCAGAGTCATCTGTGAACACATCTCATAGGGCATTTTCCAAATCTTGTAGTCTCCCAGACATAGCAAGCCTAAGTGTCTTTCTGTACTATTGAGGGGAAAAGGGCCACAGAACCATGGGTGTAATGCATTAGTTATCAACAGTGACACTTTGTTCCTAAACTCTATCTGGGTACACTGCCACTAAATCTGAAAAGAATTGTAAGAATGTACTGGCCCTTTAAGATGAGATGTTTATAGCACAGTGTCTGGTGCCAGCTCTTCACCTCCACTTTGGAAACAGATGGCTATAAGCAAATTAGAAATAGGTAGTGTAGCATTTCTGTCTCACGAGACAGGATATGAAGGGCCTGTATAGCATTCCTGTAGAAAAGGATTTGGGAGCCAAGAGGCAATCGGGTCTCCTTTATAAGAGTACTAATTTGGTAATTTCACAAGAGCATACCCTTTTGGGTATGAAGGTAAGCACATTTAGCTTTGATCTGTACACACTAATACTTCGAAGTGACTGAGGATGGGGCACCCAGATAGCCCAGAGCTCCTTCCCAAGCCTTCCCTCCGGCCGCCATTATCCTACACTGAGCCTACAAGAAATGTCTTTGACAGAAAAGAGCTGCGTGCTCTGACTCCACCCACTTCAGTTTCATAGAAGCTCAAGGCTCTTTTCTAGAACTTACCTTGAATGACTTCTACCAAAACATTTTCTTTTCTTTTAAAGGTTAAACACAGCAGAACATTTTTAAAAAGTGGTTTTCACTGTTCAGTTCAGGCTGGTCTTAAACTCAGGATCTGCCTAGTTCAGCCTGCCAAGTGCTAGGATTATAGGTGTATCCCACAGCTCCAGGCCTTGTGCGCTCTATTGCAGTAGACTTCTGACTTCTCTCAGGAATCCTTCTGTATGAGTCTCTCACCTAAATCCTCACTCATTTATGTCTGTCAATGATACTGCATAGCTAAGCCTCACCCTGTGTAGTTTTCACTGTCAAGAATCATTTGAGGCCAAAGTTATTTTGTGGTTTGTTCTCATTACACAGCCCATAGTCCACGGCATCGCAGATGGTCCTTCAGCAAAGCATCTGCTATATTTCTCGGGCAGAGCCGCACACAAATAACAGAGCCTCCTTGCCTCTAGGCTAACAGGTGGTTTCCCATCTAGACTAGATGGGAAAATGAAGTAGACACTGTAAGATCGTTGCCTGCGTCAGAGTGGCTTTCTGATTTCACTGTTGCAGACGCGTACGCATTGGGCAGAACTATAATCAAACATAATGGCAAAAGCGCCTTCCACACAAAATAGTCAATGGTTCTCCGTCTTTCCTCTTATTGTATTTTAGGGCTGCCTTTTCCAGCTGTAACTGGAGCTGCCCGGGACCTTCTCAGCTGTGTCCGAACAGCCTCTGGCCCAGTTTCATTCCTCTGAATAGCTCATCGGCAGTATTAGTTTTGAGAAATGCTATGTTGCCTGGAATTTAAATTCTCTAAGTGCTCCTGAACTATTGATTAACTGCATCAACTAACTATAATCCATCCAGCTTATTTGTCTATTTTGCAGTGGTAAGAGTTCTGCCCCGAGCTTTACTTAGCCTTCTCCTATGTGTGCTTGTATGTGTCTGTGCTAATGTGTATAAGCACAGTATCAAATGGATATATGTGTCTATACAGATACTTCAATTGAGGTTATGAAATTTTATTTATTCATGTGTGCATGTAAGTGTGGGTCTGTCTGTCTGTCTGTCTGTCTGTCTGTCTGTGTATGTAAGCATGTGGAGGGCAAAGGGCAATGTTGTGGAGTTCGCTTTTCCCTTCTGCCACCTTGTGGGATTTGAGAATTGAACTCAGGTCATTAGACTCTTGCAAGTGCCACTAGCCCAGTGGTTCTCAACCTGCGGGTCTCAACCCCTTTGGAGGTTGAGTGACCCTTTCACAAGGATTGCCTAAGACCATCAGAAAACACAGATATTTATATTATAATTCATAACAGTAGCACAATTGTAGTTTTGAAGTAGCAATGAAATACTATTATGGTTGGGATTACCACAACATCGGGAACTGTATTAAAGGGTCAAAGCATTAGGAAGGTTGAGAACCACTGCTCTAGCCTCTCACTGAGCTGTCTTACTAGTCCTGATGTTATGCAGTTTTAAGTAGATGTAGTGACATACGTATAGGAAGATAGATGAATGACTTGCTCATTTGCATTCGTCATGCGTTTGGTAGATCACAAAGAGCAAGACTTTTAATCTAAAATGATTGACCTCTCAGAGCACAGGGCGCTGAAACAGAGGGAGTCGTGAAACAAACCCAGCCAACTTGCGGTATTCCTGTCCACCATGTCTTTTTTAATGTTCATTTATTTCTGGATCTGTACATGTGAACATGCATGTGGACCATATCATTCATTTGAAGGTCAGAGAACAACTTGTGGGAATCAGCTCTCTCCTTCCATCATGTGGGGCGTGGGATGGGACTGGGGTCATCAGGCTTGGCAGCAAGAGCCTTTACCCCTGTGCCAACTTCCTAGCCTCGGTCCATATGTTTTCAGGTCTCCTACTGATATTTTCTGCAACAGTGGCTAATATGCAGTTTTCAAAGGAACCAGGTTTGTGCATTTGATCATCTAATAAAGATTTAGTCTGTACTACACAGTAGCAATGTTATATTCCAAAGAGTTCTAGAAACACTTCTTCAGTTGAGGCTAGGGTCATTTTTATTCCTAACTATAGTACTTGTCTGCTGGGAATCAGATGCAGGACTTCATGCCTGCTAGGCTAACCTTGTACCACTGAGCCATTCCTGGTCCCATCAAGGGCCTACTCCAGATACTCTCTTGTATTTGAAGTCCATCCTCCTCACAGGATCTATCCCAAATGCAAAATATGAACTTTTAAACACATTTTAATGTCCTGGCTCGTTAAAATTACCTCCGAGGTATTTTTCAGTTGAACTTCAATCTGAATCAAAACCTTTAGTCTTTCCCATCACAGAGCCACTGATGATACCCACAAGCTACCAATGCTCCCTGGTCCCTAATCCTCATTTGTGTATATTGTACTCCATGCTTCTTGGCTGGTGTTCCCTGCCTTCTAATCTCTCCCCATCTCTTTCCTGCTGCCTCAGGCCCAGCAGAACCATCATCTCTACAAGACCCCTGCATCTGCATCCTGCCAGATGACTCATTGCCCTCATTTGAACCTGGTACCTGGCAGGTGCTCAGTTAAGCCCTGGGTAAAATAAATAAAGGGTATTTCTGCAAAGACAATTTAAGAGGCCAGTGTGGACTACATTGCAAGGCCCTATCTAAAGTAAAAAGTACATAAGATCTCTTTAAGTCTATGCATAGAAGATGGATATGAAACATTTGGGTCTCATCCCCAAGAAATCAACCAATTTCTCTCTCCCTCTCTCTCTCTTCTTTCTCTTTTCTCTCTCTCTCTCTCTCTCTCTCTCTCTCTCTCTCTCTCTCTCTCTCTCTCTCTCTCTTTCTCATGCTCTCACTCTCTCTCTTCTCTCTCTCTTGGTGTCTATCTGTCTGTCTCTCTGTGATATTACAAATTTTCAAAACATTTCAAATCTGAAACATCTATTATCCCCAGCATTTGAATACAAATAATCAGCCTAAAGTAGTTCTATATATTTCTGAAGTACTATAAGATCTTTAAACCAGAGGTGTCATTGTGTTCTAAAAAGCATCTGCTCTCTGCCAAACTATTGACAAGACACAGTCTGTTAAATTTACTCATCTACTAATCATTGCACAAGGACCCACCCTGTACTGATCTTTATACAAGGTGATGGGAATTAGGAGCAGACAAAATAGATTCCTCCATGCTCTCACAGTGCAAGCAATGCAAGGTCCTTGGAGCCATGCTCAGGACATGGCCAGAGCCCCCTCCCTCACTTTAGAAAATTGGGCATTTTATGCAAGCTTTTAAAACTTAAGCCTTGGTAGATGAGAAGCACCCAGCAATGGGACTATCTAGAGAGGAGAGAGTCCCACCACAAGAAAGAGCTCACTGCCTGGAGAATGCTGAGGAATGATATTACTGGGTAGAGGAGGATGCTGCTTCCTTCGGGAAGCTGTCAAGGTTCCTATGCTCCTGTTGTGCTTCCCACAGAATTTCTCTTGTCCCCTTGTACCAAGTAGAGGTGAATTGCTTGCAGCAGACCTGAGCCCCGTTTTGTCTCAGCTATCAGCAGCCCTGAGACCTTGCTTGTCATTTCCCTCGGTGGGTACCTAGCTTCACAAATCTATGAAGTGAAAAGGTTAAAGAGATGGTCTCTTCTCCAGACCACGATGCTATTAACATTAATATCTGTGCATAGAAAAGTCACTGAATCCCCAGAAGTGTCATTATTTCATTTAGTTCATCAAACAAAAGTATCTGAGTGCCTAAGTAGAGCCAGGTACTATTTGAGACTTTGAACAAAAACAAACAACCAAAAAAACCAAAAAACAGCCGGGCAGTAGTGGCACATGCCTTTAATCCCAGCACTTGGGAGGCAGAGGCAGGTGGATTTAAGAGTTCGAGGCCAGCCTGGTCTACAGAGGGAGTTCCAGAACAGCCAGGGCTATAAAGAGAAACCCTGTCTCGAAAAACCAAATAAATAAATAAATAAATAAATAAATAAATAAATAAATGAAAACTAAAACAAACAAACAGAGAAAAAAAAAAAACAAACAAACATCCAAGACAGGGCATCTGCTCTGGGTAAGGGATAGGATAATGAGAGAAACCTATTACAGACATGGTAGTACACATGCCTATAAGTCCCATACTTCAAGCTAGAGATAGGAAGGTCAGAAGCTCAAGGACATTGCTGGCTTCATAGAGAATTTGAGACCAGTTTGAGGCACATGAAACCCTGACCCAGACAGGCAACCAAAGATATCGAGAGGGATGGCTTTGTAGCTCAGTAGAAAAGCTCCTAGCTCCTGAGAGGCCCCAGGATCAGTCTCCAAAGCTGCAAGAAAAATACTAGAGAAAACTCTTACTATGCTGTCTAAGGGTTAAGTTCTATGAGGAAAACCAAAAGAAATGTGGGGTAGGAGTGAGGTGCGTTCTGGGCTAAGATGGGGGGTAGGAGTGAGGTACATGTCTGCTAAGATGGGGGATCCTTCCCGAGACATGTTCTTCGGTACAGGCTTGACTTACAGTTTGTCACACTAGAACTATTTAAGCTATTCTCGAATGTTTGAAATTTGTGGATATCCTTTTGCACTGACTCCTGTTCTTGTTTATTGGGAAGGCAATCTTCCCAAGTCTTAAACAGCCTGACAGGCCAAACTTAGTCAGAGACTGAGATTTCAGGAAGCGTGAGGGCATCTTTCGGTTGATGTTACCAGCCTTTAAAATAAAACGTGTACCGTAATTCAAATCTGATAAGGCAAGGCATCCAGCAATGGTTCTGTTCATTTTCCTTCCTGTTACCATTACATGAACCTCAGCCTTATAGTGGAATGTGGAAATGGCAGAAGGATAAAATATGTTTGTGTGCCCCAAAGGCAGATTCTTGCAGGCTCAAGTCAAACCTTTCTCATTAAAAAGGGTCATGGGGAGGTTACTGGCCTGGCTATAGCCCTGTTTGGGAGATGTGAATGTGTGACCAACAGACCCCTAATAGCCTCTCAATAACTAGAGTTAATTACTCACTGGTCAAGTAGGCATTCTAGCTCTCCCTCTGGCTTTGCCTTGCTGCCCTGGCCTCCTTCTTTGCTCCCTGCAGTGAGCAGGCGTCAAGCTGGAGGTCTCCCAGACGGGTTTGTCCCTTCCTGCTTAATGACTGGCTCTCCAGGAGGGAAGTCATCTCGCCGGTGGGAGAAGGGCTTTCTTCTCTACCCTGAGACCCCTTATCAGAAAGACATGCAGCCAAAGAAGGGAGGAAGCAGGAAGAAAGAGAGGGGGGAATGACAGGCTTTCCCAGCAAACATCTTGGCAGCCAAAGGAAATCTCAGGAATTTCAGGGAGGCTATAGGCTAGGGAATGCTTATATGTTGCTAAAGCTTTTTCAGATTCACAGTCATCTTTGGTTTTAGACTGTCTTCATTCAGAAGGTGGTGAGTTACTTTGGGATTGAGCTCTGTAACTTGATGTCTTTGCCCCATCAGAGAATTCTGATACCCCTTATTAGAACTTATGAGAGCTGAGGAAATTCGACTGAAAGACTAAAGAACTGGATGCCAGTTCTCTGGGCTGGAGACCTTGTGCAGTTATGTTCTTCCTTTTGGCTTCACTGGAAGTATCTCTGAATCCCTTGGTGGGCAAAAAACCTGTTGCCAAGTGGACAGCATTAAGCCACAGGGTAAAGGGCACTAGTCTTTCAATTAATCTCCCTGAGGTATGCTCATCCCTGAGATATGAGAGCCTCCATCTGAGCCTCAGGGGTCATGGAAAAGAGTTATGCAGTTGAGGGAGACCTCAGGAGAGAGGCTGAGTCTTAGCCCAGGAACCAGTTTTGATCGGTGAGGTGTACATTTGTGTTCCCAGTTGTGTAGTGATGGAAGAATAACATGGGGGGTGGGACCTATGAGAACTGTGGATTCTAACTTTCACTTAAAGGTCTCTTTTTACCTTTGAAGGAAGAGATGTAAAGTAGAACCCAGGGAGGAAGGCAGTGACAAACAGATGGAGTTTGATAGACATGCTGTTGATTTGAGGGTGACAAAGAAAATCACATATACACCTATAATTCTAGCCCTCAGGAGGCAGAGGCTACAGGATCTCAGCAAATTTGAGGCCAGCTGAGACTACATAGTGAGTTCCAAGTTAGCCAGAGTTACATAGTGAGTCCCTGACTTAGAAAAATCACATACACAGTGTCTAGATTTTAGGGCACTTTTGCTTCAAGTAGTTGACAGTCACTCATGATTGTGACAGTCCAGTGATTAGAAATGAGTTTGAAACTGGCTTTTCCCAGTGTTGGTAACAGTCCATGACATCAGGCAGAAAATGGAAATAGATAAATCACTAGAGGAGTCCATTTGGCTGTGCCCCTAGATTGCCCGAGCAGACTCACATCCAGGGTGCCTCCCCCAAACTGCGTCATCTTAAGTGAATTTTCTTCCCTACTTCCTGCAATTATGGATCTCATAACCTTGTTAGGCTTCATATTGAGTTTTTAATCCTCATATGTTCCCTTCGCTCTCCATTTCCGCTCCGTCTCTAGCTGCTAATTCAGTTTGTCCATGGGCTGCCTATGACTGAACACCTCATCATGGGCTGACACTTCCCCCACATATGTATGGCTATTTTAACATGAGGAGATGTGGCTGGTAACATCCACTTTCTGGACAAAGAATGTGGAGAGCTAAGAGCCTGGGGGCTGGTTGCCTATTGTCTTCGACATTTGGTTCATTGTTAAAATGGAAATCCTGAGATTCTGGACTTTGCTCTACCAAGTCTTTGAGCACACAGGGAAACACTCTTGAGTGGTTTTAATCCTGTTGTTTTTAGCAGGAGTTGTATGAGCTGACACCATCAGTCAAGACTTCTTTCAGAGCAGTGCAGCTAGAAGCTCTGTGGATGCCAGTCAGAACCAGGATGGGCGGCTTTGCTGTATTCCTCAGGGTCTAATAGTTTAGAAATAAATCTTTCTTTTTTCTCTGGAGAGGCCATCTCTGAAATCTTTGTTGCCTTCCATTAAGAACATGGGTCTCTGACATTCTCAGGTGGCCTTAGCTTCTACAGCTCAGAACATGAAGAGGCCTTTAAAGAAAAACAAAACAAACAACAATAACAACAAACGAACAAATAAAAACAACCCACCATTTTATAAAAGGAGTTCTATGATGTTAGCCTAAAGTCAGGCTCTTAGTTGATGGGGTCATCAAGACTGAGTGGACCTCCCTCCTCCATCTGTGAGGGGGGGCTTCCTCACAAAAAGATACTGAAGGACTAGAAAGGGACCTAGGACAGCATCTCCTCTTGTCTTGAGTTAATTCAAGACCAGACAACCTTGAAAGCTAGATCTGTCCCAAGATACACCAGTCAGGAAGCCCATTTAATGATATTCATGCTTTTCCCAACTCATTCTTGCTCCTATCCCCAGCAAACTTGAGACATTTTACAAAAACTCAAATAATTTAATCTTGAGTTCTTTTCTTATTTTCTTAAGGATTTCAGATGTTGGTGCTCCTGTTGGGAGGAGACAGGCGAAAGGAGGAAAAATTATTTTTATGACCATCTTAGAGACAAATATTTTCTCAGTCTTCACAATGAAACAGAAGTTTCTCTAGGTACCATTGGAATCCATTTGGCTTCTGAACTTTAGATAGCAAGTAGTATGAATTTTTGGTGTTTGAAAACATCATCGTATTATGTATAAGGCTAGCCTCAGACATAGCCCTTCTACCTTAGCTGCCCATCTAATTGCATGAGTTTTAATAGCAAAAAAAAAAAAAAAAAAAAGATTCTTTAAAATATTGCGCATCAGATTTCAGAAAACAAAATTTGGCTTACTTTCATTAATCCATTCATATTCTGGGCTTGTTGTAGGGATTAAAAGATAAAATAGCCATACATTACACACAGTAACTTAAAGATGAGTTACCTATAATTATAGGTAACTGTACAATTGTAATAATACAATTGTGAGTTCTAACTGCTTAGTCTGCAAGATTATTTTAGTTTGTTTTATTAATTTAAATATGCACATTGTAGATTAATCGTATGTCATAAATATAATCAACATGGGACTGGGGAGATAGCTAAATAGGTAAAGTGCTTGCTCAACAAGTATGAGGATCTGAGCTTGGATTCCCATCATCCATATAAAAGCCAAGCGTGGGGGTGATGTATCGATAACCCCAACATGGAGGGGAGAGACAGGTAGATCCCGGGAGCTTGCTGTCCTCAAGCTTCAGGTTTAGTGAGAGACTGTGTCTGAAAAGACTGAGATACAAAAAGACGCAGGACATTGATCTCTGGCCTCAACAGCTTATACATGTACATGTGTGAGCAAACACATATACATCACACATACACATGTACATTACACACACATACACACACACCATGCACATATATACGACAATGGTTTCATGAGTGTTTCATTAAACGTTCCACCATTTCAAGAATAATGTTAAAGGAATATTGACATGTGTTACATGAGGGAAGACTCTGGGAGGGAGTTTTGTGAACAACTGTACTTTGAGAAACACTTGGGAACAGTGAACTTAGAGCTCACGGGAAAAACCTCTTCAGCCAGATTGGTAGGAGGCCATGGCAAAATACTCCAAGTCACTTAAAACTTTGCCCAGCCAGGCTGGAAAATACATGATAGCTACTCATTATGCTGTTCTCGCTCCACCATGACCAAGGATAAACTTGGCTCCTCGATGGGGAAGGCAGGTAGTCATTATGTGTGCGAAAATCTCTAATAGCCCACAAGATGCACCACACGCAGCGTATCTTTTTGCCACCCCAGAACTCCCATCTAAATCTCATTAGATTTATCATTCATTTTCCCATGTGCCTATACACATTTATATGTAAATCCATTAAAAACATGCAAATAGAGGCTAAATATATTCTCACAGCATCTTGGTTTTCTCATTTAGCTGTAATTTAGTTTAAATGTTGCATAATTTGTTTAGTCACTCTTCTATCATGCAAATTTGCAGTTCTCAGAGTTTTGTTGTTGCTTGGGTATTTGCTTATTTGAAAGAGGTAAGCTTCTGTGTGATTTTAGTTTTATCTATTGGATGACTCCTAAGACTGAAGACACTCTGTGCTGTCTCCCCAAGAGGGAGTAAAAGGTTGGAACCATTCCTTGGTGGGACAATGGTGGCAGGTAGTATTTGGTGGCAGTATTTGGTAGTTTTTTCCACCTGAAAAGACATCTTCATCCTTCAGCCCCTAATGGCCTCCACTGAGCTCCAGAGGGCTCTATTGCATTGGGATAGAACTTGGACTATTTAAGGACCAGTCTCTGTTCTCAGGTACCATATTTGCTCCCATCTGACTTACAGGTGTGGTAATTTGTCAGGTGCTAGATGGTGGTTTATTGTTAAAAGGCAACAGTGTTTGAAAGGTCAAGTTAAGCTCCTCTACACAACTCTCCTGTTGGCCTGACATGTCTACATGTCAGATTCTACATCTATAAAACAGAGGTAATATGAACATTACAATAATATCTATGAAAAAGCCCTCTGGGGAAAAAATCCGTACCTGAGAGTGAGTGTTGTCTATCGAGAGCTTTGAAGTGACTTTCCTGCGGTACACACCACGTCTATGGATTATTGATTGTTATACCTTTAGTGTTTCTCTTCACCGTTTCAGCAGCAGATGTGCACTTGATGAAGTGGAGCATTGGGAAGAGTGGGCATCATGACTACATTGGTTCTTTTTTTTCTCTCACCTGCCATTTGTGCTTTGGCCTTATACATTTTTGTAGAACTTGGTTCTGTAACTGTGGATTTCTGTTTTCTTCTTTGGTACAAGGTGTTTGTTCCACTTCCTTGCTTAGGTGCTTCCAGCTTGAGAATAGATTTTTTTTTATTTTATTTTTTTAGTTTGAAATGACATGTTTCTTCCATTGACTCACACACACAAACCCCTGTCACACCCATAGTTAAAGGACTCTGTTTTTCTTCTTTTTAATTATTGTTATTAATAAAATTAAATCCAGAAGTCTGAATGGACATTCACCATTTGAAGACTTTTCTGAGTGGACGATAGGCCTTTAGTATGCTCTGAAGAACTTCTTTTAATTCATTCTCCGAAACAAAACAAGAGCCTACAGAACAGTGTGTATTCCAGGGAGGATACAAACAAAATGAAACTGAACCCAAGTCGACAGGACCACCAGCTAAGGAAGCCTGGAAGTTCTGGACTTGGAGACTCCATGACTGCAGCAGAACATAGAGAAGCTCCCACACTGTGGTCCTGAGGAGATGAATTCCTCAGCTGGTGGGTTCTGTGTGGTCTCAGTGCTCACCTCCTTAGTGCTCTGTGGAACAAGGGTCTAGGAGAGGGGTTAAATGGGACTGAGGAAATGAATTTAATAATCCCAATAGCTTGCTTTTAGTGACATCTGGATTCTCATTGTCAACAGCAACATTGTCAATTTTGGAATAAGGGAATTCAAGGACACATAGAAGATGCCCATTCTGATCTCTGGTTTCTTTCTTCCTACATTATTGTTTGTGCCTGTGCATATGAAGCATGATGACGACAATGGTGGTGGTGGTAGCAGCAGCAGTAGCAGTGGGATGCCGTCTGGCATGGTGGTGCATCATACCTTTAATCCTAGAACTCAGGAGGCAGAGGCAGGCAGATCTCTGTGAGTTTCAGGCCAACCTGGTATACATAGTGAGTTCCTGGACAGCCAGGGCTATATAGAGACCCTATCTCACACTCTCCCCACCCCCAAAAAGAAGTGGGATAAAGGAGCCAGTGAGGGGATTCGCTAAGCAGAAGTGCTTACTGTACAAGGCTAAGGACCTGAGTTCAGATGCTTAGCACCTACATAAGCAGCTGGGCACAGTAGCATGCCTGTAATCCTAGCACTGGGGATGTGGGGCTAGGGCAATCCCTGGAGGATTGCTAGCCAACAAGTCTAGCCGAATTGATGAACTCTAGGTTCACTGAAAGACTAATCAAAAATCAAGACAAAAACAATAGAGAAAAACAGTCAACAATGAGATCTGGCCTCTCTAGGCACATGCACACACGTGCATACATACACATGTGCACTTGTGTGTATGTGCATGTGTGCATGTACACACACACACACACACCTCTACCAAGAAACAGAATGGGTATAAATTGATAGGAAAGCTATCTTTCCAGGTTAACTCTCCCTGTACTCTAGTCTCCAACAGCCAATGAATGATATGACAAAGTCTTGATGTGAGGACACCTGTCACTGTTACAGAACCGTGAATCTCTTGGATGTGATGTTCCCATGGTAGAGGAGATGGTAGACACTGGGTGTAGCCAGAATACAGATGTTAAGTATATGTGTATGTGCACAGGTGTCATTTGAAAAGGGCCTCTTGGTTCTCCCTCCAATCCCTCATCTGCTTTGGCTTCCCTGATTCCAGGGGCTGTGAGCTCTATGTGAAGGACTGGCTAGGGTGGCCAGCAAAGGTACACAGTCATCTACCCTCAAAACTGAAACCAAAAGCTGCTTGTAAATTGGAGTCTCTCAGGGCAGTGTACAGCCTGAAAAGCTAGTCTTTCCCACAAAATGGAGTAACTTAAAGCAGGGCACACCTGATCACAGTATTAAAATGCTCGATGCACACACACAGTGACCTGAACTCAGTCCTCACACCCACATAAAAGCTGGGTGTGGTACATGCCTCCAACCCTGGTACTGGGAGCTGGAAAGAGACAGGAAAATCTTTGGGACTTAGATGACCCACCAGTGTAGAGGAAAATGGTGAGCTCTAGATTTAGTGAGTGTCAAAATATTCTGTATCTAAAAATAAAATGAAAGCAACCGAGGAAAATACTGGATAGTGACCTCTGACCTTCACATGTGCACACATGTTCCCCCTCCCATGTGCACACAAATGCATACACTACATACACAAAAGGAGATCACAAGCAAGCGAGAAAAGAGAAATAGAAAAAGAAGAAGAGTTAATATCTGTCATCAACCCAAACTCTACAAAACCCCTGGCATCTCACAGCACTGTGCAATGAAATCCAGCTAGTTTGCTGAAACCATTAGTGATATGAAATGCTTCCTGCGTCACCTCCTCCAGGATTTTTGCTTTTATGGCCAGGCCTTTAGGGCCTTATTCCAAAGGAACAGGATGGATGGTGGCAGTTAATTAGGTCCCTTTAGGAAGGAGAGCCTTCAACAATAGATTGAAGTCCTTTATTCATGGTGAGCCCTGTTGAGTTAATCATTAGACTCTTTAACTGAGACATCAATGAAGAAGTGGTTGTCTTCTGACTTTAAATAGTCTTTGTTTTTTTTTTTTTTTTTTTTTTTAAGATCAGTTTAAGGTTGACAATAAAACTGGGCAAAAATTACAGAGTTGTCATAAGTCCTCTGGTCCTATCGACAGCATCCCACACTAGAGTTATACCTTTCATATAACCAGTAACCCCACATTGGCACATCCTGGTCACCCAAAGTTAACAGCTGACAGTAAGCTTCACTCTCTGTGGTTTATATCCCTTGGGTTGTAACAAGTAGACAGTAACACATATTTATCATCAGAGTATCAAACAGAATGGTCTCACTGCCATAAAAAGACCCTGTGTTCTGCCCACCCATATTTCCATCTCTCTACCTTCAGTAACCTCTGATGTCTCTACGGTCCTCAAAGTTTAGCTTTTTCCTGAATGGAATATAGTTAGAACCACATTGTGTAGCCCTTTCAGATTGGCTTATTTTACTTAGTAATATGTATCTAAGGTTCTTCCATGCCTTTCATGACTGTATTACTCATTTGTCTCTGTTCTGAATAATAGTTCATTCTTGGAATGTATACAATGTATGTATATGTGTATATATTTTATTAAAGAACATTTTGTTTGTTCCCAAGTTTTGGCCATTATGAATAGAGCTTCTATAAATACCCTTGTGTAGGGCATATATATAAATATATATGCATATGAATATTATGTATATGTGTATATGTATAATACATATGTATATATAAAATTTTCCAACTCACTTGGATAAATGCCTAGTATGATTCTCAGACTATGATAAGAATGTTAACTGCCGGGCAGTACATGCCTTTAATCCCAGTACTTGGGAGGCAGAGGCAGGCAGATTTCTGAGTTTGAGGCCAGCCTGGTCTACAGAGGGAGTTCCAGGACATCCAGGGCTACACAGAGAAACCTTGTCTTGAGGAAGGAAAAAAAAAAAAAGAGTATATTAACTTTGTAAAAAAAAATTTAATTGTCTTTCAAAATGATCTTACAATTTTGCTTTCCCACCAGTGATGAATGGCTGTTTCTTTTACTCTGCATCCTCACCAGCATATGGTATTGTCAGGTTTCTGGACTTTAGCCACTCCAATATGTACATTGCTGTGTCTCACTTCTGAGTTAATGTATAATCAGTGACATATGATGTTGCACACTTGACATCCCAAACTCATCCTTTTTTCTCAATTCTGTCAAACCTACAGCCTCTATTTCTTTTATTAACTGCTGGGAACCAAACCCAGGGAACAAGACAAACTCTCTTCCATGGAGCTGGAACCCCTGCACTGGATCTTGGGGTGTTCATCTTAGACCTTCAGTTGGGCCAGTACAACTGTTGTCCTCAGAAGGGCAGCAAGGAAAGGCAGGATGAATCACACAGGAGAGGAGGAAGCAATGTTACCCTGGAGACAGGGACTGTAACAAACTGGCCACTCATCAAGGAGTGTTCACACACACCAGAAACTGGGAGAGGCAAAGAAACTCCTCTGCCCCAGAGCCTCGGAGTGAGCATGGACCAGCTGACTTCTGACTTGAGTCATCTGACCGCCAAGCCCCAGGCAACCACCAGTCCACTTTCTGTCTCTGCAGTTTCCTAGTCTGGACATTTGTATGAGTGGAAACGTTCAGTGCGTTTATCGTCTATGTCTAGCTATCTAACTAGCACGCTAACACCTTTTATATTCTAACTACATAATCCTTCTGCTCTCTTGGCATAGATTTACTGGGTAACACAACCTACTATACATGCGTTTTTTAAAAGCTCAGTATGCCTTGAATCACTTTCAACTCCATCATTGCTTGGGCATTGTCTACATGAGAATACCTCATAGGGTAGCTGAGCCTCTGAACCTGCTCTTTTGTTTGGACATCCCTAATGTGCCACGTGCAGCTCCTGGGGCACAGAAGTGTTGTGCAGAAGCCACCGATCTAACAGGCTGCATTTGCCCCAAACAGTGAGAAACCCCAGTGAAGCACAAATAAGCTGGGACCCTTCAGTTCATACCAATAGGAGCAGCCTTGGAAATGCTGGTGCCTGTTCAAATGGTATCTATTTTGAAATAGATTTAGTATTTGCCTGTTCAGCAGAGGCTTCAGACCAGAGTACTGCAAGAGGCTTTTTAACATGGAAGAAACTCGAGGGTCACCTGAAACCAGTCTACACAAAGCAGTATGGTTCTGTTTATTAGAAAGCAGTTAGCATCCCCAGCCTCCTCCCCATGCAAGTGGTACCTATGGTCATGACTAACCTGCAGAGCATCCACTGCTGGTGAGAACTAGTGGCTAATTCCTCTCATGATGAAAAGCACTTCCACATACCTGGAAGACTCTGGTGTCACAGTCCATCAATTTCTTCCGTCTTATTAGTTCGATTTCTCACTAGTGGTCATTCTCCCGATAGTTATGAATCTACTCGATATTTTTACATCATTAAAAAGAAAAGGCAATACAAAACATCTTTCGGATTTCCCTTCACTGCTGGCCTGTGTTGCATCGGTATCTCTCACCTGGATTCTACATTATTTTCTTAGTTGCTCTGCTTCCAGCCATTCCTGAGACTCCCACCCTAGCTGTCTCCTTGGCATCAGAGGAATCTGTTAAACATGGAGGTTAGGTCAAACTGTGCTTCTGCCAGGATCTCCAAGCAGAATCTCATCATCAGCCGGCCCTAACCTAGACATCTGTTCTTTACATTCCAGGAAAACTGGAAACTACTTTTTCAGACATAGTTGACAGATGTTACAACCAATTGCCTCATTAAGAAAGAGCTCACATAATACTCAATTACCCCTTTAAAGAATAGAATCATCTTTAATGTATTCATAATGTTTGTACGTATTGAAAATGTCCACTTTGGCAAACTCTGGCATGTGTGCCTGTCCTGGTGTCAACACCACAATCAGGATATCTAATGAAAGTATCCAGGGATGGAGAACGGTGAGTATTGCTCTTAGAAAGGATCGGAGTTCAGTTCCCAAACACCCATATTGGGCAGCTCAGAACCATCTGTAACTCCAGCCCCAGGAAATCATACACCTTCTTCTGGATTCTATGGGGACCTGCAGTAGTGTGTGTGTGTGTGTGTATGTGTGTGTGTGTGTGTGTGTGTGTGTGTGTCTGTGTGTGTCTGTGTGTGTCTGTGTCCTAACCTCCTTGTATTCATTTGTGACTTCTCCCCTTCCTAGCAAATAAATATTCACTTTCTCTCACTACAAGGTAGTTCACATTATTAAGAATTTTATGAGTAGAGGCACTTAGCCATGCTGTTTGCTTTGTGTGTTGCTTCGTTCTGCAGCATTGTTCTGGGCTTCATCTCTATGTAACTATATGTCAACAGCTCAGGTTTTGTTGTTTCACGGTAGTTTTCAACTGAATGGTGACAACACAGTTTACTCACCTTCTGATGGAAGTTGAGCTGTTTCCAACTTGGGACTATTAAACAAACAAACAAACAAAACCTGCAGTGAACATTCATATGCAAAACTTTGTGTGGCATATGCTCACATTGGTTGTGAGTAAATGTTCAGGGTGGCGTGACTGGATCACATGACTAGAGTACTCTTAACGTCGTTAGAAGCTGCCAGGCTTTTCCAGAGTGGCTGAGCATTTGAATTTTCTCAGTGCCTAAGAAAGTTCCAGAATTTTTTAACCTTGCCACTGCCTGAGGTGGTTGGTTCCATTCATCTTAGTCATTCTAGTGGATGTCTGCTACTGTGCCTCATTCCAAAGGTTGGAGTCTCCTAGTAAGTTGTCCGGCACTCCCCACTGTCACTTATCCAAGCCTCTGCTCATGCGGTTCTTGCAACCAGAACACCTCTTTCCCTTCATTCCTCTGAATTAAGCCATTTTCCCTTTATACTCAGCCCCAGGGTCTTTGGACCCAACTGCCTTCCTACATGTACTGTTAGAGTTGGCTTTGTGTCACTGTAACTAAGTGCCTGAGATACACAACTTAAACAAAAGAAATAGTCATTCTGACTCTCTGATTTGAAAGATTGAAATCTATAAGCCCTGTGGTTTAGACCTTGTGGTGCCTTGTGAGGCAGCTTATGCTGGTAGAGGAAGCTGCTCCTCTCATGGTGTCCCAGAAGCAGAGAAAAGAAAAACAAGTTTATGGCCTGCCTAAGGTCCCAGTGACTCCCATTGAGATCCAAACTAAAACTTTGCACCCACAGAGCTCTGTGAATAACTTCCTGTTGAGTGTTTTCTTGTGTTTAATGAGACTCTGTGTAGCCCATTTCCCTACTCAAAGCCAAGGAGCTGATACAAGGTTGGTACATCATAACTTGGCTGTCCTGACCAGGGTAGCACAGACAGAGCGCCATACTGAGTCAACCCTTTACCTGTGTCTTGAAGATTTCAGGCCTGTTTTCTCTTGTTTCAAGAGAGCTGTTAATGCATCCATTTTTGTTTAGATTTTTTTTTTTTTAAGTTGGAAACAATATGTAGGTGTGGCAGTGTTTTTAAGTGACCTGAACAATTGTCCTAATTCTAAACATCCTTTGAGCATGGAAGGGAAAATAAAAATGTAGTCAAAGGGACTTATAAACTTCAAGAAAATTAGGTTTGGTTCAAGTCTTACCCAATCTCTCTTGATGTTATGATTTTAAGGCTTCTGGTCTGTGAGTTTTCAGTATTTTGATTGAACTAAAATTTGTCATCTATGACTGTGACATTTTATTTACTTTGGTGGTGAGGAAGGGGCAGAGATGGAGTGTTTTTAGCAGCTTCTGAGAAATTCTTGATAGTTGGTAGTATCCCCAGATAATAGCTGGTTGTGGTTTTACAGGTTCCTAGGAGGGAGGTGGGAACATAAAAAGAGTGTCTCCAGGAGACTCATTCTGGTAATCAGGGATGGTAAAGAGACTGTGTTTCAAAGTCCATTGGAAATGGCCTGCGATGGAATTCAGCGGCTGTCACTGAGGCTTTACAGCCTGGGGATTTGTCCTGCTGTGCACCATGGCCTCTGCAGGGTTTTAACCCAGGCACTGTGCCTCCCTGGGGGGATACATCGCCAAATTAACCTGCCACTTGAAGTATGGAGAGAAAGCATCAGTGTGTAGAAATTCCTGGCAATTCACTGGCTGGTCCAAATAGTTTTGAAATAGTCCTTCATAAGAGTTCCATTCCAAGGCCAGATAGAGTCGCTAAGCAAAGCCCTGGCGACTCAAAGCCCTGGCAACTCTTGCCATAGTTAAGATGAGAAGGCTCATGACTAAGGCCATTGGCACACTGACCTGTGCAGGAGAGTCTCCTGCCAGAAAGGGGTCCTGAGCTCCTGCACCAGACAGAGGCCCGCAAGGGAGGGAGGGAGACAGACAGACTGGAAAAAGAGAGGGAGGAAAGAAAGAAGAAATAAAGAGGAGGGGAGAGAGAGTAGAGAAGAAAGGAAAGATGAGCTAAGGAGAGGCAAGGAAAAGAAAGGGAAGAAGCGAAGAAGCAAAGAAGGGAAGAGAAGTTACAAAGGTAGGTCCTTGGGTAGCTACACTGCTCTCATAACCAGTTTCATAGATCATGGGGTGACGATATAAAGCTCTTTGACAAAACAAATGAGTCTGTGGTTGATAGCCCCATCCATTCATTTTTGAAGATTATGAACAGCAAATTCTGGTTTCTAGCTTCTACTTAGAAGAAAACATTGTGTGGGGGTGGATAAATGGCTCAGCAGTTAAGAGTACATGCTGCTCTTGTGGAGGACCCAGGTTTGGTTCACAGCATCTACAGGGCAGCCCACAACCATCAGTAACTCTAGTTCTAGGGAATCTGAAACCCTTTTCTGAACTTTGTAATGTAGTGCACATATATACATGCAAGCAAATCACTGATATACATAAATTAAATAAATCCAAATTTTTAAAAATTGTTTTAAAAAGATGAGGGAAATTTCCTCATGAAATGTCCTCATAGGGGAAAAAAATCTTATGATCAAACTCCAGGCTGGCCTCAGATAGTAGTTTAAAGCATGGTCTCTGAAGACTCCCTACTTGGCTGAGAGTGGTGCCGGACACATACACAAAGCTACTTAACTGTTTGTTAAGGATATGATGAAGAGGCTCAGGGGATGACTCCATTCATAAAGTGCTTGCTGTACCAGTATCAAGACCTGAGTCTGCCCTACAAGCCATTCCCGGTATGCGTCAGGGCAGAGGGAAAGGGAATACCAGGTGGCAGACTGGGAACTGCAGAGAAAAGATATTTAGAGATTTAGTTATTTTAACGTTATACTTACCTCAGACCTTTGGCTTTTCAGTTGGTGATGTACATTGGCCAGGTGGCCAAGGACATCCTGAAGTGGCCCCGGCCTTCCTCTCCTCCCGTTGTGAAACTTGAGAAGAGAGTGATTGCAGAATACGGAATGCCATCCACCCACGCCATGGCAGCCACCGCCATTTCCTTTACCCTCCTCATCTCTACCATGGACCGGTACCAGGTAAGGTTGGGGGAGGCATTCACATCTCCTACCACTCACCTCTAATTGTAGAATGAGGGTGCAGAGAGAGGAACAATTCAGAATTTCTCTTGAAACTGCTTTGAGGGACATTATTTATGAGGTAAAAATGAAGGGACTCTGAAACTTATAGGGGTGTTGAATAGTTTCTTCATAAAGTGAGCGTCTAACTTAGCCTCCAAATTGGATATATATGTATTTGAGTGAGGATGGGCCCCAGAACAAAGAGCGTAGTGTGAGCTGCCTGACATTGTCCTCTCCCTGAGGAAGTGTTTATCTGAGCTATTGCCTAGAAAGACGGGATTCTCTGCTCTCTGGGCTTGCAACAGACACAAAGGGTTTACAATCCTTATAAATGATCCTCCAGGGCAAAGATGATCCCACCAAATCCCTCTGCCAGACTCTCCTAGCCTGGGGCAGAAGAGAGTCAGTCGGGTACCCCAATTACCTTCCAAGGATGACTCTGCCCCTGGTTAGGGACCTACTGCTAGAAATGATGCCTCTTTTATTCTAGAACGATATAAATGACAGGAGATTAATAAATGTTGAAAATAGAAGAATTTCATTTAATATCTGCTTAGATGATAATTATAGTAAGACCTTTTCAAAATTACGTGATTGCTGCAAGGAAGTTTTTTTTTTTTTTTTCCTGCTCTTTGAGACATACCACCTTGACTTGATGTTTAACTTCATAAACATTACCCACTAGCTATTGGAAGTTTCAGATTTCATCGAATCTGGTGGTCTTATGTACCTAAACAGCAGCAGTAGGTCCCCCTGCTCTTTATTCCAGATATCCCCATCCGCTCCATATTCCAAGTTAGACAGATGCTTCAGTCGTCCAGCATGGTTGGAAGAGGTCAGAACTGGGTCAGATCTCAGGTCCACCTCTAGAGTAGTCTTCCTGGCCACACAGACATAGAACTGTTTCCTCACTGGGTCAAGGACGTTCATAAGGAATGTATCCAACTAGGTGCAACTACTGTGCTGTAACTTGTTGAAATGCCATGCCAGGACCCAAAAGTACGTGAGGTCCCCAGGACTGTCTAGAGTTCATGCTGACTCTTGAGCTGGGTTTCGTCTATATTCCACTGTCTAGCAGGGCACAGTAGGCCCAGGCCCAGCCGAGTACACAGAGTGTTCTCAGTACCCAGAAAGACCTGTAAATGTGCTGTGCTTTAGGAAAAAAGTCACTAAGGACAGAACATCACAATGGCAGGAGTGTGTTGCAGTGCTAGGTTTTCAGATCCTGATGGACGGGAGGCATAGGGCAGACTTCATCTTTAAAGGCCTGCCTGACGGACCTTAGTCCACTGGGGAGCACCTCCTAATGTTTACATCACCAAAGTTTACAGCAAATAGTGCCAGACTACCATGACCAAACAGTCACCTGTTGGGGCATTTTATGTTAAACCCAAAATACATTCTTATTTCCCAAATCAAATGCCAGTCTCACGCCCTGTGAGGAGAGGCCTGCTATAGGAAGAGAGCAGTAACACCTAAAACACTCACTTTAAAACATTCCTGTTCCCTCTGCTTCTACATGTGCGATCATTCCTTCATTCTGACATGGCCACTGGGCCACCGTCTCGCCTAGAAATCCAAACACTCCCTTAAAGCTGTCCAATCACAATGCCCTCTATGGCTGGTGCAGTATGGTAGTATCCCTAAGGCCTGAGCTCAAGTGTGATTTCTTTCCCATTTAGCCTTTTGTGATGAATCCATGAAGCTACTGGGTTTATTCACTTACAAACAGCTCTAAATGTGGATTTGCTAATTTATTTGTGCATGGAGCTAATATCTGGCTGCAGGAGCGTATTCACTTTAAATACCTTCTGACGAAAATCTGAGGCTAGGTCGATGAAGTCCTTTAAAGAGAAACTGCTAGTTGTGCTACGTACACCTATAGCCCCAGCACTTGGGAGATATATCCCAGCACTGAGATAGGATGATCACACATTTAAGGCAAGCCTGGGCTGCATAGTCAGATCTTGTCTCCAAAATATATATTTTTTTAAAGAAAATGTTTCAACCAAGTGTTACTGGACTCAGTGTCAGCTGGGAATATTGGCTTCTGGTTCTGACAGAACCACTGACTATGTAGCTTTGTGTCCATGTCTCTGGCTCCTGTTGTGAGGAGCAAAACATGATGATTGACAGGAGAGCATCCTGTGTTAATGTGGCCATGACTTACTATCATGGTTAAAGGCATCATTGTTTATAAAACAGCATTGATTACGGACCCAGAACTGTATTTCTAGGCATTCCCTCCTTACCTGCCTCCATTTTAAAAATATTTTCAAATAATTAGATTGCTGGTCTGTCTAGGGAATATAAGATTCAGACTGGCAATTGTTTACAATGAATCCCATTCCCAACTGTGATATCAAATGAGATAAATCTGACCAGTTGGGTGATGTGAGCCTAGAGCCTTGGCTACTCAAGAGGATGAGACAAGAAAATCACGAGTTCAAGCCCATTACCAGTAACTTAAGAGTCTGCTTCATGGTGAAAAATATTTAACAAAAGGGGACTAGTGGCAAAATGCCTACTTAGCTCTAAATTCATACACACACACACATACATACACACACACACACACACGAAAAGAGAGAGAGAGAGAGAGAGAGAGAAGAGAGAGAGAGAGAGAGAGAGAGAGAAAGAAGCATTCATCCTCACATGATCTAATGTCCTTATTTGTCTCCTCTGCAGTACCCTTTCATTTTAGGTCTGACAATGGCTGTGGTGTTCTCTACACTGGTGTGTCTCAGCAGACTCTACACAGGGATGCACACAGTCCTGGTAAGGCTGTGGGGGGCAGGCTTTGTGACTGAACAGCATTTGGTCTGAGTATTCCTATGCTCCTTAAGCTGCGTACTTAAGATTGGCTCATTGCAGTATATCTATAATCCCAGCTGCTCAGGAATCTGAGCCAGGAGGATCACGAGGTCTATGCAACACAAGAAGACTATCCCAAACCATTAACGTAAAAAGAGGGCTGGAGACTGCAGTGTCCTGCAGGATTTGTTAAATGAGGCACTGTAGGAATATAGAAATGACAGACCCTGAAGAAAAGAAAGACACCTCTACAGAAGAGCTGGGAGTGGGTGGGCTCTGCCCACTGTGATGAGGGGCACCTGCTTCACTCAGCACATTTGTCTGGTAACCCATGAGGAGGAGGAGGAGTCAGTCTTAGTGAGAGGTCTCTGTAAGGGACAGTTTCATGGAGGTGGGTGTGTGGTTACTTGGTTTTGCACCCATTACCAACATCAGAGGAAGGCTTTGATGTTACCATGGGTCTCGGGCATTGGGGTCCTGACTTGGCTGTACCAATGTCAAAACACACATCCACCCAGTGCTTCATTGGCTCCTTACTCAGGACTTCCGTTTCTCCACACAGGAGAAGTGTCTCAATAGCAGAGCCTTTGTCTTCCATGTTCAAGGCTCTTGGTTCAGTTCCTGGCACTACAAAATCATCCATCCATCCATCCATCCATCCATCCATCCATCCATCCATTATGGAATATCTCAGAATGAGTGGGGTGGAAGGGAAAGGAAACAGGGAAAGGAAAAAAATATTAAGATAAAGCCAGACTTGGCAGGATCCTGTAATCTCAGTACTATTTGGGAGATGGAGATGGAAGCTTGAGGTTAGCCTTCGGTGGTACACAGTGAGTTCCAGTGCAGCTTGGGGTGCATGAGGTTCTGTTTTAAAACAAAGCAAAACGTACTGGTGTAATGACAATAAAGTGAAATGCATTGGTTGTCACTGTAACAGAGTATCTTTCTGGAACAACTGTCAAGAGAGAACAGTTCTGTTGTCTCGTGACTTGGGAGAGAACATTCCATCATGGTAGAAAAGGCATGGCGGGATTCATCAAGGCAGATTGGATTGGACCCAACACCTCACCCCAACATACCAGCAGTCAAGAGAGAGGCTAGTCAAGGAGCAGGCTCAGACTATGACCTTCATGACTGTCCCTTCAGCAACCCATTTCAGGCAGCCAGACCTCATCTTCTAAGAGGTTCCACAGCTTCAGAAAATAGTTCTATGTGGAATACTCCACTACGAGGAGACCAAGTGTTCAAACCCATGAGCCTATGAGGAACATTCCACATTCCAACCATAGACAGAGTTAGACTGAATTCAGAAACTGAAGACAAGCTAAGGGCATCCAGGACTTGGGCAGTTTCTTATCAATTGGGTCACTCCTGACATAGCAAACAGGGCAGAGCTAGCATCCAAGCTCAAGGATGTGAGAGAATTCACATGGGTCCCATGTAGGTCCTCACAGACTTGACGTGAAATCCTAGGGTTCCTGCTGTTCTCAGATAGTCAGATGGATTGGAATCATAGCTTCCTTTCTTCTTATACTTTTCTGGGTTAGAGCTGTTGGTAGAATCAGAGAGAGAAGCATATTCATTTAGAAGTTGACCCACCCTCCTACCATACTGCAAACAGTATGGTAAAAAATAAGTCCTTGAGTATTCAGGGTGTAACGTAGCATCCAGCCAGGGAGTTAGAGCACAGAGCTGGTTGTGGTTTGCCACGGGGACACCATTTCTCATACCACTCTGTACAAGAACCACGTCTTTAAAAAGACATGGGCCTTTGACAGCAGTATTCATCTCAGCTGTGAAACTGTAAGAGACATTAGCAAAAGGCCTTGTCAGGAAAGGCCATCTGCCCAGGCCTTCTTGAGTCTCTCCCTGGTGCCAGGACTGAATTTGCATGTAACAGTGGAAGGATAGGTCATCATAGGAGAATGAAAAGGGGGTGCCAATCGAGAGCAGCTGGAAGCCACACAAGAGCCAGGTAAGGCATAGTATTAAGAGCATATGAGGCCAGGATGCGGCTCAGTTGGAGAAATGCTTGCCTAACATGCACAAAGCCTGTGGCTCTGTTACCAGAACAGAATGAAACCAGATACGATGTCATACAACTGCAGTCTTGGAAGTCTTCAACCCTTGAAGGTTGAAGCAAAAGGATCAAAGTTTAAGGTTATTTTCAGTACATAGCAAGTTTGAGACCATCGTACACTATATGAGATAATGCAGCAGATTCCATAGTAAATAAAACATCTAAGTATAAATGAAGACATCTGTCATGTTTTCACAGGTATACCTCTCCTAATCCAGGCCCCAAGCAGTTTACTGTTTGAGTGAAAGGGGGTCCATTCTTAAAAACACCAGAGAGGCAGTTAAGATGGTGCTGTTCTACCTTCCAAGGCACAGTCCTCGCTTCTCTGTCCCAGCACACACTGCATCTGCTGGCTTCTGAGATGGAGGGGAGGAGAGCAGAGCATTCTCAATTCGCCACACCACTTCTCCACATGACAAAGATGTTCTCTGCAGATCCCTTCCTAGACCTCAGTGTGGAGCTCCACAGGACTCTCCTGGGTGTTCTGGCATCTCTTTTATCTAGTGCTACTTTTTAATTTCCATAGGTTTCCATTTTGGAAGAAAAAAATCGATCTCAGGTTAAAATTAAAACCAAAGAAAACACAGGAATGCGGAGCTCCAGACACACAGAGCAAACACACAAATCCACTTCAGTGAAACACAGTTACATTTTTTTTCTCTTTCCTTTTTAAGTGGCTTTTGGAGATGGAGAGGCAGATATTTGCGGGAAGATTGATTGGGCCTTATTTAGATGCGAGGAATGGGTTGCAGCCATTCTTTGGGAAGGATGGAGTGAGGGCCCAGGGTAGCTCCTCTCCTCTCTGGTCTTGTTCCACTGTTGGAGCCCACTGGCTTTCTCTTACTCAGTTCTGCCTTGTCTTGCAACCCGACACTGGCTCAGGACCAGAGTGCATCAGGCTGCATGACCAGAGCCTGGATCAGGGCACCATGAGTCATGACATCCTAGTAGCAAAGGGAATGGCTGTTAGCAAAGTGGGGTGGTGGTAAATTATAGGTTACTGCAGTTCTGTATTCAGCTCGATAATTTCTGATGGGCGTAAGGCTTGGAACAAGATCTAGGGATATCTTGATCCCTAGAAACAAACCCACCTGCTCTCCTGGGTCTCTTGGAGTCTACTGAAGAAAGCAGATGTGTGAGCTAGTAATAACTTGGCACGAATGCTATAATTAGCAAAGGCACAGCTGGCCTGAGCCAACCAAAATAATGTGGTTTATTCCCAAGACCCCTCAGAACAATCCACAGGAGACAGTTGCCCCACCATTGCTGCCTGTTCAAATCTCCTAGAAATTTTTGTCTTTCTTATTGTCTGACAGTTTCATACCCATGTATAATACATGTTAGTTGTTTTTACCTCTTTTCTCCTCTCTCATTCCCTCCAACTGAAACTTTCTCCCTGAGAAGTCTCCTTCTTACTTTCATGTCTTCTTCATTTGTGGCTCTCTAAATTTAATTAGAACTGTGTGGTAGTTTGAATATGCTTGGCCCAGGGAGTGGTACTATTAGGAGATGTGGGGTAGGTGTGGCCTTGTTAGAGGAAGTGTGCCACTGAGGGTGTGCTTTAAGACCCTCATCCTAGCTGAGGAAGACAGTCTTCTATTTGCCTTTGGAACAAGATGTAGAACTCTCAGCTCCTCCTAAACCATTCCTGCCTGGACACTGCCATGCTCCTGCCTTGATGATAATGGACTGAACCTCTGAACCTGTAAGCCAGCCCCAATTAAATGTTGTCCTTATATGAGTTGCCTTGGTCATAGTGTCTGTTCACAGCAGTAAAACCCTAACTAAGGCAAACTGCTTGTCCAAGGTTGAAGGCTATTTATTGGAGCACTGGACAACTTATCAGTGACTACTGACTGAAGAAAATGACTCTTGCTCCACCAGCAACCATTAGCAGCCAGTAATCCCTCAGGAGATGTGGGACCATGTGGATCCCTCCATAATCCCATGGAGATCTTAAAAATACCTCTGGCCATATCTGTATACCCATAGCTATAGCAGAATTAGTCACAATAGCAAAAGAAAAACAACATTTGGAAGCAACCTGTATCTGCTGTTGAATGAAGAGGTAAACAAAATGTAGTGTATACCTACAGAATGTTATTCAGCCTTAAATAAGCAGGAAATTATGATTCATGATGCAATGTCAACACCAAAGGTATCCTGTTAAGTGAAATAAACCATTAGCAGAAGGACAGAAATTATAAGAGTCCACTTAACTGAAGAATTTTGGGTAGTCACTTTTAAGTGACAAAAAGTCAAATATAGTTATTGCCAGGGCTGGGGGTAGAAGGGAATAGAAATCATTTCTTGAGTATAGAATATGGATTTTGCTCTAGAAAGAGTTCTGGAGATGCATGCTGGGGGTCACTGCACAGGCCTGTTGTATTTGACACCATTTTACGTTGGTTAAGATATGAAATGTATATGGTGCTTGTCTGTAGGAAAATTAAATTAAAAGTTTTACTCAGAGGCTGAGAAGATAGCTTGATGGGTAAAAAATGTTTGCCACACAAACATGATGACCTGAGAAACCCTAAAACCCAGGTAAAGCCTGGTATAGCAATCCCAGAACTTCTATGGGAAGATGGGGGAGAGAGTGGAGACTCCCTGAAAGCCCACAGGCCAGGTAGCTTGGTGAAGGTGCCCCAATAACCAAGATATTCTGTCTTAAACAAGGTGGAAGAGCCAGGACTGATACAAAGGTTGTTCTCTGACCTGTACATGTGTACCATGTACATACAGGTTACTCTCATTCACACACACACACACACACACACACACACACACACACACACAACCTGAACAGCATCAGTTGTAAGGTGGAGGGGAGGTGGAGACAGCTGTGGTTCCCTGAGAACATGAATGTGTCATTGAGGTGGCTCCTGCTTTATATTAATGGCCCTTGGTACAGAAAGAAGAATGGCTTCTTTTGCTGGACCTCCTTCTTATCAAGTGTGAACATCTTGCTGTCCAGGACAAGTTTTTGTTGACAAGCCCCAGCTAGATTCCTGGGCAGTCCCCACAAAGGATGGAGAGCTGTAAGCCTGCTTAGCTATGGCACCACCCTTGCCAAACCACCTCTAGCCCTGTCTCAGAGAAGAACCTCCCTATTACCAATGTAGGCAGACACTGGCCCTTCCCTCCCACACCTCTGACATCAAGTCGTCACCATGATGAATCAATTCTGACTCCTACATTTGTCCTCACCCCACTGACAGGATTTTATTTCTGATTACCTGTTCCATGCACAGAGAAGTTGCTCTCTGATACAGGGTGTTCATGATGATACAATCCCATCTGGACTGGGCAGCTATAAGATGCCTTTAGGGGCCTTTGGAGATATCAGCACTGTTATACTAAACATGTAAATAAAACACAGGTCACCACAAACATCCTTGACTGACTGATGGTACCACACCAGGGCCATCCTATCTCTAGGTTCACCAGTCAAGAAAAGACAACACATCAAGGTTCCTTCCTGTTTAAGGCAGTTTTATTGAGTCTTGCATTTCCCATTTGCTACCGTGATGCACAACATACCGACTCATTTTTCTCCCTTGGTGTTTAATTTCATGTTCTCTTGATTTGAAGAATAAGTCACTTATAGCAAGATGGAGGCAAGGGAGGAGGGAATGGAAAGAAAAGGAGAGGAAATGTCTTGAAGTGTCATAGTTCAACTGCTTCACTCAGCTGAACATCGGGGATCAGAAGCAGGTGGCCATGAGGAAGGTAGCTGCTGTCTTTATAATGTCACTCTTGCTGTGTCCGATCTCTCAGAAGCTCCTGAATCAAAACTTGGACATATGTAGGTGAGACACTCCTTAGCTGTGGGATGGGGTCCAAATGCAGAGATGGAATCCTGGGACACAAAGGAGTACTCAGGACAGAGACTGGAATGAGCCCAGTGAGGTCAAGCATCATCTGATCAGCATCTACCTGTTTAGCAGGTTACCTCTTCAACCCAGTTTAAGTCTAAAGAAAATGCATTGGCTTTTGTAACCACAGAAAAAGAAGGCACCAGTAGCCACTGGGAGAGAAGACTGACATCTGGGCCTTCCAAAAGCTCCTGCTCTTTCCCTTCCAGCTCATCTCTGTACAGTGGCTTCATGCTGTGTGACTGTCCTTTACCCTGAAGTCAGAGCCTGGGAATTCTGGCTTAGATTGCTTCACTTCCTCTCCTGAAAGGATGCCCGTGATGAGAGTTTCAGGAAACATCTTATTGAACAATGCCTCCCTCTGCTGCATCACCAGGCCAAGGACTGTCTGTGATTAGGCCAGCTGACCCAGGAGCCAGCCTCTTTAGGCAGAGCTTAAATACTTGGCAGTAGGGTCAGGGTTAGAGCCATCAGGCCTACACAGGGACAGTTCTTTCAAATAAAGAACACTCAGTTGTCCCAAGGTAGGGGCAAACTCCAGTGTGATGTTTTCCTGCTCTGTCAAAGGCTCAGAAAATAAACATGGCACAGTGTCTGTGCTTGTGTGGAAGGCTGGCCATGCTATATTATCTGTGATGCCCCAAATGGCGCAACTGCACAGGACCAGCTTAAACCCACTGAACGATGAAGCAGCATCTGGTGTTCTAACAGTGAAACCAACCCTGCATTGTTGTTGATGGATCAGCAAACATGAGAACTGTGAACCAATGGTGGACAGTCCCTTATTTTGATTTGACCTAGCCAAAATGCAGCGGTTTGAAATTGTCCTCGAATTGTTTGATCCGTGGGTAATTATGTAGATATTAGGTTTTATTTGCTTATTTCTCCCCACCCAACCCCTAAGTAACGGTTTAGTTTTGGTTGGAGTTGGAGGATGTTGAAAAGGATTGTCAAATATTAAATTATCTGCAGACCATAAGGAGCTGTGTTCTGGCTCTGGTCGATGGTATTCGGGTGTGTTTTTCAAGTTGTTTGAAACCACTTATAAAACAAGAAAGAACTTACTTTAAAGTGCCTCACTTACTACGAGGGAAGACCCAACTACAGTGTAAATCAGATGCCACCAAGCCCAGCTCTCCATTATACTGTTAGATAAGTCTGTTTATGAGATGAAAAAGAACTTTGGTTGCATTTCTGAGCCTCTGCTACCGTGTTGGTAGGTCTGTTGTCTCTCTTTACCTGGGGGGTGGGAGAGACAAATATTTTTATCCTTTTGTAAAAATAATTATTTCTGGTCTCAAGAGTAGTAAGTGTTCATGGTACTTCAGTCTCTGTTGTTTATGAAGTTTTGGGTTATTCATTTTTTTCTTTCATTAAGAAAAAAAATTCAGTAACCAGGAGATATCCAGTCAGCCGTTGTTGGGGACAGTGGGAAGGTAAACTGAAGTCATTTTATGCTTCTGCATCAGAGAAATAAAAGTTAGCATTTAGCACAATTTCCAGCAAGAACCGCCCGTGGTATGTAACCCTCACAGCAAACATAGACACGCTAATATTTTTTAATGTTACTTTTTCAATACTGTTCCCAAAACCACAGCTGTGGCACAGTTTTCTGTTCAATGCATGTGGGATGAGCAGGCTCCTGGCAGTGCCTTGACCCTGGGAAGAAGATGGGCAGGAGCCCAGTGTGGAAGGTTGGGAGTGGGGTTCTCTGAGCTTATGGCTGGCTGACAGCTGGGCTCCAGTTAGACCTAGTCTAAGGATGCTAAGAAAAACCTCTGGGTAACTATTGGGAAGCATACAGTTTGTGCTTCTTAGGCTCTGCATTACTTGTAGGTAATCCTGAAAATGTCCCTAGTGTGCCCCAAATAAAATGTAAAAATCCATGCACAGGGACAGAGCATAGATTGGGATCTAGCGTTCCTGTATGGTTAATCTGGTGATGAGGTGAGTCCCAGTTACTGGAAAAGAAATGAGAAGGGATTGGATGGACTTTTCCCAGACTCGAACGTTCTGGTGTGTTTGTTGTCTTATCAGGCACACCCTTGAGGATTGTGTGTTGTACGGCAGATACTCTGCAGCTGGGATGTCTCTTAAGCCCATGGGGCCTCTCCCATGGAAGCTGCACCATCCTGGAATTTTTGTAAAGTTAACTATTAAAAAAATTAGTATGGCTTTTCTTTTATAGATATAATAAAATTAAAAAAGGATTCACTTCCTCTGCTCTCTGGGAAAACCAGCTCCTGCTGTGGTACTCCCCCTGGTTGTCGGGACAGTCAAGAAAACAATCTGAAGTGAATCTTACACCTGAACTTGCACCATAAGTCACTGTTGGTTTGTCACACTGGAGGGATGAAAGATCAAATACAAGCACTGGGTTCAGTGCTGGGTTCAGTTACTCCTAAAACCTGAAAGTAAGGCCAGTTTCTAAATCACATCAGATCTAAAAGCAAACTCTCATCTTTGTTTTCTGAGGCAGTGCCTCACCATCCTTCCTGCTTCAATCCAAGCCCTGAAAGCTAGGATTACAGGCTGGGATTACACCACACCCAGCTTGAGGACAAATGTCAACACAGTATCCACATTTCAGAAGTCAGACATTCTTTAGGAGAATCTCAAATGGCTTGAGACTTTTTTTTTAAAAAAAAAAAAATTCTTATTTTTATTATGTGTTGGGAAGGAGGTGTGTGTGTGTGTGTGTGTGTATGAAGGTGCCAAAGTCAATAGATCCCTGGAACTGGAGTTATAGGTGGTTCTGAGTCACCCAACATGGGTGCTAGGGACCAAACTTGGGTCTGTGATAGAAGATTACAGGCAGGCTCTAAACTTCTGAGTGATCTTCCCCGTCCCTGTGTATGTGTGTGTGTTGCTACATGTGTGCAGAGGCCAGAAGAGGGTCTTGTATCCCCTGGAGCTAGAGTTAGCTGTTGTTATGAGCCACCTGACATGAGTCCTGGGAACCTAACTTGGGTCATTCGGAAGAGTAGCAAATGCTCTTAACTGCTAGGCTGTCTCTCCAGCCTCTCAAATGTTAAAGATCAGCAGTTCAATGCCTTGAAGGCAGAAACACAATGTCAAGAGTAAACTAGTGCAGAGGCACAAGGTTTTAATCCCAGCACTGCAGAGACAGAGGCAGCAGATCTCTGTTAGATTAGAGGCCAGCCAGGGCTACACAGTGATACTATATATCTCAAAGAAAAAAAAAAGAAGAAAGACCTCTTTGTCCAGGAGGAAGCTTCCCATGTTCTTCATGACACCTCAAAAGCCACTTGGAAAGTGGATTAATATAAAGATCAACTAAGCAAAGGCTAGCTTGCCAGTTAGCAAGAACAGACAGTTTCCCCCCAAAAGAAATTTAATATTCATTGAATATTGTAAGTACATTTGTATTTTCAGGGATGTTTTAAAAATAATAAAAGAGGGGCCAGAGAGATGGCTCAGCAGTTAGGAGCCACTGACAATCTGAGTTCATACTGAATCTGCATCTTGTTAGCATCTTGTTAGGAGCCGTGCAGACTGTGGTGTAAGCATGTGCTTGGGTCTGGGCAGCCTGCGACCCACTAGGCCGTGAATCCTTTGAGGATAACAGTCTTTTTTCTTTGATTTTCCTTGCCATAACCTTCGCCCTAGTTCCCAGCAGGATTCCTGGCACTGGGCTCCCAGTAAACCGTCACTGGGTGACCACCAGTATGAACAGATTACCGGCTGCTAATCTATTTTTTCCCAGTTATTTCTTTGCAATTTACTGAGTCAGACTGGGAAATATTCAGCTACGGGTCTGAGCTCATCAGATCACAGAGTACTTTTTCTTTCCAGTGTTTTTTGTTTTGCTTGTTAGAATAATCTTTATCTTGTAGGAAATATAAAATGGAAAGTGTCATATGGTAGCAAATACTGTGTCAGCATAGAGGCCCATATTGTAACTTTCTAAGAGTATAGGGTGGCAGGTTTAGTGACCTTGGAGTGATGTGTAGGGAATAATAATTTTAGCTGTCTGGAAAACTAATTCTCTTTCTTCCTCCCTTCCTCCTCCCTCCTCCCTCCCTCTACCCTCTCCCCTCCTCTGTCCCTCCTCCCTTTCCTCCCTCCCCAATATGCTGCCTCCACCTCGTCAGCACTAGGGTCATAGGCACTCATGGCCATGCTGAGCTTTTTACATGGGTTCTGGGATCTGAGTTTGGGTTCTTGTGCTAGGACACCAAGCAAGCACTTAACCCACTGAGACAACTCCCCATAACCAGTTCTTAGGAGGGAAGGACATCTCACAAGAGGTCTTGGAATAGTCCAGGTACATAATATCCCACTTAATCAACGGGATGACAGAGCAGCTGGAAATGGGGAAGACATTCTGTGTCTTCTTGTGGACTTGAATGTCATGACAACAGACCGTGCTACCTAGTCCTTGGACGTGAATGTGTAAGTAGTACCAGAGAGCAATGAGAAGATTGATGCCACATGTGTAGGATGAGGTAGACAGGGTCTAATCCTAGAACTCTCACTTTTGGGGTTCAAGCAGGAAAAAAATTTACAAAACATTTATATGGATGTGTCAAATTTTACTTGTGCAGCTCAGAAATTTTCTAGCAAAGAATGTATGCTTTGCTGCATGTAAATATAACCCGTGTCAGGAGACAACATCATCAGCCCAAGTCCTTGTGGTCTCAATTCTGCATCCCCCTAGGCACCGCTGCCCAGATCATCAGCACTGTCCACTTGTTTAATGGCCTGTAGTAACCAGGAGCGCACTGGGGAGATTCACTTTCCCTTAAGCTTGTGAAATCAGCCCCTTATTGCATGTAGCTTCATGTTCATCTGCAGCATTCATTAGCAGTAGTACTTTCGAGACCAGGCCTTGCTATACCACCCACTCTTACTTCAAACTCTTAGGCTCAAGCAATCCTCCTCCCTCAGCCTCCTTGACAACTGAAACTGCAGGCACATGCCACCATGTCCAGCAGAGTTTATTGTTTTGTGTGTGTGTGTGTGTGTGTGTGTCTTAGTTAGGGTTTACTGCTGTGAACACACACCATGACCAAGGCAACTCTTATAAGGACAACATTTAATTGGGGCTGGCTTACCGGTTCAGAGGTTCAGTCCTTTATCGTCAAGGCAAGAATATGGCAGCATCCAGGCAGGCATGCTGCAGGTGGAGTTGAGAATTCAGCATCTTCATCTGCAGACTGCTAGTGGGAGATTGACTTCCAGGCAGCTAGGAGTAGGGTCTTACAGCCCACGACCACAGTAACACACCCACTTCTCCAACAAGGCCACACCTCCAAATAGTGCCACTCCCTGGGCTGAGCATATACAAACCATCACAATTTAGTTTTCAACTATGTGAAGATGCTCCACTGTTCCTTCATGATTGATGTACATTTGGGTCATTCAGTGAGACAGTTATAAACAGTACCACTTTGAACTTCCCTTTACACCCTTTAGTGCAGACAGATGGGTTTTATCAGAACCTGGATGCAGGAGACAGGGTATCTCATAGGTGTGTGGGTGCTCATCTTCGAGATCGGCCATTGGGTCATGTCAATTCCTGCTCTCACTGGAGGCATATGGCAGGTCCCCTTCTCCACTGTCTCCTCCATCTTCGTCTCCTCCAGTGAGATGTCTCAGTATCTTATTTGATTTTGGTTTCTCTGCATGATGACTTTTTAACCCCCTTTACATGTTTATTGGCTATTAGATAGCTCTTTCTTTGTGAGGTCCCAGTTGTCTTTACCCCTTCCCACTTTAACTGGATCACGTGTCTTTTTACTGGTATTTATCAATACATTGCTAGCCAAATGTATTATTAATTCTCTTCTGTGCTTTGTAGCTTCTTTTTTTTGACTCTTTTATTGGCAGTTTTTTGGTAAGAAGTTTAAAATCTCAGTGGAGCCCAATTCCTGAATCTTTAGCTGATGGTTATAGTTCTATATCTTAAGATATTTTTCTACATACCACAAATCATGAAAATTTTATATTACATCTATGAAGGTTTAATCATTTTACTCTGCTTATTTATATCTATGCTCTTCTTGGAGTTGATTTTGTGACTTTTATTTTATATGAATGCCTAGTCCACTGTGCACTTGGGAACACTGTCCTTTATGCAGGTACAGAAGGATCATCTTCATAGTAAATCACGTGACTATGTACATTCTCTCTGTATACATATACACCATGCTCTTCCACACTGCTCTGTCTATCTTCTTGCTAAGACCACTGTTCTGTATGTTTATTGGCTGTTAGATCTCTCTTTCAAATATCTAATATCTGATAGATATTAGATCTGTCTAACATCTGATAGATCTTAGACTCACCATCTGCAGGTACTGAAGGCCTTGCAGCCCTCTTCCTTGCCACTCTGGACTCTTGATGTTTCCATATTCATTTTGCAACCAGTGCAGCTTGTCATTTTCTCTACTGCTGGGCTCTTACTGAGATAAATGAGTGTGTGTATTGTCTTGAGAGAACTGACTTCTTGCACTGCTGAGCATCCTTGCCCATGGATGTATTCAGATCTTTGCTTTTTCTCAGGACCATTGTGGTTTTCTGGGTATGGATATTATATATCCTATATTATCTGGCACATCAGATGTGCTTACAAGTATTGCATCTGTTAGGCATTGTTCTAAGTCAGACATTCTCAGCCTGTGGGTTGTGACCCCTATGGGGGCTGAAAGACCCTTTCACAGGGGCAGCATATCAGATATCCTGCACATCAGATATTTATACCATGATTCATAATGGTATCAAAATCACAGTTAATGAAATACCAACAAATAATTCGATGGCTGGGAGTCAGCACAACATGAAGAACTCTATTAAAGGATTGCAGCGTTAGAAAGGTTGATAATCACTGTTCTAATTGCTCTTATGAGTATTAGCTACCCCGTAGGATAATTCACAGCAAGCTTGTGAGGAAGTCGTATCTCTACTCCATTTTTCCTAAAAATGAGACCTTAAAGAAAATGATCAGAACTCTCTGGGGTTGAGGTGTCCAGCCTCGCCACCGAGAGAGCATGCCATATATACATTTATGGAGTGTATTCTTGACACTCCATAAAGCAAGATGCCAGGAGTCTGGCTTTCAGATGAAGGGAGAACTGCACAGTACTCCCTCAGGGAGCTTAGCTTTTGCTCAGGGACTCAACATCCAGGGCACAAGCCAGCATTCCCCAGGAGCATGGAAACAGGACAATGGCAGACTTCCTTTTCTTCCAGGTACGAACAGTTGTGGCACCAGGGCCACCAAGAATTCAGATTCCCCTTTGTGTGCATAAGTATCACCATGTCAGAAATTCACTTTCAAAGATGACTTTTTCATATATTCTGAAGCTTTTATTCTTATATGTGATTCACAGAAGAAAGTGGGAGGCCCTGCCATGCTGCATAAACACGACTGTGCTGGCCTCTGCCGGCTAGCAGGTTGAGGTGGACTTGGTCCCTCACCAGTGCACCCCTTGTCCTGCAGCATCATCTGAGAGTTTGTTAGAAATGCAGTCTCAGGTGCCACCTGGACCTGTGTCATTGAAGCGCATTCAGAGCTTCCTGTGGGGTTCTTATGTGAGGTGCAGTTTGAAAGCAGTCCATACGCATCACATCTCCTGACAAGACAGTGGCAATGCCGATTACGCACAACCTGCATGGACCTGTCGGATACGTACGTCCCGTGGAACGTGACTCTGCTCTGTTCTCTCGTTACTCAGAGGCCCTGCTGCCCACCCAGGCTCAAGAAAGATCACTGAAGGGTCTGACAGTGTCTTTTGTGTCTCCCAGCAGCTCGCCCTTCCCCTGTACCTGCCAATCTCATGCGCTTCTCAACAGTTGTCAGAGATGATGATAAAACCCGCCTGCAAACATGTCTGAGCTGCTGTCATAATTCTCCTGGCCTGCCAGGCCCTGCCATGCATCACAGCTAGACTGTTCGTACACTTGGGAATTTGGGGTGGGGAGTTTGGTGTGGTTTGTGAACAACAACTGCTGGGACTTGTTAGACTCTGAGGAGCCAAGAGAAGTAAGTGATGATTTTCTTTCTTTCTCTCTCTCTCTCTCTCTCTCTCTCTCTCTCTCTCTCTCTCTTTCTTTTTTTCAAGATCCCAGGCTGGCCTCAAACTTACTGTGTAGCTGAGGATAATCTAGATCTTCTCCTCCTCCTCCTCCTCCTCCTCCTCTTCTTTTTTTTTTGGATATTTTATTTACATTTCAGATGTTATCCCCTTACCCCATTCCCCCACACCCACTCCCTATCCCATCCCCCCCTCCTCCTGCTTCTTTGAGAATGTGCCCCACCCACCCACTCACTCCCACCTCCGAACCCTCGAATTCCCCCACACATGGCGTCACAGGACCAAGGCCCTCCTCTCCCACCTGTGCCCAACAAGGTCATCCTCCCCTACATATACAGCTGGAGCCATGGGCCCCTCCCTATGTGCTCCCCGGCGGGATGGTTTAGACCCTGGGAGCTCTGGTTGATTGGTATCGTTGCTCTCCTCATGGGGCCACAAACCCTTTCAGCTCCTTCAGTTTTCTCTCAAACTCCTCTATTGGGAACCCCTTGATCAGTTCAATGGTTAGTTGTGAGCTTCTGCCTCTGAATATGTCAGACTCTGCAGACCTCTAAGGACACAGCTATGTCAGGCTCCTGTCAGCATGTACTTCCTGACATCCATATCAGCGTCTACCTTTGGTGACTGCACATAGGATAGATACCCAGGTGGAATGGTCTCCAGACGGCCCCTCCTTCAGTTTCTGTCCTACACTTTGTCTCCATATTTGCTCCCTTGAGTATTTTGTTACTCCTTCTAAGAAGGACTGAAGCGCCCACACTTTGGTCTTCCTTCTTCATGAGCTTCATGTGGTCCGTGAGTTTTATCTTGGGTATTGTGAGCTTTTAGGCTAATATCTACATATAAGTGAATATATACTGTATTTGTCTTCTGCATCTGGGTTACTTCACTCAGGATATCTCTAGTAATATCCATTTACCCATGAATTTCATGATTTCATTTTTCAAATGGCCAAGTGGTATTACATTAGTGTACCACGTTTTCTTTATCCAGGCAGAATCATTTCCAATGAACAGAAATCATTTGCCTTTTCATAAGACAAAACCCAACCAGATAGCTTGTCCCTTCAAGGGAGGTTCTAAGGATAGTAGTGTGAGAAAGTTTAATGCTATTGGCATATTTTTGGTTGAGACAATATGTTCAGTATATTAAATATATTAGATAAATAAAATGAATTTCTTTTTACCTTTCTTCAATCACAACTAAAAATCATTTTTTTGAAACAACAACAAAAAAAATCTTTTGAGACAGGATCCTGCATTGCTCAGACTAGTCTGAAGCCTTGGTCCAGTAAACAGTGAGGTGAGCAAAGCTTGCCCTCCTGTGACCTTCAGGTGACCTTTGTCCTTGTGTGACATCAAAGTGAGGTTTTGTCTTACATCCATGTTCTTGAGACAGGAATTTCACATAGCTCCTGAGTCACTGCGTAGGCAGGGCTCACCTTGTGCATGTTTGGTTCTCCTGCCTTTCCGCTTCCCCTGTGCAGGATTACAGGCATGGACCATCGCGATCTGCTTAAGTTTTTTTATTTATTAATTTAGAGGAGAAGAAGCACTTGCTACTCTGCCTGCTTGTTACGTCATACTTTATAATATTTTAACACACCACACAGAAATCCATTCCTTGTCAAAATTATCAATGTCATTCTATGGAATCTTTAAACAGCCTCCCTTTGCTCTAAACTACAGCCCGAGAAGCTGGTGTCCTCTTTCTGCCTCGTGTGGCTTCTTCCAGCATCAGTGAGTTTTCAGAAGGTCTTTTCAAGCCTCTTCTTGTAACCACGGAGTGCCATGCTTGTTGGTCCTTAGTCCTAGATTTGTAACGATCCTAGGCACATGAAGTGGCTGGCTTCAAGGACAGCCATGGCTCACAAAGGAGCAGTCGAGCATCCACTCTCGGATCCCACAACAGCAGATCTTACTGTTCATGTCACCGGAGTGTGGAGCAAGAGGGTTACTTGGCTTCCTGCTTCTGATTGAGCTCTGTTTCTTTTTCTGATTTTTATTTCATGTGTGGTGTTTGCATGGGTGTGGGCACACATGCATGTGGTGCCCATGTGGGGCCACAGGTTGACACTGGACATTTCCCGTTGATTGCCCTCCAGTTTATTTACAGAGACAGGGTCTCTTGTTGAATCCAGAGCTTCCCAATTCAGCTAACCTAGCCAGTTTGTCTCAGGGAGTCCTTGTTTGGGATTATAGGTAGGTGACCACACCCACCTGGCATTTATCTGAGCACTGGGGATCTGATCCCAGTGCTTATCTATGCTCTACTAAACTCTGAGACAGATTTTCACTCTGTAGTCCAGGCTGGCCTGGAGCTTGCAATTCTCCTGCCCCAGGCTCCTGAGTGGTAGGGCTTACAGGCCCAGGTGTGACACCTGACTTGTCTGTAGACATTGATGTATGATGATTGAAAATTAATACTTTTAAACATATATATTCACTTTTCTTCCCATACAAATGCTAATTACATAACACGCAGGTTTCTCTCTGAAATCACTAATATGTATATTCATGAGCACTGTGGCCTCCCGCTTGCTGGGCCGTTACTGAAGCCTGTCTTCATTATTCTGAGAAATCAAATTAAACCTACGCTAGCACAGGAAAACATTCAAAGATGTTCAGGAGGAGACGCTGACAGATTTCCAGCAGCTACCCTCCTTACTCTCGAGAGGAAGGCCAGGTCTGGCTTGGGTCGTTGTCAGTTTCATAGCATTCAGAGCAGTCTCTGCATCTTGGCTTTGCCTGGGTTCCTGGCTCCAGCTCATTCTGTGAAGCCCTCAGGGCTAGAGCAGGCCCTTCATGTTCTCAGCAGGGGATCTGGCAGAGGGGAAGATGGCTGAGCCAGAGTTCCCCAGCCTACATGCCTAAATGGTCCAGGGACCTGAAAGCATTCTTTGCAAAATTGAGCGAGTGTCTGGCTCTGCTCCTCTTTCCAGCCAGACAACCTTGGGCGGCCCTAACCCCTCAATTGTGTTCTTCAGGGAGATGCTGGGAGATAGGATGAAAATTTGTCCCAGTAAACCACACATGGGAAAGGGATGGAGGGTCAGAACTCACCATGTAGACAGAGGGGTAAAGGCACACTGTAGAACTTTCCAGAGATGTTCACCAAAACTGAACAAGTCCTTTCTGTTTGGCTTTCTGTCTTGCACAATGTCATGTGTTAATAGACATGGTCACTAAACTCTGCCCTGACATTCCTTTCCTTGTAGGACTCCTCTTTCACTTTTCAGGTTATCTGTTTTATTTATTCTCCCCCACATGTGGCAGAAAGCTTGCCATCCTCAGCTTTCTGCATCTGGCTTTTCTTGCTCAATGCAGTGACATTGACTCCCAGCTACTGTCCTGAAATGACATGATTTCTTTCTGCCTTTGGGCTGGATGAACCTCCACTGTATATACGTAACTCATTTTCTTTATCCGTTTATCTGTTGACAGATACCGAGACTGATTCTATAGTGTGGCTATAAGAACTAAATGGTATTTTTATTAATATGAAAATACTAAGTTTGACACAGTGATGTACACGCTCAGGATAGCACTCTGTAGGCAGAGGCAGGAGGATTACGAGTTCGAAGTCATCTATGGCTACAGTCAGAAAACACTGTCTCTAAATAAATAAGTACTACACTAATAGAAAAAAAAGGCAAAGGTATCAACTGCATAAAATTCAGGAAAATATGGCAGTGGATCAGTAGAGCACATGGAAGATAGAAATCATCTGTAATATTCCCACTCAGAAAGCCCAATTTATTTCCTTCTGATATTTCACTCATGCATGAGTGTGTGTATGTGTGTGTGTGTGTGTATACGTAAGATTAGACTGTGTTCTCTTCATTAAACCTCACTTATTGCTAACTTTGAAGCCATAGGGAGGGGCATGAGATTTCCAGCCATGTGTCTTTTCAAATGGAAAATGGTCCTCCTCTATTATTGAATAAGGCAGCAGCATGCTTCCTCATCTCATTTTCTGTGTGAGCCGCAGGCCATGTTCAGTCTGTGCCGTTTCAGTCTCGCTGTGATGCATACCCCTTTCTTGAGAAGAATTTTTCTTGCTTGCAGTTTCGGGCTTTTCTCCTAGTGGAGCACGGTACCTTTGGTCTTAGTTGCATGAATTGAAATAGCCCAAGAACTGTTTTCAAGTGTAACCTAATCTTTCCTTCTTTCCTTCCTTCCTGAGACCTAGTCTCCTGTATTCTAAGCTGTCATCAGACTCACTCTGTGGCTGGAGATGACCTTGAAGTTTTGATCCTCCTGCCTCGGATGCCCTGAGTTCTAGGATAACAGGAGCATGGCACTATGCCCTAGTTGTATTCTATGCTGATGCTGGGGGTTCCGCATGTTAAGCAAGCACTCGACCGACTGCGCAGTCCTCCCAGCACCGTAGGTGATGGGAATTGTGTGAACAATTTTACTGTCTTCATCTTCTTCAAATTCCTTGAGTAGAATCATAGGTCTGCATGTTTGTGTAATGTTGTGTGCTTTGTAGTTTAATTATCTTCATCTCTGGAAACATTTTTGAAGGTTTTTGTTTTGTTGGGGTTTTGTTTGTTTGTTTGTTTGTTGTTTTGTTTTTGGACCAGTGCTAGGGCCAGCCTGAGCTACAGAATAAGGCCTTGTTTCAAGAAAAGTTATTTAAAAGTAAAACTTTGAGCATTTACAGTTCTTCTATTTAGAAGTATTTACAAAATAATTTTGTTATAAGAAATTTACAGTTCCCAACTTAGAAATCTTACTAGTTATGGCTCAGGTGTTTTTCTTATGAAGATACCTAAATACCTTTATCATAGTATTACTTTTCATGGATGAAAATCCAAATGTGTGGCTAGAAGGGGCGGGGGTAAGGGGGACTCCATCTTCAGCCATATTGGCTAAAATTAGTTTTGCCTCAAATGATGGGGCCGTGAACCAAAATAATTCAGTTTGAGTTGAAGATGAACATAATTAAGTTTATAAAGACTATTCCAACCAGATGTCAGGGACTTTGGTAACTGTAATTACAAAAGAAGACAGAAGGAACCAGGGTAAATTCTTATTTATACTTTGAAACAATGGGTAGCCAACACCCCAGCCTCCTGACTTTGCAAGCAAGTGTCTGCTCTAGTCCAAACACTTTGAGAAAGACTGCAAATAAATCCGCAACCGTAGCTCAACCTTGACTTTCTAGCCAGACACTTTTAATGAGCCCAGAGGAAAGTATCTCATAACAGCAAAGGCAAAATAAGGGAAGTACATGAAGTATGCTCTTCACCTTCTGCTCGGCGGGGAGGGACATCACTGCCAGCTGTGGAGATACATGACAGTGTGTAGAGAGGCATAGTCCTAGAGCCAAGCCTTAAAGAGGAGAGAACTTGCCAGGTAGAGACGGCTAGAGCACACTATAGCTAAAAGGAATATAGAACTGTACTCGGTGTGTTTAACAAAAGGCAAGTGGGCTCAGCCTTGACCAGAGAAGCTTCTGTTTGCAGTGGGCAGTGGTTCAGTGAGCAGAGACTCGGAACTCGTCAGAGGACTGGAAATAAGAGTCTGTTGAGTGCACAGTCCTAAACAGGACATCTGCTCCACCCGCTCCAAGTCTCAGGGAACGTTTTGGAAGAGAGAGCAGAAAGAATGACCAAGCCAGAGGATGGAGAGGAACGCTGTGAAAAGATGTTTTCAGGACTTGGCCTTCCATTCATGAATGTACATCAGCAGAAGCAGCCTGAACAAAACCTACACAGGACTGAGCCCATAAACAGCCTATCAGGGAGTGGAGCCGGGTTCATGAGGCCCCGCCTCTCCCCAAGGAGCCCTTAATGGTTATTGGAGTCGTTTTTTTAATTCATATGTGAAAGTTGTCTATGCTCCAGGAAACTTGCTGTGTAGAACAGGCTAGCCACGAACTTACAGAGATCTGCCTGCATGCCTCCTAAGTGCTGGGATCAAAGATGTTAGCCACCACACTTGGCTCCCTCCACCCCCCAAAAAAATTTTTTTTTAAATTTTAAAAAGCAAGCTGACTCATTTGAGAGATGTGGGAAAGCTGTGAGAAATTCCTGGAAAACGCTGAGGATTTTGACTGTGCTCAGGCTCTAGGCTGGTGTTCCTGGGTTTTATTTTGTCTTGTTCTAACTTTACAGTCACTGAATCTAGATTATGCTGGGGAGGCAGGGTGTAGATTCCTGGCCGCAATCTGGATCAGATAGGGGAGAGTGTCTGTGCTGCCTACTTTTAATGATTCGTGACATTACCTAGGACCATCTGGAAAGAAAGTTTCAATTAAATCTGTCAGGAGTCTCCATGAGACCTGCAGCTATCAAGGTAGCCCCATGAGCAACCATGGCTGGAGGGCCAAGAAGAGTGAGTGATCTGGACTTGGGAGACTTCCTTCCAGAAGGGACTTGAGCGGCTTTATCTCTGTGGATAAGGCGAATGCCCTTTTTGTCCCTGTTGACTTCCTTGGGGGTCAGACATGTGACTGGTGGAGGTGACAAGCGGCCTTCCAAGTGGCAGTACATCCTCTCCCCTGTGAGAGGAAGGCTCGTTTGTGGTGTTTCACTCTCCCCAACTCTTAACAGTAATGTTCCTTTAAACACGTAGACAAAATACTCCAGTCCTCAGCAGGCCGTCTGCACAGAGGTCCTCACTCATGTGGCTGTGAATGGGCAGATCCCATCTGGGGAAGATGCTAAGTTTAATTTCACTTATTTACAAAGGAAATAATAAATGCATACACGTGATACAAAACTCCAGTGTGAGAAGTCCCCTTCCCCACTGTGTACCCAAGTGCACGGCTCTTTGAATATCTACCAGCCCATGTTCCAAGCTTTTCGTCAGTCAAAATGGAACTATATCTTACCCATGCGAACCAGCACCTTGCCTCGTTACTTATTGGAGGATTTAACAGTTGGCTATGCTCTGTGTCACTTTAAAAACATCATCCTCTTAAACCATGTAGAAATCAGCATGTAAAAACTCTGCTCAACAAAGTGTCTCTAAACCCATGCAAGGACATATATTATGTGAAATTGGGATTGTCCGCTCACTTCCTTAAAATGTTATGGCAGCCAGGGGATTCTTTAAATCCAGGTGGGCAGAGCTGCTGAAGCTGGCTTCCTCACCGATCCCAGCTCCTGTTAGCTTCTGTCACCTGCTGTTCTTGGCAGGTAAGACAGCTGCATGAGTGGCGTCCTTAAGTAGGAGATCCCCTTTATACCTTTTTGGAGGGTAGATGTTCTCACTCACATAGCTCTTCGACATTGCTGAGCTTTCCAGGGACAGATTCTATCCATGATTGAAACACGCATGCTCACCCCCATTTCAATCACAGAGAAACCTGAGCAGGACAGACACCACCTACTGGGGTGGATCATGCTTCCTGAGTTACCAGCTGAGCTGCGGGAATGGGTTCTTGGTAAACAAGAGGACTGTTGAACAGCCTTGAGTTCTGCATGTACCGTCTGTGCTCCTGACCACTCCACACAAACCTGAGTGCTTGGTGACTCGTAGACTTTCTGTTTACTTCACTAGTCATAGAGAAAGCATGTCTGCTTCTTCTCAGGTACCAATGAACAGTGTTGGAGGCTTCAGTTCTCACTGAAGGGGCTCTTCCCACTAAAGCAGTTAGAACAGGCTCCATCTGGATATGTCGCCAGAAGGGTTGAATATAGTCAATAGAAAGCTCTGCTCTGTCATCGTTAGCCCGACAGCCCAGGCCCACCTTGCCTTTTGTAAACTGCTTGGAGTATCCTCTTGTCACAGCTCTGTCCCACGGTGTAACTACCACAGTTAAACACAGCGCTCCTCCTAGAGAGGGACTTGGTGAGTTACTTCCAGCATCTCGCCATTACCAGCAACACTGTGAAGAACATGACGACCTCGATTCAGCTGTGGGCAGTTACAGCCCCTGGGCCAGGCCCCTGGGTGAGGCTGCTAGTTCAGAAGATAAATGTGTACCTTTAAAAGCTACTGACAAGTTTCTGCCCCACAAAGCATGCAGCATTTTGCACATGGCTTAGTGGAAGATGGCTTCATTAACAGCCTTAACTTCCCCTTTGGGTTACTAAATCAGATTCTCACAGTAGAGCCCAAAGGCCTGGAAATCACCATCCTCCTGCCTCCACTTCTCAAATGCTGAGATTCCATACGTGCACCACACAGTGCCTTCACTACCATGCCCAGCACCTGTAACACGATGACTATATATATTATTTCCTATTTTCACTTTAAATTCTTAGCTTTATACTTCCTTTGAATACATACTATAAACCATACAGAGATTGAATTCCCAGTCCTAAGCAGCCATTTTCCTTCTCTCTTCCGGCAGGATGTCCTGGGTGGCGTTCTGATCACTGCAGTCCTCATTGCCCTGACCTACCCTGCCTGGACCCTCATCGACTCCCTGGACTCTGCCAGCCCCCTCTTCCCTGTGTGCGTCATCGTTGTGCCATTCCTCCTGTGCTACAATTACCCTGTGTCTGACTACTACAGCCCGACCAGGGCGGACACCACCACCATCGTGGCTGCCGGGGCTGGTGTGACCCTAGGATTCTGGATTAACCACTTCTTCCAGCTCGTGTCCAAGCCCACCCCGTCTCTTCCTGTGATTCAGAACATCCCTCCCCTTACCACTGACATGCTGGTTTTAGGTCTGACCAAATTTATGGTAGGGATTATGTTGATCCTCTTGGTTCGCCAACTGGTGCAAAACCTCTCCCTGCAGGTATTATTCTCATGGTTCAAGGTGGTTACTAGGAACAAGGAGGCCAGGCGAAGACTAGAGATTGAAGTCCCTTACAAGTTTGTCACCTACACATCTGTTGGCATCTGTGCCACAACCTTTGTGCCAATGTTGCACAGATTTTTGGGACTGCTCTGAGCCCAAGACAGTTGGGAACTAGTCTGCTAATGTGAGAAAGCTGTTGATTCAGGTAATCTCAATGCCTTCTGTTTAAGGAAATCTGAGTCATATTTTTGCTTTGCTGATGTAACATAGATACTACTGCTATGGTGCCAGCCATGTGATTCATCTGTAAGGACACCAGACTCAAACCACACCTGAGGGTCTGCAAGACCACCCCTTCCCTTTCTGTTACATGGACTTAGGACCCGGTCTTGGTGGACAGGAATTGTGGCCCAGCTTGGAATGGCTACAAGCCCCACTAAGCTCCAAAGACCCAGCAGACTTGAGGTAATATGAAGGCAGGATAGTTCTTTTCAGTTACAAACTTGCCTAATGCCGAGTCTCACCCAAACTGGAGTTTGGTCTGGGAGTAAGGTAGGCACCATGGAAAATCACAGCTCCTTGGACAGAATGGCTTCTTGTGCTGGGATCAGACTGGACTGTGTCTGAGTAGGTGGTGAGACCATTCTAGAATAAAGTTTCCTGTGAGGAGACTGAAGAGAGTAGCAGAGCCATGAGGCCACGGGGAGAGCCTGCTTTATTTACCAGCCCATCTCCTCCAGGCACTGTTAGTGGAAGCAAGACGCCGAGCTTCCTTGCAGATAGTCTACAGCATCCCAGGATTCAGTTCCTATGCTAGTGTCAGCAACACATGACGGGCTGCCAGCTTCTCACAGGTGGAAATGAGGACACGCTGGGACTCCTGCTCGCTCCTGCTCAGCCTTCAGCACCTTCAGTTGTTCAAGCTTCCATAGAAGCCTAGAAGGCACTGGATCAGCCCAAGAATGGATGAGCTTTGTCCTCTGGAAGCCTCACCAAGTCAGGCAGCCCTGACATTGCCTCATCCCTGTGACATTACCTCATCATTGCTCTGCTACTTTGTATAAATGTTTTCAATTATTCACCCACTAGGCAGAATCGGGGACTCCCTCTCAGTCCTCCCACTTCTTCTTAACTCTTGGCAGTTTTAAGATTTTCAGTTAAGAACTTTAAGATTTTTAGATTTGAAGAATTTTAGTGCAAGAAAAACTGCAGTCTATTTTGAGAGAGAGAGAGAGAGAGAGAGAGAGAGAGAGAGAGAGAGAGAGAGAGAGAGAGAGAGAGAGAGAAAGCCACTTAACTGTAACACCTGTTAAACCCAGAGTGGTCCTCCTTAGATAGAAGAAGGTATTCATGGTGCCCACAACAGAAAGCTCTTTCCCTGCACTCTGAGTTTCAGAATAAACAACATGCTGATGGGTTGGTGTAAATGCTAGTTGTTGATCTTTTGAGGGATGGTGTCAGTAAGCCAGTGTTTCACTATACACACACATTGGACAAAATTACAACACACACCCTTAAAAGCTGCTGAGGTTCCAACTCTTGCATTCACACCAAGGCCAACATTTTCTCTGATTTTAAATATGTCCCATGGCCTAGGTTGGAATGATGTTCTTTGGTACTGAATATAGTGTTTTAATTTCTGAAGAATAATTCTTAGGCTAGGCATGGTGGCACATGGTTTTAATCCCAGAACTTGGGAATCAGAGGCAGATGGATCTCTGAGTTCAAGGCCAGCCTGGTCTACAGAGTGAGTTCCAGGACAGCCCAGGGCTACGCAGGGAAATCTTGTCTTGAAAAACAAACAAAAGGAATAATTCTTAACAAAATGCCCATTTTTAACTTAACAATTCTTCCCTTATTTACCACAGTTGAGAACAGGAACGGAAAGGGCCCAGCACTTGGCTGGTTTTGCTGATAGTATTCCAGCTCCAAGGCTGGGGAGCTGCAAGCCCTGGCTTACAGGTTTCCTTGCCTAGGCCAGCCTCTCCAGTGCATGGCTGTTGATGGACCACTTTCTGTTGTTTCTCCCCAGTCTCCAAGCTACCAAACTAGCGCTTGTACTGCTGGTTAATATCCACACAGGGTGATTTTAGTTGGTTTGTCTGAAGCCTAATGACAAAAAGCTCAGCTTCTACAACTATCTGCAAAGACAGGCCGTATGTATTGTCACAACAGTGGCTGTGGTGATTAGGAAGTTTAAGGCCCAACAACAGGGAAGTTGACAACTGAGTGAATGCATTCAAGGCTGTATTTACATAATTTAGATGGAGGATGAATATATTAGCCACACATTAAACAGTGGCCTAAGAATTTGTCATGACTGGTCACTCTTGGATGGACTTGATAACAGCAAATGGAGGGAGAAAGTATTCACTGAAGATGCCAACTTTAGTTTTGGATTCCTATAGTACTGGTTTTAAACGTCATGACTTGATCATGTTTTGCCTTTGGTGAGCCTTCTCAATTCACTGAATTCACTTCTTACAGAGAAGCACTTCACCCTAGTAAATTCTCTCTTGGGTCTCCTTTTACAACACTTCGTCTGTCAGTTTCTCTCTGGAGACAGAGTGCCCCCTGCTGGTTTAGCTTGTCTTCACCCAAAGGCCCTCTTGCTCTGGGCTGGCCTGGTCACCAGAATGTGTCCCTGTTAAGTCTAGGCCTGGCCCACCCGGACACGAAAGCTTTTAGGCTCCTCTGGGAATCAGGAAGAATAATACATCCTTTTCCCATCTTGCTACTATTCTGGGCCAAGGCATCAGTCTAGAACCGGCTTTCTAAAAAGCTTTCCATTTTGGGTCATTTTTGCTCAGACCTGTACCATATGCTGGAAAAAGGCATAGGCAAAACCCTTAAACTAATACCCTTTCATGGCAGCCACTAAAACCACTCCACACTGTGCCTGGTAACTTGGGGTTTTCTTGCCCAAATACACAACTCATCTTCCTGGGATCATCACAGCATGTGGTATTTCAGACCATATGTTTCAGGTTTCTATTTTGGAAGCCTTCAACTGTCTTGCTTATGCAGTATATGTAAATTTATTCTTTTTTAAAATAAAATCATTTTTTGTTTGAGTATGATTATTAAATGCTTTAAAATCTAATGTTTTGTTTCCATGAATTTTTTTTCTTTCTCTTTTCTTTTTCAAGACAAGGACTCAGTCTGTAACCCAGGTTAGCCTAGAATGAAAAGAACTAAATTCATAGACAACTACCCTGGAGTCTGAGCTGCCTGAACACTTTTCCCGAGTCAAATCTCCTAGCTGTAATGCTCTGCCTTTAAGCACCTTTATTTGCTCTTTGAATTAGCAATTCAGAGAAGATTAGATTAATCTTAGATTAGCCAATTGTGTACAGGGTCGCGTGAGTATTTATACTGTGACCAAGGTATACTTGTCACTCATGTGCTGGGCACCTAAGGGATGTAAAAGCTCCAGTCTTTTCTGTGGAGTTCTCCCAGGTCAGAGAAGACTCAGACTCAGAGAATTTCAAGTCAGATCTAAAGTGTCAAGGTTGTGTGGAGAAGACCAGGGCATGGGAGGCAGCAGGACAAGGACTAATTTGGGCATGAGGACAAGAGCAGATCCAGGCTTTATACAGGGCATTGCAGGAGCCAGACTTGGAGGGGAGACCAGGTTGCCTAGGCAGTGGGGTGAGAAGGTACAAAAAGAGACTCCACATCTAGGAACCAGCTGGACAGAGGCACTCCCCTGGCTCTTACAGGGAAAATCCAGACCAAACCTGCATGGTTACTATGTGAGAACTGAGGGATGGATAGTGTTTTCACAGGTTCCTGTCATCCTGATTCGAATATTTCAGTGTGTTCTGGATACCTTCACCCCTAGTTAGAAGACATGTAGCTTTGTCCCTTGTGCACGCCACGTTCCTTTGGCTTCTCCACTCGGTTCCTCAAACTAGTCCTCAGAAACAATATTGGTAAATTGTTGTGCTGTGAACAGGGTTTCTTGTCTCTCCGATGAATGGATCTATTTCTCCAGCACAAGGTTACACAGACCCAAGCCAAGCACATTTCATTTTACATAGGGTTCTCTAAGCCACGTGTGTTTATTTTGCTTGTATGAGTGTGTATGATGCTGAGGGTGTCTGACACATCTTTTGCTTTCCATTCTGTTTAAGAAAGTCCCTCACGTAGCCTGAAGCTCACTATTTTGACTGGACTACCAGGCCAGCAAGCCCCTTAAATCTTCCTGTCTCCACCCCCTAGTACTGGGATCACAGACACATGACATCACGCCCACTTTTGCACGGATTCTGGGAATTCAAGTTCAGATCCTCTAGCTTTCCCAGTAGCCACATAACCCAGCAAGTCATCTGCTCAGCCCCTTGCTCGTCTTGTAAACTTTCAGTGTGCTTTGCTGTTCCAAAGTCATATGGCAATTCTTTCTTCCTCACAAACATAAGACTTTAATAAATTAGCTTGGTCTTACTATACATCCGTTGTTTCCTTGAAGTGGGGCACACCTGTAGTACAGCCTCGCATACTTACATGCATACTAAGAGGAGAACTGAATGTGGGCCATGAATAGAATGTTAAATTTTAAAAACCATAGCCACATGGGACAAGGGAGCTATATGAAGCCAAAGAAATTCCTCTTCTTTCTCCACGCCTGTCTATGTGGCATTTGAAAACAAACAAGAAACTCAACGGTGGCGTGTTAGGAGTTCGGCCGGTGCTGCTTTTTCCACACTCAACACATCTGCCAGCCTTGCTTTCTCCTCTTACTGTGACATCACGATCCCCAGTGAAGGTGTTCAAAGAAAGCCAAACCTTTTGGAAACAAGTACAACTAGTCCTATCTTCACCACACGTCGGGGTGGCAACCTGATGCTGCCTTAATACATGTACCTAAGAGTTTATAATGTGCCAAGAGAGGAGAGGGGTCTCTGGTCTGCAGCTTTGTCACCTGGAAACCATATGGGTGGCCCTGAGGGAACAAATTATGCAGAGCCCGCCAAACACAGACCATCTTAACCCATCTCAGTTCGACACTGATAAAAAAGCTGTTGAAGGGTCCAGAAGATCAAAGACATCCATTAGGCCCTATATAAACCCTACCCCTGAGCCACCTAGTGACCCATATACTCAAGAGTTCTCCCCACACGAGCAATCTTTCTACAGCAGTTTGTTTGTGGGGTACCTGTTTGTCCTGCTTCAGGTGACCCCAAGTGCTCCTGCTATAAATGAGCAGCCAGACTCATGGTTGAGTTCTCTGATTGGCCCACCCATCTCTGTCTAGGTATGTACTCCCTATCTGCCCAGAACCCAGTGAGTAGTTTACTGAGGCTTGCCTCTAGCAAAACCACCTTCTCCTTGGCTTTTAGGAATTTTTTTGAAGGGCCAGCATAGTATCCTCCTTCGTGACAGAAAGTAGCAGCTTCTGGAATGTAAGTTCCTTTGCCACCAAGTTTGGTATCAAAAAGGCACATTGTGTCCTTACTGTCACTCCTTCTGAAAGGGCTCACTTGCATGAAGGCCTCTGATTCCTCTCAGCCATGCCCTGCCTCCTCACATTCGCTAACTGAGCTGTTTCAAACATTCTCTAACACACAACCATGCCTCAGTCCTAGCCTGGCTTCCTTAAACAGAAGTGAAGGGCAATGCTGAGAGAAAGACACTTGACTGAGCACTGAAGCAGTCATAAGAGACAAAAAAAAGCACAAGGCTTTCCTCTCAGCCCATTACTGGAGATGCTAATCAACCAAGTCTGGCTGCTCACATCCGCAGCCATCTTTTCTGCCTGTTGGAAATTCAAAGCCAAGCAGAGGATCTGAACTCACTCATGCAGGTTGGGAGCTGCTGGTGTTCACAGAGGTGTACTGACACCCTGGATGTTACACACGCCAGTCACCATTTCCTTTTATTTCTTCACCTGCTCAGGCTTCCAAGATAGCACAGGCACAGTGGCTCGGAAAGAACGTAAGTTTATTTCTCACTATTCTGGAGAATAAAGGTCCAAAACTAAGGTGCCAGCAAGTAGATTTAATCATAAAGGCTCTTCTGGTTTGTAGGAGGCCACAGGACCTCTTCGTCATCTACGCACTGGGATGGGAAAGCAAGCTTTCTGGTGTCTCTTCTGGAAAGCCACTAATCCCAGTAGGAAGGCTTCATCCTCATAACCTCATCTACCCCAGACTCCCTCCCAAAGACCTCACTTGTAAGGACCTTCACACTGAGTATATTGGAGAAGGGCATTTGGTGCACAGTAATATACATCAAGTTACTCAAAAGTCCTAGTAACATAACCATACACTTTAAATGAGAGGTTCTATTTAGCTTAAGACAGTTAATATGCCTTTCCAGGTCATTACTCACCTTCTGGCAAAGTGGATGAAAGAGCCAAAGTCAATAATACCAATGCACCATTAATACCAAAACAAAACAAAACAACAACAACAAAAAAACCAAACCACAGACAGAGGTTACCACAGGATGACTCTCAGCAACATTTCTCTCCAGAGCCACTGAGCCTTTCTTGTTTGGAGCAGGAGCCACCGTGAGACTGGCTAGTTCTACTCAACCTGCTCCTGTTTAAAGATTTAAATATTGATCATGTGTGTCCCTGGCACCTGAGCCGGTCAGAAGGTACTGGATTCCCTGGAACCAGGGTTACAGTTGTGAGCCATCAAGTAGGTCGGGATCACACCCAGGGTCTCAGCAAATGCAGTCAGTGCTCTTAGCCAGTCACCTCACCAGTCCCCCAATCTCCTCTGACTTCTACACCAATGGGACCATGTGTAGTCTTTTATGTATGGCTTCTTTCTCTTAGCATGCTTGGACTCATTTGTGTTATCAGCAGTCCGTTCCTCATAAGGAATGCATGCCCTTTATAAAAAGGCTATGTGGTCTGTGGCTACTATAAATAATACTGAACATCTGCATAAAAACTGTTGTATGAGCACACAGGTCAAACAGCTAGGTGGTATTTTAGATTCCAGGAAACCACCAAACTACTTTCCTGGCTGGTATCATTTGACATCGTCTTAACAGCGGAATGCAACAGTTCCACTTGGACCACCAATATCTGATCCATCATGTAAACATGAGCCCTTTTAACATTTTCTTAAATATGTATTGGTGTTCTGCCTACATGTCCATCTGCATACCACTTATGTGCCTGGTGCCCTTGGAGACCAGAAGACGAGTGTCAGATCTGGAATTACAGATGGCTGTGAGTTGCCATGTGGGTGACAGGAATTTAGGAATTAAATTCAGATGCAAGAGTATCCAGTGCCCTTAACACCTTTCCAGCCCCCACAGTGGCCGTTTTAAGGAGTATGCAGCAGTTTATCAATGTGGTCTTTAGCTGTATTCTGATGAGGACTAATAACATTGTCTTATGAAGTTGTAAGAAACTGTATATATATACACATACACAAACACACACATGCACAGACTCACACACCACTCATATACACATAAATTCACAAATAAATCAACTTTTAAAAAAAGATGACTTGAAAAGCTGTCACTGCTTGGTCATAGTGATTCTTAAAAATTTTCCTAAAGTACTGATTTTATTGGTTAATACATGTATCAGGCATAGTAAAGGCTTAAACATGTGCAACGTGTTCTAGTTGATGAGTTGTTTCCTTCTGTGTGGGAGGAGTTCGAAGTAATCAGCACTCTGAAGGCAACACTTCCACTTCCAGAGCTCACATGCCTGTCTGGGCCTCTCCCCAGCGTGGTTCCTACAGATACACACTGGCTGTTCCACAAGCCAGCCGAATGCAGCTATGCAAGGAGCCGGACAGCACATTTCACTTTATTAAACATTAACGTACAAATGGATGTGCCTGTATAGAGGGCTGAAGGACACCACAGGAGCAGAAAGGGACACTTAGAGACAGAACCACACAACAGAGACCAACTTCACAAAAAGGGTTCAATATTGATTTCCAGAGAGGAACAGGGCATGGTCAGCTCAAATTTGGTGATAACATCGGGATGAAGGACACCTAGCTTCCCAATGCTTTGACCCCTGACAAAGATCTCAGCACACCGTCCAGGGAAGAATGCAGAACCTGAAACAGAGAGTGGGAGAAAAATCAATGTTTCTCCTGAAAAAAAAAAAAAAAAAAGTCAATAGCCATTTAACACTAAAAGCCTACAGGTCTTCTTTAAAAATAACCATTCTTGAAGCCACTGGCTGCAGGGTGCAGCACCACTGCACTTGCTAGGATTCAGGAGCTCTTACAGGTGCACCAGGAAACAATGAGAGTAAGAGTCCTAGTCTTCTGATCATGGGGCTGAACTGGAAGGAGGCCGCAGGAGTGTCATCATTTCTTAGGGGAACTAAGTCCCAAAAACGACACAAGGAAAAGAAGTAAAACTGATGAGCCTCCAGGACAGAACAGACAGACGCTCTCCCACATCAGTACTTGCTGGATAAGAAGTCTACTGTGGCTCCATTCACTCCTTACCATGTCACACTTTACCTTGTTACACAAGAAAGCCACACTGAAATACCACAGCCACCGGGACCTGCACATGTGATTACAGGCCACATCTCCATGGTGCAACCTGTGTCCCTGACTGAGAAAAAGCCTGTAAGCAGATCGGGTACGTCATCTGTAAAGCTCTGGTGAAAGAAGGCCACGAAAGAGCCACAGCAGACCCGCACTAGTCCTATCTGACTCCTACTCACTTCAAGGCAGGCAGAGAGCTCTCTTTATTTGTTGCCAGAGCTCTGCTCCAGCTTCCCACCCAGTAATCATTCTTGAGGCTTAAGCAGCTGAAAATGAACCAACAAGCCGGGAGGCCCACCCACTTCCTAGCCACTAAATTACCAGTGCCACAGGCTTATCAACGCGCTGGACTATGCAGTAGCTTAAAAAACAATGCTGATTCATTTCTCTCAACACCCACTTGAAAAGGGATCAGACCCACAGCTCCTGAAGGAGTCAAGCAAAATGTTTACTGGCTTGAACTATAAATACCCAGCAGAACTGGGCCACAAGCCTGCAGTCTGCCACTCAGAGTGAGTGCATTATTTATGGGGGAGCAAATTGCTGAGTCTCTAATAGCTCCAAGGTCAGCATAATTAAGAATACAGAGTGCTTGGAGGAGTGGATAGCGGACTCTACTACTGTTGGGCTGATACCATGGAGACAGAGTTACAGATTGCTCGATCAATGTGCAGAGATACTTGCTTCCATTCTCAGGAAAGAACAGAAAAACACTTTTGTCATTCTCAGCCCAATAGCAACATGGCTGAACTATTTTTTTCACATCTCATCAAGCTAAGTGATTTTGCTTCACAGTCAAGGCAAGCCATCTCATGAACTCCATTTAAGTGCTACAGTTAGCTCTGTGCCCTAATCCACACTCAGGAAAGGGTTGAGGAAAAGAATGTTACACCACAATTCAGAAACCAAACTGAACAGATAATAAAGAGTCTGGCTGGGAGAGTAATTATGGTTAAATCTGATAAAGATGACACATTCTTATCTGGTGAAATGAGAGTATAACTTAAAAGACAATTATTATCCATAAAGACAAGACTGTCAACTACATCCCTAACAACAGGAAAAACAAGGAGGGAGGAAGTGAGAGAGAGAGGGAAAGAGAAAGGGATGAAGGGAGGGAAGGAAAGAGTTGGGGATGGAGGACAGGAAAGAGAGGGGAGGGAGGAGAGAGGGGGAAGAAAGGGAGGGAGGCTGTCTTCAAGGGAGAATGAAAAGGGCTTTTCAAATGACAAGCCAAGGAAGCTTGTACTGAGAGCATTCAGCACCCCTAGAGCTGGGCTGCACCCACACCCCACCCTCCCTGTAGTCAGAGCTGTAAGGCTGTACACAGCACCGAGGACGCTCCAGATGAGGACAAGGACACTCCTGAAGAGAACTCTGGCTTGCTCTAAAGGCCACCAGGGAGGAAATACTCAAGACCTTCCTGACAGCCTTGCTGTACGAAAGCTTTCCTTTTATCTATTTTCAATTCCAATATGAATGGATTCATTTTTACTGAAGCATAAAACCAAAGTATTTTAGAATCTAAGCCAGATGTGCTAGTTCTGACAATGTTAGAAAAATAAAGCCTACGATAAGAAATGGGAAATTTTACTTCATATAACATTTTGATTCAGCATTTTTTAGTAAAATTCAGTTATATTCTTCTTCAGTTGCCAGGTTTCCTTAGCCTATAAATTTGGACTAAGTCTGCTTTAGTTCATTAATCAGCTAGATAGAGAGTAACAAAAAATTTATATCAATAAGTGTAATTTTCTCTTTCCAGAGAAAAACAAAGAAAATCCATATTGAAAACTATTTAACATATCTCAAGGTAAAAGAAGAGTATTGAAAAAGGATTCAAATGTCAAAAGTTGACACTTCACATGGGTCCAACCAAAGTCATAACTGCTGCTCAAAGGCTCCTTGGCCAGCAGGCTCTGCACTCTTGTGCAATGAGCCCAGTTTGGGATCCCTGTATCATCACTCTCTCTGCCCAACTGCACACCTGGACCTGTGGTGACAACGTTATCTTTCACTACTATTTTTCATGTTTTCACTTCTAATAAATTAAGATGACAACATGAACACCCACCTATGAGTCTCATATTTCCTGTTCAATTAGAGCACACTAAGGCTCTGTTCTCCAAATATACAAACTGAGAAGCATGCAAAAGGGCCTTCTGACATCAAGAGCAGAAAGAACCTTAAGAAACAAACAGGCCACTTGACTGATGCCACAGGTAAACTAGAAACGTGTAAAGTTACAAAAAACGAAGCATTCTTTGTATTTTAGAAACTTATAGAGCAAATCAAACTCCACAGGCAGAACTGCCTCATTAACAAGAAAGGGCAGAGGGGAGAGGGCCCACATTAAGGCAGCAATGAGCCCAGGGCCTTCTGGATGAACGTTGCTGTCAACCACAGCTCTAAACTTAAAAGGAATGAAGCACAGTCTATTCTGGAGCATCTTTCGACTGACCACTGTCTGGGAAAACACACTTTTGTTACCCCAAATCCCATGTTCCAACATAGAACCACCAACAACCTAGTTTCTCAGGGTTTCTGTAGTTTTACATAACAAAATAATAATGTAAAGCAAGTTTAAAATGGATTGGTGGGGTACACCAGAGGGGCAGAGATGGGGGACGCTTTCCTATGGGCCTAAAATATTATCTGATGACATTCTTAGCTCATGGATGGATGGAAGCTAGTGTTCTGTTAAGTTAATAGATTTTAAGACATTTTTATTTATTATCACAAGATATTAGTTCTAATAGCATCTATGTGTTTTTTATTTATTACCACGAAGTGTTAGTTCAGATACAGAGTTGGGTACTGAATGGCTATTCCATAAGGCTAAAACCAGCCCAAGATAAAGTAATTAATTAGTCTCTGAACCTATGAAGTTCATATCTCTGCGCAATACACGGTACTGAAATTGCTAGTCCATCGGTCTCTGCAGACACAGGAACTCCTTTTGGCGGTTTTTGTGGACAGCCACACAGTTTCTTTTCAGAAACTTTCATTTACAATGTCCACTGCTAGACAAAGAAAAGCACTTCAGCTCAGTACCCAGGTGGACAGATGTGATCCAAAAGCTCCAGCAAGAACTGATACATCATAAAGTCTGTTTCAAAACACACAAAGTCACATATGAAGGAAGGCCATGGCCTAGGCTTTCAGAAAGTCAGATCTGGATTGAAGCCAAAACTGACTTTATCCAATCACACTGGAGAAAGGCAACATGCTGTGACTACAGAAGAATGGGGAAAAAGATTCAGACTTCTAAAGAGTACCTTCATTCTCTTCTACTGTGTAAAAGCATTGAATGGTCCAGCACACCAGCTCCCACCACATCTGCATGAACTCCTTGAGACAATAAACTCAAGGTTTTGCATTTACCTGGCACAGTCAATGGTGTTTCCAAGGCAGAACACATTTCAGAAAATGTTGCTCTCTATTGCAATACACGTACAAGTGCAGACAAAAGAAACACCAGTTAGGCACAAAGAAGAGCTTAATTTCCCAAACTTAGCAGGGTGTGAATAAGCTCCTTAATTAAAGTCTTTGTGTCCTTGGGGTCATCCGTGGGCCCGTAATCTAGCACAGCACCCTGTCTTTAGCATGTTTTCTGGCTAACTGACCATCAAAGCATTTGGGAGTGCCTTCTCTTGCCCGTTGCCAAACACTTTTCACAGTTTCATTTTGCACACATCTTTTTAGAGCAATATTATAGCCTAGAGTTGGCAGAAGCTTTCCATACACTCGCTCATTCCTTTCACTGTAGAAAGCATCGGAAGTATAAGCTTAAGGAAGTAACTGAACAGACCCTCATCTGAGAGCACCTGTTATCAAGCATGAGGCTCTTCACCCTCCTCCCCTACTCCTGCCACTGGCTACAGCTAGGTCACTTAACAGTTTACTTGCTATGCTCTGAAATATCACCTATTCAACTTTCCTCTTCCCTTTCTTCATATTGCCAATACATATTTTGGGATTCAAACTCACAAGTGATTGTAACTGGATACTTTATTACTCAAATCTAGAAAAGGAGGAGGAGAAGAAGAAGAGAGGAGAAGAAGAAGAGGAGGAAGAAGAAGAGGAAGAGGAGGAAAAAGAAGAGAGGAGGAAGAGGAGAAGAAACAACAACAAATTATCAGGGGCAGAAAATTCTGGTAAAGTAGTGTTTCGTTGCTAATAACGGAAATTATTCTAATTAGACTTTCACCACATACATGTCCCCAAATTCAGGGATGAAATGGAAATTGTATAACTGTAGTACCAACTGAGTATGTCTTAAATCTATTCAAAATGGCTGATTATGTAATAGGGGTGAAAGAAAAAAATATGTTAATAGGCTAACTTTAGAGTTAGTACCTACCCCAAATCCTATACTCTTCTAAAAGGATGGAGAGAAGAAGGAAGGAAGGAAGGAAGGAAGGAAGGAAGGAAGGAAGGAAGGAAGGAAGGAAGGAAGGAAGGCTGGCTTACTCAATTATACCCTCATTGTATGCACAATATGAGGCCATTGTTCTCTAGTTTTAAAACAAGCAGATGTTTTGAGGACACAGAATCACACAAGGGAAAAGAGGTTCATTATAGGTAAGGTATTAACTTGTAAAAGGCTTTACGATTCTAAAGAGCCAAAGCACCACTACCAAGATATGAACACAAAACATTCCCCCCACCCCTGATCTCAGGGCACTCAGGAGAAAATGCCTCTGCAAAGACCATTTAATTTGTAAGAGGAGACTGAATAATTTCCGACTGGTAATATAAAACACCCATTTTCTCCCAGATGTATACAATTCTTCACCTTGCATTTGAAGTGAATATTTATGGTACCTAAAGTCTATAAAGAGAGGGGACCTAATCCTTTGAATTTAATGGCCATCTTTCATCCCTGTCGGAAGATCAAAAGAAAGAAAAACCCCTTACACAACTTTACAGTGCTAATCCCAACACACCTGCAGACACCATTAACTCTTACAGGGAGGCAGTAGGCCAGGTCTTAATACTGGCACCATGTACTCGACAAGGACCTGGGACCTTATTCTTCTAAGAAATCAGCAAAGCCCAAATGATCTCATCTTCTCATAGAGCAATGTCTTCAACAGAGAACCGTGTCTTGTTGGACATGTGGCTCATGTTTGTCTTCCCAGCACTCAGGAAGCAAAGGACTGCCAGGCTGAAACCAGTCTGGACTCCTCAGTGGACAGTGTCAGAGAAATACACCCCCTTTTATTCCCTAAAACTTCTTATAACTAAATGTTTTGAACTGTAATACCAAATCTACAGTCTTTGCTTCTGTAGCTGTCACTTTCTTAACAGTTAACTTAATTAACAGAGATCACGCAATGGAAACCTAAGATAGATTTTACAAGTTCAGTCCTTGCTATGCATCTCACAAACACTCTAATTTCCCAACCTGAAGGACATCAAAATGGTGGCAAAGGAAGAAACTAGATTCCAGACAATCACATAACCCTATTAAAAAATGGGGTACAGAGCTGAACAAAGAACTCTCAACTGAGGAAACTCGAATGGTTGAGAAGCATCTAAAGAAGTGTTCAGCATCCCTAGTCATCAGGGAAATGCAAATGAAAACAACACTGAGATTCCACCTCACACCAGTCAGAATGGCTAAGATTCAAAACACAGGTGACAGCAGATGTTGGCGAAGATGTGGAGAAAGAGGAACACTCCTCCATTGTTGGTGGGATTGTAAGCAGTCTGGAGGTACCTCAGAAAATTGAACATAGTGTTACCTGAGGACCCAGCTATACCACTCCTGGGCATATACCCAGAAGATATTTCAACATACAACAGGGCCACATGCTCCACTATGTTCATAGTGGCCTTATTTATAATAGCCAGGAGCTAGAAAGAACCCAGATGTCCTTCAACAGAAGAATAGATGCAGAAAATGTGGTACATTTACACAATGGAGTACTACTCAGCTATTAAAAACAATGAGTTCATGAAATTCTTAGACAAATGGATGGAGCTAGAAAATATCATCCTGAGTGAGATGACCCAATCACAAAAGAACACATATGGTATGCACTCACTGATAAGCGGATATTAGCCCCAAAGCACACAATACCTAAGACGCAATGCATAGACCTCATGAAACTCAAGAAGAAGGAAGAAGACCAAAGTGTGTGTGCTTTTGTCCTTTTTAGAATGAGTATCAAAAGACTCAACCAAAGCTCCCAGGGTCTAAACCTCCAGCCTGAGGACAGGTAAAAATGAAACACCCGTGATGTCTGCTGGTAGAAGCTCTAATCCTGATGCTGGCCTCCAGACTTATACTACTCAGACCTTTGATGGGTCATTGACAAGTACACCAAACAGCTAGAGATTGACATCAGTAATCTGAAGAAATCCCTCGTTTAAATATCTGAATTGATCTCCAAAAATTGCAAAGGACTTTATTGGACTTGATTTATTCTTCTACAATAGAAAAAAACTATGTACAGCTAAAAAAAAGAACCTTTCTAAACAAACAAACAAACAAAAAAGTAAATATATCAACTATTTAAACTAATAAAATTAATTGTAAGCAGCAAAAAAAAAAAAAAGATGGCAAAGGCTTAAAGGTGATCTGTCTTATTACAATTTAAACTAGCCTCAAAGTAAGTTATATAAAATCAAAGGGCAAATTTCAACAGTCACTTGAAAATTCCTAAAGAACATCATCATCCAACTCTTGTCTCCACATGTCATTTCCTAAATCTTGCCATCTTAAACTACTTGAAAGAGATACACACACACACACACACACACACATAATAACTCAATTGCCTCGAGTTTCTGAGCCACCAGCTCCTGTGCTAGTTTTCCACCTGACCCAGGACTGTTTGTCAACCCAAATGTGAGCAGCATATTTCTCTCACAGGTACATCAAAATGGTAGCAATATGGTTGTGGTGGGACTAGTGAAGCTAAGAAGAAAAGCAGAGCCACACACAGGCACAATTCCACACAGAATCGACAGACCTGTGACCAACTTGTAGCAAACACAATTTCAAACACGTAATTATAATAGGTATGTTATGGTTCCAGAATCTGATTCCAGTTGACTACGCATGTTAAAAAAAAAAAAAAAAAAAAAACAACTAAAAAAGAAAGAAAAGAGTATTCAACTGTAGGGGAAAGATGCTGTATCCTCCTCCTTTCTGCTGAGGGTCTCAGAGTGTGGATTTGGCCAAGCCCTTTGAGCAACAGTAAGTTACAGATGGGAAGAAGAAAAGCACAAGGAGATTAGGAACCTTGCCCAAGGCAAGCAATAATATAGGCTAGAGAGCAAGCCAAAGGTGAAGAAGGGCTCCCGAAGCCACCCTCCTCTGTGAGGCCCACAGGCACATGGGGCCTGTAGCATGATGCTTTTAAGCTGCTAGCCAAGCTGTCCACCACTTCATGTTTGCAAGCTTCCTCTGGTTTACAACAAATAAAATGTAAAGAGGGACTAGAAAACTAACAGTTTGTCACCTCTAACCTTAGAACATACCCAGGCACACACATTCATTTGGGGAAACAAAATTACATTTAAAATTGTTATTTTGATTTTATTTTAAAATGTGTAAATGACTGTTTTCCCTGTATACATATAGGGACACCACATACATGCCTCAGAGGTCAGAAGAGTTGCAGAAGGCTGTGAGCCGCTTTATGGGTACTGGGAATAGAACCCAGGTCTTCTAGAAAAACAGCTAGTGCTCTTAACCACTGAGCTATCTCTTCTGCCTCAGAACATTTCTAAAAGGCCCTCTATAACAAAGCATCTTTAATGAATAAATTCTAGATTCTTAAAACAAGTCTTGAATTATTGGAGCAGTAACACATGTAAAAGTCTGGGCAGGTAAAAGGAGCCAGTGCATTAGAACCTACAGCAGAGGCCTCTTCTGAACTCAACTTCAGAGCTCATAACTGGAAATGACCTTGCAACAGCACTGTCCATCATCTAGCTTACACAGGATCAGAGAATTGGACAGCAGGTAAACAGCAGAATTGAGACTAGAATCCACAGGGCTGAGCTCTCCCATCCAGGGCTGCTTTTCCTGGTGGCAGACTGAAATTCTCTGAAGAGTGATTTGCCCATTCACAAGACCCTTACACAGCTGCATATCTTCTTTTCCCAATAAAACTCTGGTCTAAACAGGACACACACTTGTTCTCATTTACAACAAAGAGACTAACAAAATCATTTGAATTCAATAGCACTACTCACTGTAGGCCCTGCCACTTGGGAGGCTGAGGCAAAAAGAATCTGAGTCCAGCCTGGGCTACACAATGAAGACCTACCTAAAGTAAATAAACTAAAACACCCCTAGCTCCATGGTAAAGGTGAAAGACCCATGGCAACATCCTGCAGCCGGGAGTCATGCATCCTAGGGCTAACAATACTGTTTCCGTTTTCTATTTCGTGTGTGTGTGTGTGTGTGTGTGTGTGTGTGTGTGTGTGTGTGTGAAACAGAGAGAGAAAGAGAGAAACAGAGTGCAGGTCAGAGGACAACTTGCAGGAGCACCTGCGGATCGAACTCATAGATTGTAGGCTTTACCCAACTGGCCCAAGCAATATCTATAAAGAAGTATTATCTTTATACTTAGCAACTATAGCATTTTAGGATCTATGTTTCCAATTCTGTTTATAGTCACTGTTTAAGACATTTTTGTCATGTTCCATTATGTTTACATATCAGTTTGCCAAATAATTCTTATTTATTATTGTAAATGGGCTTCTGTAAACATGTATCACTTGTGTTTCTTTAGTTTCCCAAATGTAGTAGTACATAAGTTAAAAAAAAAAAAAGATGAACCACTGATCCAAATTCACAATAAAATATACACTTCTAATTTTAAAGAAATTAGTAACAATTTTAAAAATCGGAGTACAAATAGTTATAAAGGCTTTTAGAATATAGCATATTAAAAAGAAATATAGAAAAAACAAAAAAAAACCAAAACTTCTGAACATAGACACAAGAAGAGCTTCAGACCAGCTGCCTCCTGAGTACATACTGTATTCATGAATCTGCTGTAGAATTCCCAGCGTCTAAGAGAGCCTCAGCTTAGCATTTTAGCCCCTCTTGGCTGTGTTGTGAACACTATTTCACAGAGTCTGTGAATCTTACATTGACTACTACATATTTCACATGTGGGAAGCCTGAAAGTCACAGATTAAATGTATAACTTTGAAAATCAAGGTCTCAGTTCAAATTCTATTTTAATTATAGATAAATTTGTTTTTAATGCTGGGAAAGGACTTTTAATGTTCTGAGATAGACTTGGATGGCTAAGGAGACCTTGCTATCAAAAGCTTCTTGAAATACTTCTCAAGAAAGGAACTGACTTTTGGAGGCCCTCAGAAATGAACAAAGGGCCTCTGAGAAGCTGTGTAATGCTGGGAGCTGTGCTTTACCCAAGTATAAGTTAGGCCTTTTTTCTAATTCTTATCCTCTTTCAGTATAATTGTATTTCCTTTTGTATCTATCCCAGCCTTTGAAAGTTATTTTATCTTTTAAATATACAAACTAAATGCGATTATTAGATACTGTTTCCTCAATTTCTTCATGAATTTCAAAAGGCATTTACCATATGTGGTGGTTTGAATATGCTTGGGCCAGGGAGTGGCACTATTAGGAAATATGGCCATGTTGGAGTAGGCCTGGCCTTGTTGGAGGAAGTCACTGTGTCACTGTGGAGGTAGGCTTTGAGACCTTCCTTCCTCCTAGCCAAGTAGGAGCCAGTCTTCTCCTGTTTGCTTTTGGAACAAGATGTAGAACTCTCAGCTCCTCCTGTACCATACTGCCTGGATGTTGCCATGCTTCCTGTCTTGATGATTATAGACTGAACCTCTGAACCTTTAAGCCAGTCCCAATTAAATGTTGTCCTTATAAAAGTTGCCTTGGTCATGGTGTCTCTTCACAGCAATGGAAATTTTGCAAGTTAATCACTACAATTTAACAAAAGTTATAGTAACAACTACAAAAACAGTTAAGTGCAAATACTATGAAGCACTCTGTAAGAAAAAATGAAACCAGTCTTCATTACTACAGTTGGGGTAAACACCTCCTTTCTGATCTCAGTGTGAAAACATCTCCACTTAAGAAAGTCAGATTTCTGGCCAGGCAGTGGTGCTGCATGCCTTTAATCCCAGCACTTGGGAGGCAGAGACAGGTGGATTTCTGAGTTCGAGGCCAGCCTGGTCTACAGAGTGAGTTCCAGGACAGCCAGGACTACACAGAGGAAACCCTGTCTCGAAAAACCAAAAAAAGAAAAAAAAAAAAAGAAAGAAAGTCAGATTTTAGAAGGAAAGAAATGAATAACTTACTGTATGATGTTTAAAAACCTACATAGCAAAAGCCAGAAAATCAAAGCGTTAACAAACTAAAAAAAATATAATATTTATCACAAAAGGTTAATAGTCATACATCACAAGAAGTTCAAAGACCAATAAATCTAAGGAAATAAATGAACAAGAGGCTCAGAGAAAAGGAAATGAAAATGTACTACAAATGAGAAAATAGCTCACATATGTTCATAAAAAAGATCGAGGCAAATGTTAATGGGATGCCACTTACCATCTATGAAACTGAAGACAGAAAGGAAAAAACAAACAAACGACAGAACATACAATTCAATGTAAACAAAATCGTCTCACTGGCTGCACCTGTAGTGTGAGAATCAGAGGTCTAGCAGAATCCACCAATGATGTACCCTTTGTCCAACAACCCCACCCTTCTAGGAATCTCTCCCAAAAGTACAAATCTCTCCCAAAAGTACACTGACAAAAGCATCAACTAGCATGAGCTCAAGGCTACACACAGTGCAGTACTGACTGGAAATAAGCCAAAGTTCACTGATGGAGAACTGGTCCAATTCTGGGAGTCTACACATAAGAACAGTTCATTTGGGCCAAAGTAAAAAAGGCTCCATATGCTACCTGTGTAGGCTGCTGGAACAGGAAGCCAGCTATACAACAATGCACATAGCATTGCTTACTCAGTTGAGAAGGCAGAATGGTGTGTATACACATATATGTGCACTTACATCTAAAAACAAATCATAGAAGGACAAATGAAAAGAAGGCTGAGGTCATGGGAGCACACCTATATTTCCATCACCTGAGAGGTGAAGGTAGAGGGACCATGGGTTCAAGGCCAGTCATGGTTATATAGAAACACCCTGTCTCAAAAAAACAAGGTCTACTTGACAAAATTTTGACTGAGTGTCCAGTTCCTCTCACTGGATTGTCATACAAGCAAGTGTAAGCAGGAGCTGTGTCACAGGATTCAGTAATACGAGACTGTGATGGAAAGCTCTAGCAAGATTGTTCTATGGCACAGCCCAGGTAGGCACGGGCCTGTGAGCCCAGCTCTCAGGAGGCTGAGGACAGCCTGGTCGACAAAACAAGACTAGAAATCACACAGCAAGAGCTTAAAAAGGCACCTAAGGGCTACTGTCCTGTTCTGTGTGTGTTGCTTATGTTTCCTCCTAACACCATCTGTGTGTTCACATCACTTAAGATTTTAAAAGTTCTAAATTTATCTTTGACAAAAAAACATAAAATTACGATTATCAATTAGTTCAATTATGTTCTCATTTATTATCATGGAGACATTAATATTTTTATGAACTGCTAACTGGTGTAAGTAATTTTATATACTATTATTTACATATGTAAATAAATATATTAAATTTTTTCAAAAGAGGTCTAAAGTCACAGCTCAGTTGGAAGAATCCTCACCAAACATGCAAAGTCCTGGGTTCAATTTCAAGCACCCCATAAACAAAGTGTGATGACACATGCCTGTAATCCTGGCAGCAGAAGGATCACAAGTTTGGGCAGTGCAAAGGGGCTCAGGGGCAAGGTATTTATGACTAAGCCCAGTGACCCAAGTCTCTTCCCCAACATCCACACGGTGGAAAGAGAACTGATTCCCACAAGTTGTTCTCTGACCTCCATAAATTACAGTGGTATGAGTGTTCCAGACCTCTCACAAAAATAAGTAGAAAATGTAGTAAGAGGATCATATTTAAGACTATCACTCTATGTTGCAAGTTCGAGGCTAATCTAAGCTATATGAGACCTATCTCAAAAAAGCAAAACCAAACCAACATTAAAACAAAAACAGAATCCAAACTTTTTCAGCAGATATACACCTAAAAAAATAGTTTTTAAATTCAACTTCCAAATTATAAAATTTAGCTTGGTGGTGCAGTATTATCTACCCATAAGGAAGAATGGAATTGATCATTCACCAGAAAATAGACAGAACTTCATTTTAAGTGAAACAAGCCAGATTTGGTAAGAAAAATGCTGCATGTTTTCTCATATGCAATAACTAGGTTTTTAAAGATATCAAGATCCAAGTACTTTACATACTGTGCATGTAAGGCATAAGGATAGTCATATTATTCTGTATAAATAACAAACAGATTTTAAAAGCTAAAGTTTGTTTGGCCAATGTTAACCCTTTGGTAAACAGTTAAAAGTAAGTTTTATAGAGTACTTGCTTAGAATGGATGAGGTTCTAGGTTTGATGCCTGAGGTGCATATGCCCACACACATAAAATTATTATGTTTTATAGGTTCTATATACACAGCAGGACCATTTCCTTCTCTCAAACTGGGGTATGGTAATGCTTTTCTTTGTCTGAGAACGTTAAAATCCATCAGCTCATAGATGCACTTCTTCCCTCACAGATCAAGATATGAACACTGGGGAGTTGAGACTAGTTTCCCTTCACTAAGTAAAGCCACTGAACCAGCTTCCTCCTGAGAGCCTAGGACCTGCTGAAAGAAGGCTTTTAACATCTCCAGGAAGAGCATTTCTAATAAAGGCCTGAGAGAACCCTTTTTATTAAGAGGAAAGGGTTATGTGCTATGTTGCTCTGTGTCATCCATAGAAGCTGGCCTAAGCAGGAGGTAAATAAACACTTCTGAATTTTGGAAAAAGACAGAATATGTTAGACCTTATAAAAAAGGTCTTTAAGAGAAATAATGATACAATAATAACAATAACAACAACACAAATGTTGTCACACTGTGGTACACACTATTAGAACACTGAACTAAACCATTCTGTGTAGGGTTTGTGAATATAACAATTGCAGAACAAAACACACCTGAAGAAAGCTAAGTATCCATGCATGGGAAGACCTTTACCTTATATACAGAAATGAGACAGGAACGATGAACCTTCATTCACAAATAAGACAGGGCGAGTGAATCATGAGGTAGGTGCCAGGGCTTCCAAGAGTCCTGTGGCCCTACTGTCCTGCTGCCTGCCCCCAGTCTTTTACCACTTCAAAGCACATGGACACAGTACTGGGAATCTTGACCACAAGCTGTAGACAACCACTGAAGAGGTCCTCTTTGTAAAGTTGCAAGGCTTTAAGCTTCAAATTTTTCACCAAACCGATGCCTTAGATTAGTCTTTGCTGATGGTACAGTGTGGATCCGCTCTTTAGAACCCCTATATTATATTCCAGAATGCTCTGTATAACCAAACCAGAAACTGAGCACCTTTACTTCAACAAGCTGTTTAGATACGTTCCCAATGAATTTTCAAGCTTGTGTTACACGAAGACAGAGTGACAAGGGAAACAACACAATTTCACCATGTATTTTAGCATCTGAGATCTGTCACAGGTGTCCTGAAAGGGGAATAAGGTCATGACCTCGGGTCAAGCCAACAATCACTAGGTGTTACTGTAACAGAAGGTACCTAATGACCAGGGTGAGTACATATGGTGCTGCCCTAAAAGTGAGCATTACAAGGTCAATTTTCATTTCCTGAAATGAATTCTGAGTAGCATGAAAACTCAAGACTCTCAAAAACAAACAAACAAACTAAAGCTCTGAAATCTGTCTGTTCATCAAGGATCTTGTCTCAAGTTAAACTGAACTTTCTGTAGAACTGCAGAAAAAAAAAAAAAGAAAAAAAAAAATCAAAACTGAACTAGGTAACAAGCTAAGGAGGAAAAACCACATGCTGGAGTCAATGTAGTCAGTCACAAACAAAGCCCACCACATTCTACAAGAAATTATTTTTGCCACTGATTTGCCCAGCAACCGCATTACTGTTCTAAACACAAAAATGTCGAGAATCTTCCTTGCCCAGAAGTGGTTTTGTTAAAAGGCTAAGTGCATCTTAACATACATAATTTAGTTTGCAACAAGCCACAGAAATGAAGGGGGAAAAGCCTGAAAAAAATAAAAACATGTATTTGGTATAATGATCTGATCAAATACCCCTAAAACACTGTGCTGAACTTTTGAAACCCTTAAAATGCTCTGCAGTGTGCTAACAAGTTAAAGGGTTTTTTTTTTTTCCACCCAGCTTGATCCCATTCTATCAACTTCACAATCTACATCACTCTATGATCTTAAATTGTGGAGGTGCTCAGAAAATGAAAACTATATATGATTAGTGACCATGCCTTTCCCCTCTGGCTGCAGTCATGGCTTTCTGAGTGCTGCAGACTCACAAGCTACACAGAGCTGCTAGTACTCCATCAGTAAGGCTATGCTCTAAAGTCAGCATGTTCCTTGGGAGCCATGTGAAGATCAACCAAATGAATTTCCATAGTTCTCTTCTAATGGGCAAGGCTAGGTTCTAAGAGGAAGATTAAGCTCCACTCTCCTTATTCTCCCAGCATAGTAGCACAGAAAAAAGCTTGTAAGCACGCACTAAGAGACAGAAAGCGACAATCAAGAAGTCTGCTAAACAGACTAAGCTAAAGTATAACTGCAAAACTACTAGGGATGTTTAATTATTAAAAAGTAAGCCATATGCTAAAGTAATAAAAGACAGTTCAGTAATCAAAAATGGCATGAAACAGTAGTTCTAATTTTGGTTCTACTTGTCCTATTCTGAAGATCTTTTCCTACCATATATACATACATAATGTGTGTGTGTGTGTGTGTGTGTGTGTGGTGTGCAAAGTATCAGTGAGCCTGAAGAAAAGATACAGCTAAACACACTCCAATGACTAAATCCCTGTGCTTACAAAGTGACTCAGGTCTGGAAAACTGTTCGTGTGTTGTTCCTTAGTTGTGGTATATGCATATACACATCACAGACAGAATGATTTTTTCTTTGCTGCTGACTTTTTTTGACAAGCCATTTATTTAGACCTTGATTTTTCTGACCATAAAAAAAAGATAATCATATTTGTCACTAGAGAATCAAACAAACTGAGAAATCCCTGTGAAAAGTTAAGAGCCATTACTTATAATGACACTAATTGTCTTTGGCTTGATGGCTTTTACAAAATGCATCCCTAAGGGAAAAGCACCCAGGAACTAGGCACATGCCCCAGAGCCCAGGGAGCCAGATGTGGCTGGCTGCTGATGGTGATGGGAAACTGATGATAGGAAACAAAAGTAAATTTTTTTCCCTTCTCTTTTCAAGGAAAGCCAGTTAGACAGATCAGGTAATACTGATCCAGGCAACCCATTTGTACACCTTATGTCAAAACTTTTCAAAGTTACAGAAGTTTTAAAACACTGTGGTATTTGAGAGCCAAAAGGAGAACTAAGTCTGAGCCCTTAAATTCTCATGTCAAAAACAAACAAAGTAAGATATGTGTGCTGGCTCCTGCCAATCATCTCTGTACTCGGGAAGCAAAGGAAAAAGGATTGAAAACTAAACGCAAACTTAAGCTATGCAGCCAGATCCTGCATCAAAAAGCCTAGGGCAGGGTAAAGCTCAGTAGCAGAGTGTTTGCTTAGACTGCCCAAAGACCTGGGTGCAATCTCTAACACTGAAAAGGGGGAAAAAAAAAGTAACAATTTGCCCTAAGCAAAAGAAACATAAAGACCTACAAGTAATTAAGAAATAGTTATAATCACTGGATGGGCCTGGTGGTACACATCTTTAATCCTAGATTCAGGATTCAGGAGGTAGTAGGCCAATCTCTGTGAATTCAAAACCATATTGGTTTACACAGTGAGTTCCAGGACCTCCAGAGTTACACGGTAAAACTCAAAAAAAAAAAAAAAAAAAACCTAGCTAGTAGTGACAAACTCCTTTAATCTCAGCAAATAGTAGGCAGGGCAGGCGGATCTCTGAGTGTGAGGCCAAGATCTACAGAGCAAGTTAGTTCCAGGGGGAAATAAGGGGGGTGGGAGGAGTGGGAGGGGATGAAGAGAAATAGTTATAACTTATGGATGTGTTTTGTAATTTAAAAACAACTTTAGGCCAAAATAGCAGACACTTTTTATTAGGGAAATTAGATGCTAATGAGTTCTCTATTGCTTTGAACTTTAATATCCACATGACTCAAATTAGGTAAGTCTGAAATTACAAAAGTATAATTTTTAAGATCAACACCTACTGGCTGTTAAACAAGGCTCTAAATAATACGGATTAAGAAGATTTCCAAATGTTGAATGCTGCTGGTTTTACCTCCTGGTGGCTTCTGAAGCTCAGTCTTAGATAGTCTTTTAGAAGAGCTCCTTCTCACTGCTCCACAGTATCCTGCAAGGCCTCCCACCACTAACTCACCACTGTTCTTCCTGCCTCCAGACCACACACACCGCTCCTGCATTGACCCCACTGAAGTACAGACCTGTTATCACTCACCTGCTTCAAAAGAAGCAGAAGTCCCCTGCCAGCATCCAGAACTCCTTCCACAGCTTGTAGTCACACAAATGGCCCTCTCTCTATTCCACATGCATCCCACAGTACTCATCTTCAGATCTGCCCAAGGGCTCTGCGGGACAGACCCTGGCTCTATTTCAAAGACCCCAGCTCATTTCTAGAACAGTACAACTGATGACAGCGTGTATATAAGAGGGCCTGAAGCAACTGAAGGAAAAGCCCTGGGTTTGACATGAACAACCAGGCCCAACCCATACAACTTGCCTTCCCTCAATTGCTCTACTTATAAAGCCCAGATATTGTACTAGATGGACTCTAAGATCCAGTTCCTGCACTGGACTCTACTATGCAAGCATAACACATAACACTGGATCACATCCGATGAGAAATGTATGGAAATGCCTAATTCCTGCTACTATTAAACCGCTCAACTTTATATGAGCAAACAGCCCAACATAGCTTGATATTTTAAAAAATGGTTCAAAATAAAACAAGCCACAAGAAAAAAATAAAAACAGAAAAAAACCTCTGAGGATTAAGAAAATAAATATAAGCAAAGCCCCAAAATATTTCCTCACCAAATCTCACTATAAATAACTCCTAAATAACACTTTCAAAATGAAGGTTCTGGTGGAAATTTAGGATGCCAAATCCAGTCCTAAAAACAGCAAGGTAAACAGCAGGAACGAGTGATAAAAATACTTGCTTCAATTGTTTCTAGGTTTCTTGTCAAAGAAAATAAACTTAGATTCAAGCCACAGGAGAACAAACAGCAAAACTTCAGAACCCCTTGGACAAGAAGAAACCAGCATGTAAGGAACACACACACGGCATTTATCGGCCTAAATTAAAGCCAGAGACTGGCCTGGGCTTTTGGCAGTGGATTCCACCTTGCTCCTTGATTAACGAGTGAAGTTTTCACAGTGGCATTCTTGTTGCCTTGCCTCAGTGCTGCAGGCACACAGGGCGTGAGTGCAGCTGCACTTCCGTCTTCTGAGCCTGCAGCCTCTCTCCAGCTCACCAGTGCTGGTGGCACAATGGTGCCTCAGAGGTTACCACAGCTCAGCTACTTGCAAAAGAAACACTGCGCAGCAGTTCCTAACAACTGTGAAGAACAACCTCTTGAAGTTCTGGAGGAAAAGAGAATAGTGTTTTCTAGAAAATACGAACAATTGAAATAAAGTTCTCTGCCCTTTACTGCCCACACTCTCTAAATCAAAGGCAAAATGAAATGAAACTGGACTTTATCAAAACCAGGATGTGGCCTTTCATCACGCTCACCAACTCTGGCATCTTACCTGCGGATGCTTTGATCACGTAGCCCCGCTTTCCTCACCGGGAGGCACATCCAGCAGCTGCATAATTCTGTCCAGCAGTCCATGGATGATCTCAAACCCAGGATTCTTGTTGTAATAAACAGCACAGAGATGCCTGTAGTTTTTTGCACCTACATCTAGAAAAGCCAAAGACTTGGTCATCAGGTCAAATTAGCTATTATTTAAGCAACTTGGACAAAGCTAACAAAAAGAGATTAACAGATTATTTGGCACCAAGATAAGTATCCAGCCTCAGAAATTCATGAAAAGACCCAACTTTTTAGCCACCAAATCTTCAAAGGTGTTTACTCTGGGGGAAGGAGTAACTAGCTTTCAGGGCTGGCCCCAGGTCAAAAAGCTTCACTACAGAACCTGCTTGTAAAACTTGCTGTAAACACTCTGGTAAAATGTACCAGTTAATGATTCATATTCTATATTCATGATACCACCCAAATACTACTATTAAATATCAAAAGAGCTTTCTGCAGAACAAGATGTAGGAACCTAGCCGGTGTGAGTGCAGTACAGTCACTTTTGGAGCACTGTGAAGGCTGTGGGAAAGCATTCTGGGAAAGCTCCCCTTAATGGACAAGAGCAAACACAACACAACAAACAAAAGCCTGCGGATAGTGCTGGCTATTGAACTGAGGACCTTGCTGTACACCCAGATCCTGTATTTTTTTTTAAAGGAGGTCAACAATGGAACCAATTAAATTACATTTAAATGGAATGTTAACCAAACTAAATTACATTGTTCAAAGAACCTGTACAGGTTGGAAAACTAGGAAGCAAAACAAGTCAGTAACTATCAGCAAAGTTAGAGAGAGGTTGCCCAGTACAGGGAAGGCACTGTAGCAGAAGCATCACACCAGACTCTGAGGATCCCACCAACATTCCATCTCTTAGCCAGGTTGTAATTATAGTACAATACTGTTTACTTTATAATCTTTTTTTTTTTTTTTTTGGTTTTTTTGAGACAGGGTTTCTCTGTGTAGCCCTGGCTATCCTGGAAGTCACTCTGTAGACCAGGCTGGCCTCGAACTCAGAAATCCACCTGTCTCTGACTCCCAAGTGCTGGGACTAAAGGCGTGCGCTACCACCACCTGGCCATTTGCTTTATAATCTTAAAAAACAAAAAAATGAATGTGATATATACATAAAATTCTACATAAACCCTTACAATTAAAACCTGGAATGATGGGCTGGACAACTGACTCAGTGGTTAAGGGTTCCTGTTGTAATAAATAGCACAGAGATGCCTGTAGTTTTTCACACCTACATCTAGAAAACACTTGTTGCTCTTGCCAAGGGCCCAAGCTTAGTTCCTAGCACACACCCACCTAGCAGCTCGCAAGCATCCATAACTCTTGGGAATTTGACTCTGTCTTCTGAATTCCAAGGGCACAGACAAACATACAAGCAAAGTACTCATACACATAAAATAAAATTTAAAAAAAAATCTTTTTATTCATGAAAGAAGTAAAATAGAGGATATGAATCAATCCCAAAGACATCACACCAAGAGAAATAAGTTAGACACATCAGGTCAAACCTACAAGATCCCCATACATGAGGTATTGAAGCCTTTTGCTCTTTAATGTGATTGAAGGCAGGACCATGTGTGAAAGGACACTACCATGCGCTACACCCTCCCCACATACCTCACAGTCATACTCTCACAGAAACCGGAAGAGGAGGTGGCCATCAGGGCTGACAGGAGGAAGAGTGGAGAAGTGCTGCTCATTGGCACAGGTACAGTCGTGGATAATGAGATTGTTTCCGTGGTCTCCACTGAGCGTGGAGAGCTGCTGCTGTGCTGTACATGGAGATGCTAACTGAGAAGGCAGCTTGCATCTGGATTTTAAACCACCACAGTAACTTTTAAAAGTATGTGAAGAATCAAACTATTCAAATATAACCATAATCAGAAACATCCATGCACAGGGAAAAAGGACTCAAAAGAAATAGATCTAATGTTAACAGGTTATGTTTGAATGAGATAATTTTTTCTACATTTGACCATTTTAAAATCTTTCCAAGATTAATATATGTTACCTTATATAAAAATAAGACAAACTGCCAGGGGAGTGGTAGCACATTCCTTTAATACCAGCACTCAGGAAGCAGAAACAGGCAAATCTCTTGAGTTTGAGGCCAGCCTGGTCTACAGAACAAGTTCTAGGACAACCAAGGCTACATAGAGAAACCCTGTCCCCTCTCTTACACACACACACACACACACACACACCACAAAGACTCATAACTCAAGATGGACTCCAATGGATAACTGGATAATGGATCAGTGTATAAACAGTGAGACACTGCTCACACATCAAACTTCAGCAACTGTTAATGGACCTAACAGGTGGAAGGTTCTCAGGGGCACTGTAGTGAATGAAAGAAGCCAGCCAAGAAGGCTACAGGACAGATGATCCACTCATGCCATGGTGGAAAAGTATATTTCAAGCAACTGAGACTAGACAGTAGTTGTATAAAGTAAAATATGGGGGAAATGTGACTAAAATGGGAAAACATGAAGGATTTCCAGGTGACGTTGCTCAGGATCTCAGGGTGATGATTTAAAAGGTACACAGCACATAAAGGAGGATTTAAAGTCGACAGCATCACTTAACTTTAAAACTAGCACACAACTTAGGTCAATACCATGACCCTTAAACTAGAGACACATAGCTCTAAATACAAAATAGAATGCGTTTGGCCTCATTTTGCTTTTTAAATTAGGAAAAAAGAAAACGAGTATGCCTGTCTTGGGAAAGAAAGTGAAGACAGCAAGCTGCCTCTGTTCCCATGGGCTGAACGAAAGCTCGTCCGCAGCTTCTCCACAGGTAAAGGCTACTGGCCGTGCTGGCACAGACGGCCTCTTATCATCCCGAGAGCCAGATACCATGGCAGTCAAGCCACCGGGAAGCTCTGGCCAGGGAATGAGTATCTACCAGGCAGCCATCAATGTCATCATTTAGCTCAAGACACTGCACAGCAAGGATTACTACTTCTATGAAGCACATGGGGAAGCCAAACCTCAAGGCAATTAAGTCAAGTTGTTCGAAGCCGAGCTAACTAGCTCAGGCTAATCATTATCAATTCCACAGCTATGAAGTTACAAATCAGGACTTGCTCAGGACTGACTAAACCCCACACTCTCTCCACTGCCCGACAGTGCACCATAAAGGATTTAGAAGGGAAACAGTCTAAGGATAAATGCATGCGTAGCCATACAATTGCTAAATACAGTCAAAGATGGACATTCTTGAAACATTTTTAATACAAAGAACAGATGTTTTACTTCTCCAAAGTTTTTACGATTCTTAAAATTTTTTTAAGTCACTGAAATAAATTATTTTTTAAAATCTGGAATCTGCGTCCATCAACAGTATTTTAATTTATGGAGATTATATACTCAGTGACTTTTGACTGAATAGACACAGAGAAAGAACTGTTTTCACCATTTTAAAACTTCTTGAGAAACTCGTCTTCCTTACATGATGATGCCCAGAAACACTACAGGACTTAGACAAACTAAACATGTATTTTCTGAATACATAACTGAAGTCTGGAAAAAGAGGCAAGCACTGGGAAGCAACTAGCATGCCAAGCCAGGAGCACAGAGCGGACCCTATTCCAAGGCAGAATGAGGGAAGAGTGCCATGCTGCCACCCCTGTCACTGTTTCCACCACGGACACAGGACTCTGCTGTCTCGATTCTGTAATCAAGGGTGAGGATAAGGATCAATATTAAAGTCAGGTAGGTCTAAATGCCAGGTAACCCAGCAGCATGCACAAATTAAAATGAGAGGCCTAATTCTACTGCAGAAATGTGAACACACAGACACACAGACACACACACAGACAGACACACAGACACACACACAGACACACACACACACAGCCAGACAGACACACACAGACACAACAGACACACACAGAACACACAGACACACACAGACACACACACACACACAGCCAGCCAGAACACACAGACACAACAGACACACACAGACACACACACACACAGCCAGCCAGACACACACAGACACAACAGACACACACAGACACACATACGCATACACACACACACACACACACACACACACACACACACGAAGGGAAACAGAACTAAATGACCTTTTCATACTATCGACTTGCTTCTGGGTACTCCTGCCATGTGGTTCCCATTTATTGGTGTCACATGCCTCCACTGTAACCCCTTTGTTGCTCCATATTCACCGTGAGGGAACAGGCCAACAGTAGGCCACCATTCAGAGCGCTCACCAATGCAAATGAGAAGCTGCCTTAGTTTGGTAACTCTTGCCCTGGACTACTTCTTCCTAATCTCTAAATTATTTAACGTGAACCTTTCTTGATAATAGTAAAATATCTAGACCAAAACCACAGAATTTTAAAAGCAAATTATGTGTTTTGAGGGACTATAGCAAAAAAAATTTTATGTTTTAAAAACTCTTTTTTAAAAAGAGCTGGGAATGGGACTCAGTTGGTAGAGTGCTTCGTAGCACTGCATGGTGGCACTTGTCTGTCGGAAGGATCAGAAGTTCAAAGTCATCCTTGGGTACACGGGAAGGTTAAAGCTATCCTAGGCTACATGAGACCCTGTCTTCAATAAGTTAAAAAAATTAAAGTTTATTTCACTTAAGAAACATTTCAGGATGTTTATAACATACATGGAAAACAATAAACTGATTTCCAGGTTTAATTTTGCAATACTTTGAGGGTTATATATTAACCTCATTATCTGGGTATCTCCTTCCTACCCCACCACTGTTTTTCACATTTTCCAAAGGTACCACCCCCTCTGGTTTGGTTCTTTATATTTTGTTTAAACATTCACTCTCCATTCCCATCACCACCTACAGAAAAATGACTAGGTATGTTAAAATTCCCACCTCCTTGCCTTTTGCACGAGAGACCATATTACATCACAGGAAGTAAAGACTGCATGCCACAAAGCAAGAACTATTTAGATTTCATGCCAAAGCTAGGTTTGTTGGAAATGCCTCAGTTCTTTATAACTCAGTTAACAGACCTCTTGTGTCATGCCATCAAACAATTCTGCTTCTTAAATGGGCCTGCCAAGTATGTCAGCCTAAATTATCCGTGTACTGCACAGACTTCAAAGTACTGCCTGGAGAGAGCTGATCTAAACCACCCAAAGGAGGGGTGGCTAGATGCAGTTGTGTGAGCTCAAAGAATACAACAAATGACTTTAAAAAAAAAAGGAAAAGAAAAAGGAGTGATATATAATGTCCTGAGCATGTGACTCTTAACTTATACCCTAGGCTTTGCCATAGGCTTCCAGGCAGTGTAGATCCTGCTGCACCCATGATTAGAGGGGAATTGATGGTTTCTGGTACTAATATCATCCAGAGTACGGAGTCTTCCTTATGCTCACATGTACCCAGACACTTAAATAAAGATGCTGTCAAAACAAAAGTGTATCGGGAGAACAAAAAGCTTCTAGACAAATCAAGGGCTGATACTCTGCTCAAGCTGGAGATGAAGAGCAGGCAGGACTCAGAAAATGAAGCATAGCACTGTAGCATCTATGTTCCAGCAGCATTTCAACACTGGCACTCACAAAACCATAACCATGCTGCAGACCAATCTCCTAAAGAATTTTAGCGCACTCTAAATAACCACAGCTAATGTAGGGAACCAATAGCCCTGTATATTCCTGATAGGACTATAAATTAGTACAGCGGAAATAATTAAGCAAAAACATGGAGGTGAAGGAGGGACTAGATGGGGAGGTGAGCAGCAGTGACTCAGGGACAAGCAGTGGGGGTGTGAATAAAACACAGGCACAACAGCCAGAGGATGCCTTTAATCCCAGCACTGAGGCAAAGGCAGTCAGACTGCAGGCCAGTCTGGTCTACATAGCAAGTTCCAACCAAGCCAGATGTATCTGTTTTAAGAAGAAGAAAAAAGAAAGAGGCCAACAGGAAGAAAAAAAAAGGCATAGTGAAATCCATTTTATAGGTATAATTAATATTATATGCAATACAGTACCATATGCAACATATATTTATACATATAGACATAACTATATGCTGGGTATGTTGGCTCATGTGAGCCTGTAAACAGGATGTGAGTTTGAAGACAGTGTCACACAGCAAGACCTGTCTCAAAACCAACCAACTCAAAACAAAAAAGAAAAAAATCAGTTAAAAATTTTAGAAAATAATTTACTAAGTTATCAAATACTTAAATGTATATTGCTAGGTACTGACAACTTGTTATTTCTAAAAATAAGTACTTATACAAGGGAAAATGATACTCATTTAAAGACATACTATAGGAAAAGTCTCATAGCAATCCATTCATGCTCACTCTGCTTCCATATGCTAGAATATTATGTAACTATTAAACATGAGATCAGTAGTATACATTCAGATAGGTTAGAGTAAGTGTAAGCACATCCGTGTAAACTATAAAACTATCACTTTCTTCGTAGCTGCACACGGAAGTGTAACATGGCTGCAGATATACACAAGGACTGGCAGGGAATTAATTCAAGGTGTGGAATGACTGACAAGTTGTAGATCTTATTTTTTTAATTAAACAAAAGAACAAAATTCTTAAATCAATAATATTCATGAAAGCTTAAGAATATTAAAAATATATGTTCAATTATTTAAAAAAAGCAACAGCTTTCCTAAAATGCTTTTATATGGCAGCACCAAAGTACACACTTGTCTTTTAAAATGATGCTGAAAAGCCAAGAAACAAATGTGAAAAGAAATCTCTAAAATTCTCAATGCATTCAGGGAAAAAATATATATATTCCTGAGGGTTGGCTTTTATTTTGTTACTAAACCTGGAATGGATTTTTATCTATTAAAAAAATACAGTACTGGATGCATGACAGGGCACATTATACTCACGTTAGCAGATCTTAACTTTGTGGAACCAAGCACACTAAAATAACTTTCTATATTAAAAATGATATATTTACTCAGCTAAGATGCCATCTCATATGCGAAGGATGCTACTTCAAAAATTGTTAACGTCAGCTTCCTTACACCCATGTTTTTTGAATTATTAATTGGAAATTCTAAATGCCAAAAAATATGAAATGGTGAAATTAAATTAATCCAGACTGATGACATAAGTCCTCTTCAGAAGGCCGCATTCCATATGTGGATGCTGGATAACCTATTATCTGAGGCTCTAGAATCGATGGATAGTGTCTCAGACGATAGGTATTCACAAGCCTATAATAAAATCTTCTTGAGCCTTCATTGAGCACATAGGTATACCAAAAGTTATAAAGACCTGACCCTTACTTCACTCATTTATGTCTATTTTTTGTTGTGCTGGAGACTGAACCTAAGGCTTATGCATACCCCTATGTTTAATGTTCTGTAACACAGGGCAGATAAACACTAACATTCATGTGCATGCATCTGTAAGAATAGTATGCTGAGGAAACAACCCATGTAAAGACCAAACAGTTATGTTCTGTGGCAGCCATGCTCAAGGGAGGAAGAAGAAACAAAACTCTGAAACAGATCTTGCAATTAAAGGCTTAAAACATAAATTCTTTACTTCCACATCCAGTTAGGAAGGATAAAAAGAAACAGACCGGTCCTCTCACTTAGAGACAGGTCTGGGACAATGTGAATCTTTGGGAACTATTTAACTGTAACCTGGAGGCAGAGGGAATGGAGTTCAAAGCAGGAGCCACTCTGGAAGATGGAGGGAGGTCTGAGTAAGTCAAAAGCTTTATGTGAGAGCTCTAACCCACTGCACTTAGTAACAAGCAATGACCCAAGTCCAAACCATTTGAACTGCTGTTTGCACATCTCTTAAGGTTCCTGATCCTTTTTAGACTTGCCCATCCTTGACCCAGAGATCCACTTTCTCTTGCATGTTAGTGAGATTCTAGGCATAGTGGCAGCTTCCATGAGCACCGAGGGAGGAACTGTGACTGCAGGACTCAACTATGTTTAAAAAGTGGGAAGGTTGGATTCTGCAAAATGAGCTAGCTTTTCCAGATAGGCAGTCTTTTGCTCATCCCTCAGTTTTTCTGACTTTTAAAAATATTTTGTTTACAGTTTGGTCATTCCTGACATTGAAATGAATGAGCTATTAACATCTGAAACCAGCCAGTAACTTTCACAGCAGCCTCACATTCTCTCCACTGCTACCCTTCTTGCTACAAAACTGACTAACTTAGCCTAGGGCAGAGTCTGTACTCAGTTTCTTGTTCCAAAAACACATGCCACTCTGTCCAACAAAAGGGATAAATCAGCTTAGTCCCCTGAGTCATGACTGATTTTTAAAAGTGTTACAGCAGCTTCGGATCCGAGGCTCAACGAATGCAGTGGCTGGCTCAGCCTCAAACAAGCCAAATGTGCCTGACTTACAGTGGAAGTCTTAATGCTTGAAAAGTGTGCCTGACTTGGTTTCAAAACTGGCAGCCCGACAGCCTCATTCATCATGATGGCCAGTGAGAGGAGTGCCCGCTAGAGTCAAATGTCTGATTAGGTCAGGCAGGAAAATGGGAGTTGTCATTTGCCTACTTTCAGAAGAACTTGGGTCAAACAGGAAAACATGGAAATTCAGATTCATTTTTGTTTTCATTTTGGAAGCTATGTTTGCCAAGCAGACACTCATATGAAGCTTAGGGGTGCTAGGATTTTCTTGGCATTACAGAATGAGTTACTGGCAGTCGTAGCTCCATTCTCTGCATTCCCAGGGTACTTTGCACATTCCCTCCACATGGAACATGGATACACTGGGTGGCCAGTGAGCTCCAGGGTTCTGCCAGTCTCTGACTCCCTAGTCTTGGTAAGACAGGCACATGCTGCCATACTTGGGTTTTCACACAGGTGCTGGGGATCTGAACTCAGCTCTTCATGCATACATAGGCAGTGCTCTCTTATATCCTAAAGTCGTTTCTAGCTTTCTGTCACCATGGTTAATTAGACCACCAGGTTCGAGCTTGCCACACATCTCCACTTTTTTGAACCGCATAAATTTGGGGACTGCTCACTAAAGAGATTTGGGGAATTTCATTATTAATTAGAAAATCCCTCTATGATTTATTTTTGGTGGTTTCAACTTTATTATTCAAAAAGTTTCATTTAGGAACACATAGCTAACATACATCTAAGAGAGAGGTGACTTCTAATTTGTCACTTAAAAATAGTAAATTACTCAAAGAAAGATTTCTGGATTTATTGATTTGTTTATTAATGCTATGCCAGTGTAGTTTGACCCTGTAGACTTTGATAGAATTAATGCTGAGGAACTCGAGGACAAGTGGCTTTGCATCTGATTTTGGTATTCCGTGGCAGAGTGCAGCATAGCATTTCTTCCAGAGCTGGCATCACCCAGATCCACTTAGGTCTGAGTGTCATTTTCGATCCTGGTGAGCTTTAGTATCAAGACCAAAAGCAGGTAGCTGCCCCAAGGAGAAGCAGCAGCCTCACTATCAAGCCTGTGGGGTTTAAGGGCAGCCTTGCTCTCCAGGTCACCTTTCACTGTGACTGCACCTACCAGGCCTCTGCCCAGGCTCTCAGCCCACAGTGCAACAGCAGCAACAGGATCTTCCAGTCCAGGGTGGTGATTTATTTTTAAACGTAAAGTCTTACATTAGTATGGTTTGTGTATCTCATAAGGGGGAAAAAAACCCTCAAAAGAAGAAAATCCTATAACAGCAAGTCCCTTAAAAGGTTAGGATAAAAAATCAAATCCCATCATCTCAGCAAAGCACAGGGACACTGTTGGCCACCCTGGGCTTTTAAGCACTACAGCAGAAAATGGACATGACCCAAGCCAGCATCATCTGGCCCTGGGACAGCCAGCACTCTAACAAGAACAGCAGTCACCACTTACTATGTGACTAAGACCTTCCAAATGCAGTTTCACTGGATCCTTACTACTGCTAATGAAGCAAGTACTGTCATTACCCATTATACAGATGAGAAAACAGCCACAGAGTTCAAATAAACTGTGTACCACAGAAAACATGACTAAAACCCACGCCTTACGATGCAGTGGTCAGAACCCAGACTCGCTGCTACCTCCCTACAGATGGTGTAGACCCTTTCCTGTAGGCCAGATGACTAGGAAGGATCCACATGTACTTATTTAGAACACCGCATTAGAAAAGTTTCTGTTATGAAATAAGATCCAGGCCCACCTAAACAGAAAACATACTCTATCTCAACAAAAGGAAACATGTTTTCAAAATCGTAGACTCAGTGAGTAATTTAACTTCCCTTCATTTTTCAAATGCTATTGATACAATAAAAAATATTAAAGAAAATAAGCCAATGGCAAGAATCAAAAACCATGGAGAAATCAATGGATAGTTTCAACTAGGACAGGCACAGAGTTCTCCCCAATGAGAAAAAGCATAACAGAAATACAAATGTCTGAGCTAAAACAAACAATAAAGCCCAGCTCAGGCACATGAACCTAGGGCTGGAACATAACAATGTACTGCTCCATGGCTATAGCCAAACTCTACAGTAAATGTGCTATGCAGGGCTGCCCCTCACTCTTCCCCTACAGCCTGTGATACACTCAGCCCTGAAGGGCCATTAAGGAGCCCTGTCAGTGACCTTAAAGGACTCATTGCTGAAAGAGCATTACAAAACTTTTGAGGAAACAAGTTACCTAATTAAGTTGCCTTAATCCTGCACTTATAATTATGAGCACGCCATAAAGGATCAAGACATATGAAGCTCAGAGATAAATGTGGAAAGAAACAGTCAACGTTAACAGGTCAGTGCCACCCTGCACTCTAAGTATCTTCACCAACTCTTTATAGTGATACTAAAAATGTCTTCTAGTTTTTAGTATAGATTTGCACTTCAAAAAAATTCTACAGACTACAGCCTGGAGTTAAGAACACTCATAAGAGCTGATGTATTGACATCAAAAGGAAGGCTGGCAGGCAAGTGGTCACTTGAGGCACTGCTCACTGAGGGGCCACAGCACTTACAGGCTAGACAAACAATTGAACTTGCACTTGCAATAAAAAGACTGACTTTCAGGAAAATCAGGCTTCCAAATTCCTAAATTTATATTTATTGAATAATCATGCATTCCAAGTGTTACACCAAAAACTTGCTATATTAAGCTAAGTACTCTGACCTTAAGTACTTCAAAGGGAAAAATTACAAAACACATTCACAATCACTATTCCAACAGTGCTGAGCAATCAAAGCCTCACCATGCCACAAACGTCACAGGGTGCAGCAAAGAAAAGTCTCAGAATGCTCTGGGACCTTCCATTCTTCCTTCCTTTCCTGCCCCCCCCTCAAGGCTGGGACTGAAGTAGCTCAGGGACCATGCATGCTCCTGTCACAGATTACCAGGAACTATACTCCTGCCTTCTCTGGAGCTTTTTAAGATGAGTTTCAGTAGAGCTCCTCATAATTACTAAATTCTTGATGAAAATGTGCTTTCCATTCCAGAAGCAAGAGACACAGCCACCAAAGCCCAGGCCCCCTCCTGTTGTTTCTTCAATTTCTTTAATGATTAATTATTTGAATCTGCATCCTACCAGATACACTTACATAGGATATTTGATAAGAAGTTTGACAATGATTTTACTTAATAACAAACAACACAGCTGTGGTAGGGCTTAATTTTACAATTACCAACTCAAGGATGCTCTGATAGTGATGCACTAACTCAGATTTACATTAAAATACTATGAGGAGGGTGGTAGCAATCTGGAAGAAACTGACTGCATGTACAGGATTAAGCATGCTAGCGTCTCTAAATAGAGCTGAAATTCACACAATAAAAAATGCTTATGTATGAAATCCGAGGTAGCTCACTCTTACCTTTGCTAGAATCTTTTACTACAATGTCAGAGATTTCAAACAGTTTGAGAGGAAGGGGCATCTTCCGGTTTGCGGCAATGGTCTTCAGAAGGCCAGGAAGAAGGGTAGTGCGCGCCACCTACAGGCAAAGATGGGAATTCACACTGACTCAAGAACTGGCAAACTCAGGAGAAAAGGAGACAAGGCAGGCCAGCTTCCTGCTTTCAAGGAAAACTTTGGAAAGGGCCATGTGTTTTTATTTTTAAATTCTCAAGTCCAAAAAAAAAAACTCAAGTCCAGTTCACTAAAAGAACTGAAAATATTGTCCATTCCAAATTAACAAAATAAGCACCAGTAAATATAATTTATACTGTGAGAAACAAATATAAAGATTATTCCTATCTAAAGATTGGCTATTCCATTATAATTCTTAAAACTAAATTGGGTTTTCAAGGTTGCACATATACAAATTTTTATATTCTGTCTCCTTTCACAAAGTAATTGAAGTAGCCCAGGCTGGACACCCAAATGCTCACATTCAACCTATACTTGGTTCTTACATGCTTTGAGCTAACTGGCACAATTCTCTTACCTGAATTTTCCACTTCATAATTGACTTTTACTTACTATTTTCTGCTTTCTCATCCATTTATAGTAAATGTAAAATAGACGATTAGATTAGATAGATAGATAGATAGATAGATAGATAGATAGAATAGATAGATAGATAGATAGAGGTAAATGGATATAGTTTTCTGATCCTGACAGTGAGAATTTTGAGTTCAAGGCTAGCTTGGGCAATATCATTTAAAGCCCGTCTGAGCTGCCTATCAAGATCTTGTGTCTCTAGCCCACCATGGGGGTGCACATGGAATCTGGCACTTGGGAAGCTGAGGCAAGAGGAAGACTGTCATGTGCTCACAATCAGTCTGGGAGATATAGTGAGTACTGGGCCAGCAAGACCATCTCTCAAACAGAAGCAAAGTGGTTTCCTTTATTTAGCTGTTAAATCTGCTTTTTAGTTCTTGCACTCTAGTTCTCTCCTTTCTACAGAGGATGTATTCCTAGATTGGAAATTAAGTCCTATACATTTGTACCCATGATAACAGGGTACACCCTGGGCACAGTAAGAGAGATCAGTTATGATGACATTATGATGACTAATGACACACTGTAATAAAGGTTAGTCAACACAATCTCTTTTCAAGATACCTTATATTACTATAGAGCTTAACAATCTTGTTATATTGTTTTTGGGGTCTTGGGTTTGTTTACCGCATAAGGTAGATATTTTCACCTTTTAAAGGAAGTATTTACTGTTTGACCTACCAACTCTGTGGGTTCCAGGGATCAAATGCAGGTTGTGAACCTTTCTGGTAAACATCCACTGAGCCATCTTGCAAGCTCAAGCATCTCTAACTAGATGTGCATGTCTGTAATCTCAGCCCCAGGAGGCAGAGGCTTCACAACAGCTTAAAACCCACCTGAACTAACTAAGTGACTTAGTTAGGGTTTCTATTGCTGTGATAAACACTATAACCAAAGCAACTTGTGGTGGAAAGGGTTTATTCATTTTACTATTCCAGTTAACACCCCATTGTTGAGAGAAATCAACACTTTAATTCAAGCAGAACAGGAATCTAGATGCAAGAACTAAAGCAGAAGCCATAGATGAGTGCTGCTTACTAGCTTGTTCCTCGTGGCTAGCTCATGGCTTTTTATAGCACCTAGAACCACCAGCCCAGGAGCAGCACCACCCACAGTGAACTAGGCCCTCTTCCATCTATTATCAAGAGAAAGCACCATAGGCTTTCCCACAGGCCAATCTGCAATCTGGTGGGAAGATTTTCTCCATTGAAGATCCAAAGCAAAAACAAAAAAGCTCTATATTCTTTTTTAAGTTTATCATTCTCCTTAGAATAGTACTAAATATCCACACTTACCAATGGTTTTTGTACACATAACCCTTATTTGCTTAGTTCAAATCCATCAGCAACATAAAAGTTTTGAATCTGTCAAAGTTCCAGATCTAACTACTAATTTGAGAAACACAGGAGACCACTAAGATATATTCAGCCAAATCCTAAATGTTGAATGCCTGCAGAACAAAGGGCCCGTATTTTTTTTTTAACGTGAAATAAAGGAGGTGTTCAAGAAAGATGACACGGTGCAGAGTGAATGATGGACTAATAACCTATAAACTACGCTTAGAAATCAGTCAACTCTAATGTATAACCTTAAGGGAATCCTAACCAAAAAGAAAAAGACAGCTGGGAACACTTACACAGTGACAGCCATTTGAAGACTTACTTAATATTACTGTTAACCTGGGGACAAGTGAGAATACTCCATAATCTTGTTTATAATAATTGCAATAAAAATTTACATATTTTTCCTAAGTAGTATTTTTCTCTTGCCCATTCTATAACACATCTACTGTCAGAGAAGAACACAAGTTAAGAATTACATAGAAAAAGCACATGCTTGTACTCAAATTATAAGCCACTTTGCATTTAATTTAACCATAAGTACAAACCTGTACTTAGTGATGCATTAGTAATGGCAGAATGGCTAGGTAAAGCAGGGGTAATGCAGACACTGTCAACTCAAAAGGACTCTTGAGTATGCTAAGCCACAGCTATGTACAGCGGCAGCTGAGGCACTTCTGATCTGCTTTCCCTCTGTTTATATAGAGTGGAGCAGGCAGGACACAAACTCGGAGGAATATAACAGTTACAGAAATCTTGAGAAATCAAAATTTGTGTCACACTTGATAAATCAAACTGAGGTAGGGAGATACATTTAGCATAAACAAGTAAAAATCCACTCCTATTCAATGAAAATGTGTTATGAATAAATATTAGTATTCCTCATTTGCTATACAGTAGGTAGTTCTATAGATAAAACTCAGAATTTTTAAGTGTAACATTTCCAGGGCCTGTAGGATTTTCCAAAAACTAACCCACCATCTACCTTTTACAGATGTAAGAACCAAGGTCCACAGAAACTATTACAGACCACTGCTGAGGTTTGCTCCACACTAGGATCAAGTTTCCTAAAGCCAGACCCTTTGGTTCAAAGATTTTTCAAACATGTGGGACTGCATATGCAAGAAAGAAAGCCAGAGTTCACAAACATAGGAAGAGGGACACTTAAGCTGTTAGCAAAGCTGTTATAACTTGAAATGCATGTCTACAGCTAACATCCTAGTCCATGCTCTGAATCATTTAACATGGACTGCTATTGCAGGACTGTTCCATTTAAGTCTTCCTAAACTCTGTAAGAAACTGCCAATAAACTCAAGAGGACAATGAAAGACACAGAGAGCACTTGTCAGAAACTGGCAGGATGGCTTAGAGAGAGACACAGAGTGTATTTTAATCCATCTACTACAAATGAATGGGAAAGAGAGGAAGCTGAGAATTTTCAGTAAATATCAATTATGATGTGAAAAACACAGGCAAGGGTGGCTGAGCCAGCAACATCAACGCATGCAACAACTAAGAAGAGTTGAACGTGAGCACCTGAAGTCCAGCCTGAAGTATGAAATGAGTTTCAGGTCAGTCTAAGGACACAATCTCAAAGACAGAAATAATAATAATGATAATAAATATTATATATTTTTAAATAAGCTAACTGCACAGTCTGGTTAATAATTAATAGTACATTTGCTTACCAAGCACAAGGCTCTGGATTCAATACTAATATATACACAGAGAAAGAAAGAGAGACAGAGGGGAAAGGGGACCAACTCCAAATTATCTAAGGAAAGTTCATTAAAATGTTCTAAGGATTCACTTCTGAGGTATAATAACTGAAGACAGCTTCCCTAAGTCATTTACCACAAATGACTTTTACCCAGTTCTTATCTACTTAAAATTCTTACCTGGAACTCAGCGGTTTTGGGGTTACTTATGTGGACTGCCTTTGTTGCAGAGATATCCAAGCCAAGTTTATCAGCAATATCTTCTTGGGAGCACTAAGAACATGTAAAATAGATTAATACAGGGCAATGGCTAACTCAAAGTTTAAAAGTATTTAATGCTAGCACTCAGTTTGCTCTATAGAATCCAGTAAGTTAATAATAACTTAAAAATTTGATCTAATAAGTTTAATAACTAATAACTCATCACTTGTAGTTCACCTAGTTTAGGCTCACAGAAGATGCAATTAACTATGAATTAGCTCTCTATGAGGAATTGTAGCCACAACAGGAGCTACTTAATGTCTTGTCTCCTGTAGAGATGGGGGTTTAGTCCACACCCAGGTCCTTTCTGTACTAGGTCCACACTTACCTTTCCCATCTACACTCCAAATTCCTCCCTGTTTTCTGAGCATTATACTTTTACCTGCCTTTAGCTAAAATCACTGTGCCAGCACCACACACAGCAAACCCAAGGCTCTACTTAAGTGACTGCTATTTAGCTCTTCCATAAAAGTATTTCTAGTGGGACCAGCAAGAGAGTCCTCCTCTTGGTGTCCCAGGGCTTTCTGGTTACCAATGCAATCCCAGGTTAAGTCTGCATTGATTTGGGGCAGAACTGTACAACTAGGAGAATTCACATGACTGAACTCTGCTCGGTGTTCTTTGAAATGCTGCCATTTAACTTCCCCCCACGCATAACCATATAACTCCTAGGAACAAAGAAACTACTTAGTTCTTACCCACCTGCAGAATCTAGAACAGTAGGTATATATTAGAGGAGAACTCACTATTAGATCTAACAAATCTAATAAGGATCAAAATCTAGAGATACTGTATGTCCAATGCCTGACAGAGAGTGCTAAAACATAACAAAATGAAAAATAATCAAGTGATGAAAGTTGGTGCCATCATGTTACTGGAGTCCTCTCTAACTTTAGGACAATATTGCTCACTGAACTGTTCTAAAGGCATCCTGAAGTAGTAGGCCTTCACAGCACTAAAGAGTGATGACAGCTGTTGTCTGCCAGGCATTGCACCAGGAGCTGAGAGAAGGTAAACAGCTCGCTTGAGGAGAATTTTGTCTTCACTACATGCTAATAGCCTGCTCTAGCAACTCCTGCCTTAGCTCACCTGAGGGCCAGAATGGCAGAGAACTTAACATCCTACCTCAGGCTCCAAGTGTTGGTATTATATATGTGCCAGTATGCACCTCGGTACCCAACTCTGTCATGCTTTCTTGAAAAGGTACTAAACACTATCAGAACAGAGCCCCACACAGCTGCTGTGCTAGAGGGAACACCTACACCATACCACCGCAAATGCCACTTTCTGCAGAGCAGAGGCAGTTTTGCTACAGGATTTAGATACATTGTGATCAGTTCATTTAAAATGTATTTACATGATGCTACCCACTCTCAAGCACAGCTACTTCTGTCTGGGTGAAAGAAAAAGGCTTTCCAGTGTATAGGAATAACCCTGTGCTTCACAATAGTGATGGAAAAAAGGAGAGACAATCGGAAACAGTTTTCATTAAGTGTTCCTGAGGTTGACAGTAGCTCAGGCCCAGGAGGGAAGATGTTCTTAAATATCAGCATTTATGTGTCTACTATAATGTTAGGAATATAACACATATCAAACTCATGATCATAACTAGGCTATGGTGGTACATCCCTTTAACCTGAGCACTCAGGAGGCAGAGGCAGGTGGACCTTGAGTTTGAGTGCAGCCTGGTCTACAGAGTGAGTTCCAGAACAGCTAGGGCTATGTAGAAAAACCCTGTCTCTAAATAAATAAATAAATAACAAAAAAAAAAAAACTAATTAGCCGGCAGTGGTGGCGCACGCCTTTAATCCCAGCACTTGGGAGGCAGAGGCAGTGGATTTCTGAGTTCGAGGCCAGCCTGGTCTACAGAGTGATTCCAGGACAGCCACGCTACACAGAGAAACCCTGTCTCAAAAAACTAAAAAAAAAAAAAAAAACAAAAAACCCATAATCATTGTAAGTGTTACTCTTAGGTTAAAGTAGGCATTTTGTTCTAAAATGAGTCAATTTATTGAAGACAATATTACAATTAGTATAGTGTAGTAAAAAAAAAAAATCATAATGTTGAAAAGTGAACTGCTTGTTAAAAAGTCAAGGAGCAGCTTTTGAAGACTGTCTGCCACTCCTATACAAACTGGATATGGCAATACAGACCAGCAATGTGAAGATCTGTTTATAAAAAAGACAATTTATAGATGTTGCAATTTTAATGATTTATTTTATGCACATGGATGTTTTGTGCGCATGAGTGCATGGTGCCTACAGAAGCCAGGAGAGGCCATCGATGCCCTGAGCCTGGAGTTACAGACCCTGCGAGCCCCCATGTGGTGCTGGAGCTTGAACCAGAGCAGAGTGCTCAGCTGCTCAGTCACACATTTATGTTCACTGTCTAGGAAAAAAGGAGTGAGGAGCTGGAGTGGGTGGAGCGCACAAGCTCTGGCTCCTAACAGGTCTGGTCTGGAATCTTGGGCACGTGCCTGTGGCTGTATGGGGGATGGAGGGACTGAGAGAAGTTACTCTAACTGCTGTGGAAGACAGGAACACTCCTGAGAAGAATTGGTACCATGTGCACACAGCTATTAGTGCAGAGTAACCCCTCCCTGAACAGCAGCCTCCAGCAGGAGGCAACTCATGTACTTCTGCAAGATACATGGGACTCAGTTACTAAATCTCAAAGCACCAACAGAGGTAGTAAGAAGTACAAGCCATGGTTGTAACTGCAGTTAGTTTGGGGAAGAAAACCAGAGTCACAAGTAGAGAGGGGAACTCGAGTGCTTACTTTGTATTTATAAAGGTGAAATCCTTCAGGATGAGGATATGTTGATTCCTACTGTCACTTAATGTACTTTAAAAACAAATGCATTTCTCAATGCTAGGTTTTATATTTCAATGTGTATAAAATGGTGACTGCTCACAACAGAAACAAAACATCTGCATATGGATGGCATGGGACTCTAAGCTCAGCATACACCAGATGAGACCAGATCAAGCAGTAGCCACCCAAAGCTCTGATTCTCATCATGACTCTGCTGTGTGCACTATGTCAGCTTCTCGTCGTCTTTTCAGTTACAAGCTTCCTCCTAGGTGTAGTGCATGCTAACAAGTCCTGACACACAACAGTCCCAAACTACTCTAAAGGTGCAGTCTAGGCACCACAGGTACCCTCTGCCAGGGAAATGCACAAAATGCACACACACACTTCTTTCAGTGGTCAGCCTGAGGAGGGGGAGGGGAGTTCCTTCGATTCTGTAACAACATTCATTTCCTGATTTAGGCCTTTTATGTCAGCTTTTCAACTCAAAGCAAATGTTTGTGAACATGTTCAAAGACAAAGAAATAAGTCTAATGTGGAACAGTTCCCAAGACCTTAACCAGGGTGATATCTAGTGGGTACGGCCACAACCAAATTAAGACCAAATATTCCAACCTAACAAATCTTTTTATGAAATTCATTGTGCACCTTCTACACTTACATCAAATATAAAGCACGTGGTCATTTCTCTGGGACTTTTTGTTTTTAGGCCTTCATGGTCTTCTATGACTACAAAAAGAAACACTCCCAATTTTTCTTTACTGGAAACTGTATAATGTCAAGTAACAAAGTGTCTCTTTTAGAATCTGCAGTTTCAGCAGTCTAGACTTTATAAATTCAAGTAAGGAATCATATAATATACAATTCAGGGATTTCAAAGAAACACTCAGCCAGACAGAAATAAGCTGAAGACGTACCAGAGCAAAAGTCAGTGCTTCGGTGAAGCCAGCAGCAGCCATGTCAAGTCTGAGGAGCTCTGTGAGCTTGTTGAGAGGAAACTGAGGGAAGAGCAACACACCATGACATCTCCCCGCTTTGTTTTCTTAAACAGATTTATCTGGAACATACCATTACAAGGAAACAAACTTCCCCCTGACTAGCACACTGCTAACATCACCACTACACTATCAACAGCCTTCCACTCCACCTCTCCACATGGCGTCTGCCTTCAGGTCCAAAAAGAGAAAATGAATCTTAGAGTCAACCAGAGCTTCACACTGGAAACCCATCCTTCACAGACTAGTCACCACAGGCTCTCAACTCACTCTAATCTCTGGGCATCTGTTCTGTATCCTTCCCCATAACAAATACCTCTCATAGCAAAGTACGATCCAAATGCTATTTAATATCCAGGTCCTGTTTGTCTCAGAGCCTTCTTGGCATTCAGTAATCAGTTGCTAACAATAGGGGTGTTTATTCAATGGTGCAATCTTACTTGATTAGCTATGGTGTATGTTTTCGGCAGAGTCATCTGAATGTTGTTATAGCCATAAGCAATAGCTGCGTCCTCCACAATGTCACATGCATGGATGACATCAGCTCTGGTCGGAGGAATTTCAACCTCAATCTGATTGCCGTCACCTATGACTTCTGACTTTAGACACATCCTGGTCAGGAGCTTGGCAAGATTTGCAGGAGTTTCTCTAAAAAAAAACAATGCCCAAGTCATAAGCTTCACTGGAGTATGTAAAACATAGCTATATTATGCTGTAAGATAGGTTTCTACCTGAAATAGTAACCTTTCTTTCTGAGTTCTGCTAGGTATCAAATATCCTACCATACTATCAAGCACTCTTTCAAAAAAAAAAAAAAAAATCTCACTGCATACTTTATGCTTTAATTCTTTTCTCTCTCACATAAATAAGTTTCAAAGCATACCTGATTCCAACTTTCTTGTTAATTAAATCGGCTCTCACCATCTCCTTTCTGTAAGGCAGCTCCTGAGAGAGAAAGTTTGACATCAATCATCCCCCATCAGATGCAGCTTTCTAGTCTCTCTTGTTCACTCAGCTGTTGCAGCTTTAACCCAGCCAAGAGACTGTTCAGAGCCACACACTGAAATAAACCTGAGGTCTTTAAACATGATAATCATTTGTTACATCTGACTCATATATGAATAGTCTATGTTCGTAATAATTCTTTAATGCTTGGGTCAGCCAGATGGCTCAGTGGGTAAAGGAGCTTGCTACAGTCTGATGACCTGAGTTCAATCCCCAGGACCCACATGATAGAAGGAGAGAAGGGTCTCCTGCAAACTGTCCAGTGACTTCCACTTTGGTGCTATAGTTCACACACTCTAAATAAACACAATCTATTACTGAACCTAGGATCTTATGTTTACTAGGTAAATCCTCTACCACTAAGCTAAATAAATACCTAAAACCTATGATTAATTTTTTTTAAAGAGCAAATTTCTTTGTTATCATTTCCCAAGTGGAAAAATACTATAATGTGTCCCCAGACCTGTCTATCAATCTGCTCCAGAAGACAGTAAAAGTGGGTGGGAACACATCACAAATTGGCATTGGTTCTCCTTCAAATGGTACGTAACCTTACTTTAGTAAGTGAAAACGCACATACATAAAAAAAGTGGCTCTCCACCACTTTCGGAAACAATTTATAAACACTAATCCAAATTACCCTCACTGCGTACACGTTAATGAGGGTGTGCATGCATAAAATAATGAAGGCACAGACAGAGTCTAATGCCAAAGCTCACGCTGTTTAATCACCTACCTTCTAAACCTTACTCCATTCTATAAAGTATCAAGTCTAGTGGAAAGAACAATTTCCATTCACCGTGTTTGTTAAAATCCTATATTTCATATAAGGAAAACGTACCCTCCTTTGGGGTGTTCTGCTCTGTGGACCTCAGAACTGTTCAAGAATAAGTTGAAGAGAAAAAAAACCTCACAAATACCTAGCACTCCTTTTCAGAAAGCCCACTATTTTATATTTACAAAAGTACTGTATAGCATATAAATGCTTTCATGAGACTGTCTACATGGGAAAAAGCAAACAAAATTATAAAGCTATTTCCTCTTCCTCTTTATAAAATATATATAGTTTTATTAAAGCTTGACAATTCCTCACATTAAAAAAAAGAAAAGAAACTTCGATGGAGAGAAGGCTCAGTGGCTGCTGTCCTTCCACAGAACCCAAGTTAATTCCCAGCACCTACAATGATAGCTCACAACCCTTAATTCCAGTTCCAGGAGATCTTATGTCCTCTTCTGGCCTCTGGAGGTACTGCATGCACATGATGCGCACTTATACACGCAGGAAGAAAATTTATACACATAATACTTAAAATATTAAAAAAAAAAAAAAAAAACAAACTTTCTTCTAATCAGACATTTAAAAAAATCAGTATAAAGTTGTGCACACCTGGGTCGCAGCACTGAGGCCTGAAGCAGGAGGCTCATGAGTTTAATTCCAGTCTGGCTACATTCATTTTTGGTCTCTGAAAAGCAAAACAAAAAACAACCACAAATTCTTCCTTTGTCCACATATATGGCCTTGGAATGAAACACTGCAGATTTACCCAACAGATAGATGGTACCTATTTCTCCACCTCAACAGATTCCCTCAAATCCAGTCATAGGACTGGATATCCTGGTGGGAGATCACTGGACTTGCTCCCTTAGTGCAGGTAGCCCTGAAACATCACCTTTAAAGAAACTTTAGCCGTTTTTGGTTCCTCATCGCCACAACACTATAGTAGTTGCTACTCCCTGAGCTCCACCCTGACACCAAGGCTATGTCTCAGTGAAAGCTGGGCTTGCACCTTCCTTCTTCCTTTCTCTCTCCTTCCTTTCCTTCCTTCCTTTCTCTCTCCTTCCTTTCCTTCCTTCCTTTCTTCTTATTTTTTGTCTGTTATAACTAACAATCACTATTAAAATGCAAATCAAGTAAAAGTGTGGTTCTGTAATATAGTCCTAGCCTCCCATTTGTACCTTGGGTTCTAGCCACAACATAAAAAGCCCAAACATAAACTACAAAATCTCTAAACCCATACATAGAAGCTGACACTGTAATTTCAGCTATATGGTTACATACTCATATCATTTTCTCCATGATAATCTAGAATAGAGGCTGGGGCAGTGAAATGGCTCAGTGAGCAGAGGTGCTCTGCTGCACAAGCCTGGCAACTCAAGTTCTATCCCCAGAATCTACATAAAGCAGATGGAAAGAATGACTCCACAAAGTTGTCCTCTGGCCTCCAGAGGTACACCAGACATCACCATGTACATACACACACACACACACACACACACCACACACACACACACACTACTAATAGCAAATTTTTTAAACGATGCACACACGAGGGCCTCAAGATCTCCCCACAGAAAGGCAGCACACCACCACCCTCAAACAGTTACTGAGAACTGAATCCATGAGACACGGTGCAGTGTATGTTCTAAGGGACAGGTGAACTAATCAGCAGAAAGAAGCCAGTACTCAACAACCACTACCAGTACTACCAGAATCTTAGAACTTACTGGAAAGGTACTTGATTTTCCATTAGGAGAAACTACTTCAGTTGCTTCAACTCTAAAAAAAAAGAAGAAAGAAGTCAGAAATAAAATATTTATGAAGATAAATGAGCTATAAATTCTTAAAATGCCTATGATTAATAACTATTCTGTTTTATAACTAGAGCCTCAACTTGTTCGACCTCTTACATCCTAGCATCACTGTTTGATTAATCTTCCTATATACACTAGATACAATATTATTCTACCATTCCAGGTCCCAAAGCTCCCTCCCATGTCCCTTTAGGCAGTGGCCACTTAGAAAGCTTCCTCCCAGTGTGTAAGTGTGCATCCTACATGGACTCTTTGTGCTGATATACACCCTAAGCTTGACCAGGCTATTAATTGAAGACAGAGTTAACGCTTACATCCCTGAAATGCAAATTACAAAAAACAAGAAAACTGGTACAGTCTATATAACTTCAGTCATTTTTATTATTATATATTTATGAATTATAACAGAGTCTAGAATAAACTGATGCTAATACATAGTAAGGACATACAGCTTTTTTTTTTATACATTTTTACACCTGTTTAGCTATTCCTCCATCTTTACATCCTCTACATCTAGTCCTTAAACACTACTTAAATATCACTGCCTCCATGAGGCCTTGCCAGACTGATCTTACAAACACCAGACTACTGCCAAATGTACTTTCCATTCTGCATACAGTTTAGAGCTATGTCATCTCCCCAGATATGTTCAGGCTACAGGAACCACATTTGAATCCATGTACTGACAGACCTTAGTGGCATTCCCTGAAACTTCTGTCCAAGCTAAACATAAGCCTCATAAGGATTTTTTTTTTAAGAGTTATTTATTGTGTATGAATGTTTTGCCTGCACATATATACGTACACTACATACATTGCTAAAATTAGTACAGGGAGGGAGGCTTAGACCCTTGGCCTCAGGGCATAGACAAATGATGGTGCTGAGTGAACTTACGTAAACTGATTTTCACAGTGTTCACTAAACATGGTAACAATAATGTCAAGCACAATTTTTGCCTGCAAAAGGAAAAATACAAATATTATGGTAATTTATAAGTATATTCTCATTCAATTCTAACGTAATGAATATTTACTATAACTTAGTCTTCAGACATGTAATAATGAACCCTTACATACACATTCTAAGAAAGGAAATAGAATAAAAACGTAGGAGCAGGCTCTTTCTTATCTTCAGGTGTTCTCTATTTATGCAGCTCTCTGAGAGTTACAATCCATGACTGAGACAAATCAGTTAGTTCCCCCATCCCAACTCTGTATTATGAGGTTTCAAGAGAGACAAATGGCTAGTTTCTGGAGTCAATGTTATCAATTTCATAAGTCTCTGGAGCCAGACTGCTGGAATCTGGCTCAACCACTTACTAACAATACGACTTTGGATGATCTAGTTTACTCTCTCTCTCAATCTCAGTCCGCTCACTGGTTAAGTGGACATCAAAACTTTCTACCTTTGGTAGCTATAAGAATGAATTCACAAACATAAGACACAGGGAACATCCCTAATAAGTGGTAAGGGCCAGATACATTCGTTCTTAAGGTAAAACCAATCCTCACAGGGGGCTGAAGAGATGGCTCAATGGTTTAGAGCATTTGCTACTCTTACTGAACACCCAAGTTCAGTTCCCAGCACCCACAACTATTTAAGTCAACTTCAGTTCCAGGAAATCTGGAGCCATTTTCTGGCTTCTACAGTGACCAAGCAAGTATGTAGTACACATATAAACATGCAGGCCAAACACTCATAGACATAAAATAAATATGGATTTAAAGGTTAAAAAATATATAGTAAAATCTCTATCACTTTGACAGTACTTCTAAAGGCAAATATCAGATAAGAGATACAAACCACATGCCTACAACAGTCTCCATGTGGCAGCTGTAGGGAAAGTCTCTGCAGGTCCTGTTGTTACAGGCTCTCTCTTAATTTGCCTACCTGCCCACTCTCTCGTCTTTACTCACCATGTGTAAGTACATCATGTATCATAGAACAAAACATTTCCTAGCACTCAAATCCAACATTTATCGTAACTGAAAGTGGGCCATCCCCTGCTCCAGTTGCTAGAGGACCTGTATGAAGATCAAGCTGCAAATCTGCTACATATGAGCGAGAGGGGCAGGGCTGGTCCAGCCCATGCTCGCTCTTTGACTGGTGGTTCAGTTCCCACCTATTCTAACATTTTATACTTTAAAATCAGTCTTGGCCCAAAAGCAAACTATATTTTGTCTGACATTATAAAAAGGTGAACAAAGATTTTACTTACTTTAGTGAAGTCAGTCCCTGTGCATTCGATAAATATATTCCTAGTATTTACTGTTATTTTTGAATGATTCCCTATAAACAATAACAAAATTTCATAGATATGACATGATACAAACCACAATTTATAAAAAAAAAAATTACATGTTAAACTCAGAAAACAATCGAAATACCTTAGAAATAAGAAGATATACAATTTTTCTTCCTTTGATTTTTATAGATAGGATATTATTAGCTCAAGTCAATCTAGAATTCACTACATAGCTCAGGCCACAGTGATCCTCCTGTCTCAGCTTTCCAAGTACTGGGATTATAGATATAAGCCAATTATGCCTAGCTATAGGGTATGTAACATTTTCTTTTTACAATTATTTAGTGTGCATATGTGAATGTCAGAGAAACTCTTGTAGGAATAAATTCCCTCTTCCCACCACACAGGTTCCAGGGATCAAGCCCAGCTCAGCAGGTGTGGCGTCAAATGCCTTTGCCCTCCACGGGGCCATGCCACCAGACTGAGATATAAGACTTTTAAGCTCCCACTGCAAGTTGGAAAATAAAAATAATCCTCACTATCTTTAGACATAATCACAAACAATACCAGTACTAGGGAAGGAGAAGCAGGTGGACTTCTGTGAGTTCAGGGCAAGCCTGGTCTAGACACGAGCTCTAGGACATCCAGGGCTTCATGGAGAAACCCTGTCCCGAAATATAAACGAAGTACAACAAAAAGATAACTAAGGCTTAGAAAGGTTAAACTACCTGGTTACCACAAACTATGAAGCAATAGGTTAAGGTCAGTTTGGATCTAGTTAACTTGGATGTCTGCCTTCTTGACCATTCAAACTGCAAGTATTTGCAATCTCAAGAGTTCTTTCTCATCTTGTGTCAGCTAAACCAGTTCTGATCACCCCAAAGACCACATCTATGGCCTGGACATCATTAAACTGAGAAAACACATTTAAATTGCTTCATCAACACTTTCTCCATAAAGTAATGAAAAGTACAAAATGTAAATAACAGTTTAGTTTATAAAACTACAAATTAGAGTTTGAGTTCAACAAAGAGAGTTGCTGTTAATACCAAAATATCTAAATAAAAACAAAGAAAAAACAATCTCTCAATCCCCCCTCCCCAAGGGCCACGCACTTGCCACTTGAGCCTGAGTTCAATCCACAGAACCAACATGTTGGATGGAGAGAACCAACTCTAAGAAGCTGTCCTTAGCCGGGCAGTGGTGGTGCACGCCTTTAATCCCAGCACTTGGGAGGCAGAGGCAGGCGGATTTCTGAGTTCGAGGCCAGCCTGGTCTACAGAGTGAGTTCCAGGACAGCCAGGCTATACAGAGAAACCCTGTCTCGAAAAAACCCAAAAAAGAAAAAAAAAAAGAAGCTGTCCCTAGGTCTCCAAACATGCCATGGGATGAATGCTCTCACACAAGCCCAGGTATATTCACTAACAAGACACTAAAATATCTAAAACACTAACACATCCCGAAAGAAGAGACAGAACCCAGAGTAGTATCAGAATATACTTACATATGCATAAACATGTGCAGTTATGAATTAAACACTCATCTTATATAGTAATACAGATTATTACAAAACAATCAGCAGTTAAACTAACGGTTTTGAGAAATATACATTAAAAAAAAAACTATTAAAATAAAATCTATTGAGCTGGAGAGATGGCTTAGTGGCTGCTCTTGCAAAGGATCTGGGCTCAGTTCCCAACATCACACAGTGGTTCATAATCATCTGTAACTCCCATTCCAGAAGATTCAATGCTCTATTCTTGCCTCCAAAGGAACCAGGCACACACGTGGTAACAGACACACATGCAGCCAAAACATTCATATACATAAAAAATAAATTAAAAAACTTTAAATAATAAAATCTACAAAAGACCTGAGATTCAGATCTAAAGTCAATGACTAACTCACCCTACTGCGAGTTCTACAAAAGCACTAACAAGAAGAACTGCAAAGATCCATGTTCTTCATGAAGTAACTTACCATTTATAATCGGAGGCATCGACAGGACCACACCATTGCTGTCATAGATAACTGGATACAGGGGCTTACTTTCAATGATATGTAAATAATGTTTAAGATGATTGTCAGTCTAAAAACAACGAAGTCAAACAAAAGTAATTATTTATTTCTACAATAACCAGCTGGCATTAATCTGAAATTTAAAAGAAAAAAAAGCAGAAAGACACCAACAATGTTCTACATGATAGGAGGCTATAACCTTATAAACTTCACCAGTATCAATGGGAATCTTAATGTCTGCATTCAGTCTCTCCTACCAGAGTGAGGTGAGAAACTGATCACATTCCTAAAGTAAAAATAGATTTTTCACTAGCACTGCCAAGTCACTGCAAACAATATAAAGCCATCACAAAATTCAGAAAGATGAGTTAAGTCACTGGTAAGTCAGGACCAATGATACTATTTCTACTTGTTATTTCCAATGTTAAGTGATGGCTGAATCCCTTCTCATTGTTGAGGCTCTAAGATGTTAATAACACGGGTAGATATTTTGCAATGGTATTCCTTATGTACACAAAATAGCTTAAAATTTTTTTTTAATTTTTTAATGGGTCCTTTTAATTTTTTATGTGCATTAGTGTTTTGCTTGCATGTATGTCTGTGTGAGGCTGTCAGATCCCCTGGAACTGGAGTTACAGACAGTTGTGAGCTGCCATGCGGGTCCTAGGAACCAGGGTCCTCTGGAAGAACAGTCTGTGCTCTTAACCTCTGAGCCATCTCTCTAGCCCCTAAGTTTCTAATTATATAAGCATGAGTGTTAATTCAATACAAATATGAAAATTAAGAGGGATAGTTTGCTTATTAGCTCTCAATTCTTGTACCACACTAATCTCAGAGGTTTATTCCTTTAGTCTCGGCATTCAGGAAGCAGAGGTGGGTGGATCTCCTTGAGTTCAAGCCTTACACCTAAAAGCATCTCATGATTTATTCAAAGCTATGGCACTAATGATGATAATGATGATGATGATGATGATTGTGATGATAATAATAACCTTATTTGTAGGTTAAGTATAGTGACTCCCTCAAAACCATTGTTGAAAACCATGTATGCTAACTGCAAACTGAGAAGGGAACACATAAATGCCTATTTTATATTTTGTTAAAAAGAAAAACAAAAAGAATACCAAACCAGTGAGATGGCTTAGCAGGTAAAGGTACTTTCCTCCTATAAGCCAGGCAACCTGGGCTTGATCCTCAGAATCCATTCTGAAAGGAGAGAACCAACTTCCAATAGTCCTCTCATCTCTACACTGATGTTAAGTCTACACACCTACACACACACACACACACTCTCACTCTCACACAGACATACTCCACAAATACTCTCACACACACTCACACACATACACACACACTCACACACACAAAAACCACACACAAATAAATAAACCAGAAGACTTCTTTACCTTGTAAATGTTCATTAATTCACAAGCTGTATACTCCTTGGTCTTATTCAGAGGCTTGAATTTGATATCTGAAGGACGTTTCGCAGTGTAAGTAAATGGGCCTGATAAAGTATCCAAGTCATGAGTTCCAATAGCAACCAATGTTCTTTTCCTAAAGTAAAAGAAGAAAAAAGAGGAAGAAGAAATGAGAGCAAGATATCTTAATATTCTGAAGATAACACAGGTCATGTTTTTAATTTTTATTTTAAACATTGCCTTCAAACAGCCCATAGCTGCTTCATAACATCTTTAACGAAATATAATAAATTCTCACAATCATTAAAAAAATAGGGAGAACAAAAGTTAGTTAAACATTACTTCAATAGTGGAAACAAATACTTTTGCTAAGTATTGTGCTCTATGATTCCTTAAAATTAGTTCAACATGGAGGCGCATACGTATGATGTATTTACATATAACCACCCACTTATATAAATCAGATAAAATGTATAATGCAAGACAAAGCTGGGGATTAAGCTAATTGGTAGAACTCTTGCCTTGCATATGCAAGGCCTTAAGGTGGAGTCCAAGTACTGAAACAAACAAATAAACAAAAAAGTATACGTGAATAAAAACTGGAATAACTATGACTGAACTGGGCAGATTACTAGCAAGCAGAAAGGATCTGTTATTCAATGAGTTAATAATAAATACAGAACTACCATAATGAAATACATGGTGCAGTAAATTTAGAGTTAGACTGCCAAATCCAAGGAAAAGAAAGTAGAAATCAATCAGCTCTAAAAAAGAAAGGAAGGGAAGGAAGGAGGGAGGAGGGAAGGAAGGAAGGAGGAGGGAGGGAAGGAGGGAGGTAGAAAGGAAGGAAGAAAAGAAGAGTCAAAGCTTGAACAAGGAAAATCAAGAGGGAAAAATTAAAAAAGAAAAACCCAGGAAAGTACCAGTATGCTCTTTGAAAGACTAATAAAACTAATACGCATCTACACTGATCAACGGTGGAATAGACTCTGGGAATCAGGAGGCAGCATCACAGCAGACACTACAGATGTCAAAGGCTAAGGAAGAGTGCATTAGGACAGCTTCATGGCAATCAATGAGAACCTGGATGTCAGCTCTCTAAAGACATTACTCAGCAGTTACTGGTAGGACCTGATTCTAGTTTACCTCAGTTTAGAATGTGCTCTCTTCTCCCCAATAGTTAAAGCTCATGATTGCCAGAAACAGTAAGTAAAACAGAGGCTGAAGTGGAATTAAGTAATGAAATTCTGCTGCTTAAGACAATTCTGAGCCAAGTGTAGGAGTTCACAACTGCAATTCCAGTGCTCAAGAGGCTACAGTAGAAGCCTCAGGCTAGCCTGAGCTACAACTGAAAAAGAGGGTGGGAGGGAGGGAGGGAGGGAGAGAGGGAGCAGGGGAAGAGGGAAAGAGGAGGGGGAGGGACAGGGGAAGGAGGGAAGGAAGAATTTTTAATAAATATGTCTAAAACAACAGTCTGCCATTTGTTTCCTAGCTCTCACTGCTTGTCGAATCTTGTACCTTGTTCTTTTAAAATCATAGTTACTTTGCTTCAGGCAGGTGGTTTCCATTTTACCACCCTTGCCCACAACACTCTTACAATGTACAATAAACTTCTTTCTTCAAATAAATTCATAGTTCATTTATTATTTTGCTTACTAATGATCTATGTCAGCAAGCTAATACATAGTTTTTAATATAAAAAGACTAAGAATGTTATTTGAAATCCTAGGGACATGTCTGTACTATCTGAGCGAAGACACTTTATGAAGGGAACACATACTCACTAGTTGCCAAGTCTGACTTGTAATTTTATGCATTTTTCACCATTGAAGAAAATATCTAAAATTCTCCTTCCAAACTGCCCCTAGCCCATCCCACATAACACACACACACACACACACACACCTCCAAGTCAGTACACTTTGATAAGCTTCAATTATATCATTTATCAGTTTTCTATCTATTTAAGAATATGTAACCATCAGTGTTATCTTTGACCAAAATAACTTGTTTCAAGATCCATGTAAAATATCTAAAACTAGGGTTTCTCACCATTAATAAATATGTAATTGTCTTTGTTGTTGTTTGTTTAGACAAACTCTACCTATGGTCCTGGCTGGCTTGCAACTAGGCTAGCCTTGACCTTACACCAAACTCCCTGCAACTGTCTCCCATGTGCTAGGATTACGATGAGTAGCACCATGTCTGGCTATAACACTCATTACCCCCAACCCGTTTTTGAGGCAGGGTTTCCCTGTAGCTGGCCCCAGACTGGCCTCTAACTCACAGAGACCTGTCTGCACAGGAAATATAAAGTACTGAAATGATTTCAAGGACTTCCACACTTACCCTCCTTTACTATTAGGGTTTGAGACTAAAAGATTTAAAGATCACTGCACTAGAGAAAAACCACACAGGAAGTAATGTGCCATAGGAGCTCAGCAAGACTCAAGCTGAGGGCTCTGCCTGACTGACACAAAGGAGGCCCTGGGTACAGGACACAGCACCACCGACAAAGACAAAATCAGTTTAGTCACTTAAGGGCAGGTTGTTTCTATTTAATTTTTTTTCCATTGTTGGATCAAGCCTAGGTCCACACTACATGCTAGGTGTATGTCTACCCCTACTCAAGTTTTGTGTGTCAAAATTTAATTATACTTATTCAAAATGTGGATCAAGTAAAGAAATTTTTCCATTTTTTAAATGTCAGACTATCCTTCAAATTGCCATGGTTTATACTTGGTAACCCATTAATAACTGTATGAACAAGGTTGAGGGCATCTAGCTCAACGACAGAGTATTTAGCATGCACAAAAAATTTGATTTGACTCTTAGCAGTACATAAAGAAATCATACTTAATAAACATAATTTTTAGAATGATTTAAACAGAAAGAAAATAATCAAGAGAACTTCTAGATCAGGATGAAAAGCTCTCAGCACTGTGCTCGCCTGTCTGCCTGCCACCATGCAGGGCCCACCCTGCCCCCAACAAAGCACTTCCTTTCTGTAAGCTGTCTTGGGCTTGGTGTCTCTTTTCAGCAACAGAAACAGTAACTAAGACAGGAGGTACAATGAGACAAGGAGAATGTGAAATGGAAGGAAGCACGAGGGGGAAGACAAGGAGGACGGTGATGAAGCCTGACTAACCTGCAAATATTCTGGTGTAGTTTCTCCTGAAGTTCAATGAAGCTGTCATATCGGTCTTTAGTGAATTTGATATTCCGGAGAACCGCGGCTACAGCAAAAGGGCGCACTTTAGCTGTCTGCAGGTCACAACACCAATGAGACGGTTAGGTTTATGGCTTTTCTTTGTCACAACATTTTACCACAGCAAAGTGGTTGCACTCCTGACAGGGTCACAGATTTTGATTCAAACAGGCATATATTCATGTCAATCAACAAGGAGCTAAGCAACAAGCAGGAGATATAGGTACTATACAAACACAATTTATATTTTAGTAAGATTTCTGAAAATATGTTAAATAATTAAGGAAAAATTAATCTTCAAATAATTTGCTCACAGGCCTTACTTTTTACCAAAATAATTCCTCTACATTTTACCTTTACAAAGTTTATTAATGTGCCACAATTTAGACAACTAGATCCCCAATGTATCCTATTTAATTAAATATTTTGGTAGCAGACAATGAACACGGTGCCTCCCCTAGACTAAGCTAGCGTTCTATCACTGAGCTCTAGGATAGCTCTCATGCTCTTTCTTCATTTTGGTTTGGATATTTAAAACAGGCTCTCTTTCTCTTGTACTCCAGGCTAGCCTCAAACTCAGTGTATGGATGATGCTGGCCTTGAAGAACCGATCTTCTTGCCTCCACCTCCCATATTCTGTGAGGTGTCAGACAGGAAAGCAAACCCTGTAAAGAGGTAAGAAGGAAACCCAGTACAGACTCACCTGTCAGTCTGGAACAGACTTCAGGGAGTCTAAAGCCAGGCAATTCATTGTAAGCACATTTGAAACACAGCACAATTTGGGAAAAGGTTTCCAGGCAGTATCAGTCCAATTTCAGGTGCACAATAAAGGTCGAGGTGTGACCGAATAAAAACTTCTACAAAGTACATGTGACCATGAGGGTGAGGTCTATAGCTAAAAAGCCTAAAATCTAGTGTGGTCTCCGACAGACAGCACAGAAGTCAGCAGGCTGTAAAGTACATGTGACATCTCCCCTAAGAATGGGTAAAGTTCTAGGGAGGGGATAGTCTGGGATAATCATTCTAGGGAGTTTGGGTAAGCTATAGCAAAAGTGGGTGAGGTCTGTCTCCACAGATAGTAAAAATGTCATCAGGTTGTCACAAAATCCACTTTCAGCTTTCTGGATGGGATGCAGGTATTTAATTTTTATCCCTGCATTGAGGAGACACCCCTGTGTGATTAACATACCTGGATCTCTTAGTGCTTCTCTGTGAGTATAAGAACCTCTGTGTCCCCAACAGTTCTGGAATTACAGGCTTGCACTACCATGCCTGGCTCAAATGTGCTTTTTAAAAGCAACTGATACTTTTCAAAATTACCTATTGAAAGGAGGTATTTCATTTTCTTTTGTTTCTTAGTAATAAACTGACAACCTTTTAAAAACTATTCATTTATTTTATATGTACAGGTGTTTTGCTTTGCATATATGCCTATGCATCATGTGTATGCTTGGTGCACACAGGCTCGAAGAGAGCATCAGGCTCCCTACAAATGGAATTACAGAAGGCTGTAAGCTGCCAGGTCCTCTGAAAGAGCAGCCAGTGTTCTTAACTGCTAAGTCATTTCTCCAGACCCATAGATTGACAGTTTTCAAGGATAAGAAACTGGAAACCATCCATCCTTAACACATGACCACAGGAAATTACATCTGACAGAAGGGTTAGTTTTATTACCTTCTCCTTCCCACCTTATTAATACATGCATGGGGGAGGGGAGGTTAAGGGAAAAGTAAGAACCTATTTTATTACCTCTTCTGTGATAATCAGTTTTTGGATTTCTCCCTTAGGCATTACTCGTTTATATATTGGAGCTTTTATCCTAAAATAATATTAAAGCAAAGTTACTCAAAATAATAAGACTATTTGATAATTACATCTTGTGTTTATAAATATAAAGCGCACATATATAAAATCAATAGAATTAAGGAAATAGGTTAACTTACAGTGTCAGCTTCCCTTGAACGTCAGAAATAAAAACAAAAAAAATGCAAGCTTCCTAACATTTAAAATTATCTAAAAATGCTCAGAATAGCCCATGGTAATGAGCTTCTCACTGGAGTCCCAGAAAGACTACAAAGCTATTAACAGAGGCACTGGACTTGACAGTGTTCATTACAACACAAGATTCTAAGCTTCTAAGAATAAATAAAGTTTATTGAAATTGAAAATAGAGCTTCTCTGGTTCTATCTGAAGTTACTACAGCAGAGAAGGTATTAGGGGAGCTTGGTGACGGGTGCAGTTTGAAGGTATTCTGGGCAACTCTTGTCACCTGAAGCCCCAGGCATTGCTGTTTTGTTTTGTACTTCTCCCACTCGCACAACTGTCAGCCCACCGCGGTCCATCTCTGCACCGTGTCTCTGATGGTGCTGCTGGAGCTCAGATGGACCCCAGAGGCTGAGCTCTCTTGCAGTGCAGATGCTCCTGGCTTATGGGCCATACTTGGAATTGGAAAGGTTGAAAGCACGTCCTAATTCTGTCTAGACATAAACATTCACGAGGTTTTTATTGAAAATACAGATCCTAGAAAGGAACACCTGTACACACCTATAATCCCAGCACCTGGAACACAGGGACAACGGATCTATCTCAAGTCCAAGGCCAGCCTGGTGTACATACTAACTTCCAGACTAGCCAGGGATACATAAAACGGCCCCCATTTTTCCAAACACAAACACCTATAACCATTAATTTAAATAAATGTAAACATCCTGACTGGTGGTCTTAAAATCCAGTCATTTAATTTTCAAGTATGAAAGCAACTGAACAAACCCCGAAACTCAAACCAACCTCATTTCAACTATCTACATTCACCCAGAGGTGTCATAATTTCAGAATCTAGTCTAGCAACCAAAAGCATATACTCTTTTGCAATCGACCAGATGATGTGTAAGTAAATAAAATCAAAAATAATGAATTCTGATAACTATTTTTGTCTTCATCTTACATTCATTGCCTTCTACATCTATTGCATGCTGGGTTTGAAGGGCCTTAGAAGTCTTCATAACACATCAAGAGACTAAAACTAGTGAAGGTGATTAGCACACTGAGACCATATACCCTCCATTCGTATTCAAAATTTCCACAAGGGGTTTTTACTCAGGCACCTTACAACTAGTATTGTAAAGGCAAATAAAGTCCATTGTCACCTCTATTTTTCCCTCGATGCTTTAACAAATCTAATGAACTATCCACTGCGCAGGATTACTGAGGGAAACCATAGAATCCTGATGAAGGATTTTTATAGTAACCCTAAGATCATGTATTCCCAGTTTTTAAATATTCCCAAACTTTGAAATGGCTACATTCCACACGACTCTTATCTCCTAATCACCACTTCTGAGGACCTGAAGCTATGTTACCCATATGAGGTTTCTCCTAGAAATTTGAACTCATTTGCTGACAGCAGCAGGGGGAAAAGTGGCGAGACAACTCAGCAATGTGTGCAATTCCTTACCTTTCTTTGAAGACTTGGAGTCCCCGTGCCAATCCTTCCAGACACAGGAGATCATATCTGTTGGCAGGGACATCAATCTTGTAAAGCACCACATCTGAGGCCCCCTGTGCCTTCACATTACCTTGTTCCTTGCTTATGATTTGCTTCTCAGAAGTCTAAAGCAAGCCAAAAAGAGTTTAATAAACTACAAAATTTATTTCTTCTCTGCAGTGATAACAACACAAGAATGTTACGTGTGTTATAATCATAGCAAACAGAAAACTGTTTCATCGTAGAAAACTATAATCTATCTAAAGCACCGTCAGCAAACAGTGGTCCACCAGGAAATCATACATCCCATTTGTTTTTGCAAACAATGCTTTACTGGAACACGGATAAACACAATTACAATAATCACAATTATTTTCTACTGTCATACACTGAAACAACTGAGTTATGACAGAGGCAATACTATTTGCTACCTTACACAAAAATTTTTGCCATCAAAGGAAACAGAAGACATCGTCAAGAACACAGAGAGGGAAAGTGTCCAAAGGGAACAGATGAGTTACCACATGAAAGGAGGAGCGCAGAAATACAGCACCTGGCAAGTCGTCCCATGGAACATGAGGACAACAGGGACTGCATTGAGGCAAATCTGAACACCCTGAGGAGAGCTGGGCTGAAAATGAGGGACAGCAGAGGTGGTGGAAGCCATAGAGAGACAGCAAACTGAAGGAGCCACCACAGCAGCAGCCCTAATGCAGCAGCAGAGCTTAAAAACCTTAGGTACGCCTAGGATAACACGTTACAGCAGAGAATAACATGGCCAAAAAGTTAAAATTCTACTATTTTTTATATTTGTTATTTAAAACAGCAGGGCACTATAAATATATTTAAGAAATTTTCAGTCACAATGACTAAAAGTTATATTCCACACCTGACCTTAGCCAAAGGTTGAACAGTGATAAAAGTTAAATTTCAAGTGTTTCTGTTACCCTTTATGTAGAAATGCTACACAATGGCAAACCATCAATGACCTGCTGAAGTAACAGTGGGAGCTTTATAACAACATGTCCCGCTTTCTGCCCTCCATGACACCTTCCTGTAAATACTGACTAGCCAGGCCCTGTCCACAGTAAGGATTACAAGCTGCTATCTGGGGGAAGGAAAACCATCAGAAAGATGGGCAGGCGGGTACAGAGGAGAGCAATGTATACATACATGTGCATGAAAACGTCACACTGAAACCCATTTCTTCATATGCTGCTAAAAAAACGGAGGTGGGGCAAAGTAGGGAGAGGAGAGAAAAGAGAGGAGCAAGCCATAGGCCACGCAGTGTTGGGACTGTTCACGGCTGTTCCAAGGCCGTTAAAACACACCTAACCTGGTCGTTAACCTTAAAATCAGACAAGATGATACAAATTAGGAAGGGAAGAAGACAGAGAGAGGAGGGGAAAGGAAAGACGAGGATGCAGAGTGGCCAAAAAAAAAAAAAAAATAATATAAAACTGAAATAATGTTTGATTAAAGCAATAATAAGAGTAATGTTTTTCAGTGAAGAAAGCTAGCTAGACGGCAGATATCAGAAGAGTTCTAAATAAAGAATTGGAAATAACACGGTAACCAGAGAAATGAAGACATATAACAGAAGTAACTGATATTTATGCGGCTCAGTGTCATCTTCCGACTCAGTTCATGAAGCCCATATGTGAAGGCTGAGCCTGTAGTGCTACCTGACATAAGTCTTACAGAAATCAAAGACCACATGAATTTCAGAGCCAGAAGGCATGTGTGATCATATAAAACAAATCATTCTTTCTCCAAAATGAGGCCTGGCAAGACAAATTCAGAGATCAAGAACACAAGTAACCCTCCCCAGAACATAATACAGAAATCCCCAAATTTATTACCAGAGACTCACTATAAGTTAATAAAGATAAAACACAGCAAACTCTTAGGAAAAAAAAAAGAGAAAGCTCATACATACACATCAATTGGTTATCCAATACCAAATGGTCAGCCCTAAAAGCATATATATACAAGTATACATACAAGTAACATAAACAGTTATATTTATGTATTTGGAAATATGTGTGTATTTGTATGTATGTGTATGTGTATATATGTAATATATATACACATATATGTATATATATGCAACAACAATTAAAGAAAAAAGAAGCTCAGTATAAAAGACAAGAAGGATGTGTACATGAAAGGGTTTGGAAGGAGAAAAGAGAAGAGGGAAATGATATAACTAAATTATCTCAAAAATGAAAAATTGTTTTAAGTAAAGTCTTTTTAAGGGGTAAAATTTGCAACACAAATTCATCAAACAAAATACTTCAGGGCTTATCCAATAGTAATAAGAAAACATTTTTAAATATGAGCTCATAGATAGAATAGCTTTTTTTAAAAAAAGTCTAATACATACAATTTCATCAAGTTCCAGACCAAATTCAAAACACAGTTCGTCAAATTCTTCATCAGCTAGGAGAAAAAAAAAAAAAGAATGCTAATTTTAATGTATTTAGCACAAATGAAAACTGCATATGAATCTATGAATCTCATTTACTGTTTAGTTCCCTAACCATGAGCATTCTAGCATACATCAAACAGCACTTTTTATAGTGCAAAAGCAGTGGCAAAAAGGGTTGTCAGTGGTTTTGTTTGCTTTTGTTTGAAGCTAAGAAACATGGCTTTACAGCCTGAAATATAGTGGGTCTACAGACTGACAAAGGTCTTTTATCTGCTTCACTTTGTTACCTGATGCAGCATCTCCATGGTTTTCACATTATCAACCACTGAACATAAACCATCAAAGCCACCATACATGAGTGAAAAGCTAGATGTCCTAAGTTCCAAGGAAAAGAGTAGGACTTAGTATGTCAGAGGCTCGAGTCCACTCTCTAGCTCAAAACAATAACAAGAAAAGATTTGTCTGATGCCAAACATCTAGAAAAACAAAGAGCCGATTGCTGTACTAACACCAGCTACACACTTTGGTTAGTGGTGCTGAGATGTCTGTACAGACTCAGGAGAAAAAGAATCATTCAGTAGAGATCAAATGAGAAGCAAGCTCAGAAGCACAGGTGCTATACAAAGGAATGCCACCAAGTCTCGCTCAGCATTTAATTAAAATCCTCTCAGGTAGTTTTTTTTTTTGGTTTTTTTTTTTTTTTTTTTTTTTTTTTTTTTTTGAGACAGGGTTTCTCTGTGTAGCATAGCTCTGGCTGTCCTGGAACTCACTCTGTAGACCAGGCTGCCTGAACTCAGAAATCCCCTGCCTCTGCCTCCCAAGTGCTGGGATTAAAGGCGTGTGCCACCACCGCCCGGCTCTCTAGGTAGTTTTGAGAACCACACTAACCAGAGTTTGATGTCCCTCACTCTGAGGGCTCAGCACCTTATGTACAACTTCACCAACACCCTCATCTGGAAACAACCTTTTGCCAACATTTTTAGTATGGAACCTTAAAAAGGTGTAAATGGAAATGGACCTAGCCTAATACTCTGAAACACCACAGGTCTACAAAACTAAGTTTCTTCCTTATTTCACTTTGCTTTGTTACCTAAGACAGCATTTTTCAAGGTCTTCATTTATCAAGCACTGAATCCATGCACCACAATTCCCATTATATTCTAGTGAAGAACCAGATGTCTTAGGTTTCCTGATCAGGGTGAAGAGTTGGTTTTGGTGGTAGAATGCATGTTTATATGTCACTGGCCCTAGGTTCAATTCCCAACATCAAAATAAAACGACAAAAGATTTGTCTGGCCTAGATATCAAACTTCAATTCAATTTAACAAATATTTACTGCCATTATGTGCCAAGAAACAGTAGTAGATGCAAGGGCTATGAAGATAAATAAATCACATCCCTGCCTGAACTACTTCCTTCTCAAGCAAAGAAACCAGAAGTGTAAATAAATACAGTACAAGGTTCAAGGGTGGCACAATGTTCCTCTTAGGTTCACTTAGAGCTACATAATGGATGTCTTCATTAGTCAAAGATTGGAGGCAGTGAATCAAGTGCTTGGCAAAGCTGGGAACTCCTAAGTAGTATTTCAGTACGGAGAAAAGTAGCTGATGAAGAAATAGAGTTTTCTAGCTAGCAAACCGATTAGAGTGCTTCCGACTGCCAATATTTTGTTTGTTATACTGACAGGCATAGGCCGTACCAGGGGACTATTAGTTAGGCTGCAAACTCAAGATCTCCCTGCTCATACTACTTTTGTGTTTATTCATAGTCAGAGGGACAAGTTTGGTTCCTAAATCTGAACTTTAAGACTGGTGGATGATGAAGATTACTGAAGGAAGTCTCCTACAGCAGTACAGAGGGAAACAAAGCTGTTCTCGTAAACCAACAATATGGGGAGAAGGAACATGAAAAGTGTTAGAGCAGAATGTGTAAAGCTAATTACAGGAGAAATGGTGAGTAAGAACAGCTAGCTCCCACTCACTTAAGTGAAAATAAGGCATGCGGTACCAGAGGTACCTAGCCTCCAATATGGTCTGAAATGATCCTGCCTCCTGGTTCACCTTTGTGTGATGAACTTATCTATGATGCATTCACATGAGTGAGCTAGGAAGCTCAGCTTTTCCCCCAAGGTGATTGTAGTTCTAGATGACAGCTTGATTGCCACCTAGCAAGAACACTAGAGACAGAACCACCCAGCTAACTCCCTCTGATCCCTGGCACTCCGATACTGTGTGAAGTAACAAAGGCATATTGTTTTCCCTCCTAAGAAACAGGATAATCTGTTATATAGCAATAGACTAATACAAATCTCCTGTAAAGGAAGTGGCACCAGAACCAGAACTCTGAGAATAGCTTTGGAATCACAAAGCAGGCTTTGAGGATTGTAAAAGAAAACCCAAGAGCCGCAAAAAAAACCACTATTGGCTGAAGTTCCATGATCTTGAATCAGGATGCAAGGAAAGGCAAGGGGTTGGGGGTGGTGGGGATTGGGGTAACACTGCAGGAAAGTACAAGGGCATCCTTGTCATGTAAGGGAAAAACTTGATCAGTACCATTGCTGCAGGTACTCACACTGCAGAAAATGAGGTTACTAAGATGTCTGATTGGTGCTCAAAGAGCAGCTTGATTGTTGTTTTGTTTTTACCATTTATGTAGGAAGAGATAAACATAGAAAGACCTATTCAACAAAAAAGGTGATTTTTTAAAAAAAATTTTTTTTTTTGGTCTTCTAAATGTAAAGCAATGCTTATGGCCAGAGACCAAATCCTAGGCATGAGACAGAATCAACTGCCTGACTGAAAAACCTTCAGGGAGATCAAAGGCACAATTCATTCAAATAGAAGGTGTAATAAAGAAATTAAGGGTGGAAATAATTGCTCACAAATCCAATTAATCAAACAATAAAGCTTAATTAAGAGCACTGTATGAAAAAACCTCAAGTACTGAAACAGCTAATTTCAGAGGTTTTTGGAGTCTGTGGTTTTTAACTAATGAAAAGGAATCCACCAAAAAATTCACCAAAGATCCAGAAAGTTTTTAGAAAAAAACACTTCGGCAAACATAACCAGCTTGAACTGAAAGGGGCGGAAGCAAGACAAAAGGAAGTCTTTGAGCCCCTAAAATTCTATTGACAGGAAGTAGAATGAGAAAACTAATCAGCTGTGAAGCACATGCTTTCTGGGGATCACTCAGAGGGTGGAATCAGAGCCTAGAGGGCAAGGCACAGAGCCATGGAGAATTATCCCAGGCCTGAGAACTAATCAAGACCATCCAGCATTTGCCATTCAACTTCAGAACTGCTTGGACCAATGGCTCCACTGTGAGTTCCATTTTCTCCCCTCCAATAGTTACCCCAGCTGTGTCTCCCTATGGCATCTTAGATGTATGGGAGACACCTATTCTAGTGCTTGAGCCTCTCAGGTCGCTGGTTAACTCATCCATCACAAGATGCTAAACACTGTGGACTTTGATGCTGCTGTAAGATGACGCTTCTGGGACAAGACGCTTCATCTGTGGATGAACAAAAACCATTTGGTGGCTGTGTAGAGAGACTGATACCAATGATACCTGTCTATCTAGTCCCCTTACGAAAGGTCAGGATTGGTCTCTGTGACCAACAGAAATGGAAAAGGATGGAATAGCACTTCTGAGCAATTATCAAACACAGAGGATAGTACTTAAGCTCTCTCATTCACCTGTTCTTTCAAGAGTTCTCCTTCTGGGACAAATTAACAAAAGCCAAGGTGGAAGGAACTGGAAAACATCAGTGGGCAAACAAGACCCACTGATACCGCTTAAGAACACTTAGCAGAGAGATGGCTCAGCAGTTGGGAACACTTGTTGCTACTGCAGAGGACCCAGGTTTGATTCCCAGAACCTGTGGCTTACAACCATCTGTAACTCAAGTTCCAGGGGATCTAATGCCCTCTTCTGGCCTCCACAGGCACCAGACACGCACATGATGCACAGCAAAACATTTTATACATATAAAATGGGTTAGGTCTAAATAATAACAGTGATGGTGATGACTTAAGAAACAACTTAGAAGCAGATTCTCCAGCCCCAATGAGCTCTTGACCTGACTTCAGATCTGCAACCTGGAGTAAGATTCAGGACCACCAAGTGCCTAGAAACAAAATAGCAAATAATCATTGCTGTAATATGCAAAAATCCTGTCAGCTAAATATGGCTATAAATAAAATTATATGAACTACTAAAATATACTGAATCTTATTCCTTATTCCTTTAAGCTATATTTTTAAAACTTAGATAAAAGAAACAAAAGTGAAACAATGAATAATTCCCTACAATAAAATGATAAACCTAAAAGACTGTTTGTGTGGCACACAGATGGCTCTGACAGAACTTACTATACCAAGCTAGAACAGAGCCCAAACTTAAGAGCAATAAAAAATCAGTTCACAAGAAAATGAATATCAAAAAACAAATATTAAAAACAACAACAACAAAAGGCAACTGTGAACAGAACAGAAGGCAATCACAAAGACTAAAAAGACAGAGCTGCTCCAACGGAGGCAGGGGAATCAAAACACCCTGAGTAACAAAAACTGCAATGAGAAATGGGCTCTGAAAGAGAAGCCATGGAAGGTGAGGTGGCAGCTGGAAATAACAGCGGAATTCAAATGGGCAGCAACCCTAGGAGGTCTCAATAAGAAGGTGATGTGTGAGAGCACAAATGAGACATTATCTGAAAACAAGAGGAGGAGGAAAACAAGAGAAGAAAGAAAGAAAAAAAAAACCAAATGGGATCCACACTTCATTTGGAAACTATCTGTTTGGTGAATAGCCTTTTCCAACTCCAACCACCACTGAACTGACATTTAAAAAGAAAGGTTTAGAAGCAAAGAAGATTAGTACTAACCCATCTGATGTATATCTCAATACCATCAATATGTACGATAAAGAATTTCAAAAGAGCCTACAGTTAACAATCTGTGTCCAGAAATCAAACTTACTTAATTGCTCACCATTTCGAAGTGGAGGGAAAAGCAAAACAGCCAGAGAGTGTATTAAAGCATTATCTGATAATAGCGAACGAGTTCTATGTCTTGTCATCTTTTACAATTCAGACAATTTGGTACTTTTCCAGAGTCTGACTAGGAACTGATTCTAAAGGTGCTAAACTTGCCACACACCATCATATGCAGTTCAGAGACAGCAACCACCAGTAGAGAGAACATGGTTTAGGATAACAGGAAAAGTGAGTGATATAAATAAGCCTATTAGTATAGAACAGAAACTGGTTAAGAAATTAAAACTACATTCCAAAAGCAAAGATATGTCCTCTGTTTCTAAGGACTCGGGATAGTTCCTGGTCACAACTATAACTGTATCACTTGGAAGACTGCGTTAGGAGATTGTCACAAGTTTAGAGTCAGCCTGGACTTCAGAATAACGTTGTCTCCAAAAGAACAGCAACAAAAACAGACAAACATGAGGTGTGAGTAATATCTAAAAGTCCATCTTTAGAAAAAATGTTTGTAAGTTTATTTATACATCACTACTGTGTTATGAGCAGCTGTACTTGCTCTATTTTATCATTTTGGCCTCTAATACTCAAAAAAGGGGAGGCTCTAATAAAACACTCGTTATGACCTTTACAGAAGCTGATAATTACAGGGTGAGGCAGATGTCATTTCAACTTACTACATCTGTGTAGGAAATGATAATTTGACTAATATTTACCACACTTTCCCACCAGTGGTTTAGTTTTAGAACTGAGGAAGAGAGAAGTGTATCGTAAATGCTAAGCCCATAGAAGAGATTCTATTCAGGGATCAAATCAATGTTACCTATTAAATGCTACCCCTGCACACCACCTGGTTTCCTTTCCTAGAAACATTTAGCATGTCCAATAAACCGTTTGACTAACGTCGTGGTTTGTTATTTTCTCATGTATGTGTCATGTGCACAGCTCTACTCTAGAACACTGCCTGACACGCTTCTGGAGCCTAGTCAACACTAAATAAAGCCAATGCCGGGCTTGGTGGCACACGCTTGTTATCTCAGCACTTAAGAAACTGAGGCAGGAAGAGCGACCGTTCGAAAACAGCCTGGGCTGCATAGTGAGACCCGCATCTTTCTCAAACGTCTCCCCTTCGCTGTCAATCTGGTTCCACAGCCTACACTCGTGATGTAACCCAGAGCAAGTTTCCTCGTCTGTGTCCTGAAACCAAAGTCGGTGCTAGGCACGCAGTAGAAGTTCGGTCTCTGAATGAATGACACGGAGAGCCCGACACGCGCTGATGATGCAACGGAGCCACCGCAGAGCTGGTTCCGAGAAGCTACTTCAGCCCAGCCGAGTCTCCGCACCCATCAGCGCGCCCCTGCCGACTCCGGCCGTGCAGGGCCAAACCCCGCGTGGCGCCATGAACGCCGCCAGCACGCCCTTCTGCAGGGCGAACCTGGCTCCCCAAGGCACCGAGCCCAGGCCACGGGGCTGGCACTCACTGTAGGTTCGGCCCAGAGCTTGGAAGAGCAGGTCGCGCTTCACGCTGACAGTCGGCATGGCGAGTCGTGGACACTGCGCCTGCGCCACGTGCGGGGCCTCAGCGACCTTAGAGCGAAGGACCCGCTGCTCCACTCTTGGGCTGTCTCACGTAATGCCTGTCTAAACTCAACAATTTCCACAACAGTTTTCCACCTGCGTATAGAAAAATACCACCCTCTAGATTATTTAATATAGATCTGTTGTGCCGATAATCAAAAACTTTGGAAAATAGATATAATCGGGTGGAATTACCTCTATTTTGACAGGCGACAGTGCGAACAGACCTCAGTGGTCCGGATGCTCCCAAAGCCCTAAGGAAGATACCAAGTTGGGTAGGCGGAGCACTACCGGGGTGGGAAGGACTTCCAGATAAGAGAAGTCTACCCTGACGTGTTTGAAAAGCAAGGTAACCGGGTGCAAGGATTCCTGGAAAGAAGAATTTGCAAATACTAATGGCAAAGTCTATTAACAGGGCTTTTTTTTTTTTTTTTTTAATGACAGGTTTGTCTATAGCCTTGACTATCCCGGAACTCGCTCTATAGACTAGGCTGGTTTTGAACTTACGGAGATCCGCTTGCCTCTACCTCCTTAGTGCTGGGATTAAAGACATGCGCCACCACTTCCCAACTTTTACTTAATTCTTTATACTCATGCCTTGTTTGAACGCAAAAGCAACCTTATAGGTAAGCGTTGTTAAAAACAGCAGAACTTGCCGGGCAGTGGTGGCGTACGCCTTTAATCCCAGCATTTGGGAGACAGAGGCAGGTGGATTTCTGAGTTCGAGGCCAGCCTGGTCTACAGAGTGAGTTCCAGGACAGCCAGGGCTATACAGAGAAACCCTGTCTCGAAAACAAACAAACAAAAAAAACAAAACAAAAACCAGCAGAACTTGTCTACTGTTGATTGCTGTGCTCAGTCTAAAATAAGCATGAGCAGATTTCCCCCTTAGAACAACTCTGAGGGACAGTAGGTCAAATAATGGCCCACTGAGATGTCAGGACTTAATCCCTTGTAGCCTGCAAATAACTACTTCATGTGGTATTGGAGTCGGTGTGGAATAAGCTATGGGATTTCAGATGGAATAGCTGGGGTTATTAGGATGGGCCCTAAATGCAATTGTGTGTAGCCTTGGTAAGCAGAAGGCAGTGGTTCAAGTGAGGTCACTACAAAAAATAAAAATAAAGTCAGTAGTTATCAGAAACTAGAAGAGACAAGGAAAGAAACCTCGCCTAGCCTATTGGGCAGCCCCCCAAAACACTTGGATTTGGGCCAGTGTAACTGCTTTTGGGTTTCTTGCCTCCAGAACTGGAATATAACAAAATTCTGTTTCATCTCACTTATTAATAATTTTGGTTTGAGATAAAGGCTCAACTCTGTAGCTGAAGCAGACCTAGAACTCATCCTGTAGCCCTGGCTGGCCAGAAATTTAAGGTTTGTGGTCTTTTTTTTTCAGCAGCCATGAAAAAATAAATACATCAAAGCAGAGAGATAACAAAACAGCCAGGGACTGTGGGACTCACCTAACCTGTAAGGCAGAGCAGAAACAGTACTTCCTCGAGAGAAATGGAGCAAGGACCACCACTGCCCTTCACTTGGGAAGCAGAACTGAGGCCAGATCTACGCCATCATGACTCTTAATACGTTGTTCACTGCCCTAACGTCCACTTATGGAAAGTCCCATTTGTAACTTTCGGCACCTAAATTGCAGTAACTATGCACTTACTGCATACTTTTCCATGGCCATAACCTCAGTTTTCTTATATACAAACTAGAGATGATTATACATACCTTAGAAAAATTAATGTAAGAGTTAGAAATGATTCTCTTAACTAACTAACACAGTTCTTACCTGGTGGGTCCTGGAAATAGGGCAGATATCACCATTTTTATCTTATCAATACTCCTGCTCTCAGCGTCAGTGACACACTCTGTTTCTATCTGTCATCTCTCCCAAACAATGCATTGTGATTCTCCTAATTACAAACAACTACTGTGTGCCTTTTTTGTGACTAAAATGGCTCTTAGAAGACTCAAGAGGAACAAGCCAAAGTATAACATGGATGCTCATCACAAATGGCATCAGCTGATTGATAGAAAAGATACTTGGAGGAAAAAAAGTAGCACATCCAAAATACAACTAGATGACATTGTTTTGTCTAAGTTTGGGGCCGATCTGAAAGCTTAATTGTTGTTACAGTAACAGGAAATGGATACTGCACTAACCTAAAGATTATATTTTCAAGCATACATAAATGGTGGAACTGTAAGATAAAACAATATAGCAACAAACACAAACCAGTTAGTGTGGTGGAAGGAGTGCTCCTGGGAAGGGGAGTATCAGTGTCCCCCAGAGAAAACCAGTGAGCAGATAGATAGGCAGGATAGACAGACAGACAGTAAAGTAGCCTATTCAAGGAGGAGACCAAGAACTTATACAATCTGTTGTCTACAGACTGGACACCCAGAGAAGTGAATGCACTGGCTTGAAGTTCTGAAAGTGTGTAACCTCTCTGAGGGTCTCAGGACCAGGAACACTGAGGGCAGGAAAAGATCAATGTCTTAGCTTAGTCAAGCAAAGAATGGTTTCACATTCCCTCCATACTATTGCTCTATCCAAGCCATTGAATGGTTCTCACTCAGAAAGAGCATCTACCTTACTTTGTTCACCAACTCAAATGCTCATCTCTCAGAAACATACAACTAACAGTATTTGACTACTTATTAAGGGATCTTTTAACTCAGCCATTTGACCATAAAATTAACCCTCATAATTTGTAAGAGGTTTTAAAATACTGCTTTGTTTTCTATGATATGTCACCATAGGTGTGTTATAAGAAATTTTCTATGGATGTAGGAAAAAAAGTAAATAATACTATTTGGAGAGTAAAAGAGAGTAATTCTTGATATTTTACTTTTAAGGTTGGTTTCCCCACAGAGATTTACAAAGTTTCAGCCCAATTTAAATTATTTTTTCTATTGATTCTGGATTTTAGATTGTGTTTTTAAAAGTCTTCCTCCTCACATTTTTTTTAAATCATGTTTTCCTCTTTGAGTACATCAATAGAACTCTTTTCCATTTAAATCTCAGATCTTTTTTGAAATTTGTTTTGGTTTTTGGAGGTAATGAACAAACCAGTTTTATTTTATTTTCAAACACCATTGCCAGTACCATTTATTAAAAAGCTGCTTTTCCCCATCCAGTTTGTAATATCACATATTAAATTTCCACATATATTTGGATCCACTGCCAAAGTGTCTGTTTCAATGCCAGTACCACGCTATTTTAATGATTATGGTGTCGTTTTCCAAATCCCTTGTGGAAACCAGTTCCAAAAGCCAAAGAACCACATTGTCAAGTTTAGTTACAGCAATGACCCTACTTCTCCAGTTACTTTTCGCATTGCTGTGACCAAAAACACCCAGCGGAAATAATTCAAAGGAAAAAAATTATTTCTGGCATCCTTTGAAAGGGTTCATTCAGTCTGTCATGGTGGGCAAGGCAAGGAGAGACGGCTCAGTTCACATCATGGAGGGCCAGGAAGCAGGGAGGGAAATGTGGGTGCTCTCTTAGAGTTCTCCCTTAATGTCTCATTCCATCCAGGACTCTATCCTGTAGGGTGGTGCCACCTACATACAAGGCAGACCTTTTCCTCTCTGGACTCAGCCTTCACAAACATAGCCGGCGGTGTACCTCCCCAACTCCTAGGTGTTCTAAATGCAGTCAAGTTAGCAATGAGAGTAACTTTCATAAGCATGTTTTGTCTTTCATCATGAAACTCCATTCTTGGAATCATTCTAAAGAACAAACTGACATCATTTCTCTGTAGTATAGAAAAAAATCGAAACTGCTGAAACATCTAATAACATGGCTTGATTGAAGTGTATCGGTACAACCTCATATGAAAACATTGAAAGCAATGTAGAGGGCCAGGGATTCAGCTCAGTGGAAGTGTTTACACAACGTGCATCCCATCTTTGGTTTAATGTCCAACACCCCAAAGTAAAAAAAAAAAAGTCAAAATAATATTGACTGTTGTGGATGTTAGTGTTTGTTTTCAGCCTGATAGAATCTACAGCGACCTGGGAGATGGGTCCCCGAGCATGCCTATGAAGGATTATTTTGATCCTGATGTGGAAAGACCCATCATAATTATGGTTGAGACTCCTGCCTCGGCAGGGGATTCTGGACCGCAGTGAGCACTGTTACGTGCCTAAATTCGTCCCTGTCTAGTTCTTGATTAGGGATGTGGTGTGAGCATCTGCTTCAAGCCTTGACTTCCCTCTTTGAGGACTGTACCTTGAGCAGTAAACTAAAATATCCCCCCTTTCCCTTAAGTTGCTTTGTCAAAGTATTTTATCACAACAGCAGGGAAAACACACACATGTATGCATATAATGTTGTGAAATTTTTGACAGAGAGAGAGAGGAGAGAGAGAGAGAGTCACTCTGTGTAGCCCTGGCTGTCCTGGAACTTGATATAAACCAGGCTAGCCCAAAGCTCACAGAGATCCATCTAACTCTGCCTCCCAAGTACTGGGATCAAAACATTTGCCACCACAGCCCATGTGTGCTGTGGAAATTTTAACATGAAAAGACTTTTCAACAAATAATATGAAAATGAAGTTATTGTATATACTTAAAATGATTGATTTTTCAGAATTGAGTATCTTCATTGAGTAAATATGAGTACATGGGTATGAATAAAAACAATGTATAACAATATACCTCTAAGTGTTATAGCTATCCCTAGACGGTGCAATTATTTTCTTCATTATATATTTTATGGTTTACAAAACTATAATTAATAGTCATTGCTTTTATTATGAGGAAGAGTATCATTATGAAACACATTATCACTCACTTCTTTCTCACACCTAACTACCGGTAGACAGTGTAGTTAGTTCTCTCATTGCACATAGGGTTGGGGCTGATCGCTTTTGCCTGTCAGAGCTTCAGTGCTTCAGTATCTACAGAGAACATTGCTGAGCGAACTACCTTACCTTCCTGTAGTGCTTGTGGCTCAGGCAGTAACTGAAAGAGTGATACTCTAGGTATGAAATCCTTTCTGTGTAGGCCCTAGAACGCAGTACACTTTAAACTAGAGTGGAAGAAGACTAACATGACACATTGATATTATGTTTTCACGTATATGTTGTCCACTTCCATTTTCTCCTTCATAAAAAGAACACAGCTCCTCCTCTGATGACAGAATACAGCTTGTAGAACCAACCTGCAAAGTACTATTTAGATATTAGATATTTACACTAGAGCTAACAGTCCTGGGTGATCCAAGGCTATAAACCCTGTAATATTAAGTCAACTGGAACTTGATCTACTTATCTACTGTCTTCCAGAAGTGAGATGGCATAAGCAGAATATACAATGTTCTATAGCTGTCTAGTTTGCACTCATTGTGTGTCCTAACTACCTATAATAGAAATCACATGCCTTTTCTGATTTCTAGGGATGTAGCTTGGTGGTATTGCACTTTCCCAGCAAGTGTGAGCCCCCTCAGTCCCAAGTATTAGAAACAAAAATAACTGATGCACATTTCTTTAACCCCAGCTACTCACTTGGGAGGCTGAGATGAAACTGTGATTTCAGTGTTAGCCCTGACTCTAGAATAAACCCCAAACTAGTTCTCAATGGAAGATGACAACTGAAAAGATAGAAGGCAAATGGGTGAAGACTCTTAAAGGGGCTGAACCCCCTGGTTGTTTTTAAGACACCTTTTACTACTCCTGATTTTTCAACAGGGAGATGTTCAAGACTGGTAAAGCTTACAGTGTTCCATGCTGCAACGTTGCAGTTGAGAATCAAGAAATAAGTAGATTATCTATAATCCCCGCACTCATGTGGACTGCTCACAAGCATTATGGCTCCAGGAGATATGACCCGATCTTCTTGCAGAGGTATGCACAGCACACATAAACACATAAATAAAAATAAATCTTGTTTGAAAGGTTGATACTTCATTCATTTAAGTATCCATTGTGAAAAGTTTAAAGAAATTCTGGGACTTTTACAAATGACAAGATTAAAATTTGGTATTTTGAAAAAATACAGATTCAGTGCAATCCCATTAAAATTCCAACTCAATTCTTCACAGAGTTAGAAAGAGAAATTCTCAAATTCATTTGGAATAACAAAAAACCCAGGATAGCAAAAACTATTCTCAACAATAAAACTTCTGGAGGAATAACCATACCTGACTTCAAGCTGTATTACAGAGCAATAGTGAAAAACAACCAACCAACCAAACAAAAAATAACAAAAAGAAAACCTCTATGGTATAAGTACAGAGACAGGCAGGAAGATCAATGGAATAGAATAGAAGACCCAGAAATGAACCCACACACCTATGGTCATTTGATTTTGACAAAGGAGCTAAAACTGTCCAGTGGAAAAAGGACAGCATTTTCAACAAATGGTGCTGGTTCAACTGGAGGACAACATGTAGAAGAATGCAAATCAATCCATTCTTATCTCCTTGTACAAAGCTCAAGTCCAAGTGGATAAAGGACCTTCACATAAAACCAGATACACTGAAACTAATAGAAGAGAAAATGGAGAAGACCCTCGAATAACTAGGCACAGGGGAAAAGTTCCTGAACAGAGCACAAATGGGTTATTCTCTAAGAGCAAGAATTGACAAATGGGACCACATAAAATTGCAAAGCTCTGTAAGGCAAAGGACACTGTCAATAGGACAAAACAGCAACCAACAGATTGGGAAAAGATCTTTACCAATCCTACATCCAATAGAGGGCTAATGTCTAATATATACAAAGAACTCAAGAAATTAGACTCTAGACAACCAAATAACTCTATTAAAAAATGGGGTACAGAGCTAAACAAAGAATGCTCAACTGAGGAAACTCGAATGGCCAAGAAGCACCTAAAGAAATGTTCAACATCCTTGGTCATCAGGGAAATGCAAATCAAAACAACCCTGAGATTCCACCACACCAGTCAGAATGGCTAAGATCAAAAGCTCAGGTGACAGTAGATGCTGTCGAGGATGTGGAGAAAAAGGAACACTCCTCCATTGTTGGTGGGATTGCAAGATGGTGCAACCACTCTGGAAATCAGTCTGGCAGTTACTCAGAAAATTGGACATAGCATTACCTGAGGACCCCACTATACCACTCCTGGGCATATACTTAGAAGATGTTCCAACATATAACAAGGACATGTGCTCCACTATGTTCATAGCACCCTTATTTATAATTGCCAGAAGCTGGAAAGAACCCAGATGTCTCTCAACAGAGCAAAAATACAAAAAATGTGGTACATATACACAATGGAGTATTACTCAGCTATTAAAAAACAATGAATTCAAGAAATTCTTAGGTAAATGGATGGAACTAGAAAATATCATCCTGAGTGAGGTAACCCAATCACAGAAGAACACACATGGCATTCACTCACTGATAATTGGATATTAGCCCAGAAGCTTGAAATACCCAAGATTCAACTCACAGACCACATGAAGCTCATGAAGAAGGATGACCAAGTGTGGGTGCTTCGGTCCTTCTTAGGAGTAACAAAATACTCAAGGAAGCAAATATGGAGACAAAGTGTGGGACAGAATCTGAAGGAAGGGCCGTCTGAAGACCATTCCACCTGGGTATCCATCCCATGTGCAGTCACCAAGGTAGCTGATGTGGATGTCAGGAAGTACATGCTGACAGGAGCCTGCTATAGCTGTCTCCTTAGAGATGTGCCAGAGTCTGACATATTCAGAGGCAGATGCTCACAGCTAACCATTAAACTGATCAAGGGGTTCCCAATGGAGGAGTTGGAAGACTGAAGGAGCTGAAAGGATTTGCGGTCCCATGGGGAGAGCAACAATACCAACCCCCCAGGGTCTAAACCACCAGCCTGGGAGCACTTAGGGAGGGACCCATGACTCCAGCTGTATATGTAGGGGAGGATGGCCTTGTCAGGCATAGGTGGGAGAGGAGATCCTTGGTCCCATGAAGACTGGATGCTGAGTGTGGGGGAATTTGAGGGTGGGGAGGTAGGAGTTGGGGGGTAGATGGGGGCACATCCTCATAGAAGCAGGAGGAGGGGGGATACGATGGGGATTCTTGGGGGGGGATGGGGTAAGGGGATAACATCTGAAATGTAAATAAAATATCCAATAAAAAAGTTAAAAAAAAAAAAAACAATAAACGTTTAGGGTGAATGTTGTGTCAGTGTATACTTAGTTGCTGGCAGTGCCAAACACAGGTACACTGTCTGCCACAATTCGTTTTCTTTGGCCACTTATACTTAAATATATGTTGACTGAATGAATACCTGAAGTCTAAAATGTCCAGTTTGGTCTGTCTTGTGATCTTCATTCTATAATACTCTCTTACTTATTTAAGCAAAAGTCTTACTATGACAGCTATTTGCCAGGATGCTAGAGACAAAAGTTATTTCCCCAAGGAAGAAATCTGGTTCTATTCTGTCCTATCTTAGCTTATCCTATGTGGAAATTCACTTGACTTTTAGAGTCATTTTCTTAATTGATAAAAGGAAGGATACCTACCCTGGAAAGGTCCCTGTAGTGATGAAATCAGACATGGCGTGTAAGGCTGGTAGCTCTACATGCAGAGTTGTACTCAGTCAGTGATGCTTGGACTTAGTTTGGTTTGGTTTTCTTGAGACAGGATTTCATACAGTCCAAGCTGGCTTTGAAGTTACTGCATAGCCAAACATGATGTTAACTCCTCTTCTTCCTTCCTCACGGAATGATAAAAAAAGAAAGAACATGACTGCTCCTAGGTATGGTGGAGGAGAAAATTTATTGTAAATAAAAGGGAGAGCATAGCCAGAGGCAGAGACATTTGGGAGAGTCTGGAGTAGACATGACTGTGAACCATGTAAGGAGATGGGAGGCAGGGAGTGGGGACATCAGCAGCCAAGATGGTTAAAAGTAAAAGAGGGATAGGTAACCAAAATGGCTGCATTATCTATATAGGGACGAGCCTCTTGGGGAAGAGCGGCCCAGCTTCTGGCCAGGAGAATTCAGAGAAGAGGCAGGGTATACAAGCCATATCCTGTAACAGGTTGGGACTGAGGGATGCTGGATAAACCTGGTGGCCAAGTTCCTGCTTTGATAAGTTAACTAAGCACCTCAGCCAGTTGTCCCACAGTTTGAGATTAACTCTCATCTCCCAAGTGCAGGGATTGCAGGCAAGTACCACCTTGTGTGGTTCTATTAGTGTAATTCTAAAGATCAAGATGACTTATAGGAAACAATAAGAGTCTGAAGAGTTAAACTTTCTCAACCTTTCAAGCCAGAATAACTCAAGTCCAGTGACCACACAGCCTATACACACATGGACACACTGAATGCCCAAGGAATGAGGGAAGATGCAGCTGTTGATCCAATGAGGTAAGTGAAGATAGCACTGGCTGTGGTGGCACACGCCTTTAATCCTGGCACTTAAGAGTCAGAGACAGGTGGATCTCTGTGAGTTCAAATTGAGTCTGGTCTATGAAATGAGTTCCAGGCCAGCAAGGCTATATAATGGACTCTGTCTCAAAAAAAAAAAAAAAAAAAAATCAAAATGCTAAAATGATGAGATGCTGATAGGCCGGTGAACTGACCTCGCTGTTGGGTCAGCGTGTGGTGTCAGTGGACTGTGATTATATGTGCTGGAGAGTGCTTGGCATTTAAGAATAGTTGCTGTGCTTCCAGAGCATTTGAGTCCGATGTCCAGTATCCATATGACAGTTCACAACTGTCTGTAACTGTAGTTCCAGGGATCCAATACCCTCTTCTGTCCTCTGTGGGCATCAGAATTACATGTAGTGCAGACAGACAGACAAGCAGGCAGAAGACCCATACACATAAAATCAAAATAGAAAAAAAAACCCCACTCACTCATATAAAAGTAAATAAGTCTTTTAAAATATGATGGTTCTTGCTGCTCCTGATGCTGCATGCCTGTAAACCTGTTAACGCTAGGAAGTGGAAGGCGGGTGGATCGGGAGGTACAAGTTCATCAACATATGGAGTGCAGGCTTGCTGAGCAACAGGAGTCCCTCTCTCAAGCTATCCTCCACCTCCAACAAAAGATTCCATTGTTCTTTACTAGCTGCTTCCTGTGATGTGACAAATGCTTCATGAATAACACTCTAAGCGATTAGGACCAAGGGTTTTAGGTGTTCTGAAAATCCATTTGTATCTTTCATCTGAATCTCGTTTCATCTCTCTCCTCTCTGTTTCTGTCTCTCTCTTCTCTCTTCCTCTTCTCTCTCTGTCTCTGTCTCTTTTCTTTTATCTCTGTCTCTGTCTGTCTCTCTGTCTCTTCTCTGTCTCTCTCTCTCTTCCTCGTGTGTGTGTGTGTGTGTGTGTGTGTGTGTGTGTGTGTGTGTGTGTAGGTTTTTTTAATTTTTGAGACAGGATCTGGTAGCCCTTGCTGGCCTCTACTTTGAGTCCCAATTTCCCTAGCTGCAAAGTGGAATGGATACTTTGAAGGGCTGCTATGGAGCCAGGCCATACCTGACAAGAGACTGTCACAGTGTGTGACATAGTGTGCAATCACAGAATCTCCCACCTAGCATGGAGCATAGCTCAGAAAGAACTCTAAGAGAGAAGAAAGTACCACTTCAACCAGAAAAACAAAACTCAAACAAACAGACAAAAAACCAGTTTTGCCAACAAGCCCACAAATGGTGCCCTTCCCCCTTTCTTAGGAAGACCTTTGCATACACATTCCCTTTGCCTAGTAGACTCTTCAGTTAATTAATCGTTTAAAACTCGTGTCAAGGACTGGAGAGACAGCTCAACTTTAAAACGCTTGCAAGCATGAAAATCTGAGTCTGGTGCCCAGAATCCAGGTCAAAAGTCAGGCTGGTGAGGTGATACCAGAGAACACCCAGGGCTCTTTGGATAACTACCATAGCCTAATTGGATGGGCCCCAAGCTTCATTGACTCTATCTCAAAAACCAAAGTGGAGGGCTAAGACAGTGTTGAGAAACATATCTGAGGTTGGCCTCTGGCCTCTCCACACGGTCCTGTGCACACATTTAAGAACACTATTCAGGTAAGTGCTGAGAAAGACGAACACACAAGAGGTCGTCCCACCAGATTCTAGTTCCTTCAGTCTTGTGCCCATAATAGGGTCTATAATTATATACTATTCAATTGTGTGATTATTTTGTTTAGAATTGTACTACTCCCCCAAAAGTCATTTTCTCTGAGAACAAGATAATGGAGATTTGTGGGCTTTCAGTGGGTTAAGAGAATGAATAAAGGATTTGTGTAGGAATTTTAGGACACAAAAGAAAGTACACACAAAAAGAGACCGCCCCCCCCCCCCCAACGCACCTTGAGACCAGTGGTAGTGTGGAGATCCACGCTAAAAATTGCAAGTCCCATGCCTATCTCCAGCTAGTGCTGGACCCGCCCCAAAACTAACCAAACTACCCATTCCCCAATCCTTGGGTTCAGAGGAAGAGGTGGGTTTAAGGGCAGATGCTGGAAACTGATGAACAATGGTCAAACACCGGTGGAGACCCAGGCCCTAGCGATTGGCCAGGAGGCACAGGAGGCAGACTGACCTCTCCCAGGAGTGCCCAGAGTTCTGCCTCACATTGCGGCGCACAGTGATCCCCAGTCCCCCTCCCCGCACCTGCGCCTCAACCCCTCCCCTCAGTCCTGCCACCCTCCCTCACCTCCCGCCCCAGGGCGAATTGGTTCCTTCCCTGCCAGCTGGAGCCTCCACCTCCGACCCGGTCCATACTGCTACCACAGACCCTACGAAAGGAGTCCTCCGGGTGGAATCATGAAGATCAAATTCGCGCCGCTCAACATCCTGCTGGCAAGGGGCCTGCAGACCGCTGCGGTGCTGCTGGCGACCCTTACCTTCCTCCTGCTGGGTAAGAATCCCAATCACAATCCTGCTTCAATCCTGCGGTACTCTCAACAGTCTCCACCCTGCCTGCTCACAGCCTCTGGTTCCCAGTCTGCCTGATCAGAGAGGCAGTCAGAGAGGGTGATCATCACCTACCTTGGGACTCCTTGCTTTGGATTCTCTCACTTGAGACAAATGACTTTGCCAACTCTCTCTCCTCTCTCTCTCTCTCTCTCTCTTCTGTCTCTCTCTCTCTCTCTCTGTCTCTCTCTCTCTCTCTCTTCTCTCTCTCTCTCTCTCCTCTGTGTGTGTGTGTGGTGTGTGTTGTGTGTGTGTGTGTGTGTTTAGACAGGGTTTCCTCTGTGTAGCCCTAGCTGTCCCAGAAGAAATTGCTCTGTAGAACTCTTTATACCAGGCTGGCTTCGAACTCATAGATCTGTCTGCCTTTGCAAGCCAAGTATTGGGATTAAAGGCATGTGCTAGTATGACTGGCCTGTACTATTTTATTTCTAAAGCGAGTTGTGTCTTACTTACAATGGAAGACATGGGTTTTAAATATACAGCTGGGTAATTTGGGGCAACTATGGTCTCCCAAATGTAGTGATAACCATCTACAAAGTGGGTTCTATACAAAGTTGCATTTTAGTCCCTCAAAGGCTGACAATTCATTTCTTGATTCCTTGACTCATAATGGGTAAGTAATGCCTCTAGATATTAAAACTTTGCCATCTTGACTTGAGGACAAAGAGCTACTGTTAGTTTTCTGTTTTCTGGTTGCATCCACTCCTGGGCTTTTCTGTCTAGATCCAACAGCGTGTTTGGGTTGGATTCGAGTGCCTTCTGTTTGGAAATAATCCACCAGGACTGCGTTCTAGAGTATTCCCAGACTAAACCAATACACTGACAGTATAGGAACCAGATCACTGGACAGCACTTGGAGGAAGCTTGTCCTTAATGTGTCATGCTCTGGAGAAAGGTGTGTGACACACAAAGAGAAGAGAGGAAAGACTATGAACTATGCCGCTTAAACTTTGCTGAGAAGCAGAAATCACCATATGGGCCAAGACAAAGCTGTACACTGGTGGGTCTAAGTAATGATTAAAACATTCATCATGTTATAGAGTTTTGCACGTTGGAAGTAGTTCCATGAGTTCAATGCACTCACAGATCTCAACCATGACTGCATATGAGAACCACTGAAGGGGCTGCCACTTCTCCTTCTCCTTCTCCTTCTCCTTCTCCTTCTCCTTCTCCTTCTCCTTTCTTCCTTCTCCTTCTCTTCTTCTTTTCCTTTTCCTTCTCCTTCTCCTTCTCCTTCTCCTTCTCTTCCTTCTCCTTCTCCTCCTCCTCCTCCTCCTCCTCCTCTTCTCCTCCCTCCTCCCCTCCTCCTCTCCTCCTCCTCTCCCCTCCTCCTCCTCCTCCTCCTCCTCCTCCTCTTCCTCCTCCTCCTCCCCTCCTCCCCTCCTCCTCTTCCTCCTCCTCCCCTCCTCCTCCTCCTCTTCCTCCTCCTCCTCCTTCTCTTCCTCCTCCTTCTCCTCCTCCTCCTTCTCCTCCTCCTCTTCCTTCTCCTCTTCCTCTTCCTCCTCCTGTTTCTTTTTCTCCCTCTCCATCTCTCCTTCTTCTCCTCTTCCTCATCTTCATCTTCTTTTTCTTCATTTTTGTTTTTTGAGACAGGGTTTCTCTCTGTAGCCCTGGCTGTCCTGGAACTCACTCTGCAGATCAGGCTGGCCTTGAACTCCAAGATCACCCTGCCTTTGCCTTCCACTGCTGGAATTCAAGACTTTGGCCACCAATATCATTGAAGGAGCTTCTTAAACACACTAATACCCAGGCTCCGGCCCTAGTATTTCTAGCTCATTTATCTTGGATTGCACCCTTCACCCAGACATATTAAAAATAGAAACAGAAGCAAAACTCTCCAAGTGTTTAGCAAGGGTTTAAGAAAAGGCGATTCAGAGCATTAACTATCTCACTAGGTCCTCACAGACCAAACTCAGAGGCTGGGATGGTGATAGTGCATTTCATTCTTCTCTGGACCGAGGGCCAAAGAATATTCTGAGGATACTGTACCCAGCATTCAGTACTGCCAATGGGCCCCCAAGCACCTTCTGCTGTTACCCACCCCCTCCTTATAGTTAGAATGTGGTAAGGACTCTTTCTACTGTCTATACAGATGGGGAACTGAGAGACAAAGTGAATTACTGCAGGTCACACAGTCAGTAAGTGGAAAAGCTGGAGGCAAACATGTGTTTTCTGTCCAACGTCCCTGGCTCAGCAGCCACTGTGTGCCTGCTTTGATGGCCTCAGTTTCTAACACATCACACAGCAAGTCTCCAAGAGCCCACGTCCTTTTCATTCATGGCAGTCATCATGGATTGCATCTGTAAATGTCTACAGTTGCAGAAGTCTATGTGCATCCTAGTGTACAAGCTCAGAGAAGGAGCACCCAGCAGCTGCCTGGCCAGGGAGACCCAGATGCCCAGAGGACTTGTCTTAGGATTATTTCTACTCTGTCACCCAAAATAGAAGCTGCCCTTCACATGTCCCTAAGAGTATAAACTCATGTCATTTTAACAATCCAGTAAGGGTGGGACTGTTCCCCTTCTTGTGTCACAATGAGGAAAGCATTGTACAAGGTCCCTTCGCTTGGGGGAGGGGGATATATGCTACATACAGGTAGATTTCATTTTAGACATAAAAGGGCAGAGAAAAGGAGGTAGATTCCACAAACCAACTGTCTTGGTCCATTTCCTTGTCTTTGCCAGGTTTTGTTTTTGTTTGTTTGTTTGTTTGTTTTGTTTTGTTTTATTAATTACGTTTTAGAGACAAGGTCTCACTTTAGCCCAGGCTAGCTTTAGACTCATGGCAATCCTTCTACGTCAGTGCTGGATTGCAGGCCTGAGCTACCACACTTGACTTTGTTTTCCAATCATTTGATGCTTTGCCATTTTTGGTTTTTTATAAAAATTTTTGTAAAAAAAAAAAAAAAAAAAAAAAAAAAAAACCTTTAAAAATTTATCTTTTCCACATGCTACTATTTTGAGATTCATTCTTGTATTTGAATTCCAACAAGTCACTTCCAAGGATTCCCAAGTTTT